>CM030363.1:204102362-204773513 GCA_017893485.1 Hemerocallis citrina | reverse complement strand
AATTGACTTGCCGAGCTCTGAGACATGTCACCACTCCCAGATTGAGTTGACTGTGCACCAAAAATGGATCCACCAGTGGCCCCAAATGTAGTAGCACTCGAGGCCTGAGTAGAACTATCAGAAAAGAATGGACTTGAAGTTGTAGTTCCACCAGAGGCACCAAAGATATTAGCAGCGGAGTTCTGGGAACTAGATTGAACTGAAGCACCAAACCCAAAACCACTGCTCAGTGTACTTGAAAATATAGATGACGGTGCTGAAGAGCAGCTTCCAGCTGTGCTAGATAAAAGAGGTGAAGGTGCAAGAACAGAACTGCTACTGGCAGTAGCTGTCATTACTGATGCAGAAATTGAAGAAGATGAATTGGCATTGCTGATATTTGTAAAAGCTATAATATCGGGTGAGCTGGTGCTTCTTGTGCTTGGAAACACAGCAGATGTAGCGAATGGTGAGGAGTTGACAGTCTTTGATTCGAGAATAGATGAATCAGATTTATCCAATGGTGCAGAAACTGAACCGAGTCCAGTTTGGAATGGAGACTCCGCAGAAATTACGGGGGCAGATGATGTGGAGGAAGTCCTGGAACTGGATGTATCAGGATTATAATAAACGACAGAGGTAGGGCCACCAGAAAGAGTGGTAGCAGATGAGTTTGGAAAGGGAAATGCAGTAGAGGCAGAATGCAGCGAGCCATTGCTTAAATTGGTAGCAGTAGAAGCACCGAAAGAAAATATGGGAGGGGTAGATGGTGTTGATATGCCTGTAAAAAGAGTATCTCCAGATGGTTCGTAGGAATTTTCTGTCTCTTGTTTTTGGTCGTCTTTGTTTAAGACAGATACTTCTGCTGAAGTTGCGTTGGCACTGCAGGATAAGGAAGAAAAATAAATTACAGGCAATTGTATCGAGAAACTATTATCGACAAAATTTAAACAGACAAAAATCACAATGGCACGCAGCTAGTGCCTTTTTCTGAAATTCGAACTGATTCTGAAGTATAAATATCAACATTTGAATCATTATACAATAAATATTAATTATCACGAAGTTCATTTCCCAATTCGCACAATAGTAGAAGACTAGCAATTTATCTATTTTGTTTAGAGTAATTACTTATTTATTTATTTACCTTTCTGATAATGTCTTCAATTTTAGTTTACTTTAGTATAAAATATGCATCTTCAAATCTTAATTTTCATAACTAAAAGATATGTTTGTTTCTTATTGTTTATATATTGTCATCTTTTTATTTAGTTTAATTTAACTTCAAAGAAAATATGTCATGTTAACTCTTAAATTTCATAACTAAAAGTATTATTTTAGTATAGTATGAAACTGACACCTGCCTAATCGATTTCTATAGGGTCACTTGTCAGCCTATGGTTGAAAATCTAAGATCTAAATGCTTAAAAAATTGTTCTGCAGCTCTCAACTAGAAATTGAATTCTATAAGTACATAACCTGGCAACTATAGACATGATCTGTAAGAGGATTGTGAGGATCACTTCACATCCAAACTCTTTGCTGGCAAGGGTATGCAGTGGGAGGTAAAAGAGGGGTTCTAATGCTTGGAAGTGGAAGAGAGGGCTTGGTGATTCAGCTGCTTGAGGTGCCTTACAGAAGTCATCTTCCACACTGCCAGGAGTTCAAATGGTCAATTACTTACGGCTTGAATGTCAGGCTGTTTGAAGATACTTGGATAGAAGATACTCAAATCTCTCCATTTCCTACAGTGCTTGATATTAGTCGTGTTAATGAAGATTTGAGGGTTTAAGAACTCCCTGAAGGAAGAGAGGGGAATTGCTACAGTAACTTCAAGGAATTCTGGGGATGTCAATGTTACAATTGATTAAAGATGTTCCTATCTCTAAGGTATCTCCTCTGAAGATTGTTTACCTTGGTGTGGCATGCCACCATTAAATAGTTTAACAATTTCTCTGCCCTGAAAGAGAGATTACATAGCCTAGTTATCTGTGGATTAGGAAATAGCCTATTGTGTCAAGGGTGAAGGTTCGGCTTTGGAAACTAAGACATGAGGCTATACCCTATTACAAGCTGCTGAATAATAGAAGGTTATTGATGTCTATTGACTGCGCTAGGTGTCATCTCACTGATAAAGACTCCTATTTACTGTACAAGTGCTCTTCATCTAAGCAAGTTCAAGAATATGGATAAGCTAGTATGGGACTATATATATTTTTTGTTGACATTGATGAGCAGTGGAATTGGGTCCACCGTGAGTTGTTGAAGTGTGGGACCAAGGCAAAGCTTTGTCAATGTATTATAGTTTGTACTTTATACTGCCTTGTTAATTTGGAGGAGAACGAATTTGGTTGTATGTTAAGAAAGCTGATGATGATTTTGCAAGTATTAGATCTTAGCCTGGAAGATGGCAAAGAAGTTTCCATCTGCTACTAGAAGTACATATTATACTGCCAATGTTAAGGAGATTATTTCAGTACGGGACCCACCTAAAATAGTGGTTGAAGCTTAATATGAATGAATCCTATAATTCTTCAACTAAGAAGGCTGTGGGTTTTCTTGTGCAGGATTAGAATGGGAAGTGTGTGCATGCTGAGGCAAGATTAGTAGATGTCAGATCTGAAGCTGAAGCTAAGCTATAAGGTATGTAGTTAGGCGTGTCGGAGGCATTTCAAACATTCCCACATTGTTCAGCAACTTCAGTTTGCATTGAGGTTGATAATCAGAAAGATGCTTACAAGGATCAGAGAGGGAAGGTACTAGCCAAGGTTACTGGACACTAATCATATGGTAGATATTTGATAGGTTCAGCAAGGGTTCACATATTCTTCAGGAAGGAAAAATCAGCCAGCCAATTCATGAATCAAGTGTTGGCATAAGGTCATACAGAAATGTTGATTATGTTTTCCTTTTGAATTGTCTGTTTTAATTGACGCAGGACGTAGAAGCGTTGAGCATTGGAAATGTAACAGTGGTGAGTGTATAATCTTAATCATCAAAAAAACCTGAAGCCATGAAACAGATGCAACCTCTTCAAAATGCATGTGCAACCTCCAGTGTTCTATAATGAGAATTACTTAATACGAGAACAATGTTATACAATAACTACCTAGATGGTAAGTACAAAATGTTTTGCTAATCTAAACAATCGGTAGAATAAAATGGAGAACATAATTAAACTTGTGAATTGATCATATGAAAATAACAATTCTAACCTGGCAGATAAATTGGCTCGTGATTTTAATCCTTCGCTAGGTTTGGTGGACAAATTATCACTAGCATCAACAGTGGTTGATGAAAATGTGGACGAGCTAGCACTGTTGGTGGCAAAACCAAATGCAGGTGACCCTTCAGTAGGTTTGGTGAGTGAATTATCATTAACACCAATTGGGGTTGATGAAAATGTGGATGAACTAGCACCCTTGGTGGCAAAACCAAATCCAGGAGATGTCTGCACATTTTGCGTATCAGGCCTATGCAGCTGTGGTGTTGGCATAGTAGGTGTGGGAGGCGGCTGAGATTGAAGTGAAGAATCAGCTGAAATTGGAAATGCAAAACTGCTCTCTTTTTTAGTAAAAATGGGCTTGATAGGTGCCTTCTTGTCACCCTCCCTAGCGGCTGTGGAATTTGAAACAGACATACTATGAGATGAGGAAACTAGAGGTTTCTCTGAGGTTTTTATTTCAGCAATAACATTCTTGTCCTTGTGCATCTTTGACTCAGTTCCATCGTGCCCTGTAGTTGATGGAAGGGAAACGTCTCTATTATTGTCATCATCATCATCACCCAGATACAGTAAATCCTTTGAACAGAAAGAAGAGTTCCATCAATATTTTTTTTAAATGAAAATAACAAAAACAAAGTTGTACAAACAAGTCAACCCCTATAACAAAAGCATATCATACCTCAGGTGCAGTTATTTGGAAAGCTGGCCTTTTCGGTATAGGAACAGACTTGGTACCTTTAGTGGATACAGGAGGATTGCTTACACCACTGGCCTCAAATGTTAACTTGTCTAAAATAGCAGGCTCTGAGGAACCATTGTCTTTAACCGTATCAAAATTTCCAGGATGAGTCGTGTCAACATTTGAAGTATGAGAAGTGCTAGCAATGTCTGACTTGCCACTACCTTGCATGGTAGAAAATTTGGAAGAATCTATATCTTCCAGACTTCTAAGAGCGCTGCCATGTAACATGTTGAGTGTTAACTTTGAAGGCAATTCATCCTTGAAAATAGGTTTTGGGTATGACGATTTTTCCTTTGGCGAGGGGAAAAGTTTATCAAGCTGTAGAAATAAATTTTGTGCTGTTTCACTTGACTTAGGTGGAACTGAACTAGCACTGGCAATTCCATCTTGTGCTCCATGCAACTGGAGAGGCTTCTGTAAATAAAGAGACCCTTTATTTGCATCTTTAAAGCCATGTGGTGAATGTGCATATTTTGAAGGAGATAACAAGTTGGATTTCTGACGTATTCTGCGAATAGGGCCAGAGGATTCATAATCGTCATCTAAGACTGAACTTCGCCGTTTCAAAACCTGCACAATAGCATTACAAGTTAGTTCAATGATCATACAAGGAACATCTCAGCTAAACTGAGCAAAAACGGAACAGCTTAGCAATTGACCAGCTCATATCACAAAAGAAGACACTAGTCTGATTATATATCACCAGTACAAGTGAAAATAAAGAAATAATGAAAAATCAACAGCGAAACTTACATTCAGTCCTAACTCCTAAGTGCAAGTAAGTATTTTAATCTCCGTCCTTAATAACAACAAATGAGGCGAGCGTAGTCAGTGTTCTAAAAATCGCCCTAGGCAGACCCCCCCGCCTAGGTGCTAAGCCGTCCCCAGCCGAATCGCCTAGGGTATGGGCCTTTTAAACAATCGAATTGGCTGCCAAGGCGGGTCTGGGTGGGTTTTTGTGTTAAGTGAACGTCCACTTAAATCCCCACATTCTCAAAACCCCCGACCCCCGTCTCTCTCTCTCTCAAAACCTCCGACCCCAATCTCTCTCCCTCTCTCCCCCCCCCCCCCCCAAAAAAAAAAAAAACTCAAATCCCTAAATCAGAAATCCTCAAAATCACTCATGCTTTTTCCAAATCCTCAAGATCTCAAATTGATCGCCCCTCTCATTGGAAACTTGATCATGGGCAATACACAAAACGAGCGCTCTACCATTGAGCTAATTCCCATTTATGATTTTTTGAGTTATTTTTAGAATTATATATATCTTGTATTTTATGCAATATTATATTTTCTTATAAATATATTTTAAAATATATTTAAAACCCGCCTAGGCCCCGCTTACAAGGTCTAGGCACTAGGCCCCCATCAGCCGCCCGACTACCGCCTAACAACGTTTAGAACACTAAATGTAGTGATGGTGATCTTGCCCTAAAAACAAGTGTATAGTACAGACATATGACTAGATAGTACCTTATTATTTGAGTAAAAACTGCAGATTGAAGAAATATTTATGTTGTTTATGTAGTACAAAAAAAAAAGCAAAGGCTATAAAAAACCTGAGAGGCATGCACAAATGTCACTGAATGAAGGGAGCAGGAATAGTTAATCATTTGAACCAGAACATAAAACTGATATCAAGCATTTAGATAACTTTAAATTGCAATCCAGGTACTTGAAACTAAAGAGTTTTGTGTAGAGTACTTGAAACTAAAGAGTTTTGTGTAGGGTTGTAAGGTACAGATTCTCTCATTCCCATAAACTCTCAGTCTACCAGAGAAACCAAACATTCAGGTCAAATCTCCATTCGCTATTGATGTTGAACTAACAAAAGAAATTCACAAAGAACCTTTAGCAAGAAGATTAAGCATCACAGTTACTGGTAAACTAGCAGGGTTGTCAAGTAGTCCATTGCATGCCTTCCACAAGCCACTTATCTTCGTCTATTACAATCATTACCGTCTTTTCATGCCTTCTTTGAACAAATATGAAAATCCCTGCCACTAAACCCTCGAAGTTGTAGTTAGTGCTGAGGAGTTTACAGATGTATTCTAACATGGCCATATATGTCAAGCACCTGTTCTTTGAGCGGATACAAGAGCCGAATTTTATGGCCAAACACCTGGCTGTTCAGAGCAATACATATCTTTTTAACATCCTTCATTCCATATGCGAACTCAGTGGGCTTCCAACCTAGAGTTCCAACCTAGGTTGCTCTGATACCATTCGAAAACCTCTGCCACAACCAAAACGCCGCAGTTGTAGAGAGGGTTAAGGATTCTACACTTGTAATCTAATCAAGGCTTCAAATCGCAGCAAACAGTAGGCTTTAGTGAAAAAAGTAAAAGATATGCAGGCTAGAGGCGCTAAAAAATGAGCCAAAAACAGTAGGCTTTAGTGGAAAAAGTAAAAGAAATGCAGGCTAGAGGCGCTAAAAAATGAGCCAAAAGCGATTATGAAATATGCAAGCGATCATTTTAAAAAGTGAGTCAATAGTGTTTTAAAAGGCATTCTGTAGTGATCCTGTATGAATGATACCTCTCTTTCATGAACCTTTAATCTCCTACAAAACTAATATGCATTTCCAAGATAATAATAGAATGATAAGAACAAAAGCAGTGTGCAGCAACTACAACAAAGGGATACCTGTTTGCCACCTGTCTGCCAAGCACTTCTTGGTGTCCAATGAGATGCTGATGAAGCATTGGCATTTTTAGAAAGTTCTCCAACCTAACGATGAAAGCATAAAATAATTGTTATATGGAGGAACTACACTAAGAGTTATAAGCAACTCCAATCATGCGAACACATGCACCTGGACTTTTGTCATGGAATTGGCTTTAAAATATGGAGATCTAGACATTCTATATATGGCAGATCGGCCAAGAGGTCTTGGTGTCTGACGACCAAGCTCTGGATGTTCGGGAATTCCAGAAAAGCGTATGACTGATCGAGGTGCAACTGACAGGTCTAACCGGTTTGATATTGAAGATATTCTTGGTGAGCTTGTATCACCTTGAAAGATTTCGCTTTTCAGGCTTACAGCTGAAGAATAAATTTTTGAAGGTCTTGATCCGATATACGCTTTTGCAAGTTCTGCAGGTGAAGCAGCTTCATCTGTAGGAATCTGTAAACAGAACGAAAAATATAGCTATTAGCATAGAGCACAATAACAAGAACTAAACTTGGTACCTAGGAACAACGAAAGGTCACACGTAATCATGGTACTCTTAACCTAAAACAGAATAACCAAAAAAGAAATCAATTTCGCAGCTCATAGCTGGCAACTGAACTATAGATAATATGCAATCAAAGAGCCCATCCCTCCTAGCTGGTAACTGAGCTATAGCTAACGAGCAATCAAAGAATCCATCCCTCCCCATCCACCCCCACACACAATAACCAACATTGATTAGCTCTTGTATTTTCAACTCTCCCAACCTGACCTAATGTGCGATCACAAATATCAAATCCCCTATATGCAATGTGGTATTGTTCAGGCAAAAATACTGACATTCACGCACCCTGCTGCACCCTCTCCCCCAACCTCCACATACACACATCCCCAGCCCAACAACCCCTCTCCTACCTACAGGGTGAGGTCCAAAATTTTGATTTCGTCCTACATGATAAATTTACGAATTCGACGTGATTATTAGAGTTCATGGCAAGAAAAAATTGTAAGTCTCAGGCAAAACAAAATTATACATTGCCAATTGACAACTGGTTAGAAACAATGCTGGTTTTTCCGCATAAACGATTATTAACAGTTGAGAACTCTGTAAAAAAAAGGTTCAGTATCAATAAATGTCAAAAAAAATAAGTATTAACCAAAGTTACAGAATGAAGAACATGAATTAAAGCAAGTTCACTCCACATACTGCATGGATTTTATTTGTCTCATCTATGCTGTTCAGCATTTTCTTAAAAAACCAAACCCATAAAAAACAAGAAAAGAAAAGAAATCTGGAAAATAAATAACCAACAATCAGGGGAAATAAATTATTAGAAAACATAACATAGCATAAATCTGTTAAGTATGACAGAATGAAGCGAACGAACCTGTCTAAACGGTAGATACTAAAAAGTTTTAAATCATGAAGACTCTTAAAAATACTATTTACACAATAACTTGCAATAACATTAAATCATAAAGCATAAGTAATAGCATAGCCTAATTAAACACAAGCATAAAGCAACTATTAAAATAAGTTTGCAGGAATAATCCCATCAGAAAGAAATAGAGAGAAGTGAGAGAGCTCTAGATATAATACTTTCAGAAATGGGCTGTGTTGCGGTTCTGGTTTAAAAAAATGTAGTCAAAACTTAAAAGAGCCAATAGTTTCTGCAAGCACATAAGAGACAAGTGTCGCATATTCAATATGCATACTGCATAACAAGATATGCAGTCTGCATATATGATGAATGGAGCATAATAAAGTCAATGAGGCTAATATAATGTGAAAGGCGTAGACCAGAATTTTGCAATTTATAACACTCATATTGACCATCCAATATAATGTGACTAGATTTCTCTACCTGTTTTCTTATAATCAAACTGCCTGCTGGAACTGAACTTTTTTCAGCTCTTGGGCTCCCAATTCCATTTTCTTGAGCTAAAACACAGTCTTTCTCCTTTTTCTCATAATTGATTTCAGGATCCGATTTTAATGGTTCAACAGTTCTTGATCGCAATAATTGTTCCAAGTGTGCAAATTCAGCCCTGTTTAACATGAAATTTTTTGTTGATTTATCAAAAAAGCTAAAACATGAAAAACAATGAACACAGAAGTGCATCATGCCAATATAAAGAAATAATAAGTTAGTTAAATACACTTACATTGTTTGCCTATATATTTCTCGTCTGTAAAGTACATAAACAATTAAAAACAAACCTCTAGGCAGTTAAAATCGGTATTTGGAACTAATCGGTATAGGAGCTAACTAATCGGTCTAGGAGCGATTGGTGATTAATCGGCTAATTGAAAAATAATCGGTGATTAAATTGGAAAAATCATATATATATATATATATATATATATATATATATATATATAGGGTAAAAGGGATATGAGCAACTTGCTCATTTAGTAAATGAGCAATTGATTATGTGGCATGCATGTGATACATTGGACAACTAAACCTTTTAAGAATTTTCCAATCACAAGCATGCCACATCATCAATTGCTCATTTACTAAATGAACAAGTTGCTCATATACCTTTTACCCATATATATATATATATATATATATATATATATATATATAAAATTAAAAAAATAATCTATCCTCATTATGTAGCAACCCTAAACTCTTACATAAAATTATTATGAGATTATCAAATAGGAACATATAGTTATAAGAAAAGAGTACTTGGTTTGGGCAGAGTTTAAATTCTGGATGTGAGTCGGATCGGATTTGCTGGACGGTTCCAACAAACAAAAACAATAGAGGAGCACAAGCAACAAGAGATGCAGCAGATGTGGGTCAGGTCAAGTTTGAGACGGCATAAGGGGACCGACGGTACGGATTTGAATTAGGTTGAGGAAGAAGAAGAGAATTGGTTTGGGTTTGGGTTTGCGCGAGGAAGAAGAAATCTGCGACGGGTCGAGTTTGGGTTTACGCGAGGACCAAAAAGGTTTTGAATTTTGGATAATTAAATGACGGGATTTAATCGGTTAATCGGTCACTTAAAATTAGCCGATTAACCACTAATCAGACGATTATACCCGATTAAATCGCTAACTATTGAAATATTAAAAATCACTAAAAAAATAATCGTTTAGCCTCCGATTAGCGATTAATCGGAAATTAATCGGGCAATTAATCGGATTTTAACTGCATAGTAGACAATGAAACTTGCAAGAAAACATAGTTAATTCAGAAGATTATAAATATTGCCAACATTCACCAAATACTTTCCTGGTAAAAGTTTTCTGCTTCAGCAATTGTTCAAGTTGCACAATTCCACTATCGTCAGAATTATTCATGTGGTTGTTTCTATCTCGCTCGCCAGTTCCACCACCATTTGTGTGGTCATTTCCATCTTTCTCGCCAGTTCCACCACTGTCAGAATTATTTGTGTGGCTGTGCCCATCTCTGTCTCTATTCTGCAATCCAAAAAAAGGAATCAGTGTGTAACAACTGTAGAAGGCTACATAAATTAAATAATCAATGGAAATCAATTTTAATGCATTCGCACGAACTGAAAAGTTCTATTAGATTAAGAACTTTTTAACAATAGAAGCTTCAGAATCTAATGGATTTAGAATTAGCCGGACTAAAACAGAGTATAGGAATTATAAGTTCAATAAAACTTGGAGAGTTGACAAAAGTATAGTTTGCATTGAGGGCCACCGAACTACCTAGGAGTGTATGTTATTTAGTATTGATATTCATCAGGATGGGGAGATCGAGGAGGCCGTTAAAAGACTGAATAAAGATAGGTTGGTTAAAATGGCGAAATGCACTGTGCAATCAGAGGATCCTTCAAATTTGATGGGAAAATTTTATAAGACAACTATACAACAAGCCATGCTTTATGGATCGTAGTGTTGGACGGTTAAGAAACAACACGTTCAAAACATGAGTTTAACCAAGATGATGATGTTGTTAAGGTGGAGCAGAACACGCTAAAAGATAAATGGGAAATAAATACATATGGAAGACAGAGGAAATTGATTGCCGGGGTATGGAGTTTGGACACATACAATGAAGACCAATAACAGGCCCAATTAGGAAAATTGATAGGATGATAATTAGAGGAGCAAAAAGAACTAAAGGTAGACCCAAATGAAGTTAGGATGAAGCTAAGAGGGGGGGTTTGTTTTGTTGCAACTGCAAATTGCAGTTGCAAGTAAAAATAAAAGTTTCTTCACCAAAAATTTTAACCAAATTACCAAAATATTCCCCTTTTTTTTCAACATAACATCTATTCTATATATTACTAATATCATTTCCCTCCAAAACATCAAGTACATGTAGGTCATTTGCTTCAAATTTGTGTGTGTGTGTGTTGGGGGGGCTTTGAATTTTCACTTGCAATTGCAAGCTACCAAACACCCCGAGGGAATTGGAATGTTTTAATTTGACAAAGGAGGGGCCCACAATCTACGCAGTTAAAATCAGAATTAATGATTAATCGGTAATCGCTACTAGACAGATTAGTTCCGAAAACCGATTTTAACTACTTAGCCCACAATAGTAGTTGAGTGGAGAAGGATTCATGTAGCCAACCCCAAACAATGCTAAGAAATATATCAGTAAGCAACAATGAGCCACTCACATGTAAATTCGGACACCTTTTATATGGCTCTGCGGACTAGCGACAAAGAGATGTAAGCATAATAGAGAACAAGGTCTACCAGACATTATAATTATCAAAATTGCTTTGTCATATGCATTAGTTTTGCATGTAGCCTATACATTCTTATGCTGATACAAATATTAACTGGTTTAATCAACAGATGTGCTGCTCTTGCACTTTGACGATAAAATAGATAACTTCACGAGCCATTACGTGCATATATGTAAATACTGAAGCATGGAATATAAATAATAAAATGATAATTCAAAGAAAAAATAATTTATATGCCACTGTCCATGCTTTAACCCATACATACATTCATGAGATTCAATGCAATGTAAATGCTCATAAAGTATGACATGCAAGCATGTTTTTTTAAAACAAAAGCACCACGAACATATCATACCCCAAGATATTTGTAATTGACTGTCTCTATGTATAGAAATGTGACTGGTTTATTATATTTTAAATAACGGCACAGGCAGAGGCCATTATAACATTTTATCTAGGTTACCATTACTGAAATGTACTATAGAAAATGGATAACGTTTTTGACTTGTTACAACCGTTATAAGACCCGTTACAGCAGTTATATAACCCATTACGGCCATTATATCACCCATTATATGTTATATCACCGTTATCTCATATAACCGGCAGATTGATATCAACCCAATATTGGAAAATAACAATCATTTCAATTTTTTTGAGCTTAAATTCAAACCCAATGAGAACCCAAATCTAAATTATTCAAATCCGTATATTTGAATGTAAAAAAGAAAATAAGAAAGCAAAACCTTATCGTCAATTGTTCTCTTCAACAAACCTAACTTTCCAAGAGAATGAGAGATCAATGTCGCCTCTTATATTCGTCATCTTCTCAAATTGTGTTCTCTCAAGTCTTTTTTCTTACATTATAAACTTATAGAGTATGTTTACTCTATAATATGTAGATATCTTTCTTTTATGTATTATGTTGCAATTTCATATAGGTGATTATATATTTTGGTTCTAACTGTTATATTGCTTGAGTGAGGTTGTTGGTATTTGTGATACACAAATATTATATATGTAATAGTTGTTTAAAACTTTAAATCACATTTAGGATACATACCTTCCTATGTTATAGCAACCCAATATTTTTTAAATATCGCCAATATCGAATATCTAGATATGAATTTTTGTCATCCAATACTATACTGATATCCGATATGTAAAACCTTAAGAATCATATATTACTACAGAAGTTTACAATCAAAGGGAATGACTTGACATATTACTCTAGAGAAGTGTGTCCTTTCTTGATAATCATACTAAAAAATAGGTATTAAAGTTTGGCATAAATTTGTTGTAAAATAAACAATGTTGTCATAATTATGAGTGTAACTAAACATAATTGACTATTCCAAGGATTATAATGATTGATACACAGAAATATATAATCACAAAACTAATTAGTAATAAATACAAGCATAACCTATTAGTAGGCCAAAAGCAAGTTCACAATCATTACATCTAGTGAGCAATTTAACCAACTAGAGAAATATTTTAGTCCAAGATTTCAAAATTTATACAACTATGAAAGACATACCATGCGAGCCCTTGGAGGGACCTCTCGTATGGATCGAAGATCTTCCTCTGAAAAGATGACACAAATGTAAAGGTAAGATTAACGGCACAGTAAAACAAATAAACACCATCTAACAACTAACTTTACATGCAGCTGTAAACAGCAGAATGAAAAAATGTAAAACACATTGGGGGAAGGAAAAATTTTCACCACTCACTGCATGAAACAAAGAAATGTTTAAACACCACGATTAAATACCACATTACACAACAGGCACGATCAGCAAGACAGAATTGGCAATATCACGTACAAAAATACAGCATATAAAGAACAAAGAAAAACACATTTCAAAATCGTTTCAGAATTTAATATCTTATGGGCCAATAAAGTAGAAAACAACAGCCAGTCCAACTTCTACTGGAATTAAACTCCAAAGTATGAGCATCATTTCAAACAAAACAGAAGCACATTCAGATGTTAAACAATCATGGAGCTTCAACAGTATGACTTCAAAGACTACAAAAGGAATTAACTGAATCAAGCAATATATTGAAAGGGGAATGGAAATGCCACGACTGACTAATGAGAAGTGAGCAAGATAATATCTGTGCATCACAACAGAATCCTCAGAGCAGCAAATTTTAGTAAACACTTTATAAACACTAACGAAGGTTAATGACACTTTGTTCCTTGGCAGCTAATTGTGAGTTCAGTAAACTTCCATGAATTCTTAAGTGCAGTGCAGAACATTGACAACTAGACCAGCAGCATTAAACAGTTTCCCTCACAAACTTCAAAACAAGTCCAAATGTGCATAAACCATCACTTGATGAGGAAGATATGAATGAAACAAATCAGAAGTGTCAGTCTCACCAAAAGCAGTCCCCAATTTTGCTCCTATCCTCTTGTGGATTTCTATCTCAGAATATATTCTTTAAGATAATAGTTCCTTCTAAAGGAGTTTGATTTCCATCAGAACTAGGAATCCTAATGTCCATAGTTGTAAACTTGTAATTTGTCAAATCGTGTAATGAATCGTGTATCGTGTACATGATAATTGTTTCGTACATTGTAAGATCTATAGTCACAAACACAAAAGGTTATAGATATTAACTACGGAACAAACTACTTCAGATACATGAACAAAAGTTAGAACACTGAAAGCTTGAAAACCAAGATTGCATGCTAAAGATCTTGATATGCAATCACGAAGGCGCATATAGAAATAAACTACTTGAAAGAGTGTAACATAAGATATTGATAATTGTGAATTTTCTTGTATAACTTTCAAAAAATAAAAAATATCTAACAAATACGAAATATTTCTTATTTTAGGTTAAGTTCATAGCTCTGATTGTGATGTTAAGCAATGCGGGAAAAGGCAACATCGAGTCTTTCGCTTAATGATATCAGAATAATCAAAGACAAGAAAAAGAAAAGGTGTGAGAAGGAAGAACGAACAAAAAATGAACTTACAAGTTACAAGAAATGAATAGCATTCATGTTACATTAACACATATTTAATGTTCAAATTTTATATTGAAAAATGAGAACGTAAAGATATACACAACTAAATATTATTTTTTGTATAATAACATTTGCATTTGGTTATTGCACGTAGAAATAACAAATATTCTAATATCAAAGTCAGAACTCCAAAGGAAATAAGGCAAGTCAAGTTAAAGTGGAGAAAAGATGTAACTACAGATCACAAAGGTATTTTCTGAATTAGCATGAGACAGTAACAAGAGATTGAATTCTACTAGAATAAGAGTCGAGGAACTTCAACCATTGTGCAAACCCACAATCCGAACTTTTATTAAGTCTTACTCTCATTCAGAAAAATCTAGCAACTAAAGTTGATTTCCATAGAGCAAATCCCAGCCACAAAGTTTGGGACAAGTTGCATAAAAACGGTTATCATATTTGCTTGGAAAAGAGTACAAGCAAGAGTTTTAAGGACCAACAAGCATCAGTATCACTCTAGCTACGTGCAGTTTAAATTAGACTCCTACTTTAGGTTGAATTTAAGTATAAAATCAAGATGACTTTTCGGGGGTTTTTTCCCTACTAAAGTGTATGGTTCTCACTACAGTTACAAGTTTTAGGACTTTACAACTATTCCATCACGATTGAGGTAAGAAAGCAAGGGAGAAAATCTGCCACTGTTGTAACCACTGCTTTAGTTCTCTTATCCACACACAGAGAGGAGATTACCTACTCTCAAAATCTATAAAGTTTGTATATTTTCACTAACAATTGGATCAAAATAATCATCAGTAGTCGATTTGTAGATATTGCATTGCCAGAATGACCAAAGCAACTACTGTAATGTATAAACACCCAAAAATGTTGGATCCATTCAAAAAACATGTTTCGAGTTAAATGTACTCCAAAGTTATTCACACTCAATGATTATAAGAGCATAGATAACTGCAAGTGTCACTGTTCAATTTTTCATGTAGGGGTCTTCTGGAACAGTTCAGGTTTAAGCTAACAACTTTAAAACTTGTATGCTAATTATGGGAAGAATAGAGATTAAGCAGAACAACAACACACACCTCTTAATTATGCTAAATTTGAATCAAATATGCAAGTGCAAGCAGGTAGCAGCATGAACCTGCCCCAAGATGGATGTGAAACACTCGCAGACAACTCATGCCAACGAAAAATTCCTTGAACTTATGAGTTTGCATCATTGCATGTTTCTCAAATCTAAATGGATGTAGTAGTCTTCCAAACCAAGGCACAGCCACTGTGCACTGGAGGTCTGCACAAGCAAGTGTCACACATCCAGCCCAAGAAAGCTGCATTCATGTTGTTATCCTTCCATCATTACATATTCCAAGCAGTGGAACTTTACACCTAATGGCATAATAATAAATTTTGTAGAACAACACGTAGTCCAACTGTCACTTAGCTAAATCAAATTCTGCGGATTTTGTATTAAACAAATCAACCAAAATACCTAATGTATGTGCTAACCACTAACACGAAACAAAGAACCCAAATTCATATTGGAAAGAGCTAGACATCCATATCCTAATCAATCAATCATGACGGATCATTCAAACATATATATAGGGATCTTTGGAGCTGTAGAATTTAGTTAAGGACTCTATGAAACTACATGATTTCACCTGAAACTAGATTGTTATTCTGAGTTTCAGACTTCTAAAATACAATCAATCAAGCTAGCAAGAAAAATTCTTTTGAGTTCATTGTGGGTGATGAGAAAAAACCTATAGATGAAAATGATGAAAATGATGAAGTCATCCATATATAGTTTAGGTTCTACTTCAAAATCTTGAATAATACATTAGTGCAGTGATCCATAAATCATAACTGAACACCGTTAACCAAACCAGTAAGACTAGTTCTATTAAGTTTCTCGTAAGCAATGATAACAAACAAGTGGATCAAAATGATGAAGTTAGACTATATATGGTTTGGGTTCTACGTTAAGCAAGTTTTGATTGATACAGTAGTGCAATAAATAATCACTGAGAAATGGCTACAATATGATAAAATCAGCAAAGCCTCCATCCAAAATGTTTGGGGTTAGCCAACGTGCAACATGAATCCAATTGGAAAATTAACAACTACCATGTTCTTAAAAGTCAATGCGTATCCATTGCAGATACACAGATAATCTTAACAAATTCTTCTCCCTAGACCTACAATTATTTGTTGCAGTTAACAATTAGATAATGCATGTTGGGCAAGTGAATACAACAACCCCAGCCTCCCAACCATTTCAGCCCATCAATAGAAAAAGAGTGGTAGGTATTAAGAAATAATGAGCAAGTCAATGAATAAATATATCAGAAGGCAAAAATCAAGATCTATGAGTGAATAGAAGAATTAAGAAGCATGCATCAAACACAATTCGAGTAAAAGTATATCTACAAAGGCTTTAAATTCCAATTCTGATAGACAATGTTGCATAGACCCTAGGCAGTTAAAATCGGTTTTTGGAACTAATCGGTCTAGAAGTGATTAGTGATTAATCAGTTAATCGGAAAATAATCGGGAATTAAATCAGAAAAATCGTTATATATATAATTAAAAAAAGATATATCCTCATTATCAAGCAACCATAAATCCTAACATAAAACTATTATGAGCTTATCAAGTATGAACATATAATTATAGAGAAAAGAAGAGAGTACTCGGTTTGAGCTGAGTTTGAATTTTGGATGTGGGTCGGGTCAGGTTTGCTGGTTGGTTCTATCAAACAAAAACAATCGGGGAGGATGAGCAGTGTGAGCAACAAGAGGAGGAGGTGCAGATGCGGGCCGGCTCAAGTATGCGACGGTACAGGGGGGCGACGACGGGTCGGGTTTAGGTTTGCTCGAGGAAGAAAAAGAGAATCAGTTTAGGTTTGGTTTTGCATGAGGAAGAAGAACAGAGCGGCGATATGTCGGATTTGGGTTTGCGTGAAGACCAAAAGGGGTTTGAATTTTGAATTTGTATTTAGGATTTGGGCTGGATTGAGCCCAAATAGTGCAAACAAGCATAAAAATTAGAGAAGATTTAATCGGTTAATCGGCCACTTAAAATCAGTCAATTAACCACTAATCGACCGATTATTCCCAATTAAATCGCTAAATATTGAAATATTATAAATCGTTAAAAAAATAATCGCCTAGTTTCCAATTAGTGATAAATCGGGGATTTTAACTGTTTAGCCACATCATAAACCATCTCATAATGGCTTCGGTAATCCATGAAGGAAATTTTAATCATAAACCATCTCATAATGCCTCATCAAAGGGATGATCTAACATAAAACGAGATCACTTCCACATACAGGTCAAAGACCAAAAACATTTTCAAGATTTGAGAGAATCGAAGTATTACTCGCATAAGAGTCAATGGGAAAAAACAAGGTTTTGAAACTCGAGATCGGAAGTTTTTCCAAATATTTGGATCCGGATCGGTATCGACCAGATCGGTAGCATCGGATTGGTGTAAAAGGTTTTTGGATCAAGCATTTTTTAAGATTAAAAAAATATCTAATATGATTATAATTAAATTATTTTTATAAATAATAATTAATATTAAAATGAATTGATGAATTTAAGTAATTCTTAAAATTTTAATATTTTCAATTATAGACTTGAACATTTCAATTAGTGTCAGAAAGTTATTAATGGAGAATAAAATTATAACAATTGAAATAGGTAGACCAAATAATACAAATTTTATTTACTTACAAGGAAAAAAACAAATTGTAAGCTAGAGATGGAATGTATTGCTTGGATAAAAGAAAATTACTGGAATTATTTAATTATAGGATCCATGGTTTCAGGTTGGGATCGAGCGGATCCATTCGATCCAACTGGTAACTCCGGCGACCCCCCGAGTTATCTCGCCCATGTTGAGATTTAGGGGTTGTATCATAGCGGGCCTTAAAAAACGATCCAGATCGTCTGGATCGGATATGGATCGGCAGATCTTTAAAACCATGGAAAAGAATACTAGGGAATTATGCGAAGAGAATATATTGGTTTTCCAATGCTAGACTGCACCCCAAGAGTTATCATTCACTAATGTACATCAAACCAGAAATACTACAACAACCATAAGAACAATGAAATGTCTGAAACAGTAGAAGGGAAATCAAGAATAAGGGAAATCAGATAATCAAAATGAAGTGCATGGCATGGAGTAAATCAATGCCATTTTTAGATGTAGAAAATAAAAATTAACCAATACCCTAGGCAGTTAAAATCGGTTTTTAGAACTAATCGGTCTAGTAGTGATTAGTAATTAATCGGTTAATCGGAAAATAATCGGGGATTAAATCGAAAAAATCATTATATAAATATATATATATATATATATATAATTTTTTAAAAAATATATCCTCATTATGTAGCAACCCTAAACTCTAACATAAAACTATTATGAGATTATTAAATAGGAACATATAATTATAGAGAAAAAGAAGAAGTACTTGGTTTGAGCTGAATTTGAATTCTGGATATGGGTCGGGTCGGGTTTGCTGGTCGGTTCCAACAAACAAAAATAATCAGGGAGGAGCAGCAGTACGAGCATTAAGAGGAGGAGGTGCAGTAGATGCGGGTCAGGTCAAGAATGTGATGGCGTAAGTGGAGCGACAGCGAGTCAGGTTTGCGGGAGGAAAAAGAAGAGAATCAGTTCGAGTTTCGATTTGCGGGAGGAAGAAGACGAGTGCGGGGTTTGCGCGAGGACCAGAAGGAGTTTGAATTTTGGATTTGAATTTGAATTTGGGCCAGATTGAGCCCAAATAATGTAAACGAGTATGAAAATTAGAGGAAGAAATTTAATCGGTTAATCGGCCACTTAAAATCTGCTGATTATACCCGATTAAATCGCTACCCATTGAAATATTGTAAATCGCTAAAAATATAATCGTTTAGCCTCCGAATAGCAATTAATCGGGAATTAATCGGGCGTAATCGGGGATTTTAACTGCTTAGCCAATACCCACAATGAATCGATATAAAAATACACCTAAACAACAGAACAAATATATATATATATATATATATATATATATATATATATATATATATATATATATATATATATATATTGAGAGAGAGAAACTAAAGAAGAAGCCCACTCTAAGCTGCAAAGCACACCCCAAAATACCTTTTTCATGTGTTCTTTTTTCGCATAATGAATGATCTATATAATAAATCACAAGGCAATTTTGAAGGAAAAAAACTATCAAGTGACTCTCCTTCAATTGAAACAAAATCAATGGCTCACATTCACCCTCCCAAAAAATATTATTTCCCCAAAAAAATCCCCCCCAAAACTAAGCACTCCCCCCCAAACTAAAATCCTCCTCATTTTATTAATCTCTCTTCACTTTTTCAGATCTCTCTCTTTTTCTACACCTAGAAATTCAGATTTTTAGATTTTAGGTTTGTAAATTTCTGTATTTTTTTTATTTTTTATGCTTCTTTTGATTGTTCATATAGAAAATTTCACTGAGTTCCCTGATTGATTTCAAATGCAATGAAAGATTTAAATGGATATTCACTTAGGATAAATTTGAACCTCTAAAGTTATACTGAAATTAGCAAATATCTCCTCAAAAGTTAAATTTCATCATTTTGCATCCTCAAATTTCTAAGAAGTTGGCATTTACACCCCCATTTATAATTATTTTTCAACATAGGTTGATGGAAACATGGATTTTTATTTACAACTAATTGTTGTTTTACTATTCAAACTTGAGCTACATAAACTTCATGCTCAATGGTATTGCATATAAATATTGATACCTATGTGATTTGTTAGTCAAACAAGATTGCATATATTTTACTGTTTACAGGGCTTTGCAGGCATCGTTTCAAAGACGTGCGTAGGCACGTGACCATGGGCAAGTGTAGTTTATATATATATATATATAAGACGTGCGTAGGCACGTGACCATGGGCAAGTGTAGTTTATATATATATATATATATATATATATATATATATATAACAACATTGTTAAGGATCAATCATAAAAACGTCTCCAAATCACCGACCATCCTCTAAATCATTTGATCTCAACTAATTTTCAAATAAGTTGCTAACCATCTCCATTTAATACCCATTTTTACCTTTCTTCAAAACCCTTGACTAGTTCGCATACACATACTACTCAAAGATCACAAATTTCTGAAGTTCAAACCTTTTATCACTCAAACCAACAAACAATATCCAACTAACAACTTTACCACCAGGAAATGCCACACACAAAAAATTCAATACCCATACCAAATCCTTAATTTTCAAGAATTCGCTCGAACCTGTGGGATTCGGCGGCGCTTTAAGCCGCTTCTGAAACATAGACGAGAACAGCTTCGACGCCGCGCTCGAAACCATTCGAGACGACGAATCAACGATCTTCGAGACCCAACCGCCTCTCTCTCCGCCGCCGCCGCGTACCGCTGCCGGCGGCCGGTCGTAGGGAGTCGCCGGTGTACGGCGCAGAGGGCGCCTTCGGAACTTCCCGCCAATTCCTCCCTCGTTCGCCGGCGTCGCCATTGATTTAAATCGACCGATCAATTTCGGAAAAGCAAATGGGGGCAAAAAAAAGGAGGCGGAAAGAAACCCTAGTTTTGGAATATTTGAGGGAATTTGAGGGATTCCGTGGGCGCTGGAGTATAGGGATTTTTTTTGGGAATATTTAGGAGACCGATGAAAGTTGGGGTTGGAAAGTGGGCCCAGATGGATGTGAAATAGGTTAGCGTGGCTGAATTTGTGGTGGGGATGGATTTGGGTGGATTTAGAGAGGGTGGTTTGGTTACCGTAAAGTGAGTTTACCGGATTTGATTTGGTGCGGAATAATGACGTTGGGGTGAGGTGAGTGGATATCGGTTTACTGGAGAGTGAGCGGATATCCTTTTAAAAGGGTGGCAATCTTCGAAAAAATTTCAAAATATGCCACTTTTGAGCATCCATACTTCATTGCTATATTGTCATTTTTGCTGACTAGTAATTTACACGAGCAATGCACGTCTTAATAGATATAGTTTTTTAAAATAAAAATTTAGACATAATTTGAATTTGAACTTAGAACCTTCTTTATAATAGTTATTATGCACGTGTATTGCACGGGTTGGTAGATTGACAAAATATTTATAAATGACACTAAGGCCTTCTCCCATAATAATATTAGAGATAGGTGTATTTCTTAGTTTTTAAAAATAGTGGGGGTATATGCTAATTTTTACATTTAAATGGGCGCATTTGCTAAAATATCTCTTTTTTAGAGACTGCACGTGCATCACACGGGTATGTTTGGTGGATTTAGTTTGGTCGTATATTGCACAGGTTTACTCAGTTACAAAATTAGGGTTTGTTTGTTTACAATCCCAACTCTCCCATTAAAATTGTAGAGGTTTTTTGGCAAAAAATTTGCTGCGCACTTTTTTCAAATTATCAATTTTTCTATTTTTTCTATAGTAGTTTGCTATATTTGATAAACGATTTGGCAATATGTATATTTTAAGAGCCGAAACATTAACGTCGCTATTATTTTATTATTTTTTTAGACCATCAAATCAAACAAGATGAAATTAGGAATATTATTTTAAAATATTCTCTGGAGGAAAAGGTTGAATTTTTAAATCAAAACTGAAATATATTAAGTGTTTAGTTAGTTAATTAGTTTAGTTAGCTAATTAAGTGGGTTAATGGTGGGTTGAGTGGGAAAAACGGTGGACCCACAGTGGGACGAAACATCATGTTTCGTCTCAACGATGGATCCCACGGAAGGAAAAAAAATTTTAAAAAATATTTAAAAAACTTAGAAAATTTATACGAAGTTGGACGGATGAAATATCATAAATTTGTTTGCGAATTTGCTATATTTTGCATTTCATGATTGCAGTAAACATACAAAATTGTCAATTCTTTTTTGTTGTTTTTTAGCTAAACAACTGTGGATGCTCTTATGAAACTATTTGCAACTGTATAATACTTGCCAAATTTATTGCAGGCGTTGACAAAGTTCAACAAGACTCGCAGTTTCCAGCTGCGAGTTTAGTTCTTTTGAACCCACAATTAGGAGCTGCGAGTTTAGTTTAAAACTCGCATTCATAAGAGCATCCACTGTCGTTTGCTATATTTGCAAAAATGTATTTTTTGGGAAGAAAAAAAAATTTGCCGCTCTCGTTTGCTAAATATGCATATTTGGCAATAGGGATGAACAGTGCCCATCTAAATTTAACAATTGGATTCAGCCATCTCTAAATAAAGAGGACGGGGACTGATCTTCCATCTATTAAAAAAAAAATTAATAGGACGGACGGCGGATGAAAATCCGTCCACCAACATTTTCAGAATAAAAAACCTAAAAATTCACCAAAATGCCATCTAAAAAAATACCAAAATGTCATTTTAATAAGAATTTAAAAAATGCTCGGACAGAAGATTTCCGCCAACTTTCTTCAGATTTTTTCTCAGATTTTTTCCTAGATTTTACAAAAATGTCATTGATTACTTACAAAAAATGTCATTATAGAATGGAAAAAATATCAAATCTCAGACGGAAGATCTTCCATCTAATAACTTTCTTTAGAAAAAATTTCCACATATTTACAAAAATGTCATTCACATAATTACAAAAATGCATTTTCAAAAAAAAATTTTAAATAAAATTGTTAGACGGAAGATGATCTAAATTTGGGTTTCAACAACTGCAGCGCTCTCCTTCAAATACTATTCACTAAATGCTATATATGCATATTTCAACATCAACGATAGTGGATGCTCTAATAGCTAGTTCAAAAAGACTAAACTCGCAGTTGGGAACTGTAACACCTCGCAAAAATGAGTTATGACAATTTTGCCCACGGGTTTTACGCACATGTATCTTATATTGTTACGAGAAATATCCGTAACGTATTTTAATATAAATGTCCTACGTATTTCTGCATTTCAATCATTTATACATTTTTCGTCTTCTTAAAATCCATTTTTATCCTATTATGAGCCAACTTAAACATTAATTTTAATCTTTAGGTTTTTACGTGCATTGCACGTATTTTCAATGCACGTGTTGATTACGTATATTTTACGGTTACGTGTAATATCCGTAACATTATTAATATAAATGTTTTGCGTTTTTTGTATTTTGTCTAATTATGAATGTTTTCGTTCTCTCGAATTTATTTGTATATTGATACGTGCAACGTACGTGTTTTCAGTACACGTGTTCGTCGTATCTTTTTTCAAAATAAAAATTTATGAAGTATTTATGTTTATCTTTATTTTTATCTTAAGCTAGTTTACGTGAAATATCCATCTTTAAATATTTTTTCCACACATGTGCGCTACGCGTGCTTTTTCTACTATACATGTGCAAGTTCCATTATTTTTTTTACAAGTTGTGCACTAAAGTTTCATTAAGATTAGCTTAAGCAGATTATACTAAATTTTTGTTAATAAAAATAATATTATTATTTATTAAAGAATATGGTTTAAAGGAATATAAAATAATAAAATAAGAGTATAATTAAAAGTGTACAAAATACGTGCACACGTACAATGTTCACTCTTTCAAAAATGGATGCATATAGGAGTGAGTGGGGCGAGTGAGTGGGGTGAGTGTGTGAGTGGTTGTGTGAGTGGGCATGTGAATAGGTTAGTGGCGAGTTAGTTACTTAAACCACCTCCTAAATACCCATATAAATACCCCCTCACTATTAGCCATATATAAACCCAAAAATAAATCAAACAAAAGAGAGAATCAAGAGAGGGGACTTGCTATATTTTTTTTTTTGCTTTCGGAATTGGCATGGAGGCTTGTAGGATTTTTGCTTTTTGAGCTTTTACTAGGAGTTCAATTTGCTAGGAAATTCTTCAAATAGGTGGGTGTTTCTCCAAATTTCTAATATAATTTATTTGGTAGAATGCTAGATTGCAGAATATATATGCGTGAATTGTTAGATGCATGATAACTTATATAGATTGAGTATTCATATTTAGATTATGTGTTGATGATTAAAGATGTGAAATTATGATATGATTGATTTGGGGGCAATTTTATAAGTTTTAGTTGCACTTTAGAAAATCATATCTATTAAACTAAATGGAATTTAGAGCTAAAATTTTTATTGAAGCAACTCGTATATGTCAAGAACATCTCCTTAAAATTTCATAATATTTAGATGTCGTTTACTATTTTAATAAAATCCAAACTTAGGACTGATTGACAGTTTGGCTAGTTGCTCGAAATTTGTATGTATTTCAGATTTTGATCATTTCAGCATTCTAGATGAAGTATTTTGAGGAAGGTCAAAACTAAGAAGTTGAAGTAGACTCGTTAACTTTTCTTTAGAGTCTAAGAAATCAATTTTCCATGAACAATAGAATTTATAATAAATTTTACAAGATTGGAAAATGGCAGTCTGCATAACATTTCGACCCGACTGTGGATTTTGAAGAATTCAGGGTTATAAACACAATATTTTGGAGAAACTTATAACTACAAAGTTATAGTAGACTTGTACACCTTTAATTCGAGCTTAAGAACATAAAGTTTCATGAAGTATAGAATTTTCTGTGATTTTCACAAGTAGCATGAGCTGCAGTTTTCGAATTTTGAACCTACTATTTTGCAAATGAATTTAGACGAAGTAATTGAGGGTAAATTTAGATGATCTTAACTACAAAGTTGTAATAGACCCATTTATATTGCCTATAAAACTAAAGAATCTATTTTTGGAGTAGTATTGGAATTTATATGATTTTTACCAGACCACTGGGTTGATGTCTCAGGTTGAGCATTCAAATAGTGGATTATATATATATGTTGTTACCTTGAAAAGAAGTTGAGAGAGAAATAGGTTTGGGGCATTGGTTAGTGCATGTGGCCTAGGATCTTTAAGATTGTAGGTTTGAGTCTTGGTGAGCTTGATTTTGGTTGTATTTACTGTTTTGAGTATATTGGAAATAAAAAATGATTTTCGGGGAAATATTTTGATGATAATTTGTACAAACATTTTGGGTTAATTGCTCCACTTAGATAAATGATTAAACACATATTTGGTGATTGGATTTGAAAGATTTGAATAGAGATGATTTTTAAAGATATTAGTTATTGGAGAACTAAGATTTGATGGAAATTGGTACAAATGTTTGTAATTAAACTCCATAGTCAAATTAACAATTTAGTACATAGTTGATAATTATATTTGAGATATTAGAACAGAGATGATGTTCATTGAATTGAGGCTTTTGAAATCCCATTGTAACAATTTGGAAGATTTTATCTATATCTTTGATTATGATTAATTGAAATGTATGAATAAGAGATGAATTGAGTATATGAATGAATGAAATGTGTAATTGATGATAAAAGAGGTTATGGATAACTTGAAAAAATTATAAATATTTTGAAATGTGTGGATTCTAGATATTGAGCGAGACCCAGAATACCGGTAGGTTATGATATATGAAATTTGAGAAGTGGTGTAACACCCCAATTTTTTTTTTAACAAATCCTTTTTCCAATGATCTCTAACTTAATCTATTACTTATCTATACCATTTCTTATTTAGAAAAATACTCATAGATTTTTTATTAAAAATTTCGGCTGAGTTTTCCCTGAAATATTAGTCATTTTACAGATATTCCTTACGAAAATCTGCTAACAATTATAAAAATCAATGTACCTGTAATTCACATCAATCATTCCTAGGCCAAATTATTCAACATCACACATGCAAGAATATATTAGGCTCTGGGGCATAATTCTTCATAACAAGCAAGATACAATTTAAAAATCATAAATTCTTTTGAAAATCGATAAGATTTTTTTTATATATATATAAAAAAACTTTAGGAAAACCTTACAAAAACCAACCACAAAAAGTACTCCACAACGAGGTGGATACGGGCTTTCATACTTCATCACAACACTATATATATCGTTATACCTTATAGTTATACACATAATCTTCCGGAATACAAAATAATCCACCATACTATCCCCATTTCTATATATAATGCATACATATATAACCCATTCTGCTACGAGCAAAAGTATAATTACCAAAACTACATCAACTATCTCACCTCGCTACTATCACTACCTGCAAGAGGGTTAGGGACGTCCACTCTCAGGGAGGGACTCCCCTAACCCACAGAAAATAATAGGGGTTAGTCATATCTAGTATGAGTATAATTTACTAGTTAGGCAAATAAATTAGACTATATAAGAAAAATTGAAAGAACTTACAAATATCCTGATAATTAAGTTAAGTGAAAATTTGAATATAACAACATCATTAAGGTGACTTTGCACCAAAGTTATCTTTTGAATCTTCAACCCATCAACATATCCATATCCACTCTCCCTACCTTGAAGTTGTATCTCGGCAGGTAGTTTCCACAATTTCCATTGAAAATAGCGGGCGTGTAGTTCCTCGACACAATTCTAAGGTATTCCATCTTCACATTAATTCTCATCTCTAACATCACAGTCGCTCAATCTCATAGCATTTCATTCATGCAGTCTCATACTATATTTATAATCATTCTCGTTGCATAACATCACGCTCATTCAATCTCATAACATATTGATATTTATTATCATCATATATATTCTCATCACATAACTTCACATTCATTCAATAATATCACATGCATTTTCATAGCATCTCATCACATGTATTTATTTTATTGCATACCATCACATTCATTCGTTTCCATCGCATCTTATTCACATGCATTCAGTCTATTAATATCACATTCATTCATATCTTATAACTCTTATCATAACATCTCGTAATGCTTTAACTTTCATTCTCATTATATTACAATTTATTTTCTCTTCATTCTGACTTCAGCGTGCAAATTATTTTAATGCTCATTCTCATTTTATCATATACTTTGCTTTATATTCATTATCATCTCATCATGCTATTTAAGTTACTTCTCATTCTTATTGGTAATATATCTTACTTTCATTTTCACTTACATCTCATATTATACTTTACTTTAATTTTCATTCTTATCAAATTATACTCCGCACCTCAAACATAGTTTGGGTAATATTATATCGCACCCCAAAGCCGATAGCTTGGGTAATATTACATCGCACCCCAAAGCTGATAGCTTGGGTAATAATCACCGCACCCTAGACAAGCTGGGTAATAATCACCGCACCCCAAGTAGAACTTGGGTAATATAACTTCACATATCAAGCCAATAGCTTGGAATATTACTTTACTTTATTTTCAAATCCATGTTACAATTTACTTTACTTTTCATCTCCATCTCACAATACAACTATTATATCAACAACCCACCAATTCACCCTGGGAGTTGTGCCAAGACGGGTAGTTCCCACTATTTCCTGAAAATAGCAGGCGAGTAGTTCCCCGACACAATTTCAGGGTACATCAAACTCATATCATAACATATTTTAGCTTTATAACCATTTTAATATTTATCACATAATACACTGTACTTCATGTTCCACACTCATATTACATATTACTTTACCTTTCATTCGTATAATATATACACATTTTCTTCAATTTATTCACATTAATTCACATACATAATTTCTACACTTTTATACTCATATACATAACACCATATTAATTCACATATATAATTCCCTCACTTTTCATATTTAATCACATAACACAAATGTTTCTCTTTTCATAGATATTCTTATATCACAATTTCTTTATTTTTCGTATATAATCACATAATGCAATTTCCTCATTTTTCAAGTTTATTTAACCACATACTTCATTTACCATTTATTTTCATTTACATACTCGTGACTCATATTCTTTCTTACTCATCTTCATTCATATACATTTTCTTTTACTCTTCTTATTCATTTCAACTTAAATACTTGCTTTACTTTCTCATTTCCACTTCACATCGGATACTTTCTTTTCTTTCTCATTCTCATATCACATATATGCTTTCTTTACTTTCTCATTTTCCTTTTCATTTCACATTAATTCATTTTATTAATTTATCGACTAGTGAGCCACAGTATCCCAATATACTGAAAGCCGACAACCCAGTAAACACGCGGACCTTGCCCCCCGGGGTCTTACGCATCCGAGACTACGCCTTCCTCCCATCTTATGCCAGTGAGGGAAACACCGCACCCCAACTAGAACTTGGGTAATAATCCCCACACCCCAAACATAGTTTGGGTAATAATCACCGCACCCCAAGGCCGATAGCCTGGGTAATAATCACCGCACCCCAGACAAACTGGGTAATAACCGTGCCTCAAGCCGATAGCTTGAACGATAAAAACGCCGCACCCCAAACATAGTTTGGGTAATAAACACCGCACCCCAAGCCGGTCCTTGGGTGTTAGGAGGTCTAGCCCAACCCCCAGGATTCCTGTAGCACTTGGTCAACAAAATTTATTTATTATTATTATTTTCACTTCATCTTATTATCTCATATTATTACCACATAGCATCTCATCTTTTATTTCAATAAATTGCCACATCTTTGACATTTACCATGAGAATTATTATCTCATTTTATTATCACATATCATCTCATCTTTTTATCTTAACATATTAACGCATATTCAGTATTCACCATATTAATTATCTTCTCATTATAACACATATTTGCATGCACCCGATTATTTAATTTGTAAGATTATTACATCATATTATTGAATTAATTTTTTTTATAAGACACTTTTCGGAAATATTTACAGAAAGATGACAGTTGCTCAAGTATTTGCACTCATTGACTCAACAACTAAAATCGTCGTTCCCAACTGCGAGTTTAGTTGTTTCATCATCGCCATTGGGAAACAGCGTGTTTAGTGCTATTTTTAGTTCAAAATTTTCAAAGAAGACTCGTTGTTCCCAACGACGAGGACATTTATACTAGACTCGCGGTTGGGAAACAATGAGTTTTGTTCAAAATTTTCAAAAAAGACTTGTTGTTCCCAACGGCGAGGACACTTACATTAGACTCGCTGTTGGGAATAGCGAGTTTAGTTCAAAAAAAAATCTATGGAGTTTCAAAAATTCCCAACAGAATGTTTTGCTGTAGTACCCCGATTTTATTTTCTCAATATATTTATGGAAGGAGATTTATTTTCTTATGATAGCCTATTGTTATTACTTTTCTCCATGATAAATAAAGTGTATTATTTTCTTATAAAACATTCTTCTCAAAGCCCAAATGTGACTTGTTTATTTTCTTGTATAAAAATACATATTTTGGCCCAAATGTATTTAAACCCCTAAACTTGACCTTTTATTTTCACAACTTGTATATGTAGCATTTTTTCTCTCTTTTTATTTCCCGGATTAGATGTGCATTTTGGGGTTTTGTGTGTGTACACGTGCACTTCATGTACACGTGCACAAGACACTTATGCCTTGGCCGGATTTGTGGAGTGTGGGTGGTTATATCTTGAGGTGTGGGTAGTTTCTTAACTCCCGACTAGATCTCAGCCTTTGATTCACCAACTCCCCTATTAATCCTAGCCATCTATTCTATCTATTTTCTAGTATAAATACCCCTTCTCCTCTCCCATCTCTTTTACACTAAGATTGTAATAGAGAGTATTTGTGAGTTGTGTGGGAGCTCTTCTGTGGAGGCAAGCAGCATTGTTGAAGGAGCTCGGCATGGAGCAAAGGAGCAAGAAGGTGTTCTCTACGTTGAAGGACTTTGCGGGATTTCGTTATTTTCGTCACAAAAGGTGGGTGTTTCTCAGGACTTCTATTGTAGGAATGTTACTATAATTGTCATGATTGATGCCATGCTACGAAATTGAATTAAACGAAATAGAAATTGTTTGACATGCTGTTATTATAGAAACTAGTCTGTCGATGCAGTCGACTGCCATGTGATCCAGTCGACTGGTACGAGACATTATTTTGCATGGTTGTGATGATAAATGAACATGATGGTGTGATTACTATTATATAATTTTCCCTATGACACATATGATGGAGGGAAAGTAAATGAATGAAAAGAACGAATGGTGATTAATGTTTTAGAACTGTCGAAGCAGTCGACTGATGTTTCGCTAAGTCGACTAGTGCTTCAATCTGATTGTGATTATTTGGTAGTTTCATAAATTGAGATATTTCATCATGGGGACCCAGTTTGATGACTTGGGATTCATATCTTCATGATCGTAAGAAAACATGAGCATTGTGAATGCATGTCTTAAGTATTTTGCCCTCAAGAAAAGAGCATGTTAGTAAACTAGAAAATCCATGTTGTAGTGTTACTGAATGATAAGAAACCTTGTCTGTGGAACATGAACTTATGTATACTGTTAATTGACATCATGATGAAATACACGTAAGAACTGTGAATATTCTACTGAAAATGGATCTGTCCAGTCGACCGATTGCGTGTAGCAAGTCGACTGATCTGGACATAGAATTATGCTGCTGAAATGGCTAAGACAGACGACTGAGGTGTGAACAGTCGACTGTCGTGTGACTAATATTGTGAACTTGAAAGTTGCGGGACAGGCGACTGGTAGTGTATACAGTCGACTATCCCGAGCCCTTTGATAATCCTGTATGACTGTATGAGTCGACTGGTATTCTTCCAAGTCGACTGTACAGAGTGAACTCTGGTATACTTGAATTCATATTATTTGCTGTTGGTAATTGTGAATGTATGATTAAAGTCAATGGACTCTGTTTATGGATACATGAATTGTGTAATTGAATCATAGATGAGAATTGAGAACCAAATGAATGTATGAAATGTGAAATCATGATGGGAAAGTCTGTGAGACTCTAAAATGAATGATGAGCTGATGATGCTCCATTGGATATTGTGAATTTGAAATTGAACGAAAGAGTAGCTAAGTCTCCCCGGCAGTGAAATGAAATGGTATTGAGAAATAGACCAGGTTGGTCGAGTGAAATGAAATGATGAGTCCGGATGATGGAGAGGCTAACTCTAGAGCTTGATTTTATTCATGATTCTAATATAACTTAAATACATAGTGTGGAGGTGATGAAGGTGAGAGAAAAACATGAGTATGAGAGCTAGGGTACGGTGCGGGTGTGTGAGCCGCAGAATGCATGCTTGATGAGTCAAGACATGGCGCGGGCACAACTCAGTAATGATCGGACTCTAGTCACGCTTATGGGATGTGTTGGTGACTGCAAGAGGAGTGTGTTCAGGGAGGAGGCTGAATTGTCGCAGAATGCATGCTTGACGAGTCAAGACATGGCGCGAAATTCTACTCCAGGGGCCAGGATACATGCTTGTACTCATAGATACATCTAGGATACTCATTGGAATTACAGTAGTAGAATAAGTCATGGCGGGGGATTGAACCCTACTAAAATGAAGATCGTTTAAGAGGCTTGCACTCGAACCTATGTAGTATGGGATGCATAGAATTCGAACAAGTATGCATTAGTGCCATAATTAACTAAGTAAATTGCATTAAGGATTTAAGCGCACAATCACGACACGACATCATTAAAAGTTCCCTTACTTTCATACTTATGTTGAACTGGCTTGTGGTTTGTAAGAAATGAGATTCATTATACTGTTCCTGGCATAGAGAGGATGGCCATGTATAATTATCGTCGGTTGAATAAACTGACGTACCCACAGTGTTTTATGCAGGATAATCACATGTAAAAGGAATGGATGCACAAAGAGTTCATTATGTTGATGTTCGTTTATGTAAATATTGTATATTTTTTTGCTTCCGCTGTGTAAATTTAAATGTAACATGTTGTAACTCTGATGTAAAAGTAAAGGTTTTAAATTCCTTGTAAAATTGTATGTGAAGAAAGCGAAAAGATCCTGAAGAACATCTCGAATTCAGTAAAAATGGGATTCGGGGCGTTACAGAGTGGTATCAGAGCCACGCTTTTCTATGCTTTCACACTCGTACAAATTTATAAGGAACGACACCCTAGATGTGGACATTAGAGTGTGTGTTTGGATTTAGAGATTTAAATGTAAGTAACTTACATTTGTGTTGCTCTATGATTTATGCTTCTTCCTCTCTATTCTAAGATGGCTGACCACTTCGACCCTGCTGGAGGCGACGACTGGCACATTATTGAGGAAGAGTACCATCCTGGACAGGCTGATTCTGAGGACGAGTATCACCCTGGGCAAGCTGATTCTGATGATGAGGAGTACCCTGAATCCCGAGAGATCACCCCACCGCCGAACTCACCTGATGATTCTTCTTCTTCCGATGAAGAAAAGGGACCAGCTTTGGGTAACGCTGTGGCTTCTCTGCAGAGGCAAGTGGATACCTTGAAGTATAGAGTTGGAGTTTTGGAGGCTCAGCTGGAGAAGCGAAATGCTGACTATTCTGTTCTTAGCCATCGGATTTGGGAACTTGAGAAGAAAAAGAACCTAACTGACGTGCTGAAGGATGAGGTGGATGAACTGCGGGATGAACTTCGAGCAGCGAAGAGGACCCGTAGAGATTAGATTGTCTTGGTTTCCACTTCCTTCTATTCTAATGTTAAAATGTTTTTCTAATTCGAATGTATAAACTTTGAAATTCAATGAAATGAAAGTTGGTTTAAATTCTTGTTTTATACTTCGAATTTAATGGATCTTTTGCATCAGAATATGGCGAGAAGGGGAGCCAGGAATGGTGAAGGTTTGGACCTGGATGCCGAGTTTGCAAGGGTTTACCAGACGCTGAATGCAGTGGCTGCAAACCAAGGAAGGGGGCCGGTGAATCCAGTACCCGAGACAATCAAGCTAGTGGAATCATTCAAGAGAATGAAACCACCAGTGTTCGAGGGAAAATCCGACCCGGATGTGGCCGATAACTGGATTCGGCAAGTGGAGACTATCTTCGAGGTGTTGGAAACACCGGAGGGCAGCAAGGTCAAGTTGGCGACTTTGCAGTTGGAGAAGGATGCGGCTGTTTGGTGGCAGTCGATGAAGAGGACTATGGGCGGCTTGTTGCTTGGCTGGGAGGAATTTTTGGAAGAATTCCGCAGTCACTATTTCCCCTCCGACGTCCAGGAGAAAAAGGCCATGGAGTTTCTGTCACTTCAACAAGGCAGCATGTCAGTGAGAGCGTATGAGACCAAGTTCACTCAACTCTCCAGGTATGCTCCAGAATTGGTGATGGATGAGGCGAAGAAGGCTCGCAAGTTCGAGCATGGTCTGAGGCCGAGCTTGAGATCTCGTATGATACCCCTTGGTATCAGGAGATTCGATAAGCTGGTGAAGAGGGCGGCAGCAACGGAGGCGGATATGGAGCAGTTCCATGTTGCTCAGCATCAGAGGAGCAACTGGCAGTCTGGGAAGAGGCCCGCGCCATCGGGGAGTTTCAAGGGGCAACCATCTGCACAGAAATTCAAACCGACAGGGGCGAATGCCGTCAGTGTAGCTGGGAGACCTGGAAACGATGCAGGGAGACCTTCTGCAGTCACTTGCTTTAACTGTGGTGAAGTGGGACATTACCAATCTCGATGTCTCAAACCGCGGATTGGCAATCACAATGTGCCAATACAGCAGACTGGGAAGAGGCCGTACCAGTCAGGGCGAGTATTTGCTTTGACAGAAGCTGATGCTGAGGAAGCAGATCAGGTTATCTCTGGTACGAGGGCTGATGTCTAGTGTGATTTCTTTTTCATTTCTCCTTCCCGATCATAGTGTAAAACTGTTATGTAATGATGTATGTTATGTAACAGGAGAACTCTATATTAATGGAAAGGGAGCTGTGGTGTTGTTTGATACTGGATCCTCTCATACTTTTGTGTCTCCTAGATTTGCTAAAGTGTTGGGAGTTGAACCGAAGATTTTCCCAGGCAAGATCTTAGCAGTGGCTACACCATCAGGGGAAACTTTGACCACTGATCGGTACTATGTTGATTGCGAGATAATGATTGGGGATCGAATCTTTGGCATTGATCTGATCGAGCTGACTATCTTGGGAGTCGATGTTATCATTGGCATTGATTGGATGTCGGTGTACAGTGCGAGCATCGAGTGTAAGGCCAAGACGGTGACAGTGAAGGCTCCAGGTGGACCTGAAGTCACTTTCCAAGGGAAGTTGAAGTGTTCTAAGCTGGTGGCAACTATCCGCAAGGAAGAGACTCCTGTGGAATTGCAAGGGATTCCTGTGGTTCGGGACTATCCGACCGTGTTCTTGGAAGATTTTCCTGGGTTACCTCCGCATCGTGATGTAGAGTTCAGCATCACTGTTCAACCGGGAAGTGCACCCATTTCTAAGGCACCGTATAGGATGGCTCCAGTGGAACAGGATGAGGTGAAACGGCAGATTGAGGAACTGTTGGGAAAAGGCTTTATTCAACCTAGTGCGTCACCTTGGGGAGCACCAGTGCTTTTGGTAAAGAAGAAGGATGGATCGATGAGGATGTGTATCGATTACCGGGAGCTGAATAAAGTCACTGTTCAGAATAAGTATCCGATTCCTCGAATTGATGACTTGTTCGATCGTCTACAAGGAGCAGCTGTATTCTCCAAAATAGATCTTCGATCAGGATATCACCAAGTGCGAGTGAAAGCTGAAGATGTGCATAAGACTGCATTTAGAACTCGGCATGGGCATTACGAATTCTTAGTTATGCCATTCGGAGTGACGAATGCACCTGCAATCTTCATGGACTTGATGAACAGAGTTCTGAGGCCGTTTATTGATTCTTTCGTCGTGGTGTTTATCGACGATATTCTCGTGTACTCCAAGTCTGAGGAGGAGCACACTGAGCATCTGGCAGCAGTTTTGCAGAAGTTGGAAGAGCAGAGGTTGTATGCCAAGTTATCCAAGTGTGATTTCTGGAAATCTGAAGTGGCATTCCTAGGTCACATCCTTTCTAAGGAGGGAGTGGCAACTGACCCTCAGAAGATAGAGGCAGTGAGAGATTGGACTAGGCCTACTACAGTGAAGGAAGTCAGAAGTTTCCTTGGGATGACTGGATACTACAGGAGATTCATTCAAGGTTATGCTCAGATAGCTGTACCGCTTACCGAGTTGACCAAGAAGAATGTGAGCTTCAAGTGGACCGAGCAATGTGAGGCGAGTTTTCAGGAGTTGAAAGATAGACTGACTACTGCACCTATTTTGGCTTTGCCGAGAGCAGGAGTTGAGTATGATGTCTATAGCGATGCTTCACATCGGGGGCTTGGGTGTGTCTTAATGCAAGAAGGTAAAGTGATCGCATATGGGTCTAGGCAACTACGACCGCATGAGAAGAACTATCCCACTCATGATCTAGAACTGGCTGCGATTATTTTTGCCTTGAAGCAGTGGAGGCACTGCGTGTATGGTGAGAAGCTGAACATGTACACGGATCATAAAAGCTTGAAGTATATCTACCAGCAGAGGGATCTCAATCTAAGACAGCGGAGATGGTTGGAAGTGCTCGAGGATATGCGACCTGAGATCAAATATCATCCCGGAAAGGCTAATGTTGTTGCTGATGCACTTAGTCGCAAGAGCAGTTTGGCCTGTTTGATTACGACTCAGAGGCATTTGATTGAGGAGTTGGACCGAGCAGGTATTGAGGTTGTCTTGCAAGGATTGGGAGCATCTTTATCTCAATTGAAGCTTCAGCCTACTCTGAATGCAAGGATCATTGCAAGTCAGGAAGTTGATGCTGATATTCTGGAGATGAAGGAGCAGGTTAGTGCTGGCAGGTTGCCCGGTTTTCAGACCAGGGATGGAGTGCTGTGGTTCGGAGAGAGGCTGTGCGTTCCAGATCAGGCGGACCTGAAAGAGAGTATTCTTCAGGAGGCGCATGCTACTCTTCTGTCTGTACATCCTGGGAGTACTAAGATGTACAAAGACATCAAGCAGCATTTCTGGTGGTCAGGTTTGAAGCGGGATGTGGCCGAATTTGTCGCGAGGTGTGAGGTTTGTCAGCAAGTCAAAGCCGAAAATCAGAGACCCGGAGGTCTACTACAGCCGTTACCTATTCCGGAATGGAAATGGGATAACATCAGTATGGATTTCATCACGGGTTTGCCTAAGAGTTCTAAAGGCAATGATGCTATTTGGGTTATAGTCGATCGACTTACCAAGTCCGCTCACTTTTTGGCGATGAAACTCACAGCTTCGATAGACAGGTTGGCTGAGATGTATGTTGGTGAGATTGTCCGACTTCATGGCGTTCCTTCGACTATTGTGTCTGATCGAGATGCGCGGTTTACTTCGCATTTCTGGAGGAGTCTTCAGGCAGCTTTGGGTACCAAGACGGATTTCAGCACTGCTTTTCATCCGCAAACCGATGGGCAGACCGAGAGAGTCAACCGTATTCTTGAGGATATGCTTCGGTGTTGTATACTAGATTTCGGAGGCAGTTGGGAAAGGCATTTACCCTTGGTGGAGTTTGCCTACAACAACAGTTTTCAAACTAGCATTGGGATGGCGCCGTATGAAGCTTTGTATGGCAGGAAGTGCAGGACTCCTGTGTGTTGGTATGAGGTTGGGGAGCGTCAGTTGTTTGGTCCTGAGCTTGTACAGCTGACTTCTGAGAAGATTGATCTGATCAGGAAAAGGTTGGTGGAAGCTCAGAGCAGGCAGAAAAGCTATGCAGACAACCGGAGGAGGGACCTTGAGTTTGAGGTTGGTGACTTTGTCTTTCTGAAGGTATCACCCAGCAAAGGTGTGGTTCGTTTTGGCAAAGGCGGGAAGTTAGCCCCGAGATTTATAGGCCCATATAAGATATTGAAAAGGATCGGGAAAACTGCTTACCGGCTTGAATTACCGGAAGAGTTGTCTCAGGTGCACAATGTTTTTCATGTGTCTATGTTGAGAGGTTATATTCCAGACCCGAGTCATCATTTGCCAGAAGTACCGGAAGGTTTGCAGTTAGACCTGAATTACATCGAGACTCCTGTTGAGATCGTTGACCGTAGGGAGAAAGTCTTGAGGAATAAGACGATACCGATGGTCAAGGTAGTCTGGAGAAACCACTTGGTTGAAGAGGCTACTTGGGAATCCGAGGATAAGATGTTAAAGGACTATCCTGAGCTTTTTGCTTGATTGTGTTTGTATTGATTGTATCTGGTATCTTGTATCTTATGTCTTTTGTTCTGGTTGAGTGTGTTGTATTTCTTCTGTTCTCGCTCTTGACTGTAGTTCCGGGGACGGAACTATTCTAAGGAGGGAGTGATGTAGTACCCCGATTTTATTTTCTCAATATATTTATGGAAGGAGATTTATTTTCTTATGATAGCCTATTGTTATTACTTTTCTCCATGATAAATAAAGTGTATTATTTTCTTATAAAACATTCTTCTCAAAGCCCAAATGTGACTTGTTTATTTTCTTGTATAAAAATACATATTTTGGCCCAAATGTATTTAAACCCCTAAACTTGACCTTTTATTTTCACAACTTGTATATGTAGCATTTTTTCTCTCTTTTTATTTCCCGGATTAGATGTGCATTTTGGGGTTTTGTGTGTGTACACGTGCACTTCATGTACACGTGCACAAGACACTTATGCCTTGGCCGGATTTGTGGAGTGTGGGTGGTTATATCTTGAGGTGTGGGTAGTTTCTTAACTCCCGACTAGATCTCAGCCTTTGATTCACCAACTCCCCTATTAATCCTAGCCATCTATTCTATCTATTTTCTAGTATAAATACCCCTTCTCCTCTCCCATCTCTTTTACACTAAGATTGTAATAGAGAGTATTTGTGAGTTGTGTGGGAGCTCTTCTGTGGAGGCAAGCAGCATTGTTGAAGGAGCTCGGCATGGAGCAAAGGAGCAAGAAGGTGTTCTCTACGTTGAAGGACTTTGCGGGATTTCGTTATTTTCGTCACAAAAGGTGGGTGTTTCTCAGGACTTCTATTGTAGGAATGTTACTATAATTGTCATGATTGATGCCATGCTACGAAATTGAATTAAACGAAATAGAAATTGTTTGACATGCTGTTATTATAGAAACTAGTCTGTCGATGCAGTCGACTGCCATGTGATCCAGTCGACTGGTACGAGACATTATTTTGCATGGTTGTGATGATAAATGAACATGATGGTGTGATTACTATTATATAATTTTCCCTATGACACATATGATGGAGGGAAAGTAAATGAATGAAAAGAACGAATGGTGATTAATGTTTTAGAACTGTCGAAGCAGTCGACTGATGTTTCGCTAAGTCGACTAGTGCTTCAATCTGATTGTGATTATTTGGTAGTTTCATAAATTGAGATATTTCATCATGGGGACCCAGTTTGATGACTTGGGATTCATATCTTCATGATCGTAAGAAAACATGAGCATTGTGAATGCATGTCTTAAGTATTTTGCCCTCAAGAAAAGAGCATGTTAGTAAACTAGAAAATCCATGTTGTAGTGTTACTGAATGATAAGAAACCTTGTCTGTGGAACATGAACTTATGTATACTGTTAATTGACATCATGATGAAATACACGTAAGAACTGTGAATATTCTACTGAAAATGGATCTGTCCAGTCGACCGATTGCGTGTAGCAAGTCGACTGATCTGGACATAGAATTATGCTGCTGAAATGGCTAAGACAGACGACTGAGGTGTGAACAGTCGACTGTCGTGTGACTAATATTGTGAACTTGAAAGTTGCGGGACAGGCGACTGGTAGTGTATACAGTCGACTATCCCGAGCCCTTTGATAATCCTGTATGACTGTATGAGTCGACTGGTATTCTTCCAAGTCGACTGTACAGAGTGAACTCTGGTATACTTGAATTCATATTATTTGCTGTTGGTAATTGTGAATGTATGATTAAAGTCAATGGACTCTGTTTATGGATACATGAATTGTGTAATTGAATCATAGATGAGAATTGAGAACCAAATGAATGTATGAAATGTGAAATCATGATGGGAAAGTCTGTGAGACTCTAAAATGAATGATGAGCTGATGATGCTCCATTGGATATTGTGAATTTGAAATTGAACGAAAGAGTAGCTAAGTCTCCCCGGCAGTGAAATGAAATGGTATTGAGAAATAGACCAGGTTGGTCGAGTGAAATGAAATGATGAGTCCGGATGATGGAGAGGCTAACTCTAGAGCTTGATTTTATTCATGATTCTAATATAACTTAAATACATAGTGTGGAGGTGATGAAGGTGAGAGAAAAACATGAGTATGAGAGCTAGGGTACGGTGCGGGTGTGTGAGCCGCAGAATGCATGCTTGATGAGTCAAGACATGGCGCGGGCACAACTCAGTAATGATCGGACTCTAGTCACGCTTATGGGATGTGTTGGTGACTGCAAGAGGAGTGTGTTCAGGGAGGAGGCTGAATTGTCGCAGAATGCATGCTTGACGAGTCAAGACATGGCGCGAAATTCTACTCCAGGGGCCAGGATACATGCTTGTACTCATAGATACATCTAGGATACTCATTGGAATTACAGTAGTAGAATAAGTCATGGCGGGGGATTGAACCCTACTAAAATGAAGATCGTTTAAGAGGCTTGCACTCGAACCTATGTAGTATGGGATGCATAGAATTCGAACAAGTATGCATTAGTGCCATAATTAACTAAGTAAATTGCATTAAGGATTTAAGCGCACAATCACGACACGACATCATTAAAAGTTCCCTTACTTTCATACTTATGTTGAACTGGCTTGTGGTTTGTAAGAAATGAGATTCATTATACTGTTCCTGGCATAGAGAGGATGGCCATGTATAATTATCGTCGGTTGAATAAACTGACGTACCCACAGTGTTTTATGCAGGATAATCACATGTAAAAGGAATGGATGCACAAAGAGTTCATTATGTTGATGTTCGTTTATGTAAATATTGTATATTTTTTTGCTTCCGCTGTGTAAATTTAAATGTAACATGTTGTAACTCTGATGTAAAAGTAAAGGTTTTTAATTCCTTGTAAAATTGTATGTGAAGAAAGCGAAAAGATCCTGAAGAACATCTCGAATTCAGTAAAAATGGGATTCGGGGCGTTACATTTGCTCTCTGTAAAATTTCCTACATCCTCTCCGTTCCCAACAGTGAGTAGTGTAAATGTCCTCGTCGTTGGGATGAACGAGTTTTCTTTGAAAATTTGGAACTAAACTCGTTGTTCCCAATAACGAGTCTAGTATAAATGTCCTCGCCGTTGGGAACAACGAGTCTTCTTTGAAAATTTTCAACTAAAAATCAACACTAAACATGCTGTTTTCCAATAACGAGGATGAAACAACTAAACTCGCCCTTGGGAACGACGAGTTTAGTTGTTGAGTCCATGAGCGCAAATACTTGGGCAACTGTTCTCTTTCTGCAAATATTTTCGAAAAGTGTCTTATAAAAAAAATTAATTCCATATTATTCTGTATCATAAATGCACCAAAGTATTTATTTAATCACATTATAATATCTTATAAATATACCAAATTAAGTAGATGATTATATCATATTATCGCCCATTAATTTCCCTTTGCACATCACTATATTATACATATACGCACTCATTTATTTCATCCATTATGATACCACAACTCATTATCACCCATATATATCACAAACATGCACCATGTAGGTCAATACATCATAACACCATATATATATATATATATATATATGGGAAAAATGGGTATGAGCAACTTGCCCATTTGGTAAATAAGCAATTGATGATGTGTCATACATGTGATTGGAAAATCCTTAAAAGGGTTAGTTGTCCAATGTATCACATGCATGCCACATAATCAATTGCTCATTTACTAAATGAGCAAGTTGCTCATATCCCTTTTACCCTATATATATATATATATGTGTGTGTGTGTGTGTGTGTGTGTGTGTGTGTGTGTGTGTGTGTGTGTGTGTGTGTGTGTGTGTGTGTGTGTGTCATTTTTGTTTATCTACCGTATATTATACGTATATCATCCTCAATTACTTCATATTATCATACATATACCCAATATATCACCCATAACACCCAATATTCAAAATCACACAAATTTACCGTATAACACAATTTTAACATATAAAAAATCTGTATTTTCGGTTAAATCTTCATTTAGCTAAAACTCACAGAAATCATATCGAATCCACATAAAATTTTGTTGCAACATAATATATACCTAGTATAATCATACTTACTTGACGAACTAACCAGAAGGCACTCCTCGTTGGCTTGGTCATTAATCAAACTTCACTTTTTTATACTTATTAGAAAAATTATCGAACCCGTAAGTCATTAATTCACAACATACATTATCTATCCCCCAAATTCACATCAAACATACCCATACATTACATACAACATATCTAAGCATATCAAATCAACATTTCTCTAGTCTAATGGCCAAATCCCAATTTTACCCCTCGATCAGAGGAGTTCTAATCAATATTTTATATTTTAAGGGTAAAATACCCCAAATTAACTTCTATATCCCAAAATTAACTCACATATATATCTTGAGAATAAAGTATATTATTTATATATGTTTCTCCATAATTATCATGTTTTCATATCAATAAACTCTATTTTAACAAATTCCCAATACTAGAAAAATTCCTTATAACTGTCAAACAGTTGTTAAAATGTATCATAAATGCTTCTAAATTATCTCATATTATTGCACATCATCAAAAATATTTATTAGCATACAATAGCTATAGTTTTTCTTACCCTTCCTAAACTCAACCCTAAGTTAAGGAAAATTTCCATATTATTATCACTAAAATTGAAATCTTTCACCTTAAGCATGTTCTACATACTCTAAACTTATACTATGCTTTTTATGAAAAGACATGAAAAGCACACAATCCCATAAACAAAGATACATATTAGTATACCTTCATGAAGCTCTCTTTAAAAATCAATTCTGCCACACTGAAGAGCACCTCAAACTCTCCAAGAAATTTCCAAAAAATTGGACGCTTGAAATGAGACGGGGGTTGGATTTCGATTTTGATTCTTGGGGAAATTGGGTTTCGTTGGCTGGTTTCGGTCGGCAGAAAAAAAGAAGAAGGGGAGGGGAAAAAGGGAATGGCAGTTTGGTAAATAGAAGGTTTTTATCTAATTAGGATTTAGGGTTATGGACTTAGGCCCAATATCAAATAAAACGCTCATTTTTAAGGGTTATTTTCAACCCCGAACTTCAAAATTTCTATCTTCTTGCCAGGACAATTCAATTCCTTCAAATTAGCAAATATTTTACCCTCTATTATGCATAAGTACTCAGGAAAAATTTCGGGTTAAATCGGATTCATCTCCTCCAAGAAAACTCATCTCAAAACTCTTATATTTCAAATTTTTCCCGTGTAACCCCGAATTCCAATTTAATCATTCTAAAATAAAATAAAGTCAATTAATATAAGAGAATATACTCAAAATTATAATTAACAATAATATAAATCTTTAAGAATTTTTAAAATTACAGGTGTTACAAGTGGCTAGTGTGGGTTAACTTTCTCTTTGATGAGTAGCCAATGTGGGCTAACATTCTCAGTATTTTGGTTTAAGCCAGTGGGTAAGCTAGCTCTAGGTCTTAATAACTATAATTTAAACTTAAGGATAGACACTAGTTGGAGATATAATGAAACAAGAGCAAACGTGAGTTATGGACTCCAGGATGATCCGTAGAGTGAGACAATCCACAGTATTCCGGGATTATGGATGAAATAGGCCACAGAATGATCCATGGAGTGGGATTGATCTCCAGTATTCTAGGACGAGAGCAACGCTCATGGGACATTTGTGCGATAAGGGTTCCGAGATGACTCGCAGAGTGAGACAATCCCCAGTATTCTGGGATGATGGATGAAATAGCCCACAGAATGATCTACGAAGTGTAATTGATCTCCAATTTTCTGGGGCGAGAACTAATACTTGCAGAGTGTCTAAATTTTGTAGTAGTCATGGTAGTAGGTTGCATGACGAGGGACTGAACCCCATAATGAGGAGTACGATAAGGCCTTACCCTCGGACCTATATAGTATGAGATGCATAGAATCCGAACAAGTATGCATTAGTGTCATCGTAGTGTGAATGTTTGTATTAGGCATTAGGTTATATCATGCACTAACATGTTTAGGATAGTCACTTCTCACATTTCATTTCGCATTCAAGTTTGTGTTTGCTAAATTAAAAGAATCGTTGTATTATAGTATTGCGTCGGTTGTATTGAACTGACGTGCCCACAGTTTTCTAGTTGCAGGATTGAATTTGGCGTGAACTTGAAGTCGTTGTTATGGGTTGTCTCAAGATTGAAGAGTTTCCATTATCATATGTATTGTACTTATTTATTTTTGTTGTGTTATTGTAAATAATGAAGTTGTAAATGAAAATTTTAAATTCCTTATATTTTTGTACAAAGTTGAAGTAAAAGATCCTGTATTTGCTACGAATTACCTGTGTTCAGAATTCGAGACGTTACAAATGGTATCAGAGCGAACTTTAACAAGTAGTACAAAATTATAAGGAAAACACATTATGGTGGACATTAGATTGTGAGTGTGAGTTTGAAGTCATGAATGTTATAGTTATTGAACTTGCATTCATGATACGCTTCTCGTATACATTGATGTGATATTGTATGCGAGCATGTTTTCCCTTAGTATCACTTGCGTTATGGTTGGTTTGAACCTACATTCATGATACCATATACGTAGACTAACTTTTTTTCTTCGTGTATTTTTCTCGTAATGCTTTTTCATCTTTAACGTATAATTTTTTTTTTCTTTCAAAGAATTATTTTCTTATACTATTAATCCGCTTTGATATTTATTATTTTATCTACAATCCTTAGTTTAATCTTTCAATTTTGACTTACTCAATTTTTTTCTCCTTCTTGATGTTTTTGTCCTTCTTATTTTTATACGCTTTTACGTTACTCATTTATTTTGCTATTACTTTTACGTACATTATTAACTTTTAAATTACTACTTATTAAATTATTATTACAACTATTATTTTCTTTCATTATTATTTTTATTATATTTTAAATTTTTGATTTTTGCACATGTGAATTCATTTTATATATGCTTTGATTTTGCGATGCTAAATTTTTATAGTATTTTATGCTGTCTCATTTATTTCACTATATTTAAAAATGATTGTAATATTTTTTTACTTATATAAATGTAAAATACCTCTACACATTAAGATTTTCTTTTATTACTATTTTTTATTTTTACATCTTATATTCAATGCATGTTATTGTTATTTTTTATCATTTTCTACTTTTGTTATATTTACTTTTCACTATTAATAGCTACTTATTAATTTTGTTGATTTATATTTCTCTAATATACTATATACACTCACTACTTATATTTTACTTTATTTCAATATACTTTATATTCTTGGTTACTCCATATACTTTCTAATAATTATGTATATCATATATTTCAACATACTTACTATACATATCATTTTACACTTATATAACTATTTATGTTTATTATCCTAATTTACTACACTACATATTTATTTTCTCATTCACATTCGCATTTAGGCTTATGCATGTATTTCATTCCATATATTTTTTCTTACTTCTATAAATTACTTTCATTACTACTAATTTCTACTATTTGTGTTTGATATTTATACTCTATACATCTATTTTAATATTTCATCGTGTAATTTCCTACTTCATTCCCTACTTTTATTCATATCTTTATATCACAAATTTCAAAAACATAACATCATACTTAAAGTTAAACATCCAATATCCCAGTACATATAGAAGATTACATCATTCCATTCACCGTTTTGGTGCAACCTGATGTCGAGAGGGCAAATCTACAACTAGATATTAATGGAGGTAAACTGCAACTGGATATCGGAGAGGCAAAATCTGCAACTGAATGTCCAAAAGGTAAAAGGCAACCGGATACCGTGGAAGCAAATCTATAACTTGATGTCAAGGAGGCAAGCCTGCAGTTGGACACCAACGAGGCGAACCCACAAAAAAGTGATTTTTCTACTTTAATAACCCTTATTTATATATTACTTACCACTATTCCATTTTTGTATTAGTTTATACAATTTTATAATGTTTTACAACTTAGCTTATACTACTTCAACTTTATTATTTATAATACAGATATACTTATATACGCATTTAATTAATTACCTTACTATTTATATTTGCTTCTACATCTATTATATATGTGTTATTATTATTTTATTACCGGTTACTATTAATTATTTTATTACTTTGTATTTTTATACAATTCCATTTTTATATTTTATTGCTAACCTATCTTTGATATGTTTGCTACTCATATAATATGATTTTTATCATTTGTACTTTGGTTTACTATCTGCATTTTATTTATATCCCAATTAATATTATATATTTTTCAATTATATATTTCTACTTTTACTATTATTTTATTTTGTTTCTCCAATTGCTTATAACTTTCGTATTATAGTATTGTTTGTTTCATCATATATTTTTTTACGCCTATGTATGTGTATAATTTTGTATGTTGGCTTTCTTGCTATGCTTGGCAACTTATAGACATTTTAATAAATACTAATCAATATTCTATGTATTTAATTTTAAATCGTATATATAGTTATTATATTTACCTTACGATTTTTTTTGTTGTGATATTAATTTGATATGCATAATTATATCCATCTTATATTGCTTTTACTTTTAGCTAAAATTTAACAGTCATATATTTCTTGGATTTTTCATAAAACAATATTCTCTTCAATTTCTACATTCTTTTTATCTTAGTTTACAATTTTAATCACTCATTTCTTCCCGTTTTCTTTTAGTTAATTTATCTTTCCTTAACATTTGAAGTCGCGTGATGGCTTTTCTCAAAATTGAAGAGCTTCCATTATCATATGTTGTATTGTACTTATTTATTTTTGGTGTGTTATTGTAAAAAATGAAATTGTAAATGAAAAGTTTTAAATTCTTTATATTTTTGTATGCCACTATTGTTGGACTTACCTATTTCCGGTAGGTGTTTGTAAGAATTTAAAGAATTTAAAACTTTTCAAATTAATATAAAGAATTTAAAACAATCTCGGGTAACCAACGATAGTATATAAAACAGAATCTGAAATGCATACAACAATAGTATATAAAACAGTATGTAACAAACAACAAACAGCATGTAACATTTCAATGACTGTATTCGTGATCTGCAATTGATGGACTTACCTATTTCCGGTAGGTCTTTTACCTGGTCTAACCAACGCGATGATCCGACTTTTGCCAAACTTGATCGTTTCCTGGTTTCTCAAAATTGGATCATGCGTTTTCCTCAGTCATTTGTACAAGCTCTTCCCAATCCTTCGTCTGATCATGTTCCGATTATGATTCATTCCAAATACCATTTCAATTATCATCACAAATTCCGTTTCGAAAAATTCTGGTTACAAGACCAGTTTTTTGTCAACCTAGTGTCTGAATGTCTTGCGTCAGTCACTGGATCTTCCGGTTTAGGTAACATCCTTCTTAAGTTGCACGCCATCAAACATGGTTGCAAAATCTGGCGCGCCGAAAGACATTTCAACACCAACTTTCTTAAAAAATTTCTTTTACAATCCATTGATTCCTTTGATAGGCTGGAAGAATTAAATCCGTTATCCGAATCGTGTCAATCGGAACGTCAATCTTGCAAGATTGAGTACGCGCACATTCTCCATTAGGACCATATTAAATGGGCTCAAAGAGCCCGGGTCAATTGGATGAAGGAGGGTGACGCCAATATAGCTTTTTTTTCATAACTTTGCATCCCATAGACAACGATGCAATCGTATCTCCTCTATCTCTGCCCGGGGAGTAGACCTTACTTCCGAAGAGTCTATTCACCGGGAGTTCCTTAATTTCTATAAAAATCTTATTGGTTCGCAGAAACATCGCATGATTGAGCTTGACTGGGCACAACTTTATGGTTCCCAAGCACACGATCTTTCCTCTCTCGAGGCACCCTTCTCGATTGAAGAGATTAAAGCGGCGGTGTTCGCTTTGAAAAGTGATTCTGCTCCAGGGCCCGACGGGTTTCCCGCTTTCTTCTTTCAAAAATTTTGGGATTTGCTTAAAACAGATCTTCTCAAAATGTTTCAAGACCTTCATCAAGGTCTATTTTCCTTTGATAGGATTAATTACGCTCACATTGTGCTCATCCCCAAGGTTATGGGTGCGCACCTAGTTTCTGAGTTTAGACCCATCAGCCTCATTAACACCTCTTTCAAGATCATTATGAAAGTTCTGTCCTCTAGATTGAGTGCTATCATTTCTCCCTTAATCGACCCGGCCCAATCGGGTTTCATCAAAGATCGTTTCATCCTCGACAGTGTTGCCTCGGCCCAGGAAATCATATCTCACTGTCATAGAACTCGCTCGGAAGGCATCCTTCGTAAGCTGGATTTTCAAAAGGCCTACGACAATGTCAATTGGGATTTCCTTCTGGACATCCTTATTTATCGTGGCTTTGGTCCCAAATGGATAGCTTGGATTAAATCCAGCTTATATTCAGGGACTTCTTCCATTTTAATCAACGAGTCGGAAGGTAACAAATTCAAGATCCGATGCGGGCTCCGTCATGGAGACCCTCTATCATCATTACTCTTTTCTCTTGTAGCAGATGTTTTTAGCAAGCTTCTGCGGAATGCTTGGAATTTAAATATGATTGAGGGGCTCGGTAGCTCATCCTTTTTTGAGGGTGTGCTCAACCTTCAATACGCAGACGATACTATTATCTTCACCAAACCAAACACCCACTCTCTTCGTAATCTCAAACTTCTTCTTTACTGCTTCAAAATGGCGTCCGGATTATCTATCAATTTCCAAAAATCATCTGTCCTTTGGTTGGGTGGAGCTCTCAATCGCCAATTGGAGGTTTCCAATTTTTTCAATTGCCCCATTGCCTCCTTTCCAATCTCGTACTTAGGCATCCCCCTTCGTTGGGATAAGCTGCATAGATCTGATTGGATCCCCCTTATTGATAAAGTTGAGGCCAGACTCAATGTGTGGTCCGGGAAACTCATGTCTAGAGGGGGCAAACTGGTTCTTATTAACTCTGTGATATCTGCCATGCCTCTCTACCTATTGTCGTTTCACTTTTTACCCTCTTGGGTGATCAAAAAGATTGACCAAATCAGGAGTAATTTTTTCTGGAATGGTTCATCTCTCTTTAAGCCGGGATCCCACCTCTGCAATTGGAAACTGGTTTGTTCTTCCAAAGATGAAGGGGGCCTTGGTGTTTTGGACCTTCGTAATCATAACATCGCCCTTTTGGGTAAATGGTTATGGAAACTCCATAATTTTGATCATTTACCTTGGAACCGATGCATCAAAGGTTATCGGTCCACATCTTCCAACTGGTGGGATTTTCCTGATAAGGCACATCGCCATGCTTCCCCTTTTTGGAAAGGTGTCTGGAAGGCTGCCGCTGCGTTTCAGTGTGGTATTCTTCACTCTTGCTACGACGGCTCTAGAGCCAAACTCTGGACTGATCTGTGGATTGGCAACACCTCTCTTGCCACAGCCTTCCCTTCCCTCTTTCGATTAGCAGCCCTTCCGTTGGCAACTGTAGCGGACTCTTTTACCTTGGTAGACAACATTCGTTATTGGTTTATACCGTTCACGGTTGAGCTTACCCCACCCTTGAATGAGGTCTTTAATGATCTTATAGCTGCTCTCAATAACTATGAGTGGAGCCCTTCTGAGGGCATTAGCTGGCGCTGGTCCTCAGCTGGGACTTTTACAGTGAAATCATTTTACTGTTTTCTTAATTCGAGGGGAGTTCAATCGTCGGTAGCAAAATATCTCTTGAATTCTAGGGCGCCTCTTAAAGTTAAGATCACTTCTTGGCTAGCCATTAATAACAAGTTACTCACTGTTAAAGTGTTGAACAATAGAAACTTAGCCTGGGGGCAGCTCTGCGCACTTTGTGCTCAGCAGGCTGAGGACATTAATCACCTTTTTGTTCACTGTCCTATTATCATCCCGTTGTGGAAGATTTGTACTCTGGCGTGGGGCACTGGATCTATCCCTTCAGACTTAACTTCCTGCTGGTCTACTAAGTCTATGAATGTTTCAGTTCGAAGAGCTTGGATATTATCGGTCCATACCATTATTTGGATCATTTGGAAGGAAAGGAATCTAAGACTGTTCCAGCATCGAAACTCTTCTACTAACGTTTTAATTGATGAGTTTTTATACTTATTCAATCTTTGGTCTTCAGACTTGAGACCCACAGATAACGCTTCTACTGATTTCCATAAATTAGTAGACGCTGTTCAGTGTCTTCGCTCTCTCCATGCTTTATAATCTGTCTCGTTTTTTTCCTTTGTTCTCTAGTCTTCTATTGAATTTTTTCAACTATTATTTACCTTTACTCACCCTTTGTTTTATTCTCTCCATTTTTCTGCAGGCTTAAATTCTCCTTTAGGGAGAGTCTTTTGGTGTGCTGTGTTCATATTATTATCTGTTGCCTCGCTTTAGGGTTCTCCCTACTATCGGCGAGTTTTGTAAAACTTTTGGCTCTCTCCAGCTCTTGCAGTTCGACGCTGCTTATACTGTGCGATGATTTCGATCACCAGCATACCACTCTCTATGTTGTTTATCCTGGCCTGTTGCTCTTTATTTCGCAGGACTGTTGTTGTGTTCTAAGGTGCAATTTATCTAGTTTTGGGGCATCTGACCCTTTTGTTAAGCTATGTTCTTATAGCTGATGTACTGGATTGCTTAGTATGCTGTAGTTATCTGAGGTTTATTTGCCTATCTTCTTTTAGTGACTGCCCTCAGTGTTCTTTAAGGTGTTGTTTTCATGGTTTGTTGCCCTTTTCGGTGGCTGCTTCAAAGCCTTGTGTTTTTTCAGGGCGCTTTAATCTCATCCCGATAGTGCGGTATGTTTGGTGCTCATCTATTTTCTTGTCTGTATTGCTATTTATCTGTGTTGTTTACAGCATGCGATTTTTTAAGCAGTCTTACTGCTACTTAGTACCACAGTCTTCTCTTATCCTTGCTTTCACTCTGTTTTGAGTTTGCACCTGGAAATGTTGGCACTCTGCTGCCCTTGTCTTGCGAAGTGATATTGCTTTTCAGGTCCTTACTCTCGATTGGCTCCGTGGCGCTTCGGTATTCATCTCCGACCGTTGATGCATCCTGGTCTGATCCCTTGGTTGTTTGCGTGAGCCCTCGGTTCAGTCCCTGGTTGCTATTTGTAACGATGGAGGCTTCAGGTTTTTGTTCGTGGTGTGCCCTGATCAGCAGGGTCTTTTGGTCGGGATGGAGCTGCTTCAGCTCTAGCGGGTCTTCTTTTTCTGAGCATTTCAGTTTTGTAGTGCTTTCATTATTGTTTCATTTGTACTATTCTTTCATTTTACATCTTGTAAAATCCGACTTTTATTGCTTTAATATATTGATTATCTGTTGGCTGGGGTCGTAAGATCCTATCTGGTTCATAAAAAAAAACAATAGTATATAATACACAAATAATGATTTTCTTGGTAGACTAACTCAAATTGTACATTTGATATTTTTTTTTGGACGGAGACAGCAGCAACACGTGCACGTGACCACATCACAGGTACTTTTCAGGGACATGAAAGGCTCTACAACGATAAGGAGATAAGCTGGAAGTGACTTTGGAGTAGATACATATCCCCTACGATTGTTGGCAGATCTTTACTCATGTTATCTTTCTTGTTGCTTGTTTTTTTAGATTGTACCCATTCTTATAGAGTTGTGGGAGAGTAATGATTGCATATTCGGGTTTATTCTTGTTTTAATAGGTTTGTTTAATTAATTCGTTATTAAAGAAATATGGTGGTCATACTTTATTTTTTTCTCAAATAAATAAACAGAACAATACAAACCAAAAAAACAAAGAAATTGATCAGATACTATTCTGAAATATTGGATAATAAGAAATTAAATGGTGATAAAATCCATTGGTTAGGCCCTATATTATCTCAAATATTGGATAATAAGAAATAATGATCGATTCACGAAGTTAGTACACATACATCATATTATGTTGTTAGGAAAAACCGAATATATATGCATGCATCATATTTAAGTATTTAAACTATTTTTAAATAAGTTTGCTGCCAGTTGCCCTAAAAGTTTGTAAATTTCTACATATGCGTCTATCAGATACCATTCTGATTTTTATTTTATTTTCTAATATTTACTGATTTCATTTTATTTTGACTTGCTCCAGAGAAGAGGCAGCATATTCCTTCCGCTTATAACATATTCATGATATGTACTTTCAGAAGAGTCCTTACAATGAATTTTATTCCATAAGAAGTATAGCCGAAACCAAGTGTTCTGGCTCTTTATTCATAACATATATATATATATAGAGTAAGTCTGTTAAGAGCTGGGAAGCTGGGCTCCTTATCGGGAGCTGGAGATCTCAGCCATCCGATCGATCTTGATCGCGATCGGACGGCTGAGATCTAATGCCGCTTATCTTCAGATTGGGTGAGGGGTAAAAGGGGAATACTCAATCGATCGAATGAGTATACCCCTTATCTCTTCTCTTCGACGAATCTCTCCTCTCCCGCTCTCTATCGTTCCAAACCCTAATATCTTCTCCCGCTCTCGAAGATCGCGGCGCTCTCTTCACAACCCTAATCGCTATCATCTCTACTTTTCTCACCCTATCTGAAGAGATCCCCATCTTCGAAACCCTAATTCACCTCTCTTCGAAACCCTAATCGAAGGTAGCGAAGTCGAGCTCTTCTCTCCCGCTCTCTTTCTTCGTCACCTGTGTAAACCCAACTCCACCATCGACCGGATCTCCAGTCGCTTATCTTCAGATCTGTCGAGGGGTAAAAGGGGTATAATCGATCGATCAGACGCCATCGGCCTTGTAGTCGCAACACCAAAGAAGAGCACTTACAAGTTCGTTCTCTCTCTCCGACGGAAAACCCAAACTGCGACAAGGGTTTCGATTTCTCATCTCGAATTCAAATTTTATTTTCTTTATAAATGCTTCTAGTTTGTTGTTATATTTTTAGCACTTAAACTATGCTCTGATAATATTCGCACTAGTATTCGGACTAGTACATTTAGAATAGCAAATAATATTCGTACTAGTATATGGAATTTTAAGATGTGGACATGACACATGCATATAAGCACACAAAATCCATGTAATATGCAGTCTAGTTTTTGTTTCTTTCGAGATTTGCTTCAATCACTGCTAATAGAACATGACACATGCATATAAGCACCCAAATTCCATGTAAAATCCATGTAAGAAGCTGAAAGTTGCTTGCCATTTAAGTATCGATGTTTCTCCCCAAAAAGGAAAAAAATTTAACTGTCTAAAATTTGTACATACTTAAATTCTTCAAACACTAAGTTTCATATTCCCTCAGTAAGAACACTTTATTACTTATAGATCAAAAATGTAGTCTATTGGACTTTCTCGTTTGTGTTAATTTAAAGTTGTAGCTTTTTTTTTAATGTTTGTTGTCTCATTCTCCTATGAAGGATGGAGGTTGAAAATGAAGAATTACTAAGCCAAGATGTTCAGTACAGTTGGAGGGACGTTGATGATGCTTCTAAACCATTTGTTGGTTTAGTATTTGCAACATTAGAAGACGGATATGAATTTTATAAAACATATGCAAAATTAGTTGGTTTTTCAGTACGCAAGTTTGCAACGATGGTTGATACTACCACAATGGAGAGATATTCACAACAATTTGTTTGCTCAAAGCAAGGCAAGCCGTTGATACAACTGTTGTGAATGTTGCCAATAATGAAGAATCTTCTTCTTCAAATTTGATTAAGAGAAGAAAAAGGGCTATGACGAAAGAAGAGTGTATGGCTCAAATACGAACGCAAAGGGATGATGACGGGAGATGGTCAATGCGTAGGTTTGTTGAAGAGCACAGCCATATTTGTGTCACACCTAGGAAGCAACAATTTTTAAGATGTAATAGAACTGTCTCTGAAGCGCAAAAAAGTTTACTTAGTTCTTTCAAAGAGGCTAACATAAGAACTTAAGAGTTTATGTCCTTCATGAAAATAGAAAATAAAAGTTTCAGTAATATTAATTGTACTGAAAACGACATTAGAAATTCGTTGCAAAGAGAGAATGATGATATGAGAGCTTATGATGTTGATATATTGTTGGAGCACTTGCAAGAGGAAAAAGAGATGAATCCTTCTTTCTGTTTTCATTACAAGGTTGATGAAGACAACAAATTAACTCATGTCTTATGGGTTGATGCTATTGCCAGGAAGGCTTACAAGCATTTTGGTGAAGTACTAATTTTTGATACCACATATGATACCAATGAATACAAGTTGGTTTTTGCTCTATTTACTGGAGTTAATCATCATGGCCAATCTGTCAATTTTGGTGCGGCTTTTATAAATAAAGGGACCACCGAATCTTTTGTTTGGTTGTTTCAAAATTGGGTTGAAACAATGGGTGAGTCTCCACCAAAAGTGATCATCACAGACTAAGATCCTGCAATGGATAATGCAATTCGCATGTGTTTTCCTGGTTCGAGCCACAGGCTTTGCATGTGGCATATTCTTAAAAAGCTTCCCGATAAGCTTGGTGGCCCGGGCCTGAATAGTGATTTTAGCATTCCATTCCATAGTTGCATCTGGGAATCAGAGACCCCGGAAGAGTTTGAGATGAGATAGAATGACGTAATGAATGCTAATGTGCAAATTGCAGGTATTACTTGTTTCAATAAATTATAGTTATGTTTGAACATTTTTTTGTAGTATTAGTACTTGATACATATTACAATAACAGAGAATCCTTGGCTTTCTGATATTTATTTGCTACGTGAGAAGTGGATATCAGCTTATGCTAAGCATATTTTTACTGCTGGAATTCGCACAACTCAGAGATCAAAAAGCATGAATGCTTTTGTAGATAAGTATGTGAATAGCAAAAATTCATTACATGAATTTATGACGAGGTTTGAAAGAGTAATAAGAAAACAAAGACAAAATCAGTTAGCAGCTGACTACACCACTCTGCATACAAAACCAAAGCTGCAAACAGATTTTGAAATTGAGTCCCAAATGTCTGAGCTGTACACTAGAGCGAAATTTCATGTATTTCAAGCTGAACTAGTTGAAAGCTTGAATTATGCCTCTTTAATGAAACTTGACGATGGTAGTGTGCGACACTATATTATCAGGAGAATGGGAAAGTCGGTACAATCTGATAAAATAAGAGATGTGTTCTACAAGGAAATGGATACTGCTGGGACTTGCACTTGTAGTAAATTTGAAGTGAAGGGAATTCCTTGTAGACACATCCTTGTGGTATTGAGGAATGAGTTTGTTGATTTCCTGCCTCAATCTTATATTTTAAAGAGGTGGACCGCTTCGGTAACTACCGAGATTGTATATGATGATACTGGTGATGAAATCATCGGTAGCTACGGTTGTCCACAAGATTTGGACATGGTGGAATTGTCAAATGAAATCAACAAAGTGATGAGGATCGCTTGCTCATCAAAGGAGATGCGCCAGAAGGCTAAAATATTACTAGTTGGTGTTGTTGCCGAATTGCAACAAGATATGCCCCAAGAATTACAACAAGCAACAACTAGGTCACTACCTAGAACAGTCCATATTCATGTACCTGATATTGCAAAAACCAAAGGTAGTGGGAAACACATTAAGGGGGGCAGGGAGAAAGCATTGGAGAAGGCTGCCAAACCACTAAGAAAGTGTCATTTGTGCAAGAAGCTTGTAAATCATGATAGTCGTACCTGTCTTTTAAAGGAAAGGTTAGTAATTGAATACAAAGTTTATACTTTATTTTCTTTATATATAGTATAATCTTAATTTTATTTTGTGAATATTAATTGTGTAGCTCTACCATAAATGAGTCACAAGCTTCTACTACATTTTCAACAATGGAACCTATAACAGAGGAGGCTCCGAATATAGCATGAACTTTGTTGGTTTATTTCTGTGGATTTTGCAAGGTACGTGACATATATATTTTTAAATAATTTCTGAACCATATCTGCCGTTATTGTACTTTAATACATTATAGCACATTTATTAAATTAACCCTTTTGTCTTCTTTGTGTGCAGGTAAAATATTGATGGGAAAAAATTGATGCTCGATAAGAAATTTAGTTCCCGAAAAGTTGGTAAAAAAAATTGGGTTTATAGTTTATAATTCCAAGTTAGTAGGCAATGATGAAAAGTTTATGCAGCTTGAATTTTGTTCTTGACCACTAGCCGATGTGGCTTAATAAAGCAGCCCTAGTGACAAATTCAAAATTCCACATTTGACTCATTTTATACTTGATTTAATATGCGGCAGTGATGAAAAGTTTATGCATGATTTGATACTTCATGATTATTGGATGGTGTTCAACTGCCCATTAATTTTGGGTTTGTTTTGAGTGGGGAAGCTGAAATTATTTGACACTTCCTCCTTTTGTTCAAACTAAGTTGTTATGAGCTTACCCGTTTTCAATTTCATTTTGAAAATGCATTTGTAACAATGGTTTTTCCGGATATTAAGGTTGATGGTGGTGTTTTCCTGAGCCGCAATGATTTTTTCATCCGAGTCTACTGTTTTATGTTTTCTGTTGCACTTGTTCTGAGCCTACAAGTTTTAACTATGTTCAACATACACTCTCCAGGAACATGCCACATACTTACTTGAATTTTCTTCTATTTGATGAATCTTTTGGTGCAGGAATTCAAGAGAAAGAACGAGAAGGTCGTTAGCGAAGAACCGGAGATACTTCAAGTTCTGTTTCTGTTTGTTCTGGGCTTACTTGAAGTTGACAAAATTGGATACTTCATGATCTGCACTTGACAAAATTGGATACTTCAAGTTCTGTTTGTGTTTGTTCTGAGATTACAAAAATTGATACTTCATGATCTGTATCTGATTGTTCTGAGCTAACAAAATTTGTATACTTCATGCTCTGTTTGTGTTAGCTCTGGACCGGCAAAATTTGATACTTTATGTTCTGTTTGTGTTATTTCTGAGATTACAATTTTTGCATAATTCATGATCTATCTGTGTTAGTTCTGGACTGGCAAATTTTGCATGCTTCATGATCTGTCTGTGTTAGCTCTGGACTGGCAAAATTTGTATACTTCATGTTCTGTTTGTGTTAGCTGTGGACTGGCAATATTTGATACTTCATGTTCTGTTTGTGTTATTTTTGAGCTTACAATTTTTGCATACTTCATGATCTGTCTGTGTTGGTTCTGGACTGGCAAATTTTGCATACTTCATGATCTGTCTGTGTTCGCTCTGGACTGGCAAAATTTGTATACTTCATGAGAAATTTGTGTTAGCTCTGGACCTGAAAATTTTGATACTTCATGTTCTGTTTGTGTTATTTCTGAGCTTACAATTTTTGCATACTTCATGATCTGTCTGTGTTGGTGCTGGACTGGCAAATTTTGCATACTTCATGATCTGTCTGTGTTCGCTCTGGACTGGCAAAATTTGTATACTTCATGAGAAATTTGTGTTAGCTCTGGACCTGAAAATTTTGATACTTCATGTTCTGTTTGTGTTATTTCTGAGCTTACAATTTTTGCATACTTCATGATCTGTCTGTGTTGGTTCTGGACTGGCAAATTTTGCATACTTCATGATCTGTCTGTGTTAGCTCTGGATTGGCAAAATTTGTATACTTCATGTTCTGTTTGTGTTATTTCTGAGCTTACAAATTTTGCATACTTCATGAACTTTCTGTGTTAGTTCTGGACTGGCAAATTTTGTATACTTCATGCTCTATTTGTGTTAGCTCTGGACTGGCAAAATTTGATACTTCATGTTCTGTTTGTGTTATTTCTGAGCTTACAAATTTTTCATACTTCAAGCTCTGTTTGTGTTGGTTCTGAACGGTCAAATTTTGATGCTTCCATGATCTGTCTGTGTTAGTTCCGAGCTTACAAATGTTTCATACTTCATGCCCTGTTTGTGTTGGTTCTATGCTGGCAAAATTTTCATACTTCATGTTCTGTTTGTGTCAATTCTGAGCTTACAAATTTTTTTACTTCATGCTCTGTCTGTGTTAGTTCAGAGCTTACAAAATTTTGGTACTTCATGCTCGGTTTGTGTTACTTCTGAGCATGGAAATAAATTGGATACGCCATGCTGCGTAATACACCAAAACATACACAGAATTTCATTCATGACATCAAAACAATAATGAACTGAATATGTGGAAGAAATTCGATCTTCATAGAATTGCAAGGTAATACTTTACAAAAACTTTACAGCATAATAAATGTACTTGACATCTGACACTTTACAAAGAACTGAAACATAACAAACACTTTATAGCGTAGTACAATGTTTAATAACGTACAGGTACATGAAAAAATTTACAAATACTGAAAGTATACAACTTATTGTTGCCCCTAATACATATTTTGTTTTGTATACTGTCAACAAAAAAACACTTTTTGAGTTTGCTCCAAATATCAAATTTTCCCGTAGTCCAGTATTCAATAGCTCCAAGAAGCACTTCATGCTAAAATCAACCTGAAATCAAAAGTAAACATAAGTCATTTAACCTGGAAAAGACAAAATAATTAAAACAGACAGTCGGTTCAGAACGCAAAAAATCTTCAAGTAAATATGGTAGGCTCAGAAAAACAGAGGCTGAACATGAAGTTCAAAATTTGTTGGCTCAGCAAAAACAGAAACTGAGAACCAAGCAGCTTGGGAACAAACAGAAACAGATAGTGAAGTATCAAATGTTTGTAAGCTCATAGCAAACAGAGACAGAGCATGAATTGTCAAAGTTTGTAAGCTCAGAACTAACACAAACAGATTCTGAAGTGTTAAATTTTGCCCTCGCTCAGAACCAACACAAAAATAGCATGAAGTATCAAATTTTGCCAGCACAGAACTAACACCAACTGATCATGAAGTATCAAATTTTGTCAAGTGCTCAGAACTAACACAAACACAGCATGTAGTATCAAAATTTTGTAAGCTCAGAACCAATACAAACAAATCATAAAGTATGAAAATTTTGCTAGTCCAGAACTAACACAGACAGATCATGAAGTATGCAAAATTTGTAAGCTCAGAAATAACACAAACAGAAAATGAAGTATCAAATTTTACCGGTCCAGAGCTAACACAAACAGAGCATGAAGTATACAAATTTTGTTAGCTCAGAACAATCAGATACAGATCATGAAGTATCAAATTTTGTAATCTCAGAACAAACACAAACAGAACATGAAGTATCCAATTTGGTCAAGTGCAGATCATGAAATATCCAATTTTGTCAACTTCAAGTAAGTCCAGAACAAACAGAAACATATTGATGAAGTATCAAATTTTGTTCACTCAGAACAAACATAAAATGAACTATTTGAACCTGGACACGAAGTATCAAATTTTGTATGCTCAAGACAAACAGACGCTTGCCATGAAGTTTGAAATTTGGTATAGTGTCAGAACAACAGACACTGAACATGTGGTTTAAATAAAACTAGTAGGCTCAGAACACACTATTCATAACTAGGGCTGCATTGGGGTGCCGCGCCAACTAGGATATGATAGATATATAATCAAGAATAAATACAACAATCTTGAAGTAAATATTCAGATCATAAACTGTTTTGCATCACGGCCTACACCAACAAACAGTTTGAGAGAATCAAAGACCAAAAGGCTTAGATGAGTACCCAACACATACGCATCCAACGTCAGTTACTATAAAATCTAGTTTTCTGTTGTTTGGAGCTTACAAATTTTGATACTTCATGCTCTGCTTCTGCTGTTTTGAACTTATTATCAACTGTCTTTCATAAACAAAGAAAAAACTAGTAGGCTCAGAACACACTATTCATAACTAGGGCTACATTGGGGTGCCGTGCCAACTAGGATATGATAGATATATAATCAAGAATAAATACAACAAATTGAAATAATTATTCAGATCATAAAGTGTTTAGCATTACTGCCTAATATATAGTTTTTTTGTAGTGTCATGATCTGTTTGTGTTTGTTCTGAGCTGGCAAAATTTGATACTTCATGTTCTGTTTGTGTTGTTCAGAGCTTATCATCAACTGTGTTATATATATAGAGTAAGTCTATTAAGAGCTAGGGAACTGAAATCCTTATCCAGAGCAGGGGTTTTTAGTCATTCGTTCGCGATTGATCGCGATGGAACGACTCATATTTGATACCGCTTATCTTCAGAATGTTTGGGGGTAAAAGGGGTAAAATCAAAAACCCCTATCTCTTATCTTCTCACAATCAATCGACCAAGCTCACATAATAGACTTACTCATGAATATATATAGACTAAAGAAAACCAGTAGGCTCAGAAAACACTAATCATAAGTAGGGCTGCATTGGAGTGTCGCGCCAACTAGGATATGATAGATATATAATCAAGAATACTTAAAACAGGATTGAAATAATTATTCAGATCATAAAGTGTTTTGCATCACTGCCTAAACCATTGTGAGCCATCGGTGCCCAAAATTTTGGTGAATTGAGCTAGTCTCAAATCTCATAAATGTAAGGTAAGTGTTGAGGGCATTGGACATTCAAACACTATACTTTCATTTCTTCACCATCTACTCTCCCGCTCATACCCCAGATGTGTATTCAACTTTGAATAATTATCATGGCACACAACCAAATACCCTTCAAAACAATAATTTCAATGCCCAAAAATTTTGTAACCAACTTATATCAAAATCAATCTCATCATTGCCTACAAACAAAACCGAATGAAAATGCAAGAAATTAAACAGAAACCATAAAAGCATTTATGAGAGTCAAACACTTCCCTCCAGAATCTGAGAGAGGCAGAACCCAATGAGCCGAGAAATCGAAACCCTTATCGCCGATGGCGTCTGATCGATCAATTATACCCCTTTTACCCCTCGACAGATCTGAAGATAAGCGATTGGAGATCCGGTCGATGGTGGAGTTGGGTTTACACGGGTGACGAAGAAAGAGAGCGGGAGAGAAGAACTCGACTTCGCTACCTTCGATTAGGGTTTCGAAGAGAGGTGGATTAGGGTTTCAAAGATGGGGATCTCTTCAGATAGGGTGAGAAGAGAAGAAATGATAGCGATTAGGGTTGTGAAGAGAGCGACGTGATCTTCGAGAGCGGGAGAGAGAGCGAGAGAAGATATTAGGGTTTGGAACGATAGAGAGCGGGAGAGAAGAGAGATTCGTCGAAGAGAAGAGATAAGGGGTATACTCATTCGATCGATTGAGTATTCCCCTTTTACCCCTCACCCAATCTGAAGATAAGCGGTATTAGATCTCAGCCGTCCGATCGCGATCAAGATCGTTCGGATGGCTGAGATCTCCAGCTCCCGATAAGGAGCCCAGCTTCCCAGCTGTTAATAGACTTACTATATATATATATATATATATATATATATATATATATATATGTATATATATATACATGAGGGAGTTAGAATTAGGGTTTGATAGTGTGGTTGGATAAATCCAAGTGTTGTGGCTATATATTTAAATTTCTATCTGCTGAACTATTCTCATGCTAATCTGGTGTACTAACTTTTGAAATCTGAACTTTTAGAGGAATTTTATGAAGAGATTTGCAAGGTTCTTTGAGGACTTTATGTGCCTTACATCAATCATTTTTTTCTTCTTGAAGCTGGTGAGTGGAAAAAAAAACCTTGGTGATATGTGCTTCGTCTTGTTTCCTTTGATGAAGCCTTCTTGAATTTGCTTTATACAAGCTGCATTATCTTATAAATAATTTAAAGTTGTTATTTTGATCCGATAGCTGGACCCGATCCGGACCCGACATTGTATCGAAACCGACCCGATTTATATGAGTCCGGGTTCGAGTCCTAAAATAAGTCCCGATGCACTTTCGGGTCCGAGTCCGCTCAAAATAGACCGACCCGGACCCGGACCCGAACCCGTTAAAAATACCCCCCCCCCCCAAAAAAAATATGGAATTTGAATACCCTGTACATGTAAATAGTAATTATTGAAGATAGATGTGTAAATATAATATTTATTCATGTACTTAAGTGTAAAAATTGTTGGAACCATAGGATATCGGGTGCAAAAATACTAAAGTGCAAATATTTATTCACCGCTTCCAGACCCGACGGGTAGGTTTTTTTAACTCGGACCCGACTCGTACCCGGACCTGGACCTGATTCTTGCAAGTCCGGGACCGATCCAATTTTTTGAACCCATGATATACCGGGTCCGGGTCCGGGTCCAGGTAGTGGAGGACCCAACCCAACATGACCTGATACCAGCTATAAAATAATTGTAGGCTTGTTTGTAACTTTTGGGAACTCGCAACTCCCCCTGATATGTTGAAATAGAGACCTTAACCATACGCATTCTCTACTTGCTTCCTGAAGTGCCAAATATAGCATCAACCAATCTCCTCTTTCTAGACTTGGTTTCTGGTAATTTAAATCCTTTGGAGATTTTCATATATATTTCACAGTTTAGGTTACCATATATGTATGCTGTCATCACATCCATGAATCTCATATGAAGTTTTTTGAAATAGAGAGACTTATTAGATATCTAAATGTGATGATGTCCGTGACTAGGGAATATGTTTCTTCATAATCTATTCTTGGTTTTTGTGAGAATCCTTGAGCAACTAATTATGCTTTATACTATTGGATCTCATTCTTTTCATTTTTTTTTTTTACAAACACTCATTTAAAATCTACATGGTTTATTCCTTTTGGGGTTTATACTATATGACCAAACACTCAACATTTTGCGAGGGAATCTAGTTCTGCTTGAGTCGCATCCTTCCATTTTGGCCAATCTTGTCTCTTTCGACATTCAAGGATTGTTAGTGGTTCAATGTCATCCTCATTTTCATCACCCTTTTTAATCTCATCACTACATCATATGAGAAAAATTCATCCATGACAAATTCTTTTCGATTACAAGTTTCTCTTGAGTATGTGTAAAACACAGATTTCTTATTATTGTTGGGTACCAACACCTCTTTCTTAGTCTCTTCCGGGATCTGAGGCATATCCTCGACCAGAGAGATATGCTTTGTTTTGGAGAAATTGAATCTTTGGTTCAAGACATCTTCAGACCATCGTGAACTCTCTCTGCAGGAGATGCTATTTCAAGAGCATGAGAGTGTGTTATGTTATTCAATCTCCTATTCCAGGGAGTTGAATCTTTAGAACATTTAGGTCATCAACGTTTTATGTGGAATTATTTCATTTGTTATTTTATTTGATTCTTTTCGTATATCTATTCTGGCAGGTACATTCATAGTTGAAGCCTTCAACAATGTGAGTAGGACCAGCAATCGTGGATATTACGATCGAACTAGAATTAATTTTGGAAAAAATATCATATTCTTAAGGATGGTGTGGGTAGTAGCACTGTCAATTAGACAGAAGTTGTCTCTATCTAATTTTCTCATGGGTTCCATCTCCTAAAATGCAATATTTTAATCAATAGCGGTAAATAAAAATGATTCAAAATAATATTTTTTTGGGTATTTTGATATTTATTTGTAATACCCCGTATTTCTGAAATATATATATGCTTTGAAATATATATAATAAATAAATTTGAGACTTGGTCCTATAGAATTATTCTATGGGAGGGATTTATGTTTGTTGGATTTCTAGCTATCTAAATAAATAGACTAACTAGACACAAATTATAAAACCTCGCAAGTGCACGAATCGAATCGTAGTAATAGCAAGGGTCGATCCCACAGAGATTGTAGACTTCAACTTACTAATCAATAAAACTAATAATAAAAACGAAGAAGCGTTGTTGTAATATTCTAAAAGAACTAAAAGATTAAAACTAAGATGAGAGGTGTTGAATCACAAATATCTCTTGAATAGTCGGGCTGTTGATCTCCACCAATAGTTAATAATGCTAAGTTACCTTCTGAACTTACTTCTAATTACTCATGTTTGTTCACTTCAAGGGCATGGTATCTACTCCTTAAAGTATTGTTTCCCTAAACCAAGAATTAGGCATGGTATCTACTCTAATTCGTTTCTTCCCCTAAGTATCTAGCATGGTATCTACTAAGTTATACTTAGAGAAAACATAAGAACAGTGGAAACGAACAAACACTTAAAGTTCTAGAAATTGGTATCAGATCTAGATCCTCTAAGTTGATTGAACCAAGAACCCCTAAAGATTCCTTTGTTACAAATTATGAGCACGAGATTCGGTCGTCTCAATATGCTCATATAACAGATTCAGATAAATGACATCCAAACTTGAGCTTCCCAAGTTCTGTACGTCAGTCGACTGGCTCTCACCTCAGTCGACTGCTCTCAGTCTTGAGAACTAGTTTGACTATCATAAACCTATACCAATTCAATTAGATTCAATCAATAAGTAACATAGAAGAGTTCAGAAGAAAATAGCATTACATAACTACGGTTTCGATCTACCCAACTATGAAATTAGTTCCACATAATAATAACTTTATTGCTTAACAAGTTTGAATACATGATCAACATAAAAGAATAAAGAGAGAAGAAGAAATAAACTAATGGATTCCGGCAATATGGTCGACTGGCTGTCACACAGTCGACTGCCTTCTGGTTGCTGGATCTTCTCTCTCCCTCTTTGATGTTGATGGAGTGATGCTCTCGATGTTGTTCAGGAACTTGGTGATTGAGTCACCTCCCAGAGATATATCTGATGATCTTCGGATGGAGTCGTGGAGTGGAGATAAGAGAGCCCGTTCAAGAGATGGTATTCTGATATTTATAGAACACGGCTGAGAATTAGGGTTTCCACTTTTTCAGGAAGATCCTTCTTTATTTGATTTGATGATTAATATCTTTCTCTTTTCTCCTTTCCTTCCTTATCTGTTTACCACGTCCACTTGGAAAATACCCTGTCTTTAGATTTGATTCGCTGCATAAAATCTTGATTCCAATAGATTTGAAATTAGATGCAGGTGTATCTTTGAAGATTTGATTTGTTTACTCCGCCGCAGACCAGTCGACTTATCTCTGGACCAGTCGACTGAGTCGAGACTTCTGTAGATTTCATCTTTGATCAAGCCAGTCGACTGCTTTTGGGAATAAGTCGACTGTGACGAGAGTTGTGAAAAATCAGCTTCTCCTGTCCAGTCGCCTGGTTGAGGAACCAGTCGACTTATCCTCTGCAGTTCTCTGTGTATTGTCCTTGAAGTCCTGAATCTGCCTCGTTTTGCTGTTATAAGCTGTTTCCTATGGAAAAGAGAAAATAGGAGTTAAATACCATATATAGAGCTTTTAAATGTCTCCTTATATTAAGATTATTGCTCTAAAAAGTGAATAATAATGTGTTCATCAAATACCCCCACACTTAGCTTTTGCTTGTCCTCAAGCAAAAAGTGAATTTATGAACAAGGGAGTAATAATCAGAATAAACTCAACCATGCATCAAGATTTCTTATTATGTGGACATCAAAATGAAAAATATAAAACTACAAATAATTTCAGATAAAGTAAAATTAAACATACCCACTTTCTCTAGTGCAATTGTTCAGTCATAATCCCCAAACTTAATCATATTTGTCATGCGATTAATGTAGTTATAGTATGCATCTACTCAGTCTGTGATTATCCCTTTTTTCTACTACAAATCCAGTAGCAAACTAGAGTTTTTTTTTTTCAATTATAGTCTCTTTTTTAAAGTTGTCACTTGTCTTTTGACGCGAATGCGAAACATTTGTGATGTATCCACCCGGTTACTCAACAAGTCACAAACATTAAAGTGCTTTGCATACTCATATTTCAAGTTGCCGTTTGACGTAAAGGTAAACATTGGTGATGAATACCCCTAGTTACTAAGCCCTCAAAACATTGGAGTAGACTGACTTAATTCAAATATATATACACATATTGTATCACTCTATTTACTTAAACTCGATTTAGGACTAGATCTAAAGGGAATAATTATCAGAAAAAGCATCACAATTTCTTATTATGTATAATCGCATGACTCGCACAATTTTGTAGGGAATTATGAAACTCAACAATCCTAAAGTAAATAAGTATCCTTACTCTTACTTTATAAGAAATTGTTTACCCTAAAAAAAAATCTTTATATAACTAACTAATACCCCCACACTTAGATGGAACATTGTCCTCAATGTTCGAAAGAAAATGTAAAATAGGCATATGTCACATCTAGGTAGGAGAGAAAAAATAAAAATAACTAAAGAAAGTAAAGGAAAGTGTAAATACTCCCCTAAAAAGTTGGGTTGCCTCCCACTAAGCGCTGTGTTTCATGTCTTCAGCTAGACATGATGAGTTCATGCAATGTATTGAATGGTTTGAAGATTCACATCTTCCTCTTGCGGTTCTAGACTCATCTCTATGTATGGCTTCGCCCTGTGTCCGTTCACCTTGAATGTTTGATTTCGTTCTTCGCTGTGAACTTCCAATGCACCATGTGGAAAGACTTTTGTGACAATATATGGTCCATACCATCTTGACTTGAGCTTGCCTGGAAAGAGTCTTAATCTTGAGTTGTAGATCAATACCTTTTGTCCTTCATAAAACTCCTTCCTTGCTAATTGTTTATCATGGTATAACTTAGTCCTTTCCTTGTATAGCTTGGCATTTTCATATGCATCGTGCCTCAATTCTTCAATCTCATTTAATTGCAATCTCCTTTTGTCACCTGCCTGTTTCATATCAAAATTGAACTTTTTAATGGCCCAATACGCTCTGTGCTCCAACTCAACTGGCAAATGACAGGCTTTTCCAAACACCAAACGGTATGGTGACATGCCAATGGGTGTCTTGAAAGCGGTCCTGTAGGCCCATAAGGCATCGTTCAAGCGTAGCGACCAATCCTTCCTCCTTGTGTTGACTGTCTTTTCCAAGATGCTCTTGATCTCTCTGTTGCTAATCTCCACCTGCCCACTGGTTTGAGGATGATATGGAGTTCCCACTCTATGTGTAATCCCATATTTCTTCATCAAAGAAGCAAATGGGTAGTTATTGAAGTGGCTCCCTCCATCACTTATTATTGCTCGTGGTGTACCAAACCTAGTGAAAATGTTCTCCTGCAAAAACTTGACAACAACTTTGTGATCATTAGTTCGTGAGGGGACAGCCTCGACCCATTTAGACACATAATCCACACCAACAAGTATATATAAATAACCAAATGAGTTAGGAAGTGGACCCATGAAGTCGATTCCCCAAACATCGAAAAGCTCGATTACTTGCATGTTGTGTAGTGGCATTTGATTTCTAGAAGAGATGTTGCCTGTCCTTTGGCATTTGTCGCAAGTCCTGCAAAAAGAAAAAGCATCTTTGAATACTTTAGGCCAATAAAAACCAGATTGCAATACCTTAAGTGCTGTTCTCTTTGGCCCAAAATGTCCTCCACATGCATATTGGTGGCAATGTTGTAGAATACTCCTTTGTTCCTCGTCTGCCACACATCTTCTTATAATTTGATCAGAGCAAAATTTGAATAAATAAGGATCATCCCAATAATAGTGTTTGCTCAGATCCACCAATCTTTTCCTTTCCTGATGTGTCATACCTGGAGGAAAAACATGAGCAGTTAGAAAATTGACAATATCAGCAAACCAGGGGAACTGTTCAGAGAGTTCAGTCGACTGGTTGAAGGACCAGTCGACTGCCCCGAGAGTTTGAATATTTATTGCAAATAATTGTTCATCTGGGAAATTTTCGTTCAGCGGGGGCACAATTCTCTCCTCCTCCTGCAATAATCTGGACATGTGATCCGCCACCACATTGTCACTTCCTTTCTTGTCTCTAATCTCAAGATCGAATTCTTGAAGCAACAGCACCCATCTGATTAACCTAGGCTTAGCATCCTTTTTAGCAAACAAATATCTCAAGGCAGCATGGTCAGTAAAAACAATAACTTTACAACCAATTAAATATGATCTAAACTTCTCTACAGCAAAAATAACAGCTAACATTTCTTTTTCGGTGGTAGAATAATTTAGCTGTGCATCGTTTAGAGTTCGAGAAGCATAGTAAATAACATGGGGTTTCTTATTGATTCTTTGACCTAAAACAGCCCCTAAGGCATAATCACTTGCATCACACATGAGCTCAAAAGGATGGCTCCAATCTGGTGCCATGACAATAGGTGCAGAAATGAGAAGAGTTTTCAATGTATTAAAAGCATTTGTACATTCTTCTGTCCATACAAACTCAACATCTTTAGCCAACAAGTCACAAAGGGGTTTGGAGATTTTTGAGAAATCTTTTATGAATCTTCTATAGAACCCTGCATGTCCTAGAAAACTCCTAACACCCTTAACTGTAGTGGGAGGGGGTAGCTTTGATATGATGTCAATTTTTGCTTTGTCTACCTCTATGCCTCTTTTTGACACAACATGCCCCAAAACAATACCTTGTTGTACCATAAAATGGCACTTTTCCCAATTCAGCACTAAATTGCATTCTTCACATCTTTTAAGAACAAGCTGCAAATGGTTAAGGCATTCATCAAAACAAGATCCAAAAACACTAAAATCATCCATAAATACCTCGATGAACCTTTCCACCATATCTGAAAATATGCTCATCATGCATCTTTGAAATGTAGCTGGAGCATTGCACAATCCAAAAGGCATCCTCCTGTAAGCAAAAGTACCAAAAGGGCATGTAAAAGTGGTCTTTTCTTGATCTTCTGGAGCAATAGCAATTTGATTATAGCCACTATAACCATCTAGAAAACAATAATGACTATATCCTGCTAATCTTTCTAACATTTGATCAATAAAAGGAAGAGGGAAGTGATCTTTCCTGGTTTCATTATTCAATTTCCTGTAGTCAATGCATACCCTCCATCCTGTCGTTACTCTTGTTGGGATAAGTTCATTCTCTTCATTTGTTACCACTATAACTCCACTTTTCTTAGGAACTACATGTATAGGACTTACCCATTTGCTATCTGAGATTGGATAGATGATGCCAACATCTAGTAGCTTCAAAATTTCTGCTCTTACCACTTCCTTCATGTTGGGGTTGAGCCTTCTCTGTGCCTCTCTGCTAGGTTTTGCATCGTTTTCAAGCAATATTCTATGCATGCATTTGGATGGACTTATTTCCTTGATGTCTGCAATGGTCCATCCTATTGCATTTTTGTGTTCTCGCAATACCTTCAGCAGCTTTTCTTCTTCCTGTGCACTCAAGTTCGCAGCAATTATTACTGGCAACGTCTGGTTCTCACCTAAAAATGCGTGTTTCAAATGATCGGGCAGCTGCTTGAGTTCTATATGTGGACGCTTCTGTACAGTCGACTGGTCCATGTCAGCAGTCGACTTGTGCTGGGTGTCTTGGTTCAGTCGACTGGTTAGAAGACCAGTCGACTTTCTCTGTGCACCAGGCGCCTGATCTGTAGAAAAACAAAGATTATCAGACACCAATTTTTCAAATAAAGGTGCAGGCTTACCTGAATATGACTGTGGAGTTTCAAGGTGATGTACTGTCTCTGCAATCTCCCAGTCATCGTATTCCTGTTCAACATGAGATAAAGTTAGAGATTGAGTGATTGTGGCTTGTAGTGGTTCAACGCTATGTACCTGAAATGTTTGATCGACGATCTCCTGCACTATATCAATATTATAGCATTCATGATCATCTTGTGGTAATTTTAGTGTATCAAACATTTTAAATTCCACTTTTTCTCCGTTTATCTTCATACTTATAATACCCTTTTTAACACAAATTTTTATATCAGCTGTACTCATAAAGGGCCTACCTAATATGATCGGTAGAGATGATGACATTGAAGATTCCTCCATATCTAACACAACAAAATCAGCAGGCAAAATAAAATCATTTACCTGAACTAGGACATCTTCCAAAATACCTCTAGGTCTTTTTATGCTGCGATCAGCCAATTGCAAGGTGATGGATGTTGGCTTGAGTTCCCCCAATCCAAGCTTTTCGTAAACAGAATAAGGAAGAAGATTGATGCTTGCCCCCAAGTCTAGCAGTGCCTTTTCAAAGAAGTGCTCACCAACCTTGCAAGGAATAGTAAAACTACCTGGATCTTTCAGTTTAGGTGGTAATTTTCTTAATAACACAGCACTCACTTCTTCTGTCAAAGCAACATCCTCCTTAACCTGAAATGTTCTTTTGTGAGTACAACAATCTTTCAAAAATTTGGCATAAGAAGGAATTTGTTTAATAGCATCAAGTAGGGGAATATTAATTTCTACCTTTTTGAGAGTTTCAAAGACGTCAAATAAATGTTGTTCTTTCTTTTTATTGACTAACCTTTGAGGGAATGGTGGTGGAACTGTTCCTACTTTTTCACTTACCTTACTTGAACCCAAAGCTTTTGATGGTTGTTTTTCTGATTTGTCTGTGCAGTCGACTGTCTTGTAAGAACAGTCGACTGGTTTACTGACTGGCTTGTCTGTGTGTGTTCCAACCATGTTGTCAATTATCTTACCATTTCTTAGGGTTGTGACTGCTTGGAGCTGTTCTTGACCTCCAGGGTTTGGTATGGTTTGTGAAGGAAGTTCACCTGCCTTTCTTTCGCTTAGCTCTTTAGCAATTTGGCCAATTTGTGTCTCCAACTTCTGAATTGCTTGTCCTTGTTGGTTGCTTGTTTGATGTTGTTGTTGGAGCAATTGAAGAACGGTGGACTCAAAATCCAATTTCTTCTGTTCTGGGGCTGGTCGATCAAACCCACTTCCTATCTGAGGGTTTCGTGCATGTCCTTGTGTGAATTGATTCCCTTGATTATTTTGATTATTGCTCCATGAGAAGTTTGGATGATTCCTCCATCCTGGGTTATATGTGTTCGAGTATGGATTGTTCTTTGATGGAAATACTCCTCGACCCACATAGTTTGCATGCTCCTGATCTGTAAAAGTAGACATGGGACATGTATCAGTTGTGTGATCTAAATGCGAACAAATTGCACACATTTCATTTGTTTGATTCTTAACTCCACCCATCGTCGACATTGCCTTAACAAGCATATCAATTTTTTTATTCATGTTTGCCATTTCTAATTGAATGTTATTATTATTAGAGATCTCGTAAACTCCCTGTTTTTTCGTAGGTCCCCTTCTTGTTGAGAATTGTTGGGAGTTCTCGCTGAGTTCTTCAAAAAGTTCAATGGCTTCTTCTCCACTTCTCCTCATCAAAATTCCATTGCAAGCTGCATCAACAATTGCCTTGTTAGTGTCATTTAAACCTTCATAAAAAGCTTGTACCTGATCATCCTTAGGCAAATTGTGAGTAGGACACTTGAGAAGCTTGCTCTTGAAGTCCTTCCATGCTTCGAAGAATAGATCTCCATCCTTTTGTTGGAAGAGTTGGATCTCCCTTTTTAGCTGTTTGGTCTTTTGGGCTGGAAAGAATTCTTTCAAAAATTTCGTTGCCAATTGCTCCCATGAATTAATTGATCCTGGTTCCAAAGAATTATACCACCACTTAGCATTAAGTTTTAAAGAAAAAGGAAACAAGATTAACCTGATTTGTTCAGCGGTAAGCCCTTGGACGCTTTGTGTCCTGCAAAGATCGAAAAAGTCTTGCAAGTGAAGATGAGGTTCTTCATCTGGTTTGCCACTAAAGTGGGGAACCATACTAAGTAAATGAGGAGATAGGTGCATGTTCCCTGTGGCATTAGGTTGAAAAGCAATGCAGGAAGGTTGCTCAATATTCTTAGGAGTGAATTTGTCCTGCATTGGCACTCGATTTTGTATTTCTTCAGCCATTGTTGTCTGTGAGATTAGTCTCTGTGCAGTCGACTGTCTCCTGGTACTAGTCGACTGGTTGGCTGCAAAAAGTTTACCTAGTTTGTGCAAAGTTCATTCTGTTTCTGCGTCAATAGGTAGTAACTCTGGACGAGTGATCGTCTACCGTGCATTCACCGAAGTCCTGTAACCTAAAAGAAAAATTATTAATAAAAGAAAAGAAAAGCTAATAAAAATTCTACTGACTTGTAAGTTAAAATACTAAACAATCCCCGGCAGCGGCGCCAAAAACTTGTTTGTTGGATTTCTAGCTATCTAAATAAATAGACTAACTAGACACAAATTATAAAACCTCGCAAGTGCACGAATCGAATCGTAGTAATAGCAAGGGTCGATCCCACAGAGATTGTAGACTTCAACTTACTAATCAATAAAACTAATAATAAAAACGAAGAAGCGTTGTTGTAATATTCTAAAAGAACTAAAAGATTAAAACTAAGATGAGAGGTGTTGAATCACAAATATCTCTTGAATAGTCGGGCTGTTGATCTCCACCAATAGTTAATAATGCTAAGTTACCTTCTGAACTTACTTCTAATTACTCATGTTTGTTCACTTCAAGGGCATGGTATCTACTCCTTAAAGTATTGTTTCCCTAAACCAAGAATTAGGCATGGTATCTACTCTAATTCGTTTCTTCCCCTAAGTATCTAGCATGGTATCTACTAAGTTATACTTAGAGAAAACATAAGAACAGTGGAAACGAACAAACACTTAAAGTTCTAGAAATTGGTATCAGATCTAGATCCTCTAAGTTGATTGAACCAAGAACCCCTAAAGATTCCTTTGTTACAAATTATGAGCACGAGATTCGGTCGTCTCAATATGCTCATATAACAGATTCAGATAAATGACATCCAAACTTGAGCTTCCCAAGTTCTGTACGTCAGTCGACTGGCTCTCACCTCAGTCGACTGCTCTCAGTCTTGAGAACTAGTTTGACTATCATAAACCTATACCAATTCAATTAGATTCAATCAATAAGTAACATAGAAGAGTTCAGAAGAAAATAGCATTACATAACTACGGTTTCGATCTACCCAACTATGAAATTAGTTCCACATAATAATAACTTTATTGCTTAACAAGTTTGAATACATGATCAACATAAAAGAATAAAGAGAGAAGAAGAAATAAACTAATGGATTCCGGCAATATGGTCGATTGGCTGTCACACAGTCGACTGCCTTCTGGTTGCTGGATCTTCTCTCTCCCTCTTTGATGTTGATGGAGTGATGCTCTCGATGTTGTTCAGGAACTTGGTGATTGAGTCACCTCCCAGAGATATATCTGATGATCTTCGGATGGAGTCGTGGAGTGGAGATAAGAGAGCCCGTTCAAGAGATGGTATTCTGATATTTATAGAACACGACTGAGAATTAGGGTTTCCACTTTTTCAGGAAGATCCTTCTTTATTTGATTTGATGATTAATATCTTTCTCTTTTCTCCTTTCCTTCCTTATCTGTTTACCACGTCCACTTGAAAAATACCCTGTCTTTAGATTTGATTCGCTGCATAAAATCTTGATTCCAATAGATTTGAAATTAGATGCAGGTGTATCTTTGAAGATTTGATTTGTTTACTCCGCCGCAGACCAGTCGACTTATCTCTGGACCAGTCGACTGAGTCGAGACTTCTGTAGATTTCATCTTTGATCAGGCCAGTCGACTGCTTTTGGGAATAAGTCGACTGTGACGAGAGTTGTGAAAAATCAGCTTCTCCTGTCCAGTCGCCTGGTTGAGGAACCAGTCGACTTATCCTCTGCAGTTCTCTGTGTATTGTCCTTGAAGTCCTGAATCTGCTTCGTTTTGCTGTTATAAGCTGTTTCCTATGGAAAAGAGAAAATAGGAGTTAAATACCATATATAGAGCTTTTAAATGTCTCCTTATATTAAGATTATTGCTCTAAAAAGTGAATAATAATGTGTTCATCAATTTATAAATGAATTAAATTGGTTTGAAAAGGGGTTTGTTTGTACCCGGTTTGTGAATAGGTGGGGGGACCCACCGGATGGAATGAAGAGCCACAGCACATGCGTGCTGTGTGCTTCTTCAAAGGTGACGTGGCAAACCTAGGGGGATTATTTCCCTAGGGGTGTGCACGGGTATAGTTTGAAACAACGGGATTTGTGAAGGATTTAAATCCCATATCGCTGGTTTCATGGCATTAAATAATATATAAATAATATTGCCAAGGATCAAGAGTCACCAATTCGGTTAACCACCTTTTGAGAGGCAGCCTGTGGTGGGCAGTTGTACTATATAGTATCTAATTTGTCTTATAAATTGTATAAATTGTCCGAGCCCGGGGCAGGGGTGTTACAAATGGTATCAGAGCCGACTTTCGATACCGAGTGTGTGAGAGCAGTGAGTTATGGACTCCAGGATGATCGGCGGAGAGAGACAGACAATCCCCAGTAGTCTGGGACGATGGACAGAGATCCACAGAATGATCCGCAGAGTGGGATTGGTCTCCAGAATTCCAAAGACGAGAGTGACGCTCACAGAAATGCTCTGCATCGGCTAGAAAGTAGATCCTGCACTAGATTGTGCATGCCCCGTGCTCATCAGCGAGGACGCTGATTTCTGAAGGGGGGTGTATGTAATACCCCGTATTTCTGAAATATATATATGCTTTGAAATATATATATAATAAATGAATTTGAGACTTGGTCCTATAGAATTATTCTATGGGAGGGATTTATAAAAGAATTAAATTGGTTTGAAAAGGGGTTTGTTTGTACCCGGTTTGTGAATAGGTGGGGGGACCCACCGGATGGAATTTAGAGCCACAGCACATGCGTGCTGTGTGCTTCTTCAAAGGTGACGTGGCAAACCTAGGGGGATTATTTCCCTAGGGGTGTGCACGGGTATAGTTTGAAACAACGGGATTTGTGAAGGATTTAAATCCCATATCGCTGGTTTCATGGAATTAAATAATATATAAATAATATTGCCAAGGATCAAGAGTCACCAATTCGGTTAACCACCTTTTGAGAGGCAGCCTGTGGTGGGCAGTTGTACTACATAGTATCTAATTTGTCTTATAAATTGTATAAATTGTCCGAGCCCGGGGCAGGGGTGTTACATTATTACAAGTTGTTTAGACATAGAACTTCAGGTCTATGATGACAACATTATTTCACCAACTATATAAAGCATCTAATGAACAAAGAGAAAATTACCTATATCCTATAACTTTGATCATATATCATAAGTGTAACTACCGTTTCCGCTATTTTCATTTTCCCCCCCTTTTGTAATATTTTATTTGTAATTGAATAAAATACTTTTTTTTCTGCTTGATATTTTAATTAAATTTGTTCATGGAATTCTTCGTTCTTCTTGTTGAGCTGTTTCTTGTTGATTCTATTTTCTTTTATTAAATTGTGGGTATGTATTTTTATTTGAACCCTATGGTCTTTAAACCCATCTCTTATTGAACCCTAAAACCCAATTTCAATTGTTCTTGACCCAAAACCACTATTATTGGATCCTAAACAATTAACCCAACATCCTAATTACAAACTATAAATACAACCCCATTGCAAACCCTAAAATTTGCATAATTGAAACCCTAATAGCCATCTAATATCTCTCATCTTTCTCTCTCCTCCCATTTCTCTCTCCCCGACTTGTTTTTCCCACCCAAAATGCTAGACCACCCCCTCCGGCCTACTCCAGTGACCCCCCCCCCCCGTCGACCCCCCATTCTCGTTGATGCCTCCAACAACCCAGGCACCACCCCCGACCTTCCTCCTCGCTCCTTTACCCCTATTTCTGATCGACAGTAACCAACCCTTACTGTTGTCTTGCTCCCGTCAGCAACTCCGTGCCGCCGCCCTCGCTATCGATGCCCACCGTCGCCGTCGAGCCTCGTCGATCAGATCTCGAGCCCCTTTGCTGGCAGTTGCTGTCTCTTTCCTTTTGGGTTATTTTGTGCACGTGATTTGCACGTAATTTGTGTGTTCGTGGGTTCGTTGCTTCGGGATTCTCATCCCGTTTTTCTTGATATTCAATTTCATCATCTATAAGACAAGTCACTTTTCTCTTGAATTGTTATTGAATTAATTTTAAGAATTTTATTGAAACTCAGCAAGTAGATCCTAATCGTTATCGTATCATTGTGTTGATTATCTTTCGTTGGGTCTATTGAGGGTTTGCACGAGCTAACTCCAATATTCTTGACATCGTGTCTCTATTGACTCTAAAGATTGAATCTTTCATGCATTCATATAGTATTCATGATAGGAGTACTCATATAATCGTCACACAATTAACCTATTGTAAAAATAATTGCTAAGTTGTATATTGGATTGATCGATTATTGTTTGGTTGATGTTAAATTCGTGTATGTATGTGATTTTATTTTTATTCATCATTTTATTGCACCCATCATACTGATTGAGAAGTTTATCGACTAATAGAATTAATACCCATCATGTTTAATTAATTTATTTCATGAAAATACCCAAAACCCTGTATGTTGCTTGCTGGCTATATTTTGTCTGCTATTTTCGACCGAGTAAATGATCTTAAAATGAATAAATTTCTGAATAAGAATTGTAGCCTTATCTTTCTAGTTTTCAGAACATCTTTAATTTCTGAATTCCGAGTTGTGTAGCAAAAGCTATGATCGTTTTACTACAGCTGTGATTTTATTTCCAGAACTTCAGATTATTGTATGATTCATGCTTAATCAGTTAAAAGGTTAATCTAATATTAAAATATTGCTCTGAAAATTTCCAGAACGTTAGTTAACATGTCTAGGAGTCTAATAAATATTTTTAATGAATTTATATCGAGTTTTTGCTGATTCTAAAATTATAATAACTTGATGTCGAATTTCAGCTTGAACATGAAATCTGTAAAGAATGATGTATTTGACCTAGCTACTGTTGTCAGATTTTGGACTTTAAATATGCATTGGATTCGATGGGAAGTGTAGTTTCTATAATTTCTGACGGATTCAGTTTTCGATATCTGTGGCAACGAAAAATTACATTTTTGTACAGACAACTTTTGTTGTCTAGAATTTCACTTTTTAGTTTTTCTTAATTTAATTATTCCTATATTGTAGTATTGCATGAATCAAAGTGTGTATGTTGTATTGCATGATCCTAATGAGTTATTGTCATTGTTTACCATCTTATTGTTTCTCAATTGTTACCATCGTTCATCTCATATTTTATATTTGCAAATTGTATTGTTGCATTAATAAAATAATTAATAAGCCGGGGATTAAGGGATTGACTGGAGTTGATGACATAGTGACTGTACACGAAAGTGTAGGCCATGTTTCCCAAAATATTGTGTGTTGGCAAATGTTATTGTTATCGGTTTATTGTTAGATTATTAACACAGTATCCCAATTGATCGTGTATTGTTTTATTGTTATTGAGCCAACCAGTGTGCACCAATGTTGCAAATAATATTATATGCCGTGTACATGATCTATAGAATCTTCCACTTAAGTCTAAACGAAATTGATTGTATGCATCAAACCTGTAGTATGGAATGCAGTAGTACATGCACTAGTTAGGATTAAAATGAATAAATGACTTAAGAATTGACACAATATCGACATTGCATATCATTGTTCCTATTGATATCGATTATTGGCTAAGTGTTATTGATATTGATAATTGAATATTGTTATCGATTATTGAATCATTTTTACACCAATTGCTTTGATTATCATGATATTGATTATTGTTATTGTCCATGTTATTGATTCCTATCGATCCATTGCATTCATTGTTATATTGCTATTCCATTGTTCCTTACTTTCTTTACTTGCTGTCCATGACTTGCTCTAAGGACAATTTTTCTTCTTTTTTTAGATGAAGTGTTCACAGGTAATGAAGGAGAATTACCTGCTGGAATTAGAGAACAAACTTTCTGAAGATTTAATGCTTCCTAGTTGCTTATTGTTTTATCGAACTAATCTTTTGAGACTTATTATTATTTGAGATTGGATTTATTATTGTATTGGGCTTATGACCTGGATTTTATTATTTGTTTCCAGACATTGAATTATTGTATTTGGATATTTTATATTGCTTCATTCCAAGTATTATTGTTCATGATATTGTTATTATTGCATGCGCAATTGTTTTGTATTGATTATATTGTTGAGTTGATCGGATAAACAGCTTATGTGTGACGTTAGTCATTCGCTGGGCCAATGTCATGTGCTCGTGTTCTGTATTTTTGGGAAGCGAGGCGTGACAATAAGACTCAATTTATATTCAGAAAAAGATAATATCCCTATGTCCACAAAAATCAAATTCTGTGCTAAATAGTTCAAAATGTAGAAATATCCTTTCTTTTCATCTGAGCAATAACCATCAACTTGTAACATCCCAGAAAATATATATATATATATATATATATATATATATATATATATATATATATATATATATATATATACATATAATAAATTAATTTTCACATCTTTGCACATGTAATGCACGTGAAAATTTTTCTATTCATGTTCTTCTCATTTTCTTAATACACTTTGCTTTACAAATTTTATTTTTTTATGGACTTAAGAATATATAGTTATTTTAAAAAAAGGGTGTGTGCACACGCACGTGCCTGTGCACACGTGCGTTGTGCACACAGTGGAGCATCCTGACATTGGAGATGTTGGAGGACACTTGGACTGGGTCTTGAGAGTGGAGGTAGTGGAGAGATTTTACGAGTAGTGGCTTATAACTACTTAATTCCCTATTAATAACAATCCTGAGTCTAAATTTATTCAGTACACAAAATCCTAATCATTTTTAACAAGAGCGAGAGAATAGAGAGTTCCAGTGTTTCCGTGAGAAGCTTGCTGTTGACTTTCGGAGCTTGTTGTGCTTGGCTTTTTTGGGATTTGTTTCTACTACTCTTCTTTTAGGTGGGTATTCCTTTATACTCTAAATTTTATTGAGTAGATGCATGTGTAGTTGTCTAGAAATTTAAATTTGTAGATGTAGAGTGGTTAATTTATTCTCTTTAAAGGTGATGTGTGTGGTAGGTGAAACTCTAAAATTTTGAGTGAAATGCATGTCAATTAAAGAAGACTTGAGGAATTAAAGTTTAGAATTTTTTGTAAATTAGTATATAAAATGTTAATTTGTCTTCACTTTAGAGAAGTAAATAATTTTGTGAAATACAAAATTAATTGACTTTAAAGAAAAATTCTCATATTGCTATTTGTCATGGAAGAAGAAATATACTGAAGTAGATATGACATTTCGTAAATTATAGTGATAATTGAGTTACTCTTTGTGTGATTGAAAATTTTAATTTGTGTGAACTTACTGTTGTATTAGAATTCAGTACATTGTATCTCTGATGTGTAGATTGATCGTATTTAATTGATGGAATGGATAAAAATTGAATGTGCGAAGTTTAAAGAGAAATGAGTTAGCTGAGACCAACTATATGAGGATTTCAATCCCATAGAGGGTGTGATCTGAGCTTCGGCTCAGTGGTTGGGCGGTTTGCCGCCTCTCTGGTTGCACGGGTTCGAATGAGTATAAGCTCTATTTTTATTCCATTTTTTAAGGAAGACTAAGGAGGGGGGTTTGAGCATTTATTAATGGTCTAGTGCCTTAATACATTGGGCATGAGTGGCCTGGTGGTTTGGCGCATGGGTTCTTCCATGCTGGCGCTAGTTCGAGCCTCGGAATGTTCTATGACTTTGTTGAAACCCATTTTTGTTGTGCCTGGCGATGCTCTCTGACTTTGTTGAAACCCATTTTTTTGTTGTTGTTGTTGTTATGTATATTTTTCCATCTAATTCCTTTATAAAATTTTGGAAGGAGTGTGAGAAAAGTTTATAGAACATAATTAAAGTAATTTGGAGATTTTATCATATTAATTTAAATGAAAATTTTGAAATCTAGGAGGTTATGTTTTTTTGTTGAGTCGGGTTGAAAATTTGGAAATGCAACAAATTTAAGATTTCTAAGTTTGAGTTTTATTTGAAATAAAAATGAAGTTAAGTTGAGATTTGAAGTAAATATTTTTGGGCATGTCTTATAACGAAATTTGGAAAAATTTGAATGGAGATATGAGTTTGGTTTGATATATAAAACAAAGAGTTATTTGAAAGAGAATTGATTTGAAGGAAGTGAGTTTTAGAAAGTTTTGGAAACGGTTGATTGTTTAGCAAACTAAAGATTATTCGAGAGAACATTTGAGTTGGAAATGATTAATGAATTGATTTTGAAAGTTGAATGCTTCAAGGGTTGAATGAAAATTATTGTTTTGAAAATTTAAATATCAATGTTGAGGTTGAATATTGATATGGCTAAAAATGGGCGTTAATCGGAACCTTCCAAATCGGGCACGAATCTTGAAGCCCAGGGGTAAAATGGTGATTTCCCCCACAAATAGGGTCTAAGATGGGTACTGTGTCTCTCCGATAAAGGCCCAATAACCCACAAACGAACCCGCTTCAATCGGGCGCGGGTTTCAACCAGCAATAAAGCCCGATCAGAGGGATAGAATTAGGGTCCCTGATTAGATCCTAATCAACGGCCTTGATTCATGCCTATCCCTCCACTGGGAAATTAGGGATTATATTCCTAATCTGTTTACAAGGAGAATATTCCTTATCAGATCACGAGGATTACATTCCTAATCCGTTCCCTAAGACGCCTATAAATACCCCCCATCCATCTCCATTAAGAGGTAATCAATCTTTCACCAGTTTTTGCGCTCTTTCATAGTCTCCCAGATTACTGACTTGAGCGTTGGAGGGTGCGTCGCCGGGAACAACCCCGGTGTCTCGCACTTTTTGCAGGTGAACGGCGGGAGTCAACGATCAGAACTCCGGCGGAACAGGTATACAGGTTTACTATTCAGTTTCCCTAAGAATCCACAAATACTATCTGTTTGCCCCCACACCAAAATTAGCGGCAACAGATTGGCGCCGTCTGTGGGAAACTAACGAATAGAGACCTCTCCTCTTCCCCGAATACAGGTCTTCTCCAGCCATGCCACCTCGGAAAGTCAGGTCAAGGGGGTCCAACCGAGGACCCAACCCTGATCAGCAGCAAGAAGTCCCCAACAATCCTGCTCAACAACAAGGGCAGCTTCCCCCTACGGCGGAAGACCCACTCCAACAAGACCTTCCTCCTCCTAATCAAACACCCCCGAAGGGTCCTAACCCTCAAAAACAGCCTCTTCACCAGGATCACGTCTCCATCCACAATGCCTCTACGGACTCTATGGCTTCCCATCACCCCCGAGCCTCTGGTCGCCACAATACCGCCCTCAACCGCCAGAGAGATGACGATCTCCGCCGCCACCTGGATGAAAAGCGGGCCCGAGAGGGAGCCTCCCGCCAACACCATCCGGGCGAGCGGTCTCCTCGCCACCGGTACCACAGGTCCCCCGTCCACAGGGGGAGGAAAGAGTCCCCCGAGCATTACCGAAGAAGACACTCCCCAGCGGGTCGGCAACAGCCCAGGAACAATGAGGCACCAATCACCCGTGCCGAGTTCCAGCAGTTCCAAGCGACCGTCCTGCAGGCTCTCAACCTCCGTCAAAACCCTAATGAGCCGAAGGCCCCGTCCCCTCCTCCGGTCCGAAGCCCTCGCCGACGGTCCCCATCTCCTCGTCCTGCTCCAAGCAACTCCCGGCGTACCCCAAGTCCTCATCGCTCCCGAAGTTACCATCACCGTAGCCCCCGCTCTCCCTCATACGAAGACGAGTCTAGGGGCTCGGCTGATTACCGTCGGAGGGATGACACCATGTACCATCGTCTTCATGAAGTAGAGAGGCGCCTGGGCCAGATAGACCGAGAAGAGGAGCTTATGGGAGGACCCTACGTCCTAGCCGACCCCCTTTCTCCCGAACCATAGTGGATGCGCCAGTCCCGTTTGGCTTCAAACCTCCCCAATTTGAAACTTACACCGGGGAGACCGACCCAGTTGACCACATCGAGAGCTTTAAGACCATGATGCTTCTCCACCAGGCTTCCGATGCCCTCCTCTGCAAAACCTTTCCCGCAACTCTCAAGGGCCCAGCTCGAGAATGGTACTCTCGCCTTGCCCCCTCCTCAATATTCTCCTTCGAGCAGTTCGAAACCCTCTTCGTCATACATTTCGTAAGCAGCCGTAGGGCTGAGAAAACCAGCATCTCCCTATTGCACCTCCACCAAAAGAAGGGGGAGAAACTGAGAGACTATGTGAAGAGGTTCACAGCTGAAGCCAGGTCTATAGCATCCCTCGACCAGTCGGTCGCTACGGCAGCATTTCAATCTAATGTCCTCAATTCCAACCTCCGCTCTTCCCTCGCCAAGAAGCCCCCGCAGAACTATTCCGATCTCCTCCTTCGCAGTGAAAAGTATATCCGGGCCGAAGAGGCCGAGCAGCGACCAAACTGGGAAGGGTCTTCCTCCAGGGTTTAAGAGAAAGGGAACAGAGGAGGAAGGAGCCAAGAAGCTCCAAAAGGACAATGCCGGCCAGCGCCGAACTCCCCCCAGGTTCGAGAAGTTCACTCCCCTCACCACTAACGTCACAACTATTCTGATGGAAGTTGAGAAAGAAGGGGTCTTACCCCTGCTCCCAGGATGAACACCCCCGCCAAGAGAAGATATAAAGAAAAATGGTTCCGTTATCACCGGGACCATGGGCATGACACCAACGATTGTCGTGCCCTGAAAAACGAGATCGAAGCCCTGATCCAGAGAGGGCAGCTGACCAGGTTCGTAAGAAAGGACCGAGCCGAACTTCCTCCCCCGTCTCGGGGGGCTAACAAGCGTCCGGAACGAGAAGAGACGCCCGACTTTGAAGAAGAACGAGTCCTCCACCTCATCCACGGGGGCCCAATGGGGGGCTCCTCCAACTCCTCTCGAAAGGCATTCATAAGGGAAGTCAATTCGGTCCGAACCACCCCTCCTCCCAAAGGCCTCGGAGTGTCCGTCACCTTCTCTGACGAAGATCTTGAGGGAGTCCGCACCCCTCATTGTGACGCACTCGTCATCAGTCTTCACATGGCCAACTTCAAAGTGGAGAGGATCTTAGTAGACAACGGCAGTTCCGTCAACATCCTCTTCCTCAACGCTTTTAAAGGCCTGAAGCTCTCGCGGGACAGACTCAAGCCCGCCGAATACACACTCCACAGGTTCACGGGAGTGCCAGTGACTATTGAAGGGGTGATTACCCTCGACGTAACCGCTGGCAAAACTCCTACTACCCGAACGGAGTCGATGGACTTCATGGTCGTGGACGTCCCAGCAGCCTATAATGTCATTTTGGGTCGGCCCGGTCTGGCCGCCCTTGAAGCCGTCCCTTCTGCCTATCATCTTAAAATGAAATTCCCCACTCGGGCCGGAGTGGGGGAAGTAAGGGGCAATCAGGAGCAGGCCCGCAAGTGCTATATGACCTCCACCCTTGGACCCGTCCTCTCCTTAGAAACACTGGAACTCCCCCAAGATGCTGCTCGGCCGACTTCCGAGCCGGTGGACGAATTGGAGGAAGTACTCTTCTCTGAGCAGGAGCCGACCCTGTAATACCCTGATTTTTCAATTAATGAGAAATTATTTATTTTGCACGTGTTGTGCACGTGCAATATTTTTTGGACTATTTTATCATGATGTGTATGTTTAACTATAATTTTCTCAAATTATTTTAGTACAAAAGCCTTCTTTAAAAGCCTTCTTTGATTTAATTAAAAAGCCTTTTCTTAAAAAGCCCAAAAGCATTTTTATTTTAATTATTTTTATAATTATTTTGGCCCAAAAAGAAAGCCCATGAATTGAGTTATTTTAATTAAACTTGTCATGTAGAAGACTTTTTTAAAACAAAATTATTTTTATACAATTTTAGAATGTACAAACTTGGCCTAGTTGCATGCACGTGCACTACACGTACACGTGCAATGCACACTCCCTATGCTTGGCCGGGTAGCATTCCTTGGAGGGAAAATTGAAATTTGGTGTGGAGAACATGGGGGTAGTTTCAAGGAGGTGGGTAGTTTTCCTAACTCCTACTTGGATCTAAGCCTTTCATTTTGCAACCACCAAGATGATCTTAGCCCTCCATTCCCCTCATTTTTTAGTATAAATACCCCCCTTCTCATGGCTAATTTTTCATATGCAAAGTATAATTTCTAAAGCTATAGTAATATATTGTGAGAGTTATAAAAGATAAGAGAGTGTGTGGTTCTTTTGGTTGCTTGGAGCTTTCGGCCAAGGAGGGAAGCATTCGGCTAGGGTAGCAATCGGCTTGGGAAGCATTCGGCTAGGGCTTGGGAGCTTGGAGTGGTGCACTCGTTTGGCTAGGAGGAGGTGTTCTCATCTACTTGTTGCTTTTGTGTTTCTCTCCATTAAGGTGGGTAAAACAATTCATGTTTCTAATATAGGGTTCATGCTAGTTATATTGACAACACTATACATGGAAAATACTAATAAGAGTCCACTCTAATTAAAAAGTTAGGATGTGAATGGCTTAGAATGATGTGATTAATTGTGTATGTGAAATGCTTGCATGAAATTAAACTATATGAAGCACTTTCTATGATTATTAGTTTAATTAAATAATGATGCAATGTGATTAGCATGATGTGTGAAAATCTTTATTAATTGCTTGCAAATTGTGTGGTTGAAACATGACAATTGATAAAGATATTGACACTATGGAATTTGAATAGAAAAGTATATTGAATGCTTGAGTTATGAGTATGTTGAATTCATGTGTAGAAGTGGCATAAATGAACCAAAGAATTGCTTGTTGTCATCAAATTAGAAATGTACCAAACTTAGTAATTTTTGAGTTTCACCTATTCATGTGTTATATGAATTCTTTTGCTAATATGAGTATGGGAAAATCCAAAGTTGTATTGTGGTGTGAATGTAGATTAATAACCAGTAAATTATCATGGAAAATTTGGGGATAAAAGAGAGATTAGAAGATCAATCGATTCTTTTTCAATGTCGAAAATAAAAGATTTGCTAGTTTTAATAAATAAATTATTAGTTGGGTGGAAAAATTATGTTTTTAGTACAAAATTTATTTTTATACTTGCTGTTTTGAAGATTAAATAAAGATGATTAAATCTGGAATTTTTCAGTGGTTTGTATAAAGGCAATATGAATCAAATAGTTTTGAACATCGAGTTGTTTCTAAAAACAGTGCGAATATGAAACATATGGATTTTAATTGAATACTGTGACAACCTGAGCCAGTGGCTCAGGCGGTCGGTGACTGTGTTCGGTTTCCCTGAGCGGCGTGGTTCGAAACCCGGCCTCACCATCTTTTATTCTAGCTATATATATAAGTTTAGATGACAGCGAACCGAAAGCACTTATACTTAATTCACCCTCTTCTAATCGCTAGCACAGATTGGCCTATTGGCGGGTGCTCTGGCCTTCTTCTCTACTGTGCTGGGTTCGAATCCTTCCTTTAGCACTTAGGGAAAAATATTTTTTTTGTGAGATTTTGATGTCCAAAAAATATGAGAAAAATATGGTAATTTTCATAAAAATACAAGGAATTTTATGGGATTGAGTTGGGTATTATTTGAAGAAAATATAATGTAGTTTATGAACAAATAGTATAATTAAAGCTATAGTTCTAAGACACTTTTATGGAAATTTTCACTTTATAAAGATATATTGAATGGGTTTATTAAGAAGTAATTGACACAAAGAATTTTGTGGTGTGACTTGATGTTATTAATTCTCACTTGAGAATATTGTGTAAAATATGAAGTATGAGTGTTTAATTATAAAGTGCATGAGTCCATTGTATGATTATGGAATTTAGAAATTATGTTGATGAAATTGTTGGACTTGAATATGAATTTTTTGAGTTATAAGTATTCACTATGGACTTGTGAACAAAGAGTAATCATGAATAAGAAAGAATATGAAATTGTGACATGAAAGTGGTTATGACTTAAAGATTGTGAAATGAAATTTGAAATAGAGTAGCTAAGTCTCCCCGGCATTGAGAAAAAGGAATTGAAATTAGACCAAGGTTGGTCATGTTGAAATAAATGAATAAGTCCGGTTGATGGAGAGGCTAACTCTAGTGATTATTTTGTTCATGATTTTTAAATAAAACTAAGGACTAGTACATAGTGGAGATGTGATGAAAGTAGAAGAAAAACATGAGTATGAGGGCCAACGGATAGCGGTGTGAGAGCGATTCACAGGTTGCCTGCTTGATGCGTCAAGACAGTGCGTGGGCGCTACTCCGGAATTATCGTCCCGGTGGCGACGCTCGTGGGATGTTCGAGTGGCTATGGGTGGTGCCATTGTTCCATGGCGGAGGCTGAATTGTCCATAGGTTGCCTGCTCGATGCGTCGTGACAGTGCGTGGGATTCCCCTCCAGGCTACCTGGACATGGGCTCATAGATCATAGGACATCTAAGACACTACCGTAGTTACAGTAGTAGTTAAGGCATAACGGGGGATTGAACCCTATCAAGGTGAAGAACGAATAAGGGCTTGCCCTCGGACCTATGTAGTATGGGATGCATAGAATCCGAACAAGTGTGCATTAGTGTCATGTAACTTAATTAACTGCATTAAGGACTAAGTGCACAATCACAACACGACATCAATAGGGTAGTCCCTTTAGTTTGAAATGTGACAAGTTTGTGTTTGCTAAATATGAAATGTTAAGTTATACTATTTCCGGCAAAGCGAGGACGGCCGTGTATAATGATCGTCGGTTGAATAAACTGACGTACCCACAGTCTAACATGCAGGTAAATGTTATGCTAAAGACTAAAGAGGATTTGGATGCTTAAAGATTATATCAAGCTGTTGTACTTGTATATTAATTGTTGTATTTTACTTCCGCTGTGCAAAAGAAAGATGTAATTATGATGTAAACTCTGATGTATGATGAAAAGTTTTAATTTCCCTGTAAAAGTGTACTAAGAAAGTGAAAAGATCCTGTAGAACATCTCGAATTCAGTGTATTTGGGATTCGGGGCGTTACAGACCCACAAGTTCTTTGTTAGCAAGACCCTCCCGTCCGCCCTATACTCAGATATTGTAAAATGCATCCGAAGCAATCAAGACCTCTTCGCGTGGTCGGCTACAGACATGCCCGGTATCTCCGAAGAACTCTTGGTCCACCGCCCGAGCGTTGATCCGGGGTCCAAACCGGTTCAGCAAAAGAGGCGCAAGTTCACCCCCGAGCGTCATCTCGCTATAAAAGAGGAGGTAGACAAGCTGTTGAAGGCCCGGTTCATACAAGAGGTAAACTACCCTGAGTGGTTTTCAAACGTAGTAATGGTGAAGAAGTCCAACGGGACTTGGAGAATTTGTATTGATTTCACCGACCTCAACAAGGCCTGCCCCAAAGATCCCTTCCCTCTGCCAAGCATTGACACTCTGATTGACGCAACCTCGGGACATGAGCTCCTCAGCTTCATGGATGCTTTCTCGGGTTACAATCAGATAAGAATGTTCCCCCCTGATATCCCGAAGACCTCGTTCGTGACCGACCAGGGGCTCTATTGCTACAGAGTCATGCCGTTCGGTCTAAAGAATGCGGGGGCAACGTACCAGCGCCTCATTAACAAGGTTTTCCAGGCTCAGATCGGCCGAAACATGGAGGTGTACGTTGATGACATGCTTGTGAAAAGCATCCGAGGCACTGATCACGTGGCCGACCTCCAAGAAGCATTTGACGTTTTAAGAAAGCACAATATGAGACTCAACCCGAACAAGTGTGCGTTCGGCGTCTCATCAGGGAAGTTCTTCGGCTTCATGGTTAGCCAACGAGGAATTGAAGCAAATCCGGAGAAGATCAAGGCCATATTGGACATGGCCCCTCCTAGAAATGTTAAAGAAGTTCAGAGATTAACTGGTCGCCTAGCCGCCATAGAGCGCTTTCTGTCAAAGTCTGGGGAAAAATACCTCCCCTTCTTCAAAGCCCTCAGGGGGGCTAAAGGATTCGAATGGGGGCAGCAGCAACAAGAGTCCTTCGACCAGCTCAAGGCCTACCTCGTCAATCCCCCTCTCCTCAGCAAGCCGATCCCTGGCGAGCCCCTATACCTCTACCTGGCAGCCTCCGAGCAGACCCTAAGTGCGGTCCTAGTGAGGGAAGAAGACCGGGCCCAGAAGCCCATCTACTATGTCAGCAAAGTGCTTCGGGACGCTGAGCTAAGATACCCGAAGATTGAAAAGATGGCTTATGCCATAGTGATGGCCGCGAGGAAGCTTCGCCCGTACTTCCAGTCCCATTCGGTGGTCGTTCTTACCGACCAGCCGCTGAAACAGGTTCTTCACAAGCCCGAGACTTCGGGACGCCTTATGAAATGGTCGATCGAACTGAGCCAACATGACATATCATATCAGCCGCGGACCGCAATCAAGGCTCAGGCGCTGGCCGAATTCATAGTTGAGAGTACCATTCCCGAGCCCAGCCAGAGAGTGAAGGGGCCCCCGGTCTGGTCGATTTATGTTGACGGATCCTCTTGCAACGAGGGAAGCGGGGTAGGAGTCATTCTGGCAGGCCCAGATGACTTCATCCTCCAATACTCCCTCCGTATAAATTTCAAAGCCTCGAACAACGAGGCCGAATACGAGGTGCTAATAGCTGGTCTTCGAATGGCCCGAAATGCAGGGGCATAGCGGCTGCAGATCTTCAGCGACTCTCAGTTGGTCGTCAATCAGGTCCTCGGCGAGTATGAAGCCCGCGATGATAGAATGGTTAAATACTTGGCCAAAGTAAAGAGCCTCATGGCGCTATTTGAAGAGGCCCTCATCCAAAGGATCCCCCGAGAAGAAAATGCCCAGGCCGACGCCCTATCCAAATTAGCCTCCTCTTCCCTTCAAGGTCTGGAGCAGACCGTATTGATAGAAGTCCTCCTGAAGCCGAGCATAGAGGACGAAACACCTGACTCCGTTGAAACATTGCCCATCCTCCTCGAAGACAACTGGATGAAACCCCTCGTCGAGTTCTTAAGGGATGGACTCCTCCCCGAAAATCCGAGGGAAGCAAGAAGAATCAGGACCCGAGCCGAGCGTTATACATTAATCGAAGGTATCCTATATAAACGCTCCTTCACCCAGGTGGACGGTCGGCCTTACCTGAGGTGTCTTTCCCCCGGGCAAGCCGACTACGCCCTGCAAGAACTCCACGAGGGCATCGGCGGGGCCCATTCTGGGTCCAGGGCTCTAGCGCGCAAAGTGTTGAACTACGTGTATTACTAGCCCACTCTCCTACGGGACGCCGAACGACACGTTCGGCAATGCAGCTCCTGTCAAAAGTATTCCGACATCCGACGCCTTCCACAAGCACCACTCACCTCCCTATCAAGTATGATCCCCTTCGCTATGTAGGGGATGGATTTACTAGGGCCGTTTCCACCAGCCCCCGGACAGCTAAAGTTCCTAGTCGTGGCAGTCGACTATTTCTCGAAATGGATAGAGGCCGAGCCCCTGGCTACAATCACCGAGCATAGGGCTGTTCAGTTCTTCTGGAAAAATGTGATTTGCCGATTCGGCATTCCCCGGGTCATAGTCACGGATAATGGAACACAGTTCACTGGGGCCGCCTTCCGAGCCTTATGTGAGGACCTCGCCATACAACACCGGTTCTCCTCCGTCTCCCATCCTCAGTCGAATGGCCAGACCGAGAATGCCAACCGACAGATCCTTTCAGGCATCAAGAAGAGGTTAGACAAGTGTTCCAAAGGACTGTGGGTCGATCAGCTGCCAAACGTGCTCTGGAATCACCGCACCACCAAGCGGACCCCAACAGGCGAGAGCCCATTCAATCTCACCTATGGGGCCGAGGCCATCATCCCCCTAGAAGTCGGGATACCCTCTCCTCGTCTGATAGCTTACGAAGAAGAGCAGAACGCTAGAGAACTCAGAGCCAGCCTAGATCTGATAGATGAAATCCGAGAGAGAGCTGCCATACGCCAGCAAGCTTACCGAAGGAAGATCGAGCTAGCATACAACAAAAGGGTCCGCCCAACGAACCTCAAAGAAGGGGACCTGGTCCTTCGAAAATTGGCCATCTCGTTCCCTGGTCAGAAAAGCAAATTGGCCCCGAACTGGGAGGGACCTTACAAGATCTCAAAAGTAATCTGCCCCGGCACATTCCGACTAGAAGATCTCGAAGGCAGGGAGATTCCCAGGGCTTGGAATGCCGACCATCTCTTAAAATACCAAAAGAAAGCGGCAGCGCCTCTCTAAGTAGTCAGGGATGTCGAGCCATTCTTTTCCTGTCACTTGTAGTAGTTTTCTTTTATTTTTTCATTGTAATAACGGCTAGCAACTTTAGAAGCAGCCGATCATTGGATATTAATAAATAAAGTTTTTCATATTTTTCGCTGCTATTACATCTCTCTGCTTTTAGCTCTTTAATCTCACGATGGTTCCGGAGTCCAACACTTGGTTCGATTCTACTTCGCAAGTTCGCTTCTAAGCGAGCTAGGGGTAGTTTGCCATTTGAAATTGCTCCCACAGCCGTTGAATGGTTCGGAGTCCAACACTTGGTTCGATTCTACTTCGCAAGTTCGCTTCTAAGCGAGCTAGGGGTAGTTCGCCATTCGGAAATGCTCCCACAACCCTTGAACTAATCTAACAATGGTTCCGGAGTCCAACACTTGGCTCGATTCTACTTCGCAAGTTCGCTCCTAAGCGAGCTAGAAGTAGCTCGCCATTCGAAACTGCTCCCACAGCCGTTGAATGGTTCGGAGTCCAACACTTGGTTCGATTCTACTTCGCAAGTTTGCTTCTAAGCGAGCTAGGGGTAGTTCGCCATTCGGAAATGCTCCCACAACCCTTAAACTAATCTAACAATGGTTCCGGAGTCCAACACTTGGCTCGATTCTACTTCGCAAGTTCGCTCCTAAGCGAGCTAGAAGTAGCTCGCCATTCGGAACTGCTCCCACAGCCGTTGAATGGTTCGGAGTCCAACACTTGGTTCGATTCTACTTCGCAAGTTCACTTCTAAGCGAGCTAGGGGTAGTTCGCCATTCGGAAATGCTCCCATAACCCTTAAACTAATCTAACAATGGTTCCGGAGTCCAACACTTGGCTCGATTCTACTTCGCAAGTTCGCTCCTAAGCGAGCTAGAAGTAGCTCGCCATTCGGAACTGCTCCCACAGCCGTTGAATGGTTCGGAGTCCAACACTTGGTTCGATTCTACTTCGCAAGTTCGCTTCTAAGCGAGCTAGGGGTAGTTCACCATTCGGAAATGCTCCCACAACCCTTAAACTAACCTAACAATGGTTCCAGAGTCCAACACTTGGCTCGATTCTACTTCGCAAGTTCGCCTCTAAGCGAGCTAGGGGTAGTTCGCCATTCGGAATTGCTCCCACAGCCGTTGAATGGTTCGGAGTCCAACACTTGGTTCGATTCTACTTTGCAAGTTCGCTTCTAAGCGAGCTAGGGGTAGTTCGCCATTCGGAAATGCTCCTACAACCCTTAAACTAATCTAACGATGGTTCAGGAGTCCAACGCTTGGCTCGATTCTACTTCACGAGTTCGCTCCTAAGCGAGCTAGAAGTAGCTCGCCATTCGGAACTGCTCCCACAGCCGTTGAATGGTTCGGAGTCCCACACTTGGTTCGAATCTACTTCGCAAGACCGCTTCTAAGAGAGCTAGGAGTAGTTCGCCATTCAAAGTCGCGGTCATAGCTACCGAACTACTCTAGCAACGATCCGAGGCCCGGCACTTGCGCTTTGACGCAGTTTGAGAGGCAGCCGTCGAACTTGCTTCACAGGACGGCGTGATTGGGCAGTAGAGACAAGGCTCGGCACCACTGGCCGAACATTCCCCTCGCCGATCGACAGACAAGTACGCGGCCAACTTAGAAGCCTCAGCGCAGCAGACAACAGTCACGAAAGTAAAAAAACACACAAGTTCGGCAACAACACTTTTATTGATGAAACAGATGCGGTACAAAGACAAACACAGCAGGATTACAACTCGTCAAAGAAAAAGTTACAATGCCGACTTATTACACTTAGCCAAAAAAAAAAAAAAAGAGAAAAATACACAAAAGCTCGCGGAGTCGACGACTTCAGTGCTTTTTTGGAGCCGGTGCATTCCGCTTCAGAGACACTCGAGAATGACGACGCTTGTCTCCGGAGCGCGACCCCAAGCCGGCGAATTGAGACGTATCCTCGGCACCACTCCTAGTAGCTGCTCCGACGGATGCTCCGCTCGACGAAATTGCCACCGAGCTTTGCGCGTCCCCCGGACTAGGTTGGCCGATCCACTGACGGGTCGCCATCTCGTAGAAGGTAATGCCACGCTCGCTCTCCGCGCGAGTACACGAGGTGCTTCGAACGTTGATAGGCCCCGAATGCGGCTTGAGGCGAGCAACTTCCGCCTCCAACTCCGAGATCCGATCATGCAACGAGTCGTCTTTCACGTTAACTTCAAAACGAGGTGGTATCGCGGAGTCCGGAACTCCTGATCGGCTGGCGACGAGGCGCCGAAGATGGGTGACCTCGATGCTCTTATCCACCGTCGCTCTCTTCAGCGCATCGACCTCGGCAGTCAATTGGACCCGTTCGGTCGTCAACTTGGCCACTTCGGCCGTCAGTCCCTCGCCCTCACTCCGAAGCTTCGTCTCTACGGACTGCAGATGCAGAATCTCGGAGAGCAAGTCGTCCCTCTCCTCTATTATTTTGGACAAGTTATGACGGATGCACTGAATCCGAATCTCATTACTGAAAGCAGTTGGCGAATATTCACCTTCACCCACGGGGGTAAGCTCTTCGATCCTGCTTTCCAAACGGCGAATCTCGATATCTCGCCGGCCGAGGACGAGCTGGAGATGGTTCCTCTCGCTTTCAGCTCGGCGCAATCCGAGCTCGACTTCGTAGAGCCGCTCTCGGCACCTCGCTAGACACAGCCTCGTCGCCCCTAGGCCAGCCTCGGCTCGAGCTTCCTCGTCCGAACGCGTGAGCTCGGCATCTTGGGCAACCACCATAAGCTGCAAAAAGGTCGAAGTGATCAGCAAAAAGGCCGAACACTGCCGGAGTACCGCACTTGGAAATTTTTTTTTAAAAAAAAAACAAAAAAAAAAACACGGAACTCTTGAAACAAGAAGAGAACGTTTAGCGAAAAAGGGGGCGAAAGACAAAGATCCGAACACCAACACTTGCAAAAATTTTCTTTTCATTCATTTCAAAAAGTAGCGGTGGCCAGTCCGCTATTAGGCATTACAATGAGTGAAAAGAAACATAACGAAAAACAAAACAAAAAAGAAAAAAAAACGAGGAGCGGAGTCAAGGCTCGACCTCTTTCCCCGAGCGACGAGGTGGGGTGGGGGCTGGCTTCGCCGAAGGAGACGCCACCGACAGCGGAGTGACCGCAGTGCTAGGGGCCTCGCCAGTGACCCCGGCCCCGGCATCAACTTCGTCGTCCCCGTCATCCTCCTCCCCCTCGGATTCAGGGTCGAAACCCTCGACATGGCCGGGGAACAGTCTCCACCTCGAGACGTCCACATCGGGGTACTCCTTCGACACCCGTTCGAGGGCTGCGGCGAAGGCCTTCGCCATATTCTGGGCGAGGAACCCCTGCGCCTTCTCCAGGGTTGCGTCCTCCGCCGCCTTCACAGCCGCAGCATTAGCGGCCTCGACCTCGGCCATCTGCTTGGCCGACCCCTCCTTCTGGCGAAGGAGCTCGCCCTCCAGCCTCGTAACCTCGGCCTCGAGGTGCTGGATCCTCGCCGACCTGCCCTCATGCTCGACTCGGAGCTTGTCGAGCTCGTTCGACATCCGAGCTTTCTCGTTCCGAGCTTGGTCGGACTCTTGCTTCAGCTCCTTCTCCAGAGCTGTCAGCCTCTCGGTGAGGTGGCCGAAGTGGATGATGATCTACAGCAAAAAAGAACTAAAAGAGTTAGAAAAATTTTTGTGATTCAAGAAGTGCAACAAACAAAGGAAACTCGGAACTTACCGACACCACCGAACGAGCGATCTCGATCACGTCGTCGCCCTCTCTCCCCGCCTCCATGGCGGCTCGGTCCTTCGGGGTGGTGAGGTGCTTGACGGCCTGCATGCTCGCCAACGAGTTCCCGAGGAACCCATCATGCCTCCGGACTTGCCAGTCCGGGATGTGAATCCGCTTGTGCTCCTCCGTTAGGAGCTCCTCGCCTGCCACGGTTAGCGGCGGCATCGGCATGGCGAGGGCGGCAGCAATGGGGAACTCGCCCACAGATGCTGGGGCCGGAGTCCCCGCCACAGTGACGGCCGGACTGTCGAGGACCTCCACCTCCTCAACCGAGGCCCCAATCCTCGGCGCCTTCGAGGTCGAGGGCAGCTTCGATGCGACCCTCTTGCGCTTCTTCAGGGCCTTGCTGGCGAGCCCTGCCCTGAGTGCCAATACTGCATCGTAGTCCATGGATTCTGCATCAAAAGCGAAAATTGGTTAGCACATAAAAAACAACAAGGAAGAAAGTACGGGAAAAAAGAACTTGACGAGAGCCGCGTACTAGGGTCTACGCGGCAGAGCCCTCCCTTGTAGAGGACGTCCTCCGTCAGCTCCCTCCAATCGTACTTCGGCCGATCAAGGAGAATCCGGACTGCCTCTTCTTCTTCCACTGAGAGCTTTGGCATCGCCTTCACCCTCTTCGGCACCCCTTCTACCCAGTCAGAATGGGATCGGCCATGCCTCTCGACTCCGCACAACCAACCACTTCTCTCGCCAGTTCTTAATGGAGTCGGGGCATATGACAAGCCTGCCGCCGTGCCTCGGAGTCAAGTAATACCGGTACTCCGACTTATTCCCTTGGTGGAGCCGGTATAGCGTCCGAAGCACGTTTAGCTGCGGCTCGATCCCTGCAGCCTGGCAGTGGAGAACGAAACCGTTTATCACTCGCCACGCGTTCAGCATGAGTTGGATGGGGCTGACCCCGAACCAACTCACCACGGTAACGGCGAACGCGTGGAGAGGTAGCCGAGCACCGGCGATAAAGGCATCGACCGGCCAGCAACACATCGTCACTGGCAGCGGCGAGTTGGCCCTAACTCCGGGGCCCGGCAGCATAATTTCGTACTCCTCCGGGATGAAAAAAGAATCCCGGATCACTGCCAGATCCCCCTCGCGCAGGATCGACGCCGCATCGTCCGCCTCCGTCGTCTCCCTCGCGGCATTCTCCTCGAAGGACCTCCCCCTCCCATGAACAATTCGCTCGGCCTGATCCTCCGGGAGCTACCTAACTCTGTGGAGCCCCGTCAACGGCCCTGGCAGTTGTCCGAACTCCCCCATTCTCTTCGGATCAACAACGATCGAATCCTTGCCGAACACCTTCTTGCCTTTGGTCGGGGTCGGAGTCGAATCCTCGACGTCTTCAAGGGAGGGCTCGGACCAAGAGATTTCTTCGGAGACAGAAGCTACAGACATAATTGATGATAAATTACCTTAAGAGAGATAGCCGCCGGAAAACTTCGCCTGAACCAAACGCCGACACCGGAAAAATTCGCCTGAGCACAAGAAATCGTCTGAGCAAAAGAGAGGAGAAATGAGAAATGAGAGAGGGGGGTGAGGATTTATAGAGAGGGGCGCTCCAAACGAGGTTAATGGGCTCGTACGACCGGCCCATTCAAACGAAACGACGGAGCGACCCCAATCGTCGCCTTGCTAACCGCGCCAAATCATGAGTCGAATTTAATGCGTGCCCCATATGACAGAAGCCCAGAGGTCACTGCAATTAATAAACGTCCCATCTGTCAGAGCTGTCAGAGCTGTCAGAAGCTGTCAGAAGCTGTCAGAAGTTCAGAAGGCGCACAGTAGATACAAACTCCTATGTCGAGATGAAAAGCGACAAGTTTAGGAGCTTGGCACCAGCTGCCGAGCGTTCGTGACACCGACCTCGTTACGGGGAAAAAATCAAGTTCGGCACCCAACGCCGAGCGTTCATGACACCGACCTCGTTACGGGAAAAAAATCAAGTTCGATACCCAACACCGAGCGTTCGGGACACCGACCTCGTTACGGGGAAAAAATCAAGTTCGGCACCCAACGCCGAGCGTTCGTGACACCGACCTCGTTATGGGGAAAAAATCAAGTTCGGCACCCAACGCCGAGCATTCGGGACACCGACCTCGTTACGGGGAAAAAATCAAGTTCGGCACCCAACGCCGAGCGTTCGTGACACCGACCTCGTTACGGGGAAAAAATCAAGTTCGGCACCCAATGCCGAGCGTTCGTGACACCGACCTCGTTACGGAGAAAAAATCAAGTTCGGCACCCAACGCCGAGCGTTCGTGACACCGACCTCATTACGGGGAAAAAATCAAGTTCGGCACCCAACGCCGAGCGTTCATGACACCGACCTCCTTACGGGGAAGAATTGGACCTCGCGCTATGCCGGACTCCCTCCTAGTACTCGCGGCTACGCCGAACTCGTTTTCCTCTTCGAGAAAACGCACCGAACCGCGTACGGACCTCGCCCCCTAGCCAGCGAGCCCTAGAAGGAGTCGGAGGCGTGGTACAGATGTAAACACCCCTCAACGAAGGATAATGACCAAGCCATGGCACAAAAAAACAATTAAAAAATTCGAAAAGGTAAGGAAGAATCCCTGGGGAGCAATTATAAAGTGGGAGAGTACCTTCTCACCCCCAAACAAACAATTGTTGCCCAAAAACAATCTTCCAAGAGCTCAGGAGCGACTCAGAGTTCAATCCACTTGAAAAATCACCAAACTACCACCTTCAAGATTCAAAACCTTCCGGGTAGGCTCCGATACAACTCCATTAGCCATTGAAACAGTGAAAACTACTCCTCAAAGGCCGATCAATCTCCGCCTTTAGGAGTGGGGGGCTCGTGATATGGCTAAAAATGGGGGTTAATCGGAACCTTCCAAATCGGGCACGAATCTTGAAGCCTAGGGGTAAAATGGTGATTTCCCCCACAAATAGGGTCTAAGATGGGTACTGGGTCTCTCCGATAAAGGCCCAATAACCCACAAACGAACCCGCTTCAATCGGGCGCGGGTTTCAACCAGCAATAAAGCCCAATCAGAGGGATAGAATTAGGGTCCCTGATTAGATCCTAATCAACGGCCTTGATTCATGCCTATCCCTCCACTGGGAATTAGGGATTATATTCCTAATCTGTTTACAAGCAGAATATTCCTTATCAGATCACGCGGATTACATTCCTAATCCGTTCCCTAAGACGCCTATAAATACCCCCCATCCATCTCCATTAAGAGGTAATCAATCTTTCACCAGTTTTTGCGCTCTTTCATAGTCTCCCAGATTACTGACTTGAGCGTCGGAAGGTGCGTCGCCGGGAACAACCCCGGTGTCTCGCACTTTTTGCAGGTGAACGGCGGGAGTCAACGATCAGAACTCCGGCGGAACAGGTATACAGGTTTACTATTCAGTTTCCCTAAGAATCCACAAATACTATCTGTTTGCCCCCACACCAAAATTAGCGGCAACAAATTTAAGATTTGTAAGTTTGAGTTTTATTTGAAATAAAAATGAAGTTAAGTTGAGATTTGAAGTAAATATTTTTGGGCATGTCTTATAACGAAATTTGGAAAAATTTGAATGGAGATATGAGTTTGGTTTGATATATAAAACAAAAGAGTTATTTGAAAGAGAATTGATTTGAAGGAAGTGAGTTTTAGAAAGTTTTGGAAACGGTTGATTGTTTAGCAAACTAAAGATTATTCGAGAGAACATTTGAGTTGGAAATGATTAATGAATTGATTTTGAAAGTTGAATGCTTCAAAGGTTGAATGAAAATTATTGTTGTGAAAATTTAAATATCAATGTTGAGGTTGAATATAACATATAGTTGATGTCCAGAAATTGTACAAATGTTGGAATCTAGAGGCTAGGCGAGACCCTAGTAACCGACAATTTTATTATGAGATTTTGAGGAGTAACCAGTGTGGGTTGACTCTATCTTTGAGAAGTAGCCAGTGTGGGCTGACTTTCTCTTACGTTGGTTTAAGTCTAGTAGGGTAAGCTAGCTCTAGGTTGTGATGATTTTCAAAACTAAAACTTAAGTTTAGGCACTAAGGGGAGGCATGATGAAGTATGAGCAAACACGAGTATGAGGGCCTAGATAGTGCAGTGGGAGATTTACTCCAGAATTACTGGGATCAAGGCGACGCTTATGGGGTGTTTGTGTGTTGAGGTACCGATGATAGCGCGATGTGTGTATTCGCCTCCAAAATTACTGGGTGTGAGGCAGTATGTCCAAAATCACTTGAAGTGGGAGTGCGATACCCAAGAATTTTCAGGGTCATAGCATGCGATGTGGGTATTCGTCTCCAGAATTATTGGGTGTGAGGTAGTGTGTCCAAAACCACTTGAAGTGGGAGTACGATACCCAAGAATTATCGGGGTACTCACAGAATGTCTAAAACATTCATTAGTCACCATAGTAGTAATTCATGGCGAGGGATTAAACCCTATATCGAGGATTACGGTAAGGGCTTGACCTCATACATATGTAGAATGAGATGCATAGAATCCGAATAAGTATGCATTAGTGCATCGTAGTGTAGATTCACATTAGGCATCTAAGGCATATCATACACTGACATGTTTAGGGTAGTCACTCTTCTCACTTTGTTTTGCATTCAAATTGTGTTTGTGTTTGTAAGTATAAAGAATCGTTATATTACGGCATAGTGAGAATGACCGTTTATAATATTGCGTCGGTTGTAAGCAACTGACGTGCCCACAGTTTTCAGTGCAAGATTTGGATTTGCAAAAGAACACAAGGATGATTTGATGCTAAGGATTGCTTTCGGATTTTAGTTGCTGTCATTCAAGTTGCATTTTACCATGTTGTACTTGCTTTATTTTTCTGTTGCGTAAATGTAATGTACCAAGTGTTGTATGAAAAGAAAAAAAAGTTTTAAATTTCTTGTAAAATTGTACGAAGTAAAGCGCAGATCCTGTTGAGCTACGAATTACCGTGTTTTGGAATTCGTGGCGTTACAGAGTGGTATCAGATCCACCTTTCAATGAGTAGTACAAATTTACAAGGACAACACATTAGGATGGACATTAGAAGTGTGACTTCAGTTTATAGAGATTTAAATGTAAGAAATTTATATTTGTTTTGCTCTATACATTGACATTTTCTCCTCTCTTTCCCTATAGGATGGCTGATAACCACGATCCCATTGATGGGGTGGAATGGTTCCTTGAGGAAGACCCTGAAGAAGAGGAAGACCCGGAAGAAGAGGAAGACCCTGAAGAGAAGGAGGAACCTGAAGAAGAAGAAAACCCGGAGGAGGAAGAAGGAGAGTTTCCCGAATCCCGAGAGATTACTCCACCTTCACCTGAGTCTCCTGATGAGTCCTCAGATGAAGAGACGACTCGCGACAGGAAGGACCACATTATCGCTTCCCTTCGAAAGCAACTGCTCATCCATAAGTGTAGAGTAACCCACATGGAAGCTCATCACGCTTAGGACAAGCAGAATATTGCAGATTTAAGCCAGCGAGTGCAGGAGTTAGAAAAGCTTCGGCACAGGAATGCCCGATACTTCACCCAACTGGACAACATAACTCGTTGGGAAAAGCAGGAACGTCACCAGAAGTTCGAGGAGATGAAGAAAGAGATTAAAGAACTACGGGCAGAGCTCAGGGAAGCCAAAAGAAACCATAGGATCTAGATTGTTTATGTTGAAGTTTCCTTTCTGATATTTCATGTAATGGATGTATTGGACAAGCTTTTTATTTCTGGTTATAAAGAGGTTGTGGTAAAGGCACTAGGAGGACCAACAGTTACATTTCAAGGGAAGAGGAAGTGCAAATAGTTGGTAGCAACTCTATCTAAGCAGATGATTCCTGAAGAAGTGAAGCAGATTCTCGTTGTCCGGGATTATCCAATAGTGTTTCTAGAAGATCTACCCGAACTTCCACCTCAGCGAGATGTAGAGTTCAGCATCTTCGTTCAACCAGGGAGTGCACCCATTTCTAAGGCACCGTACAAAATGGTGCCGATAGAACAAGATGAGGTCAAGAAGCAGATTGAGGAGTTATTGGGTAAAGGATTCATCAGGCCGAGTGCGTCACCTTGAGGAGCGAGCACATGTTCTTTTGGTAAAGAAGAAGGATGGATCGATGAGGATGTGCATTGATTACAGAGAATTGAACAAAGTGACAGTGCAGAACAAGTACCCGATTCCTCGAATCGAGGATCTATTCGACTGTTTACAAGGAGCAACCGTCTTCTCTAAGATAGATCTACGGTCGGGTTATCACCAGGTCCGAGTAAAGAAAGAAGATGTGCACAAGAAGGCGTTTAGGACTCGACATGGTCACTACGAGTACCTAGTCATGCCGTTCGGAGTAACCAACGCACCTGCTATCTTCATGGACATGATGAACAGGGTCCTGCCGCCGTTCATCGATTCTTTTGCCATTGTGTTCATTGATGATATACTGGTCTACTCCAAGACAGAGAAAGAGCATGCCGAGCACCTAGAAGAGGTACTGAATAAGTTATAGGAACATAAGTTGTATGCAAAGTTGTCTAAGTGTGACTTCTGGAAAATCGAAGTTGCCTTCCTGGGTCACATTCTTTCTAAGGAGGGAGTGGCCACTGACCCACAAAAAATTGAGGCAGTAAGAGACTGGCCAAGCCGACTACAGTGAAAGAAATTAGAAGCTTTTTGGGGCTAACAGGCTACTGCAGAAGATTTATTCAGGGCTATGCTCAGATAGCCACACCACTCACGGGGCCTACCAAGAAGAATGTGAGCTTTAAGTGGACAGAGCAGTGTGAGACAAGTTCCCAGAAGTTAAAGGAAATATTGACTACCGCTCCAATACTGGCTTTGCAGAGAGCAAGAATTGACTATGATATCTACAACGATGCCTCCCATCGCGGATTGGGCTGTGTACTGATGCAGGAAGGGAGGGAATAGCTTATGGGTCTGGGCAACTGAGACCGCATGAGAAGAGTTACCCAACTCATGATCTAAAATTGGCAGCAATTATCTTCACTTTGAAACAGTGGATGCACTATGTGTACGGGGAGAAAGTCAGCATGTACACGGATCACTAGAGCCTAAAGTATATCTACCAGCAAAGAGATATGAATTTAAGGCAGAGAAGGTGGTTGGAAGTACTGGAGGACATCCGTCCCGAAATAAAGTATCACCCCGACAAGGCTAATGTGGTGGCTGATGCGCTCAGTCGGAAGAGTAGCTTATCCCGTTTGATCACGACTCAGGAAAGTTTAGAAGAATAGCTCGATCGAGATGGAATAGAGGTGGTATTGAAGGAACTGGGGACGTCTTTAGCACGGTTGAAGCTTCAGCCCACGCTGAGGGAGAAGATTATTGAGGGTCAGAAATCTGATCCGGAGATTCAGAAGATGATAGAACAGGTCGGCAAAGGTAAATTGGCAGAATTCCAAGTAAAGGATGAAGTTTTGTGGTTTGGGGAGATGTTGTGTGTACCGGATCAAGCAGAATTGAAAGAGAGCCTTCTACAGGAAGCACACTCCACTCTTTTGTCAGTACATTCAGGGAGTAACAAGATGTACAAGGATATCAAACAACATTTCTGGTGGTCGGGAATGAAGAGGGATGTGGAAGATTTTATTGCAAGGTGTGCGACGTGTCAGTAGATCAAGGCAGAGACTCAGAGATCTGGAGGATTATTGCAGCCGTTACCCATTCCGGAGTGGAGGTGGGATAACATCAGCATGAATTTCATTACAGGGCTAGCCAGGATTCCCAAAGGGATTGATGCGATTTGGGTGATAGTCGATCGCCTCACCAAATCTGCTCACTTTTTGGCAATGAAGGTTACCTGGTCCATGGAGAAGTTGGCAGAACTGTATGTCGGGGAGATCGTGAGACTACATGGAATTCCTGTGTTGATTGTGTCAGATCAAGATGCGAGGTTCACGTCATATTTCTGGAAGAGTCTTCAGGCAGCATTAGGGACCAGGACTGATTTCAGTAATGCTTTTCATCCTGAAACTGATGGGCAGACTGAAAGAGTCAATCGGGTACTGGAGGATATGTTGAGATGTTGCGTGTTGAACTTCGGTGTCAGTTGGGAGAGACACTTAGCTCTGGTGGAATTTGCGTACAAAAACAGTTTTCAAACTAGCATCGATATGGCACCATACGAAGCTTTGGATGGAAGGAAGTGCATGACACCGGTGTGCTGGTATGAAGTAGGGGAAAGGCAGATGTATGGGCCCGAAATAGTGCATCATACTTTAGAGAAGATCGAGCTAATCAGGAAGAGGCTGGTTGACGCACAAAGTAGGCAAAAGATTTACGCCGACAATCAGAGAAGAGACTCGGAGTTCGAAGAGGGGGATTATGTATTCCTGAAGGTACCTCCAACTAAGGGTGTAATTCGGTTTGGGAAGAGTGGAAAGTTATCCCCGAATACATTTGTAACCCCTATTTCCGCAAATATGTATTTCCTGGGTATTTTTCCGTATTTTGATATTCATAAATTCGTTATTTGTAAAACCCGTTTTGAATTTAATATTAAAGTGTTTTGTAAACAATAGTTATAATTATTTTGAATAAACATTGTCTCTATTTCTACTTGATCAACTATTTACATTTTAAACTCAAATCAAAGATATTGTTTCTGTTTGAACTATTTCGACAAATTCATATTTTTATATATTGATATTACTCTGATAATTGCTGGTATTATTTATTAGTATTTTTATTCATATTGTCATTATTTTTACTAATTGTTATTATTAGTATTATTATTTTTATTTACATGATTATTTCTGTTCTTATTGTTACTATGGATATTTATTGTTATTATTGATTATTGAAACAAATCAATTCTTATTTAATAATTGTGTTTATAATTATTTCGAATAATTTACGTGGTGCAAATTATATTTTGATATGAATCATATTTTATCGGATATCTCATTCTTTTGTATTTGGATTTATATTAATCTTTATATTCATATATAATGTATTTTTATTTATTGGATTTTATACCCAAATACCCAATAGCCCAATTTCCTACTTCCCCCCTATAAATACCTTAATATTCTAACTAAACCCTAACCCTAATATTAAACCCCTAGCCGTCATTAACCGTAATCCCTTTTTAATTACCTAATTACTGTGCATCTCTCCCTCTCTCCCCTCCATCTTTCCCGCTCTCTCTCCTTGTTCCGCTTCAACCAGCCATCTCCATTGCTCCGACTACCATCCAACCTCCGATCACCGCCCCCTCGTCTACCACCTCGCCTCGCCATCCTAGCCATGTCGTCTACCTCCTGGCCTCATCCCTGTCCACACCCAACTCACCGAACCCATTACCCTACTTTGCCTCAATCTATCCACCCGCCCATTGCCACCGTGGTCTCTCTCCGTGCTCTCCTTCAACCGACGCAGATCCCAGTCGCAGTCGTCGCTGTCCAAGCCCCATAGAAGCTAGTCGCGTCGTCTCCCCTGTTCTTGAGGAGGAATAGAGCGCCGTCGTTGCGTCGCTTCCCGACCATCGCCACCACTCGTTGCCGCCACCGTAGTCAGCGTTGCCGCTTCGCCGCGGTGTCGTCGTCCCGAGCTCGCCACAGTCGCCGAATCCCTTGTACTCTCTCCTTCCGAGGTTGAAGAAGCTCATCCATTGGTTGGATTCGGTGTCCCGTGTCTTGGCGCATCGGATCCAGGATCCCTGTCCCGTGTTTGCCCCTGATCCGCTGCGTAGGAGAGCTTCCATTGGACAAAGTTGGTGTTGGCTGTTTTGCCTGAGAGGATTGGTGACTTGGTGTTCTCTGTTTTACCTGGATCCAGAGTGGGGGTATTCGATCTGCTGTTTGTGTGCCCTTGGTTGCTGTCTTGCTGTTTTGGGTTCGCACGTGGTTCGCTCGTGCTTTTGTGGATCATCGCCCGGGATTCCAATCCCGTTATTCTTTATTGTTCGAATTAACCGAGTAACTGGCAAGTCTCTTCTTGAACCCTTTTTATTATTTGTGTTCAAGATTATTTGATCTCCTGCAAGTAGATCCTGTCCTTTTGCTATCAAAAACTATTTTTGACAATTCCGTTAAGATTATCGAGGGTTTACACCAGCTAACCCAACATACTCTTAACATCGTGCTTTCTTTTTGATCTAAATCCAGTTCCCAATGTTTCATGCATATGCACAATTAAACAATTAGATTCATGCATAGGACTGCTTGATAAATTGGACATTGAAATTGTTAAATTGAAGTTGCTTGATGAATTGACACCATGACCATGATAAATATATTTTAACCCTTAGAAATTTGCATGTTCACACCTAGGATTGCTTTGATTACCAATTTGCATGCTATTTGTGATCGTGTGAATTATTTGTTATCTTTCATGTTAATTTGATTTCTGGACTGTTGTATGTGTCACTTTGAATCAGATTTTTAGCCCTGCTAATGACATAATTTGAAAGAACTTACTAAATATAAAATGTAGCCCTTGATGTGTAGATAATTTTTCTCTGGTCTGGATTTAAATTCCAATTTGTCATCTGTTAGATATCATCACTTTACTGCAATTGTGTTAGTAATTTCAGACTCATAATTTCATGCGTAGCCTGCTGTTCTATATTTTATTTGACCCTATTGAAAGTAAAAGAAAAATCTGAAATAAATTATTCTGGACCTAGACATGTATAGGTATGTCCCAGAATTTTTATAGATTTTATTAATGAGTTCTCTGACCTGAAACAATTAGTTGAATACAACTTACTGCATGCTGACTGAACATAAAACCGGATTAGATTGGAGTTTTCACCCTAGTTCATGTGTCTTTTATATGCCTTAATTATACTCGCTGGAACTGTGTGGAAGTCTACTTTCCAGATCTTTCGGCGGATTCAGTTTTACTATTGTGTAGTGACCATAATCCATGTTTTAGTACAGCAAGATCATGATATCTTGATTTTGTGAAATGTGTTAAATGATGTATTTGCTTCATGCTTTGTCTGTAGCGCTTAGAATTAGTCACACATAGTAATATACAACATTGACACCCTCTTGCATGCTCACATAGGATGAAAATGACTTAATAACAAGCCAGGGTATTATGACTAGGACTTGGTAGTGAACGATCATAAAATGTACTCAGCAAGGCCTTATCGTTATATCGTATTGGAATAAGGAGTATTGATTGTTAATTATTGATTGTAAAACCATCGTCATCGACGCCGAGTACAGGATCCGTGAATTCACCATTAGTCTAAAACGATCACTGTGCTTGCGCAAAACTTGTGGAAAGGGACGCAGCAGTACGTGCACTAGACAGGATAATAAAGTACTTAACAACCTGCATACTTGACCTTGTATTGAAATTGACTTGACATCACGCATTACATGTGTGATTATTGTAACCCTTTGATATTACTGCCTGCTCTTTGCTTTGTTCTTTGACTTTGACTTTGACCATGTCCATTTTCTTTGATATTCAAACTTTTCCTATTACGTTTTCTCTACTTGCTGCCCACGACTTGCTCTAAGGGCACTCTTTTCTTTCTTTTTAAATCAAATATTAATAGGTACCAAAGAATCAGTACAAGAAGGACTTGGTGAGCAAACTTTCTGAAGATTGGAGCTGGACTTTAGACTACTTAGCTATCTTTTCTGATTTGCTTATTGTATTTCTTTTTATCATACTTTGTACTCTTAGGCTTTATGACCTGAAGTTTGTTTATCCCATATGTTGGATTATTATTGGTAAATTTATTTCATGATTATCTTTGAGTTTATTCATTATTTATGTGATTAGATTCTTTGTCTGCGTGGTTGTTTCTCATGTATATTGTTGAGTAAGACTGGTACAGCTTATGGATGATATATAATCATTCGCTAGGCCTTCGTTACGTGCTCATATTCCCATATTTTGGGAAGCGGGACGTGACAACATTAGACCCTACAAGATATCGAGGAGGATTGGGATGACAGCCTATCGATTGGAGTTGCCAGAGGAACTGAACCAAGTGCAAAATTTCTTCCACGTGTCTATGTTACGAGACTATTTTTCGGATCCGAGTCATCATCTACCGGAAGTACCCGAGGGTCTGCAGTTGGACCTGAGTTACAAGGAACGTTCTGTGGAGATTGTAAACCGACGGAAGAAAGTTTTGAGAAATAAAATTATACCTATGGTCAAGGTCGTGTGGAGGAACCAATTGATTGAGGAAGCCACTTGGGAATCTGAGGAGAGGATGATGAAAGTTCACCTTGAACTTTTTGAATAGATTTTGTAAAATTTTCTTGTCTGTGTTTCTCACTCCTTAAGTGTAGTTCAGAGGACGGAACAAATCTAAGGAGGGAGTGTTGTAACATCCCAGAATATATATATATATATATATATATATATATATATATATATATATATATATATATATATATAATTTTCACATCTTTGCACATGTAATGCACGTGAAAATTTTTCTATTCATGTTCTTCTCATTTTCTTAATACACTTTCCTTTACAAATTTTATTTTTTTTATGGACTTAAGAGTATATAGTTATTTAAAAAAAGGGGTGTGTGCACAAGCACGTGCACGTGCACACGTGCGTTGTGCACACAGTGGAGCATCCTGACGTTGGAGACGTTGGGGGACACTTGGACTGGGTCTTGAGAGTGGAGGTAGTGGAGAGATTTTAGGAGTAGTGGCTTATAACTACTTAATTCCCTATTAATAACAATCCCGAGTCTAAAGTTATTCACTACACAAAATCCTAATCATTTTTTAACAAGAGCGAGAGAACAGAGAGTTTCGGTGTTTCCGTGAGAAGCTTGTTGTTGACTTTTGGAGCTTGTTGTGCTTGGCTTTTTGGGGATTTGTTTCTACTACATACTCTTTTTTAGGTGGGTGTTCCTTCATACTCTAAATTTTATTGAGTAGATGCATGTGTAGTTGTCTAGAAATTTAAATTTGTAGATGTAGAGTGGTTAAATTTATTCTCTTTAAAGGTGACTAGTATTATACACGTGCACACGTGCACGTGGAAAAAATTGGAGGATAATGAAAAGGGTAAAAAGAAAATAATTTCTAAATTGATTACTTTCGAAAATATTTACCAAACAGGTCCACTGACGGAAATATTTACCAACGCTAGTCCATGAGTAAGAAGAAAATAATTTCCAAACTAATCCACTTTTGAAAATATTTACCAAACATGTCCACTGTCGAAAATATTTACCAAAGTAACCCAACCCGTGCGTTGCACGGGTTGGGTTACTGACTTGGGTTACTGACTAAGGGGCTCTCCCATTATAGTAGTAGAGATGTGTGTGATAGATAGGTGAAGCTCTAAAATTTTGAGTGAAATGCATGTCAATTTAAGTAGACTTGAGGAATTGAAGTTTAGAAATTTTTGTAAATTAGCATGTAAAATGTTAATTTCTGTTCACTTTAGAGAAGTAAATATTTTTATGAAATACGAAATTAATTGACCTTAAAGAAAAATTCTCATATTGCTATTTGTCATGGAAGAAGAAATATACTGAAGTAGAATTGACATTTCGTAAATTATAGTGATAATTGAGTTATTCTTCGCGTGATTGAAAATTTTAATTTGTGTGAACTTATTGTTGCATTAGAATTCAGTACATTGTATCTCTGATGCGTAGATTGATCGTATTTAATTGATGGAATGGGTAAAAATTGAATGTGCGAAGTTTAAAGAGAAATGAGTTAGCCGAGACCAACTATATGAAGATTTCAATCCCATAGAGGGTGTGATCTGAGCTTCGGCTCAGTGGTTGGGCAGTTTGCCGCCTCGCTGGTTGCACAGGTTTCGAATGAGTGTAAGCTCTGTTTTTATTCCCAAATTTTTTAGGAAGACTAAGGAGGGGGGGTTTGAGCATTTATTAATGGTCTAGCGCCTTAATACATTAGGCATGAGTGGCCTGGTGGTTTGGCACATGGGTTCCTCCATGCCGGCGCTAGTTCGAGCCTGGTAATGCTCTCTCACTTTGTTGAAACCAATTTTTGTTGTGCCTGGGGATGCTCTCTGACTTTGTTGAAACCCATTTTTGTTGTTGTTGTTGTTGTTGTGTATATTTTTCCATCTAATTCCTTTATAAAATTTTGGAAGGAGTGTTAGAAAAGTTTATAGAACATAATTACAGTAATTTGGAGATTTTATCATATTAATTTAAAATAAAATTTTGAAATCTAGGAGGTTATGTTTTTTTGTTGAGTCGGATTGAAAATTTGGAAATGCAACAAATTGAAGATTTGTAAGTTTGAGTTTTATTTGAAATAAAATTGAGGTTAAGTTGAGATTTGAAGTAAATATTTTTGGGCATGTCTTATAACGAAATTTGGAAAAATTTGAATGGAGATATGAGTTTAGTTTGATATATAAAAAAAAAGAGTTATTTGAAAGAGAATTGATTTGAAGGTAGTGGGTTTTTAGAAAGTTTTGGAAACAGTTGATTGTTTAGCAAACTAAAGATTATTCGTGAGAACATTTGAGTTGGAAATTATTAATGAATTGATTTTGAAAGTTGAATGCTTCAAGGGTTGTATGAAAATTTAAATATCAATGTTGAGGTTGAATATAACCTGTTGTTGATCTCTAGAAATTGGACAGTTGTTGGAATCTAGGGGCTAGGCGAGACCCTAGTAATCGGCAGTTTTATTATGAGACTTTGGAGAGTAACTAGTGTGGGTTGACTCTCTCTTTGAGAAGTAGTCAGTGTGGGCTGACTTTCTCTTATGTTGGTTTAAGTCTAGTAGGGTAAGCTAGCTCTAGGTTGTGATGATTTTCAAAACTAAAACTTAAGTTTAGGCACTAAGGGGAGACATGATGAAGTATGGGCAAACACCAGTATGAGGGCCTAGATAGCGCGGTGGGAGATTTACTCCATAATTACTGGGATCAAGGCGATGCTCGTGGGGTGTTTGTGTGATGAGGTACCGATGACAGCGCGATGTGTGTATTCGCTTCCAGAATTACTGGGTGTGAGGCAGTGTCCAAAATCACTTGAAGTGGGAGTGCGATACTCAAGAATTATCGGGGTCATAGCTCGCGGTGTGGGTATTCGTCTCCACAATTACTGGGTGTGAGGCAGTGTGTCCAAAACCACTTGAAGTGGGAGTACGATACCCAAGAATTATCGGGGTGGTACTGGATACTCACAGAATGTCTAAGACATTCATTAGTCACTGTAGTAGTAATTCATGGCGAGGGATTAAACCCTATATTGAGGAGTACGGTAAGGGCTTGCCCTCGGACCTATGTAGAATGGGATGCATAGAATCTGAATAAGTATGCATTAGTGCATCGTAGTGTAGATTCACATTAGGCATCTAAGGCATATCATACACTGACATGTTTAGGATAGTCACTCTTCACACATTGTTTTGCATTCAAATTGTGTTTGTGCTTGTAAGTATAAAGAATCGTTATATTACGGCATAGTGAGGATGACCGTTTATAAGCAACTGACGTGTCCATTGTTTTCAGTGCAGGATTTGGATTTGCAAAAGAACACAAGGATGATTTGATGCTAAGGATTACTTTCGGATTTTAGTTGCTTTCTTTCAAATTGCATTTTACCATGTTGTAATTGTTTTATTTTTTCGCTGCGTAAATGTAATGTAACAAGTATTGTATGAAAAGAAAAAAAAAGTTTGAAATTTCTTGTAAAATTGTACGAAGTGAAGTGTAGATCCTGTTGAGTTACGAATTACCGTGTTTTGGAATTTGGGACGTTACACAACTAATACCAAGAAGATTATACATACCCTTAATAACAACACCACCACCAACAATAGCGAAAAGCAGGGGCAACAGCGACAGAAGTCTGCTTCCTTTTATAGGAAAGATACTTCGTTCTCAAACTACAAACTAATCATAGATAGATAGATCAACTTTGCTTTGTTCCAAAACCACACACTAAGATATCTTAATTAAAATGTAAGTTGGCATCAATGCAAACCAGACCAAAGTATTAAGCAATAACCCCCTACCTCACAGCTACCAATCAAATAGCTTGATCGTTTAGATGTAATGTATTCCACGTAATTCATGAAAATCACTATAAAAAATTATTCCTTTTGGCCATGATCACTGTAGTTACAGTGAGTTTAATTGAAACGAATTTGGTGGGTATGGAAGATGTAATCATAAGACCCCATACCAATCGAATCATAGATTGTAACCCCAGTTTTTCAGCGACAAAATTTTCAGGGACAAAAGTGCTATGTTTACAGTGGTGTATTGAACTATCAAGGGGTATAATATATGTGCGTACTATATGTATAGTATAGCAGGATATGCAAGAATATATATATGGCAGCAGCGATGATGATGGTTTTGAAAACTACACATATATTTAGTAGACATACAAGACAATCAAATATAATATGGGTTATGCCCTCTGATCATGTAAACTCATCATACTAATAGACTACAAAGTGTAGAGTGTAGCATGCTTGAAACATGGCAAGAAAACAACAGGGGAAAACTAGATAGAAAAGTTTTCTGTGTTTGCAGCAGCAAAAGTAAAAATGAATTTACACAGACTGAATGAAAAGTCTATATCTTCAGTTCTGTGTACAGTAAATAAGCAATGCAATAATACGATTTGTAATTGTTGATTATTCTAGTAGCTGACAACAAAAACAAGTCATTGATGAGCCCTTTTAAGGACTTAAGAGTTTTTTACTCATAACAATCTGCATGAAAGATTTAAGGCAACCACAGCGTGAGACTGCTTAAATATGCAAACAAAGCAGACAATGAGATTGTATTTAAACAAGTAGGTATAACTTGAAATATCCCTATCGAGAAAAAGAAATAAAGGACTGACAGACCATCTAATAAGTAAAATATGAAACCAGTTTAAATTTTATACTGGTTTTCAAAGGATATATATATACATGAAAAGGTAAAAGTTGCAAAGGTAAACAATGCATAACTTGTAGATGAACATATATCTAATAACAAGTAGTGTTGCTGCTTATTTTGGTGTGGGAGCAAACACATAGTGAGTTTATATTTGAAGGAAACTACTAAAGATCTAACAATCGATCGTCGTCGTAAAAAGTTGTTAGAGCTTCTGAGATTGAATCTAGACCGTTGATTGAACACCGTGATCTGAATCTGACGGTTGCTGACATGGACGGTGGACTTGCAAAAATCCTGAAACATCGGGGGTGGCCCCGACGACAGACCCTCGATGCTCAAGTCAGAACCAGAGAGAAATTGCATATTTATTCATTACCTTCTGACTGAGGAGGGAGAGGGTATTTATAGGTCTGAGAAAAAGTTTAGGAGATCAATATGAATCCATTAGATTAATATGAATTTCTTATATCCTGTTGATTCTCCACCTTAAGAGATAATATTCACTTGTCTGAGGATAAGAGATTTGACTTACAACCCTCATGAGCTGGGCGTCTCTCCTAGTGGGTCTAGTCGCTTTTAATGGGCTTGAAAGCAGACCATGTCTTGTTAGATTAGCCTTAAGAGGGTCCGGACTTGTTAAATAGGCCCGTGATGGCTAATCTTTATGTAGAATCATTAGGATATGTGCTGGAATCGTACTCTGATTTGCCGCAATTTTTACCATTACCATAAACCCCCCACTCCCAGAAGACAATTTCCTTGGCTTTCGAGAATTAGTTCGCCTTATTTCAAATTTCTAGAATATAATCTTAGCTTTCAGGGACGATTAGAAAGCTTATGGAGGCGACAAATATTTTCCTAGATTTTCCCGATTTTTTCTGGATTTTTTCATAATTTTTCCCAATTTAAAATTGCTTTTTTGAATTTTAAAATTAATTATTCTAATTTTAGTTATTTTTGCAAAAATTTAATTAATTTTCCTAATTTAATAATTATTTTTGGAATTTTTAATTAAAAATTTGAATTAAAAATGATTTTTTGGGGATTTTTATTAATTTATCAGACCGACATGGTTTTTGGAGCGATCTGGAGTGTTAATCAAGATCTGGTTCGGGTGCTGAGGTGGTTGTGATCTGATCTATGTGATGAAGGGATACGTGGCGAAAACTTGGGCATCGATTACGATGGAGCTCACAGATCGACGTGATCTGGTGGTTGAGAATTGAAGCTGAGCGGTAGGGGAAACATGGCGAAGTGTTCTTATCTCATCGGCCATCAATCGTGTAACACCCCGCAAAATTGAGTGATGACAATTTTGCCCCTCGTGTGTTACACACGTGTATTTTGTATCGTTACAGATAATATCCGTAGCGTATTTTAATATACATATCCTGCGTATTTTGTATATCGACTAGATTTGCCCGTGGGCACGTGCCTACGGCACGTCTTCAGAACGATACAGCATATGAAAAGCCTTATAAACAGTAATTCAACAATTATGTAGTCAAGTTTGAATAATATGACAATAATTAGTTGTAAATAAAAGTCCATACTTCCATATATATATATATATATATATACTAGGTTTGCCCGTTGACTCGTGCTTACGACACGTCTTCGGAACGGTGCACCTTATTTGATCATATAATATAGTTTTGGAGGTCGAGCAAATTAATTGAAGTAGCAAACATATTATATGAGAAACTTTTGGGGTCCAGCAAAAAACATATTATATGACTTTTTTTATTTTTTTGAACTATTTTTAAAGCTTTTAAATTTTTAATTTGTTTAGTTTTTAAATTTTTTATTTTTTTATAAATTTTTTTAAAAAATTATTTTCTTAATTTTTTGAATAGAAGAGGGAGGGGGAGAGAGAGAGAGAAAAAAAATATTTAAATAAATATAGGAGTTGTTTTGGGTGGGGGATTTGAATTTGAGTTTTGGAGGGAACATTTGGGGGGGAAATATGTTTAGTGAGGTTAGATCTAGGCCGTTGATTTTTGAGGGGATTGAAGAAGAACCACTTGATAACTTTCTTTGTATTTTATTATATATATATATATATATATATATATATAGAGAGAGAGAGAGAGAGAGAGAGAGAGAGAGAGAGAGAGAGAGAATTAAATAAATAAAGGAGTTGTTTTTTTTGGGGGGGGGGATTTGAATTTGAGTTTTGGAGGGAAACTTTTTTTTGGGCGGGGGGGGGGGGGGGGGGGGGGGGGGGGGAGGGGAGGGGATTGAAGCAGAGCCACTTGATAGATTTTTTGTGTTTTATTATATAGATTATTTACACGTTTTTCGTTCTCTCAAAATTCATTTTTTATCCTACTTGAGCCAACTCAAATATTAATTTTGATCTTTGTGTTTTAAGTATACTGCATGTGCTTTCGATACACGTGTCGATTATGTATATTCTTATATGTAATATTATAAATTTTTTACGTATTTCAATTATTTATTTTTATAATTTGTTTGGTTTTATAAATTAAAATTCATTTTTCTCATATTTTGGACTCAAATATATTTTTATACGTGCGATGCATGTGTTTTCTATGTACATGTTGATTACATTGTTGTATATATAAAATTAATGAAATGTATTTTTTGTATGTTGTATTTCGATTATTTATAAACATTTTTTCGTTAACCAAATATATTTCGTATTTGAATATTTGTTGATACGTGCGACGCACATGCTTGCAGTTCATGTATCGATTGTATTCATTTTCAAAATAAAATTTATGAATTGTTTATATTTATATTTTTTTTCTTAATTTTAATATACAGAATGATAGATTTTTAAATTTTTTGAACATTTTGGTTGCACGTGCTTTGCACATGTTTCTCTTTTATGCACGTGCAAATTGTGCATTATTTTATGTAAATAACTAATGAAATGTGCACTAAAATTTTTATTATAGATAATCTAAATTTTTCCTATTAAATTTATATTAAAATGAATAATGTATCCATGTACATTAAATAAAAACTACAATTTTAGTGTGTATTTCATGTGCACACACAAAGCACGTGCAAGTGTCTTGCCCACTTTTTTTTTCTCTTGGCCAGGAATGCTTGAGAGAGGGAGAGTGGGTTTAGAAGTGGATTTAGTGGGTGGTTATTAATTTAGTGGGTGGTTAATCAACTTCCAATTAATTAACCACCTATATAACACCTCACCCTTAATTGTACGTGAAAACACAAAAACAAAAAAATGAGAAACAAAGTGGCCTGCTGTTGGTGGCTTTCGCGAATGAGGGGATTTTTGGAGTGAAGGTTTTATTGGGGCTTTTGCTAGGAGTCTCAACTACTAGGAACTCTCCTCCTTGAGGTGAGTGTTTCTCCAACTCCCTAATATAATTTTATTAGTAGATTTCTAGATTGTAGAATATATATGTGTGTGAATTATTATATGCATGATAACTTATATAGATTGGGTATTCATGTTTAGATTATGTGTTGATTAAAGGTGTGAAATTATGATACGTTTGATTTGAGAAAATTTTCATAAGGTTGCACTTCAAAAAATCATAACTATTAAACTAAATGGAATCTAGAGCTAAAATTTTTATAGGAGCCTCTCATATATATTAAGAGAATCTCCTTAAAATTTCATGATTTTTGGATTTCTTTTACTATTTTAATAAAATCCAAACTTAGGACGGGTTGTCAGTTGGCTAGTTGCTGAAAATTTGTACACATTTTGGATTTTGATCATTTCAACATCTTAGATGAAGTATTTTGAGAAAAGTCAAAATTAAGAACTTTAAGCAGTCTTGTTAACCTTTCTGATAAAGTCTAAGAAATCAATTTTTCATAAAGAACTGAATTTATAATGAATTTTACAAGATTGAACAATGACAGTACTTTAACATTTCGACTCTACTGTAGATTTTGAAGAATTTAGAGTTATAAACATAATATTTTGGGGAAACTTGTAACTAAAAAAGTTATAGTTGACTTGTATACCTTTAATTCAATCTAAGAATTTTTACAAGTAGCATAAGCTGTAGTTTTTTGATTTTAAACCTACTGTTTGCAAATGAATTTAGACGAAGTAATTGAGGATGATTTTAGATGATCTTAACTACAAAGTTGTAGTAGACTCATTTATGATTCCTATGAAACTAATAAATCTGTTTCTAAAGTAGTATTAGAATTTATATGATTTTTTTTCAATACCATTGGGTTGATATCCTTTTAGCTAGTTGTCCTAAAACTTTTACAACGTATAAAATTGGATTTAAATTTGGAATGTTAGTAATATGTACCTTAGGAGGAATTAATATGTAATTGAAGGATGAAGTTATAATTTAAACATGTAATGTTTATAAGGGTTTTAACTCATCAAGTGTTATTGAATGTTGCTATAAGGAGTTGGTTACTTCATGATTGATAAATAAGAGAATGGATAAAAGAAGTTAAAAGATGTGAATGAATGAAATTACAAAATGTGAATAATGAGGGTATGAACAATCCATAATTTGTGAACATGAATTATGTTGATTCTAGAGGCTAAATGAGACTCAGGTACCGGCAATGTGATGAAAGGGATTATTAAGATTTGAGAAGAGGCCACTATGGGCTATCGTTCTCGGTATATTGTTTAAGACCGGTAGGAGGGTAAGCTAGCTCTAGGTGATATTATTATTCATGTTTAAATTTAAGGGTAGGCACTAGACGGAGATGTGATGAAACTTGGGCAAACATAAGTGAGGTACCTATATATAGTTTGACGGTGGACTCCAGGACTATAAACCCAATTTGACGGTAGAATCCGGGACTGTGGTTGCTTGCGAGGTGAGACGAACCTTAATTAAATTCGGGACTAACAGGGGACTCCAAGATCATTAATAGTCAGGCGGAATGGGAGGCAGATCTCTAATGTATATGTATATACCGGGGCTAGAGGGGCACTTGCGGGATGTTTGCACAATGAGGATTCTGTATAGTTTGGTGGTGGACTCCGGAACTGGAATCCGTACTCATGGAATGTCTAAATCTTGCTTTTGTTACCATAGTAGGTTTTGCATGGTGAGGGATTGAACCCTATATTGTGGAGTACGTTAAGGGCTTGCCCTTGGACCTATGTAGTATGTGATGCATAGAATTCGAACAAGTATGCATTAGTGTCAACGCAGTGTGAATGTATGCATTAGGTATTAGGTCATATCATACACTGACATGTTTAGGATAGTCACTTTTCCTGTTTGCATTCAAGTTTTTGTTTGCTAAAGTTAAAGAATCGTTGTATTATAACATTGCGTCAGTTGTATGCAACTGACGTGTCCACAGTTTTCCAGATGCAAGATTGGACTTGGCATGGGCTTGAAGTCACTATGATGAGTTGATTACAAGATTGAAGAAATTTTATTGTTGTATATTATATTGTATTCATTTAATTTTTGCTGTGCTATTGTAAAGAACATGTTGTAAATAAAAAGTTTTAAAGTCATTGTATTTTTGTACGAATTTGAAGTAAAAGATCCTGTTTGTGCTACGAATTATATTTGATTGGAATTCGAGGCGTTACAAATCGTGCGCTTGAGTTTCTGGGACATCCGACGGTGGCTATTCGCTGCGAAGACTCCTCAGCTCAGTCAACCATTATGGCGTGCTCGATTTGTCATTCTTGGAGATAGAGCTCAGCGAGGTTGCTTAGGGTGAGGGGGGAGCTCGGTGAGGTGATGGAGGAATTCGGTGAGGTCGAGTTCAACGAGTTCGGCGAGGAGCATTGCATTGAGCTCAACGAGGGAGGAGCTCGGCAACTGGTTGGTGAGCTCGGTGACTTTGGAGCTCGGCGACAGGTTGGTAAGCTCTGCGAGAGAGGAGCTAGGCGACTTTGGAGCTCGGCGGAGTTGCTGTCGAGTTCGAAGTTGGTGTTTGAACATATCCGAAGTTTGAAGTTGGCTTCGTAGTTCTTGGGTTTTCGTCCAAGTGTTAGAGCTTGGAGAGAGAAGACAAATGCATCATTAGTTCAAATCTTTATGACGTGAAGGAAGGGGTGTATCTGAACGATCCAGGAGGGTAGTTAGAAAGAGGAGATTGGTTGATGCTTCTAATGAGGAGGCTTGGTGGAACAGGATCATTAGCATCAATGTTTTTGTAGATCAATGCTTGGTATTCGAGTTCCATCCATTGAGTGAAGGAACCACTAACTCCTTATCCTTGTTGTTGGATGTTCATGTTCACACTCACATTTGAGTTGCATGTGCCAAGCTTTGAGGTGATTGAAGTTGGGATTCGACAAGCATCAACTTAGTTTAAGTCAACTTCGGAGTTTGGAGTCGGGTTTGATCACCTTTGAAGTCTTTGGTTTGAAGAAGCTTTTGTTTTGTGGCACTAACACAACTCTGGCTTCTCCTCCGCCGCTTTGATTTCGACTAGAGTTTGGAGTTTTTTGAAGTTGATGGTGCTCAGAGCTTCTGAATTTCTTCGTTAGCTCGGGTTGAAGTTTTGTTTGCTTGCTGTTTGAAGTTGCACCTGGTCAACTTCGAGGTTCTCCGATGTTTTAGATTTTGGCCGAGTTAGAGCATGAGTGCTTCGAAATTGGGTTTGAATTAGAAGCTTGATGTTTATGGTGCTCCTCCAATGCTTTTTGGGTGAATTGGGTTTGATCAACTTTATTTGTGGTTGATTTGTGGGGCTTGAGGTTGTAGTTCGACTGTCGTCGATGCTCCTTGGTCGAGTTAGAGTTAGGATTTTGGTCAACTTGAAGCTTTTGCTTGAGTTCGAGTTTTCGCCCACGCTGAGTGTTTGTCGAGCTGTCTACCTCGCCGAATTGCTCTTTCGCTGGCCAAACGCTGTGTCATTTGCTCGTTTTTTTGATCAAACAGTTAGGTTTCGAAGGCAATCACATATTAAATACATAGCGGAAAATTACAAAAAAAATCTTAACTAGCCATGGATCCATGAGAAAACCATAAATCGTGTTTAGAAGTTATACCTTAAAGATGGATCTGCTGTCTCCACAGTATGTCGATCACAACACTGTAATATTGCGGTGCCTCTACGGTATCCACACAAACGGGTCCAATTAAGTTTTTCCTCATGCTGCGGTGCTAGCTGTGGGAAGGGGATGGTCCTCACGATCTATCTCACACACAATTTTTTTGACGGCTAGGGTTTTATTTTTCTCAACTATTTCTTTTCCAAAGATATATATCATATATATACATGCAGAAAATCAACCCTAAGAGAGTAATGAGGCTGTTAGGCTCACAATCTGACCTGGGTCAGATTCGTGTGTAGGCATTTGAACTTTAGTTGACCCATTTAATCTAATTAATTACCCAACCATGTTAGGAGTCCATGTCTTACTAGGATTCCCAACTAAATTCGTTTCATGAATTTAAATCCAATTTCGATCCATTCTAAGTGTGTGACTCTGTAGGTTCCCATTACGTCGACAGTAATACTAAAATCATATTCTAGTGTTACAAACAGGGGTCGGTCTCTAACAATACATCACTGCTACTCAAGCAACGAGAAAGCCAGTGATTTGACATAACCTATCCGTGACCAATGTTACCATGTAGTCTAGTCCTTTTATCCAGATATCTAATTGACCACAAGGTATAGAGCGTGTCACCCTTGTATAGTTCAATTTTTGGTTTATTGATGTCCGAGTAGACTTACTAAAACAAATGAGCTCAATATCTCATATTGACTCATTTGAGTACGGCCATGCATTTTGCAATCTCACTCAATCAAGGGGCTCGTAGATATCACTTCTGTTATGTAAGAGGGAAAGATCCTATCTAAGTCACTCACATCCCTCTGCATGATTTGTAGTATATCCAATAGTTGACTTTATAATCACCTTATTACATGCAACGTTTGATGACATTAAAATATATAACTTCGCATATAGGGAACCGTAGTGACTTCAAGTTAAAGGAATATGTACACCATGGTCACTGTAAGAATCACGTATGACACTCACGTAATGTTCCGTGCAGCGTTCTCATGGTGGGTCAGTCCAGTATATTATTACTCTAATATGTATCCATGTGAAGACTTGATATCTCATATCTATGACCCATCAGATATGATCATCAATCTACGCACATACCAGTCTCTATGTATTATTTGTGTCCTAATTCACAATAATACTTGACTAGAGACATTTAAGAATAATGTTCTGATAAGAACCGATAGGATCTCACAATCAAGTCATGCACTTGATATCTCATGGTAGTGAACCTACTATTCTAAGGACTTTATTATGTTCATTTAATCACAATAAACAACATAATAAATGAAATGCCTCATATATGAAATAAATATCATGATACAATGTAAACTAGTAATGTCAATACGCAACTGGCCTCTACGACATACACCAATAATTTCCCACTTGCACTAGAGCCAATCAGACATACATCTAATGCCTATTGATCTAGTGTGACCCTCATGCTTTTGCTGTGCAAGAGGCTTTGTCAGTAACTTAGCGATGTTCATCTGTCGGTACTTGGCATATCTTCACATCTCCTCTATCGAGGATCTCTCGAATGAAATGGAAGCGCCTAAGTATATGTTTGGATCGTTGGTGAGATCTAGGCTCCTTTGCTTGTGCAATGGCCCCATTGTTATCACAATAGAGGTCCACCGGGTCCACAATGCTAGGAACCACGCCAAGTTCAGTGATGAACCTTTTGATCCAAACAGCCTCCTTTACTGCATTGGAAACAACAATATACTCAGCCTCTGTGGTAGAATCAGCTAATGTCTTTTGCTTCGCACTCCTATAGCACACAACTCCACCATTTAGGCAAAACACAAAATCCGATTGCGATTTGGAGTCATCCTTATCGAACTGGAAGCTTGTAGAACCCCGTATTTTCAAATATTATTTTAATTATTTGAAAATGAATTTAAATTTATTTTGGAGATTTAATTGGTATTTTCTAAAAGATTTATCTTTTGTACACGTGCAAAACACGTGCAAACGACTTTGAGATATTTGAAAAATTAAGATTCCTTTATGAAAAATCATTATTTATTATTTGGGATTTATTTAGTATTTTTCCAGATTTTTCTGAAGTTAATTGGTACTATTCGCAAATTTTGAGAAAAGAAGGACCTTTTTGTAAATTGACATTTTTAAGGGCTAAAGTGCAAAATTGGCATTCTGGACGTTTTAAACAGTATTGGTTAAGATTTAGAAGTATATTTTCTATTAAATCCTAATTTTAATGAATTTTGGATGAGTTTCCAAGAGTAGATAGATATATATATATATAATTTGTATTTTGAAGGGGATTGTTTTGCAAATGTATTCCTAAACCCTAAAAATGATATTTCCGGCCTATATAAGTAGAGTCGCAGCCGTCATTCGCTGCATAACTCAGATTTCATTATATTATTTTCTTGGCGATTTGGAGAAGGAGTTTGGATCTAGCAAAGGAAGGCTTTTGTGGATTCTTCTTCGATTCTAAAGGTGAGTGATATAGACTTGTTTTGTTTATGTGTATGATTGCATGCTGTTTTGTTTGATGATTTCGTAACTTGTATGAAATTGATGCCATGGTTGTTATTCGTAATATGCATGTGAAATCCATGAAAGATTAGTAGATCTCGATTGACAATTCTTGATTGCTTGAAACATGTTAAGATTTGAGTATAGTTATGAATAAGAAATTGGATGGAGGAATCTCTGGACCTTGTTAGTACGAATTGGATTAGATTTGAGTTGAGGAAGAGATTTGGTATTGAGATAAACTCCAGTATTGAGTATTGATTACAGGCCTAATTTGTGAGATCTGTAGGCCGACAGTCGACTGGGACTATGTATCAGTCGACTGGTACGATCCTAATATTGTACCTTCAGTCTTTTGAGGATTCGTTCGGGACAGTCGACTGAGACCCTATTCAGTCGACTGGTCTGCTGAATATTTGGTTTGTAAAGTGTCTCAGTTTCTCGTCGGGACAGACGACTGATGATGTCTTTAAGTCGACTACAGTGTTGGAATGTTTCTTGAGAATTATTGATAATTGTCTCGGGTCAGTCGACTGATGGGTTTCCTTGAGTCGACTTACTGCACTCGTTAAAATCTTGGATATTGGTTCTCGGGGCAGTCGACTTACTATAGAATAAGTCTACTGGTGCTGATGAGTTTCATGATCTTGAGGGTTCTTGTTATCTTAGTTTGTTTGTAGATGGATATGTTCGTCGGTGTCTTGGCATACCGGGTTCGTATTCGATCTATACCTTCTTAGTTTGTTTGTAGATGGATATGTTCGTCGGTGTCTTGGCATACCGGGTTCGTATTCGATCTATACCCTCTTAGTTTGTTTGTAGATGGATATGTTCGTCGGTGTCTTGGCATACCGGGTTCGTATTCGATCTATACCTTCTTAGTTTGTTTGTAGATGGATATGTTCGTCGGTGTCTTGGCATACCGGGATCGTATTCGATCTATACCCTCTTAGTTTGTTTGTAGATGGATATGTTCGTCGGTGTCTTGGCATACCGGGTTCGTATTCGATCTATATTATCTTTAGTTTTGTAGATGGATATATTGTTATCCGATCTATGGCATTATTGGTGATCGATTGTTGGACATACATTGTGGTACTGAGAATTGTTGACAGTTGGACATATTCTGAGTGTGGGGATTACTGTTTGTTCTGAACAGTCGACTGGTTCGTTAAACAGTCGACTGTACAGTGCAGATGAGCTGTACTACTTTGAGAGTGATTGATTGATTGATACTTGATCGTTGGTATTGTTTCTTGACTCGGCTTCACTCATGTACTGGCCTATCGTTCTTGTTTCAGATTACATGTTCAGTTTATGTATTTTTGTTCAGTACCTGTTGCTTTTGATTATTTGTTTGTTTATGTTTGTTGTTTTATATCACTCACACCATTTATGGCTGACCCCGTAGTTTTGGGGGTTAGGGTTCAACTCTAGCCTCATGTGTTACAGGTAGCTGCTTAGAGTTGGGAGCTTGGATGCTTGGGTTAGCTTTGGATTTCATGAGTGATATAATAGAGCCTTGGGTAATTTGTAAAGAGAAAGAGTTGTAATAGTTAAATGTATTTTAAGGTGCTTTGTATTTCCGCTGCATTGTAAAAGATTATTGTAATAAAGATTTGGAATAAATTGACTTGAGTTTTTGGTCTATGTATATTGTTACATTGAAGTGGATCGCTGGGAAAGTGCCACGTATTTTCTAAATTTTATATTGGAAATTCGGGGCGCTACAAAGCTAGCATCAGTGTAACCCTTTACAACAAGCTCTTCCTCGACTCAATATACCAAGAACGAATCTTTAGTCCTTCTTAAGTACTTAAGGATGTTCGATTCAGCAGAAGTTTCCACATTTGATTGAATAGTTTTTGTTTTGTTCTTTTTTGTTTGTTTTTAGGGTTACCCTATGTACCTCTTGTTTGAATTTCGATGACAAAATTCTTCCTGTTAGGTGGGTATGATTTGTAAACCCTATTTTTCATTTTGCATATTTTGAGTGTATTTTTTTTCGTTTTGGTATATTTCTCTCTTTGTATCTGTTTTTGGACCGTATTTTGGAACTTCTATTTTCAATATATTCATTTATCATTTTGCCATCTTTTTATTTTGAGTTCTTGATTCTGTTGTCTCATTATCTGGATCACTATTTTTTTTGTCGCCCTGATTTATTTTAAATCCCATCCCAATTTTAATCCTATTCTTTAATACCCTCTTTTATACCCAATTACCCTATTAAATATCCACCTAAGCTACCCAAAACCCAAATCTGTGCACTTAAAACCATTTATATATATATCCATTAACCATTTGCACAATCCTATACCTATTACCCACTAAACCAAAACCCTATAACCAATCTACCTTGTTTAACTAAACCCATGCAGACCCGCTCCCCTGTGTGTGCCCAAACCCGAACCTGCTGCAATCCCCTACCCGTTAGCCGTCAGCACCCCTTCAACCCTAATAAACCCTATATTTCCCTTCCCCATATTTAAACCCCATTGTGAACCCATGCAGCCGTCGTCTCTCCCTGTGCTCTCCCTTCTCCCGTCTAGCCCTCCTCGTCAGCCTACCCTTGCTCCGCCCTCGCACCCCCGTACCTCCCTCCGACACCATAAACCCCTCCGCTCTTGCTGTGTTCCTCGGCAGCCCGACAGCCAGCTCGACCTTGTTTCCCAACCTGCCTCCTCCCCGCAACAGCAGCCTGTAGCAACAGCGACAACCACTCACTGTGCCTGCTGCCATGCGTATTGTTCGAGGTGCGTGTTTGGTTCGTAGTCGTGTTCGTGGGTTTGGTTTGTCATTGAGTTCGTATGTAACTATTGTGCCTCTTTCCCTGAGTCTGCCTTCCACATCTTCTTCGATTGCCATATAGCCTTAGAGGTGTGATCTCACTTCCAAAATTTATTACACATACACACCTTACCAGTATCATTGTACGAATGCTTCAGTTCATGGTGCTTCACACCAGTACATCCACATCTAGCACACGTTTGGTGTTTGTGCATGGTAGCTGTGTGTTGGAGTCTTTGGTTGGAAAGCAGTGCTAGAACTTTCAATGCTAGATTAAGTGCTTTTATTCTTCATTTATAAGAGATGTAATATTTCGGCTCTTTCTTTGGTTCAATGCAGCTCGACCAAGCAAGAAGATGACCAAGATGGAGCAAGGACTGGAGGGAGCGGATGCTAAGGAATTGATACAGTAGGGAATCAGGGGATCGACATCAGACCCACTCATTCCTAGCAGTAGCCATCACGGGGACTTCATATTTAGATAAGAAGATCAAGTTGCAAAGCTGGATACATGGTATTTTTAGCATGAATATCTTAAGTAGGGCATTCAGATGTAACATGATTGTAATTGAGATTATATTATGGGAGACTTAGTATTATTTTGGTTGAGTGTTTTGTTTTTTTTTGGGGGGGGGGTGCTTTATATATATATATATATATAGGAGACTTAGTATTATTTTGGTTGAGTGTTTTGTTTTTTTTTTTAGGGGGGGGGGGGGGTGCTTTATATATATATATATATCACCCACATTCTTGCTCTTTTTGTATTTAGTTGGCCATGATTTTTTTTTCTCCAGAAGAACCAATAATATGTTGTTGGTATTATGAAATAATTTTCCTTAATTTCTTCTAGCCTGATTGAAATGAGCTAATTGTAGGTTAGGGTTTTAGGGTTGAGAAGTGGAATCTTTGAAGAATTAGGTTGTCGAGGAAGAAGAAAGGAAGAGGAATAGAAGGAGGGGTCAGATCTTTTGAGATTCGGGGGGGGGGGGGGGGGGGGGGGTAATTGGTAATTGGATAAATGAGATAATATTATAAAATAGGGAAAATCTTTGGGTGGGGTTAAGTGGTAGATTTGAAATGTTTTGGGGGCAATCTGCTTTTAACCATAATGAATATTAACAGCCGAAATTTATTTTTAAAAATAAAAACTTCCGACATTTGTAACCTCAACCGTGCTAGACATCGGATGGGAATTATGCACAATCATAATTATGTTAGATTACATATTTTCCATTTTACCATCCATATATATATATATATATATATATATATATATATATATATATATATATATATATATATATATGCCTGTTGACACATGCCTACGGCACGTCTTCGGAACGGTGCACCTGATTTGATTATATAAAATAGTTTTGGAGGTCCAGCAAATTAATTGAAGTAGCAAACATATTATATGAGAAAGCAGTATATCTACCTTTAAGCTCAACCATCGCCTTATTTGATCATTATCTTGAACTTACCTGGAATGCATATAGTTTGTTAGAAACACCGCATAGAATTTTTTTTTAACTTCAGCATCACTTTTAGATACTTGTAATAGTTATGCAAGAACATTATCATATAGGTTTTATAGAGCTTACTCTAAACCTATAACCACTATGAGCATGGCTAAATACAATGGTGACGTAAGTGCATGTGTGAATGTATCTACAATACCAATAATCTAAACATTTGTTTGTCTGAGACTTAGTTTGCAATTGAGATAACTCTTATTATTATTTTAACCAAAATGAAATACACGAAGTTCTCAAAACTCTAATTCAAGCTAATCATTTCTTTTATCTCCACTTGGTCTCCCCATTACGCCTTTATAAAAAAATCAAAATGGATAAGTAACAAATTTACCTTAGCTGTCTTTTTTGAGTGGAGAGTTTGCACCCTTCACTGGTAAACTCCACTCATCCCAATCCTATATATCCAAATATACACTAAAAGTTCATATATGTTATGTTATTCATGGTTTCTAATAACCAGTGAAGGGAACACTTCATGATAGTATTTTCTCTTGTAGTAAAGAAATTAATGTTGCATATTTGCCAAGTTATTTTAGGTTGCTAGTCAGCTTACCTGTCCGCTATGGTTTGGAAGCCCAAATTGAGGCCACCAAATAATCCATCTCTCACTTGCACACACCTTAAATCAAAACCAATAAAAAATTCATCAAATAAATCACCGAATTAAAATTTTTTAAACCCAAAAATAAAATAATCATACCTCTCTGAACTTAAATCCTATGCACATACAAAATTCGAGTCAACAAAAAACTGAGTAATCCCCTGCACAAAAAAAAAATAAAAATTAGAATGAGAATTCGGTTAATGAGATAAAATTAAAGTCGTCGCATCACATGTAGAGGCTCTCGATTCGGTGGAGGGGAGTCGCCGATAAAGAGTCGCTTGATATTCACGCTTGATTTGGTGGAGGGGAGTCACCGATACAGAATCAGCAGCGGATTAGATATCGGCGACGACCTCTTGATTGGGGTACGACATTGGATTTGGATTTGATTTGAGATATTCAAATTTTCAAATTTTCAAATTTTTCAAAATTTTCAAAATTTTCAAAATTTCGAATTTTAAAATTTGAAATTTGAAATTTTTTTTTAATATTTAAAATTTTAAAAAAATATTTTTTTCAATTTTTTAAATTTTTTTTAAAATTTTTTTTATTGTTTCGATTTTTTTTTGAATTATTTTAAAAGTTTTTAAATTTTTTTTTTTTTATTTTTTTATTTTTAAATTTTAAAAAAAAATTTAAAATTTTTATTTTCTTAATTTTTGAATAGAAGAGAGAGAGAGAGAGAGAGAGAGAGAGAGAGAGAGAGAAATAATTAAATAAATAAAGGAATTCTTTTGGGTGGGGGAATTTGAATTTGAGTTTTGGGGGACATTTTTTTTTTTGTTGGGGGGAGGGGGGGGGGGGAGAATGTGTTTTGTGAGCTTAGATCTGAGCCTTTGATTTTGGGGAGATTGAAGCAGAGCCAGATTTGCTCGTGGGCACGTGCCTACGGCACGTTTTCGGAACGATACAACATATGAAAGTCTTGTAAACAATAAAACAACAATTATGTAGCCCAAGTTTGAATAATAAAACAATAATTAGTTGTAAATAAAAGTCCATGTTTCCATTAGTATATGTTGAATAATAATTATAAATGGAGGGTGTAAAATCCAACTTCTTAGAACTTTGAGTGTGGAAAATGATGAAATTTAATTGTTGATGAGATATTTGCTATTTTCAATGTAACATGAGCAATAAAAAAGTGCATAAATATCTGAAAATTTACAAACCCGAAATTTGAAAATATAAATTTCTCAGTAAATAGAGAGAGAGAGAGAGAGAGAGAGAGAGAGAGAGAGAGAGAAATAAATAAATAAATAAATGAGTTGTTTTGGAGGGATTTGAATTTGAGTTTTGGGGGAAACTTTTGGTGGGAAAATATGTTTTGTGAGGTTAGATCTGAACCATTGATTTCAACCATGTTGAATGAAAGCCACTTGATAGCTTTCTTTGTATTTTATTATTATTATTATTATTATTATTATTATTATTATATATATATGCACTATCCTGAGGATAACACAACCAAATTGGTTCGAGGCCATGTGAATCGAGATAAAGAAAAACCTTTAGGGGTGGTTTGTTTGACAGCAAAAGCACCGTAAGAAATTTTTTCTGAAGGAAAAAAAACACTGTTTATAGCATTGTTTGTCAGTAAAATATATTGAATTTGATTTCGGTGAGGCATTACTGGAGAACTTTTTGGCCCCTTTGATATCTGGAAAAAATGATAGGAAAAAAGGAAGGGAGCACTATTCACAAAATTTTAAATTGAGTTCTCTCTCCTCTCTCCTCTCTCTTTACATTATCCAATAAAACAACCACATCTACTCCTCTACAATTATTTTTTACTACATTTTAAAAAATTTTTATCTCTCATCTCTATCCTACACTAAAGTGAAACTACATCCAAACAACCCATTTTTTAAAAACTTATTTTCCAAAATTTCTTTTCTGAATGGTAATCTGGACATTGGATACATTTTATAATCAATCAAACCACCCCTTAGTAAAGATGTCTGCTAGCTGATCCTTATGGGAACAAAATACACGATTAATTCTCCATGCTGGCACTTTTCACGAATGAAGTAGTAGTCAATGTCATCATATTTCATATGTGAGTGCATTATTCTATTTGCAACAATGTATCGTAGCACCCATGTTATCACAATATATGAACCGAAAAGTGCCAAATTCTCGAAGGAAAGATATCATAAGCAATAACACTGGTTTCATACACGATGCGCGAACAAGCTGTAGTAGGTTATATCATGGCACACTAAATATGAGATTGTTGCTGTTGCCGCTAGATTCTGGTGTGGGGGCAATAGATGAGATTTGTAGATTCGTGAGGAACTCGAACAGGCGGAACCCTTCTCCTTCCTTGTTGACTAGTTGACTAGTTGACTCCTTGGTGCTCCCTTGAACTTGCACAAACGTTCAAGACACTGGGATGGATCCCGACGACGAACCCTCCGACGCTCAAGTCAATACACAGAAAAAGTGAAGAGAAATAGCTCAAGTATGCAAAAAATGATCACCTTTAACAATAGGAGGTAGGGGGTTTTTTATAGTTGCCATGGAGATTCTTTTTCAGGATAAGGGTGAATCCCTACTCCCCGGTGTGGCTGGTTGGGGTTGGTTATGACCATCCCCTTAAGATAGGGACAGGCCAGGATCTGCTCCCATCCTGTTGAACTGGCTCCTAACGGGTTGAGACCCATTCTTAACAGGTCAGATCCGTTCATGGGTTAGCGGGTCCAAGAGGAGGGACCCGGTTTCCAATCCGGACCCGTCTGTAGGTGAAATTATCGTCCTGCCCCTATGACTTCAAGATTCGTGCCCACTTTGAACGGTTCCGATTTAACCCTTTTTTGAGCCATATCAGTTGCCTAGAAGATGCAGTATCCTGTAGTTGAACGGCGAGTTTCGGTCCAGCCAGCCCAGCCAATCAAGAGTTGAAGTAGCATCTCAAAGAAGATACTGGTGTCGATCAAGTAAGATACCGTAATGAATGAGATGCATCTTTATTGTACTTAAGCCTTAAGGTGTGATTTGGGCTTGACCCGACCCGTTATCACTCTTATTTAATGTCTCAATAACAAACCCGAATCATCATCATCATCTCTACCCGTTTCCAAGTTCTTTTTCGTGTAAATTACTCTCCAAGCAATAAAGAGAATCAATGGGGTGGATTTGGGCTGACGACAACGAAGAGCCCTCGCTCTCAAAAAACTCTGCCAAGCTCTCAAACCCTAACCCTAACTCTAGAAATTCGACATGGAATCAGTACCCGACGAAAAAGGTCGTGACGTCGAGCTGCAAAACCGAGGAGGTGGGACACGGCAAGTTCGTTAGGAGGTGCGTGCGAACCGAGCAGATTCTCAGGGATTGCGTCGGAAGGTATTCAAAAATTCTATTACACGATTTAATTCGGTAAATTTACAACTTTAAATTTACAAAGTTGAATACGTTGGTAATGATTGGATTGATTAGCACGTCCATTTCATGTGTTTATTTTGGGGGAAGTAGTCATCGGAAAGTGATACAATCCCAAATCGTATCTAGCTGCTCAATCGAGCTGCGTATCAGTCCTGAAGAACTTACGTATCAGTCTATAGAGAATATCTTTCTTCTAGGGACTTTTCTGCAAATAAGCTCCCCTTTCGCAACTAAGCCCACCTTTTAATTTCTCCTCTTACAGCTGTCAGCTGGCGAGTGAGAGTGAGGGGTGTAGTGGAGCCCACTGGGTAAGAAACGGTTAGGTACAGTGTATTCGGAAGCACGGGTAGCGCATGTAGTGCATAGTGAATCGAGTGTAACTGGGTGTTATATAAATCCTGAGATCAGGGCCGGCCCTACCCTAGAGGCGGGTAAGGCGGCCGCCTTGGCCCCCCGGAGATTTCGCGATTTTAGGAGCCCCAAATTTGAACTTTCCTTGTAAATATAGGTACGTATTTTGTGCGTAAAAAAATATATGTTATTAGGGGCCCCATTTCGGAAGTTTGCCTAGGGCCCCCGGGAACTCAGGGCCGGCCCTGCCTGAGATTATATTGCTTCTTTTATGAAAATTAATGAATTAAATCTCCATAGTTGTCCCTGTCCTTCTCCTCTTCTTTCCTTATTCTTGTTACTCAAGCTATGTCGCATGTAGCCGCATGCCGACTACACGAAGTGGTCGGAATCTGATCATTCCCAGGATCGGGGATGTATCAATGGTATCAGAGCCTGACGATGGTCAGATTCCCCATCAAGTCGAGCGCTCAACGGTCTTTGAGTCTGGATCTAACTCCGGACTTGGATCACTGAGCCTATCGACGCGAGGAACCACCCCTGGGGGTGTCGATCCTCAACAGTCGACTGATCTAAATCTGCGAATCGAAGAGCTTGAGGTTTCGGTAGGGAACTTCACCAAGCATGTTGAGACGCAAGTCGGCAGCGTGAAGGCTCAGGGATCGAAGTTGCAAGGGAAGATGGATCAGATCCAAGCTATGTTGGAGAAGATGCTACCGATGATGGAGCGGAATAGCGGAACTCCTATTTCGCACAGCAATGGTGAGTCAGGAAGAAATAGCGATGGTGGAGACGATCGTCGGTGGGTCGCGCAAAACAACGATGGCTATGATCGCGCTCAGTTTCCCTTCCCCAAGCATACCAAGCTCGAGATTCCAACATTCGACGGTAGTGGGGGTTTTTTTCACTTAGAGCATCACTTCGATACATTGGGTATTGAGGAGAGACGTAGGGTTGATTTTGGGGTTTATTACTTGAGAGAAGAGGCGCTGATGTGGTGGAGGTGGTTCAAGGGGCAGTATGGGTCAGGGATAACTTGGGAGGTGCTCAAGAAGGAAATGTTACTTCAGTTCAGGCCGTCAGAGCTCCACAATCCCACGGCGACTCTCTTCAAACTCAAACAGTCAGGAACCGTCCAAGAGTATCATCGAGAGTTCATTAAGTATAGTCATTTGAGCAAGTCGTTAACCATGCCAGTGTTGGTTGATTGTTTCATATCGGGACTGAAGGAAGGGGTGCAGCAAGAAGTGCTACTCAAGCACCCCACAATGGTGACTATGGCATACAGGGAGGCGTAGGCAAGAAAGACTATCCTAATGTGTCAACGCAAGGCTGCGATGTTCCAAAACATAGGGAGCAAGCAAGGTTATGTTCCTCCTCCTTTAGCCGCTAAGGGGTCAACACACCCCCTCGCTAAAGGGGTCGCCAATGATACTCCCAGAGTGACAGATTTTGATAGATAGATTGCTGAAAAGAGGGCATAGAACTTATGCTTCCGATGCGATGAGAAGTGGGTGAAGGGGCACAGGTGTAAGGGAAGAGCCTTGTTCCAAATCGAGGGTGATATCGAAGGGGAACTTGCCGTAGTGGAGGACATGGAGAGTGCAGAGAAGGCAGACTGCATCTCTCCACCTGAAGTTGAGCTGCATTGATTAAAGGCACAGGTAAACAAGTCTGTTCACCCCACAATCTCTTTAGAAGCCATGGAAGGCCTTGAGGCTCCGCAAACCCTGAGGCTTAAGGGAAAAATTTCGAACACAGAGGTGTATGCATTATTCAACACATGATCAACCCACAATTTTATTGATGCTCAGTTAGTTAAAAGGCTGAAGATACCATTTGTTAGGACTTCCAATTTGAGGTCACCATAGCAAGTGGGTCAAGGTTGAGATGCGAAGGCAAATGTGACAATGTGGAATTCTTGTGCCAGGGGGTAATTATTAGTGCTCAATTCTTCATCCTACCCTTGGGAGTGAGTAAGGTTGTGCTTGGAGCACAGTGGGTGAAGACTTTGGAGGGTATTTGGGTGAGTTTCAAGAGCTACTCTCTACACTTTGAGCAAGGAGGGGAAATTAAGGTGCTCAAGGGGATCAATAGTAAGCCCATTGATGTCGTTACGACCAAATCTATGCTCAAAACTCTATCCTTCATTAAGCAAGGCGTGATACTGCAAATATCTCAAGTACTTGCCTCAGACTCAGAGCATACTACCACTTCCATTCCTGTACATTCCAACCATGACCTACTCCTCACCCCTGTCCTTCAAGAGTTTGGCGCCATCTTCCAAGACTAGTTCAAGCTGCCACCCAAAAGGAATTGCGACCGTGGAATCCCCTTAGTTCCATCTACACAACCTGTTAGCTTGAGACCTTACAAACACCTATGGCATCAGAAAAATGAGATAGAGAAGATGATAAGAGAAAAGTTGCAAACAGGGGTTATTAGACCCAGCTCAAGTTCTTTTGCTTCTCCAGTGGTAATGGTGAAAAAACTTGATGGAACTTGGAGAATGTGTGTAGATTTTCGTGCTCTCAACAAGCTTACGGTGAAGGACAAGTTCCCTATTCTGGTTATTGATGAGCTTCTTGATGAGCTACAAGGGTCCACGATCTTCAGCAAATTAGATCCCAAATGTGGATACCATCAAATTAGGATGAAGGAGGACATCCATAAGACTGCGTTCAAAATGCATGAGGGGCATTATGAATATGTCGTTATGTTAATTGGGCTCACCAACGCTCCTTCCACCTTCCAAGCTCTAATGAAGTCCATTTTCAAGCCTTATCTGCGAAAGTTTGTACTTGTTTTCTTCGATGATATCCTCATATATAGCAAGGGTCCTGAAGAGCATGCCAGACACTTGGTGCAGGTGCTGCAGTTGCTGAGGGAAAACTCTTTGCAAGCCAAGTTGAGCAAATGTGTGTTTGGCATTGAAGAAGTAGCTTACTTGGGCCACATCATCTCTTCTCAAGGGGTTGCGGTAGACCCTAGCAAAATTGCAGCCATTGTTGAGTGGCCAATACTGAAATCAGTAAGAGCCCTGAGGGAATTTTTGGGTCTCGCGGGTTACAACCGAAAATTCATTGCCAACTATGCTACAATCTCAGCCCCAATGGTAGCATTGACGAAGAAGGGATCCTTTCAGTGGATACCAGGTGCTGAAATTGCCTTCGAAGCACTCAAATTAGCCCTCACTACACCCTCGGTACTGAAACTGCCAAATTTTGTAAAAGAATTTGTTCTGGAATGCGATGCTGCAGGATCTGGTGTGGGTGCCATTCTAATGCAACAACAACACCCTATTGCCTTTTTGAGCAAGGAACTCAAGGGGAGGAGTAGGCATTTATCGGCCTACTAGAAGGAAATGTTGGCCATCTTACCAGCAGTTAAGAAATGGCGTCACTACCTACTTGGAGATGAGTTCTTGATCTGAACCGATCATAAACCCCTAAAGCATTTGCTGGAGCAGCGCTTGGCAATGGAGGCAGAGCACACGTGGCTTTGGAAGCTACATGGATATCAATTCAGAGTCGACTATAGGAAGGGCAAGGAGAATAATGGGGCAGATGGGTTGTCGAGGGTCTTTGAAGAGAAGCAGCTTCACACCATTTCTGTCGTCCAACCTTCATGGATAGTTCAGCTGAGAAAAGAGGTAGAGCAAGACCATTTTTATACTGAGATCCACACCAAGGTGACTGACCAAGACCCAGAGGTACACCCTAAGAGCATCTCCAACGGCTAGCCAAAATGAAGAGGCATAGCCATATTTGGAGAGTCTCACTTAATTTGCATCTCCAACGGTTAGGCATATGGCTAGGCATTTTGCCTAGCCATGAACATGAAGAGGCAAAATGGAGAGCAAGAGGCAAAATATAAAGGAAGAAGCATGGTTGGAGATGAAGCAAAATGGCTAGCCAAATTCACTAGGCAAAAACACTATTTGAACAATTTGGCTAGCCATTTTAGCTAGTATGGTTGGAGATGCTCTAAGTATAGTTATCAACATGGGTTGTATTATTATAATGGCAGAGTTCTGTTAAATCCCTCATTGCCTCTCACTCTGAAATTGATGGAGTTGTATCACAATTCCCTGCAAGGGGGTCATTCTGGATTTGCAAAATCATGGTTAAGGCTTAAGGGGGTGGCGTATTGGAAAGGCATGAAGGGTATGTTGAAGAAACACATTCGAGAGTGCGATACATGTCAGCGATGCAAATACTCCACTCAATCACCAGCGGGGTTGCTCCAACCCCTGCCCATCCCTGCAGATGTATGGAGTGAGATCCGTATGGATTTTGTGGAGGGCTTACCCAAGAGTTTGGGCAAAACTGCTATTCTAGTGGTCGGTGATCGCCTGTCCAAATATGCGCATTTTATCGCCTTGACACACCCCTATACTGCAAGACAAGTGGCTGAGTTACTCGTCCAACATGTGATTAAGTTGTATGGCATTCCTGCGACCATTGTCAGTGATCGCGACACTGTATTCACCAGTGCCTTTTGGTCTGAGCTCTTCAAATTAAAAGGGACGCAACTATGTCTAAGCACCTCCTTCCACCCCTAATCCGACGGCCAAACTAAGGTCATCAATAGAACGTTGGAAACCTATCTCCGGTGCTTCTGTGCCTACACACCCACTACTTGGGACAATGTCCTTCCATGGGCGGAGTATTGGTATAATACGAGTACTCACAGCGCCACAAAGTTCTCTCCTTATCAAGTCTTATATGGCAAGGCTCCTCCTGTGCTCACTCCTTATGTGCCCAATACTGCTAAATCTAAGGATGTGGAAGTGTCTCATCGAGAGAAACCTCACATTGCAGCTGCTCAAGGATAATCTGAAGAAGGCTCAGGATCGGATGAACGGGAATGCAAACAAGCACAGGATCGAGAGGGAGTACACAGTAGGGGACTCAGTGTACCTCAAGCTCCAGCCATACTGACAAATTTCAATTGGCGGCAAGCGCATACACAAGCTCTCCCAACTCTATTATGGTCCATATGCAGTGATAGAGAAGATTGGCCCCGTAGCTTACAGACTTCAATTACCCCGCACGCCAAAATCCACGACGTCTTCCACGTATCACAACTCAAGCAACATTTGGGGAATGGTAGCAAGATCCAGGTGCACCACCCTAGTTATTTTCATGATGGGAAGACAGAACCCATCAGGGTTTTAGATCGCCGTATGGTGGGGAGGAAGGGGTGGCTGCTAGCGAGGTTTTGATCCAATGGAAGGGGAGCACCGAGGAAGAGGGGAAGATTTTTTGGACATCTACGGTCGCTTTCCTAAGTTCCAGCACATTATGGAAGCTCCTATTCAAGCGGGAAGGGATGATACATCCTAAATCGTATCTAGGTGCTCAATCGAGCTGTGTATCAATCCTAAAGAACTTACGTATCAGTCCATAGAGAATATCTTTCTTCTAGGGACTTTTATGCAAATAAGCCCCCCTTTCGCAACTAAGCCCACCTTTTAATTTCCCCTCTTACAGTTGTCAGCTGGCGAGTGAGAGTGAGGGGCGCAGTGGGGCCCACTGGGTAAGAAACGATTAGGTACAGTGTATTCGGAAGCACGGGTAGCGCACGCAGTGCGTAGTGAATCGAGTGTAACTGGGTGTTGTATAAACCCTGAGATTGTATTGCTTCTTTTATGAAAATTAATGAATTAAAACTCCATAGTTGTCCCTGTCCTTCTCCTCTTCTTTCCTTATTCTTGTTACCCAAGCTATGTCGCATGTAGCCGCATGCCGACTACACGAAGTGGTCGGAATCCGATCATTCCCAAGATCGGGGATGTATCAGAAAGAAGTTAGAATTGGAAATATGAACTTGAATCTTTTGTAGTAGATTGGAATGATGATGTTCAAAAATTTGTTAAAGTGATGACGGGATCGTATAAGGATTGAAAAAAGTGCCCTGGTGAGGAAATTTTTGAAAAATTACAAGATTGCGAGAAAGGATATTAATAAAGCCGTTAGAGATGCTAAATCTAAGGCTTATAAAAACTAGAGAGGGGGAGAAAGAAGCATACAAGCTAGCTAGGATCAGAAAAATCAAAAGTGAGTATAAAGATTTAGGTAATGCAAAATGTAGTAAGAACGAGAATCAAAGAGTGTTAGTAAAATATGATGGTATTAATGAGAGATGAAGGATTTACTTTCATAAGTTGTTTAATAAGATGGAGGTCGACTACAGAAGCTATATATACTAAGATGATTGATAGAAAAGCATATGAAGAAAATATATAGATATTCATATGGTTTTTGTTTATTTGGAAAATGCTTATGATAGAGTTCCAAGAGTTTGGGAGAAAAAAACAAGTGTTTGGTAATTATATTGATGTTATTATGGATATGTATAGCAATGTAGTAACTAGTGTAAAAACGTGTGGAGGGGAGACGTAGTCATTCCCTATTACCAGACTTGCACCAAGATCAACCTTAAGTCCTTACCTATTTCAATTTGTATTAGTTATGGATGAATTAAATAGTCACATTCAAGATAAGGTCCCATGGTGCATGTTGTTTGCAGATAATATAGTTTAGATTGATGAGATTGGAGAAGACATAACTTCAAAATTATAGAGATGAAGAGAAACATTTGGATCTAAGGGATTTAAAATTAGTAGGACTAAAATAGAGTATATGTGTTATAAATTTAGTACTATTACGAGAAATGATGAGTGTGTCATTTGTATTAAGAACTTTCGTTATTTAGGGCTGGTTATTCATCAGGACAGAGAAATTGAGGAGGATATTACACATTGAATTAAAGCGGATTGGTTTAAATGACGAAATATATCAGGCGTATTGCACAATTAGAAGATACCCTCAAAAGTTGAAGAGAATTTTTATTGGATAGATGTACAAGCTGTCATGCTTTATAAATTCAAGTGTCAGAAGGTCAAGAAACAGGTTCATCCGTGATAAGGTTGATGAGTGGAAACACACGAAAAGACAAATATGAAATAAATTCATATCGAAGAAAGTGGAGTCTGCTCCAATTGTAGAAAAAACATTTTAGAACTAGTTTGGAGACATACAACGAATACTGATAATTGTTGCAATTAGGAAGATTGATAGGATGACAGATATGGGAGCAAAAAGGATTGAGTGTAGACCTAAACTAACTTGGGTTGGAGCTGTTAATAAAGATTTGAAACATGTTAATTTGACAAAGGAGGTGGTCTCAATAAAGTTTGTTGCATAGAAAAGTATTCATGTAGCCGACCTTATAAATTTGGGGGTTTTATTATTGTTGATGCCTTTAGAGTTGACTGAACCTGATATTCAAATTGGCAAAGATGACCACGTTCATGGATACATGTTGTTGGGTAAGAGGGACCTCGGTTTTCTTGCAAGAAAATGATATATGCCTCACTTGTGCATATGATTTATGATGGCACATAGCTTAAATGTGTCATAGCATAGATAGAAAAACCTTCTTTTGGGGAGATATAATGGTTCCCCCAACATTTCATGTAAAATCAACTGCTAATAAGTATATTATTATTATTATTATTATTATTATGGAGCTCGGCTTTATCTCTGCTCGAATGTGGAGCTCGGCTTTATCTATGATAATAAATAATTAGCACATAGACCCATTCTATTTAATCACCTTGTGACACTTTGAAAAGGATCCAGATAAACCAAAACATTATGATCACTTGAAAGGTGGAAAAAGAACGTGGGAATATTTAGGAAAAGAGCTTTTCTTAAGTTAAGGAGTGGATGATTTGAATGTGCGACTGCATGTGCCTTCTTTGGGAAGTAGTCCATGAGAAGAAGTCACTATCTTTGCGGAAGATTCAAAATCGAGTAGGGAAAAGAATGAGGGAAGAGGAAATAACTCAAACGAAAATCTCAACCCGAATCTTAAATTGATGGCTCTAAACTTGTCATAGGTATAGGTTAGATTTGATAGGAGCCACATTTCCATTGTTGTTTACAATCATCTGATGAGAGGTAATGTTTTGGTGCTTGATCCAATTTGTAAGAAGCCTGGAGCATGCAGATCATGCATAGAGCACAAAGTGGTTAAAGAAGGGGCTGGTTTTTTGCCAAACCACTTATGATGCGTTGATGCCTAAGTTTGCCAAGTACTAGAAAGCATGCAAGTAACTAAGCACTGAGAGGAGTGCTGATGATGGTTGTGTCATGGTTGTGCTTATGGTAGCCATGAGGTAGCAGGAGATAAAGAATTGTGGTTGTATCTCGTAAAAGTAGAAGTGGAGTCGAGAGGGCTAGAGGAATCTTGAGGAAGAGTTGGGGGGGGGGGGGGAATTAGGATCATATTTGGGTTTCGGGTTGTGGGCTTCAACTTAGTGGGCTGGCCTTATTCTTAGTGGGTTTGGGATGGTCTTTAACAAGTAAATATTGTACTTCTTATGTATAGAATCTGCCAATAGAAAATGTATAGTCTCTTTGCTAATTTAATTTGGTGAAAGAAAGATGGAAGATTAGAATCAAGAGGTTGAATCTTTAAGTTGCCCTTATATATCTCTTTTTGAGGATTATTTTAGTGTTCATTAAGGCCCTTTTGAGATGCACACATTTTGTTTAATTTGCATTTTTTTAAGAAAAAATGTTGTTAGTCTTTTTGGGTGGGCAACTTAGTTGGTTGGGGATAGGTGGTGGTGCTAGCTATTTAACTGAATAACATATCATATACAACCATTTTATTTAGTAAGCAAGGCAAGGATTGCTTCTTTCGCATATTAATGGAAAACATTTGTTTGAGGTAGGATCTTTCAATATTATTTTAGGGGTAGGCCTAATCCATAGAGGAGTTAAGCTTTTATGGATCGAGGGTCTGATTGAATTTTATGAATAATATATTTGTCTATTGTTTGGATAAGTTGAACGAGTTAGGCACCTATCATCTCCAATACAATCAAGAACCTAACAACTCGAATCCAGAAAAGATTGCATACTCCTACATCTTGTTTGGATAAGAGGAGGGTGCTTATTTATGTCAAGAGGTTGATGGATAATGGAATAATAAACCAAGAAATTGCATGAAAGTATTGAAATAATGGGCTAGGTCATAATTGAAGGAAAGCAATGTGATGTAAAACTAACCCTAAAAAAGAGAATTTCCAAGAATCTTAACGGGTTAATTTTACCAACACGTTATGCGGATTAAAGTTAGAAATTTTAAATTGTTAATTGGTTTGATGGATTTTCAAGAACTGAATCACGTTTAACAATCTCAATTAATAATTCAACTCTACAATCAATAATGAAATTCCTAAGCGTTCTTAGCAAGTAAAAGATTCAATACTGATTCGTACTCTAATTAAGCAAGTGGAACACTCAATCTCAATTGTTTGTGGGCGACAGTTAAATTGAATAATATAATAGAGATAACAGTGCAGTATAACACAAATATTTGAGAATTGAAAAGAGTATATCGAGGGTTCGAAGAACTCAGCGTAGATTTCGGAAGAGTACAGCAACCAAAGAAACAGCAATGGTAGCAACAACTTCAATAACAATGGTTGGTGGATCTGGACTGGGATCGGTCTTGCTGTTGACGGGCAGAGGCAAGTGAGAGGGCGGACGGTGCTGGTTGCGTCACGGAGGCGCAACAGGAAGAGGGGACCAGGGGGTGGTCGGACTGTGCCGGGGAGTGGCGCCTGGGCATGCAGTTGTCGACGGAGCAAAGGAGAACAGTGCTTGGGTTCGTCACTGTTGACGAGCGGGAAACAAGGAGGTCGGGAGGGGTTTTGGTGCCTGGGCGTCAATGGGGGCAGCGTCGGGAGGTCGACGCGGCGGCGGGAGGCACAACGGCGTCGGGGTCGACGTCGACGAGGTGAGCGACGAGCTAGGGTTTCTGTCGGGTCGAGAGTAGGGGGGAAGAAGATGATGGGAGAGAGAAGGGTTTGGGTGTAATTGATTTGGGAGATTTTTTTTTAATTTGGGGTAGATTTTAGAGTTTATCACAAACACTAAAATTGTATTAGGATTTATCACAAATCCTAATAAATTGGATCTCAATTGTATCACACTGTCACGCCCCGCTTTCCAAAAAGGAATACGGAATACGGATACGCGACAGAAGCCCAGCGAATGATTTTCATCATTCATAAGCTGTTCAAGAATCTTTACAACATATCACAAAAATAATCAGAGTCGGAAGCAAAAGTATCAACCAACATGCATAATTGAAACAAGATACCAACAGAAATTACTTGAAACCAATATAATAATCTCAAATAATCAAATTCTGAACGAGTCAAATATCCTGGGTCAGATCGCCCAAATACAAATAAATATCCAAGAAATCAAGTACACTTTTATTCAAGTTCAAGCAACAAATAATAATAATAATAATAATAAAGCATAAACTCCAACACTAATACATCATCTCGCCAATACCATCTGGCAGTTGACCATCCTGATCTGCAATCAGTAAATTTGCAGGAGAAGGAAAGAGAAAAACAAGTATCCATCAATTGCAACTAACAGGCCACTTATAATGTAGGATACAAGCACATGAGAAAACTAACAAATAGCATGGAATGAAGCATCAACAGTAATAACTAACATGAATTAGTAAAACAAGGTTGATTAGCATGGTATACTAACAGTACAGGTGTTTATGTTAAACGCAGTGTCATATGGCAACTAACAGTGTCCAGTAACAGTATCGGATAACAGTATCAGTAGCAGTATGTTCAGTGTATCAGTGTAACAGTATAACGGTGTCAGTGTAACAATATAACAGTGTCAGTGTAGCAGTATCAGTCTAACAGTATCAGTCTTATGTTCTTACAGTCTTGTGTGTATTACTAGCTAGGTAGTACTTCATGCGCCCCAAAAACATAATACATGGTTGCTACAACAAACAGTTTCGCTTATAGATTTCGTAGAGAATCATGTAGGGCAGTGTACTTAGGTATCAGTAACAGTAGCAGTAGCAGTAACAGTCAGAACCTAGTGGTCCTCCTCCGATTACACCTTCCTATAGGAAAGTGTGCAATCAGGTAATCAGTAACAGAAATCAGACTGTCAGAACCTATTGGTCCTCCTCCAAGTACACCTTCCTATAGGAAAGTGTGCAGTCAGGTAATCAGTATAACAGTATAACAGATGCTCAGTACGGAAATACGGGCTTCCTTCCAAGTACACATTTTTATAATTTCCCACTACTAGATCTTTCCCTTAAACCCCGGTTTGGTTATTTTTATTATGGTCATCAAACATGCATGATGTGTACGAAATAGTGTCAAACTAACATGGTGTAATCAGTATTAGGTTCAGGGAAACAAATAAACAATCATAGATATTATACAGTCACATAAACGAGCAAAATAGTGTATGTTCATATTCAGGACAGCATGACAGTATAGTAGTAAAACAGTGATTCTTGTCGCTACAGAAATGCAAATTTGGATCCGTCAAAGGATATGGAAAATAGACTTCCACACGAATCCAGCGAATACAAATAAGTCACATAGTACTTCACAACATCATAACTCAAAACAGGTTCGAAAACAGAAAACATGTTCAGTCAGAACTCAGGAAAACAAATTCTCAGTCAGGAAAACTGCATCGAAACCTCTCAAATAAATTCAGGAAAAATCTGGGGTATTCCCCTATATGTCTAGAATCAAAATATAAAGTTTCATAATATTCCAGTAAAATTTGTTTAGTCATCAAAAATAAGAAAACATCAAGAAACGACACTTTGGCAAATCTGGAATTCCCAACATTGTTGTACGAAAACTAAGATATCTCGCAACCAGTGAAACAAAATCCGAATCCGCCAAGGGATATGAAATAGATAAAATATACTTTCTTATTTCACAAACATTTTTCATACAGTAAAAGGAATCATAGTGAAATTAAGGTTCTTTACAGAACAGCGAGCAAAATACAGCAAGTACAGATTTCATAAACGAGTATGAAACAACACATAAAACTCGTCAATAAAATTCACCAAAATTCTGGATAATCCCTAGATATGTATAGAAAGACTGACCAAAGTTTCAGATCAAAATAATATACGTAGCATAGTTCTTTAAAATAATTTATCATCAAAATTACCGAAAAACAGAATCTGGAAAAGGTCGACACCTCTGTACTAAAACAACCATAACTCAGTCATACGAAATCAAAATTAAGCAAGGTCAGAGGGGTTTGAAAATAGATGAAATTATCTAAAACTCATGTTTTATACCAAAATTAAGATACTGACTTTAAAATAGTCCAAAACAGTAAACAAAACAGAACAGCGACAAAATACAGATTTCTCCCTTAAAAACAAAATCAACATAGATTCAAAAAAATTGATCCAAACATATCCAAACATGAAATCGAGTCTACTAAGTGTCTAAACATCATGATTTAGGGTATCTAACATGTCCACACCAAATATATCATATGGGTCTCAACCAAAATACAATTTCTCACCAAAGTCTCACATACATGATTCAAATCAAGAGCGGGCGAATCCTAGGTTAATTCATGTCCAAATTGTGTCTGAGTCATCTATGGTCAAATTTTCACAATAGAGACAACCCATCAAGGAAAACATAAACAAAAGTCGTCTCTAGACCCAACTACACTATATGTGAATTTTTTGTCTTATATTAAACAAATGAATTAGAGCACAAGTTACTTGCCTTAACCGAAGACGAAAACGCTGAAAACCAAGAATAACGGGAACGAATTCCCGGCCAATGAATGCGAACGAGCGAGTCACGAACCGAACCCACGAACAAGATCCACGAACAACTACGAACAAACCCAAGAACGACGAACTCCACGAACACGAGGAGAACCACTTCAACCGAATAACACTCGCATAGGGAAAGCACGTGCACACCACTCAACACACAACCCGCACAAATAACGGCGGGGTAACGACACAAGCGACGGGGGACGGCAGCACAGTGGCTATCGCTGTTGCTGGTTCTGTCTGTCGCTGCTGTCCAGTGTCAAGGAGGAGGCACAGCACCTCGGCGCTGTCGTGGCTACCCGCTGGAGGTCGACGGCGCACTAGGGCAGCGCCGGCGAGGGCGTGCGTCGGTCTAGCAGCGCAGGGTAGCTGCGATGGGCTAGGGCGACGCGATGCAGGGACGGGGGAGCACAGCGGCGGGGAGCCGCAGTCGACCTCGGAGTGCGCTGACGAGGTGTAGGGGCTGGCGAGGCTGTTGCTACGTCGCGGAGCAGAGTAGCACGACGCTACACTGCGGGGGAGAAGACGGAGATGGGGGAACCAGGGGGTGCTGGCTGCGTCGTGAGGCATCGCTCAGCCAGGGAGAGGGGACGGGAAGGCGGAGAACGGGAGAGTTGGAAGATGGGTTAGGAGGCGGCTATTAGGGTTTGCCGAAGGTGAGAAGTCGGGGAGGGAAATATATAGGGGGAGAAGGGTTTGAGATGGGTAACGGGTTAGGGGAGTTATCGGGTCTGGGTTTTAAATTAACTGGGTTTGGGTAATAAAACAGGAAATGGGTTTACATGGTATAATAAATGGGCTATAGGGTAAGTTATAAACAGGGTAGGGGTTTAGTTATAAATGGGTATTGGTTTAAAGGGGTTTAATGGGTATTAAAAATCCATTAGGGTTTCAATAAAATTAATTTAAAAAAATATAATTAGATTAATATTAAAAGTAAATAATTTATTCAATAGAAAATATACAATTAGAAATACCATAGTGCAATAAATCAAATAGTATACACTGATTTAATACTCCAATACTAGCAAATACAATAGGATTTTAATATACAATCAAAATGTAATAACAATAAAAATAATAATACTAACAGTAGAATTTAATAATAATACTAAAAATAAATTAACAGTAATAACAATAATAGTAAGATTTGTATTAAAATATAAAATTATACAGAATAGTCATAAATACAATTATTGATCGAAAATAGATTTTAAATGGAAGATTCAACAATACATTTTGACAAAAGATTTTGAAACCCGAAAAAAAATAATTTGCAAAGAAATTGAAAAACATAAATACACTAAAATACATTTTTGTGAAAATAGGGGTTACACACACAAAGGAGAGAAGAAGAGTAAAACTCAAACACAATAAATTTTTAATCAACAATGGCATGTCTTTCTCATTAATCTCAAGGCCTATATATAGGCTCAAAACAAATCAAGATACAAATCTCAGAATATTCTCAAAATCTCAAAAATATTCTAATGCATAAAAAAGATTACATATAGCTATAATTGCCAAAAATAAATATGGTACAGAAATAAAATCTTAAACTCAATATAATTGATGTCCTCATCATTCTCCCTGGGTGGGAGAGAGTTCAACCCAGTCGAGCCAAAACAAATGATCCTGTCATGGTGCTCCAAAAGATCTGATCCAGTTGCGGGAGCTCCTCACGATCACCGCAAGTGTCATCCGACTTCGGCTTGTTCTTCCACCTTACCAAATACTTGTGCATACCACCATTTTTTGTAGAGATTATCGGATCATCTAAAATATTATTCAATTATTCTGTCGGTGGATAAATAGTATCAGGTAGAGGGGTAAATGTGGGAATCTCACCATTAGGCTGCAGGGTGGGCTCATCTATAAGAAAATTTCTATGGTTAAATTTTGAGCCTTCATAGAGTACTAGATTCTCAATATTGAAAGTCTTATGCCAAAGCCTCCAGGAAGGTCAACGACATAGGTATTATCATTGATTGTCTGTAGAATCTTAAATGGGCCTGCAGCACGTATGTTCAAGTTCTTAACGGGTCCAACAGGAAACCGTTCCGGATGAATTCGAACCATCACCTCATCACCAATATCAAAAGTTATAAATTTCCTTCTAATATCTGCTATTAACTTGTAGTTAAAATTATTCTATTAAGTTCCTTGGAAATTTCTCTATGCAAGTCATGAATGTGATATGCAAATGTGGGTGCACTCTGTGACTCTAGGATGTAGCGCCCCGAGTTCTACACACTGGGAACTCGTGACACTTACCCAGAATCTTTTCTTCAATAAGTACACAACACAAAAATTGCAGGAAATTAGAAACTTACATTTGCACAAGAAAACTATATTCTCCACTTGGATGCATTCTGCAGCTTGAGTCTCCTGCTCCACGGTCAGCAATCCTGCAACGAGCAAACTGTGGGTACGTCAATTGAATACAACTGACACAATGCGGATGAAACCCGTAATCTCCAAAATCCTCAACAATCATTATTTGATGCAGAAGAAAGAAAACGTGAAGGTCATACAAACATAAATATCGGTGTATGTCATGATCTAGATTCTAATGCACAACTCATATGCACACCATGCTCTTAATCTAATGTAAATTGATTTGAAAACGTATGCATTCCATACTACATACTCCCAAAATCGAGTTTGCATTCTCCAGATGATAGGGTTCAATCCCTCGCCATGCATCCTACTCTTGTACTCCTTCCTGTTTCTGACATTCATCTAGTGACTGGTAGAGTCTGCAGCACATGCGGTCCATTTTCGATCCTGCAGTCAGATCGTGGTCCTTCTCCACTCTGAACGGCAGTGACCACCCTGTTCGTTCAGATTATGGTCATTCTCCACTCCGAAAGAAATTGTGGTCCCTCTCCACTCCCGATCAGGCCGGTGATCATCAACTCTGCCGGAATCATGGTCCTTCTCCACTCCTGCCCCTACCAAAGTTATCATGAATATAAGGCGAATCGATAGGGCCACCCCTACTCCGCCCAGAGACTTAGAGTTATACTCTTGCTCCTTGTTCGTATTGATAACTCAGAACATAGACGAAAACTTAAGAGTCCATCTCCTAAGTTTCGACAGGACTTGTGACTTACGTCTGCATTCCGTTCTTATCACTAAATTCCAGAAATTAACAGTCGAGACCACGCCGTACGTGTCCCAAACGAGACCACGCCACACGTGTCCCCTTGACAGGTGAGTAGTACACGCCCAACTAGTGTCTGTCCTTACCAATCATCCTAAATTAATTTCTTAATTCACCAACTTACCCGATTCAAATTGCTTTATTAACACAACTTCTATTTTCTAAGTTAATTAAACTGTGCTCCTAGTTTTCACTTCCACCCTTCAGCAAGTTACTTAACTAAATTAACTTAATTCACTAACTAGGTTCTAAGTGAATTCAACCTAATTGAATATCAACAAGTTTCATCTTGATTTAATTGGGTTCAACTTAGCCTCCAATCATGCTAAGAGTTGACCTACACATGCACCAAACTAGTACACTCAATGTGCACCACACTTCACAACAAAGTACGCATATAAGTATGCATTGATTATATACATACCCATGCATAACCGTATTTCATCTAACACCGCATTCCATGCTTATTAAAATTGTTTCCATACTAGTATATTGCACACATGTGTATGTACTACCTCACATCCACATAATGGTAAATACCTTAGTGTAATCAACCTATTTCACATACACACATACAACAATTTTTAGCAAACCATCAATCATTAAATTCATAAATTGAACACAAAAGGAATGGAGAATACCCACTTTGATTTGTTTGCAAGCTTCAAGTTGCTATATTCTCCTCCTTGATTCTTCCTTGACTTGCTCCAATCCAATAGTAGTAGTAGTAAAGTAGTAGAAGTGATAGTAGTAGAAGTGGTAGTAGTAACAACAGTAGTAGTAGTAGTCGTAGTCTGCAGTAGTAGTAGTAGTTGAAGTAGTATATTAGTAGTAGTAAAGCAGTAATAGTAATAGTCAGTAGTAGTAGTAATAGTAGTAGTTAAGTAGAAGTAGTAGTAATAGGCATATATATAAAGAGACAAGGGGAAAAATAGGTTGCTGTTGCTGCTGCCGGCCGTAAAGGGAGAAAAGAGAGAGAGAAGTGTAGGATGTGGTGGAAAAGTGTTGAAAAGGCTTAGGTGTCCTCACTTTTTGCATATACCCTCTTAGGCTTTAATGTAATTGCACTTAACCCCTAAATCTTATTGGATTGGGCTTTAAGAAAGAAAGTGTTGGGCTTTTAAAAGAAAACATATTAGGCTCTTAAAAAAATAACTATACTAACATAAAAATAATAGTGTAGTGTATAACAATGTATATGTATATTCACTGTAAGAAATTTAGGGGTATTACATAGGATGTTCTAACACATGGATAAAATCTATAGGCTGCCAAGTGACTTGGGATGGGATGGGTGACTCAGGTATACTCAATGGAGGTGACTGGACAGATTGAACATAATTAAGAGACTGGTCATCCTTTTTTTCATCAAAGTCATCACTTACATTAGGTCATAGGTAAACTCAGTGTCGGGCTCATCAGCGATGACTGCGGTACCCTCTACTATATTGATCCTACTTGGGCTGGACCAGTTTCCAGCAACATGGCCGTATCCCTTACATTTATAGCACTTAGTAAGGATCAGTCTTAGAATAGTCTCTTTCAGTGTTCTTGCTCGTGCTGTCATTTATAAGTGGATAGGAATTTGAAGTATGTTTGTTTGGGTAAGACTTGTTAGCGTACTGAGGAGAGGAGTGGTCAGGTCTAGAGGGATCATGAGGATTCATTTTAGAGGAATGATCTATCAAATCACTGGACTTGTAATGGAAATTTGCTTTAAGAGAATCCATATCGAGGACAAGAGCATAAACTGCCGCTAATAAGTCCACATTTCTATGAATTAGCCTGTTCCTCAGATCGGCTCGTAATCCAGCCTTGAACCTAGAGAGACTTTGTTCTTCACTCTCTTTACCTAAAGCATTGCACCGAATAAGGAAGTCATCAAATTTATCAACATATTCTTGTGTGTATTTACTTTCTTGATACAGTTGGTTCCACGAACCTAGCAATCGGGTGTGGAACGATAACGGTACATATCTCTCAGTGAGCTTTTCTTTCATGGCTTTCCAAGTGGCTATGGGTGCCAGGCCTCAACCTCTGTGGGCATGTTCAAGATTGGTCCAGTGTTGTTGAGCTTTATCCGTCAATTTCATAATGGCAAATTTAACTTTCAGGGCTTCACTCATGTCAAACCACACAAAGTAGTGGTCCATCGCACGGATCCAATCAAGGTAAGTTTGGGGTTCCATGTGGCCTTCAAAATGGGGAACGTCAGCCTTAACGTTCTTCTTATATTGTTCGTCAGGGTCACGTTCTTGATGTCGATCGTCACGAACATTCTCTTGAGGGATCTGACGATCAGCATGAAGCTCAGGGGCAACAGTTTGATTTAATTCCACTTTCTCAAGCCTCTGATTGATATTGGCAAGAGTTGCTTGAATGACAGCTAGGGTAGCGAAAATATCATAGTTGTCCATCTCAGTTCGAGAAGGTCTAGGGTTCCTAGTTGGGTGATTTGGGAGAGATAAGAAAGGCTCTTCAGGATCTGGGATGGTGCTGTGAAGACGCATTCACCAAAAGTGGAAAACTAGGAGTCGTGTGTATGCTAGTTTTTTTTTATTTTTTATTTTAAAAATAAATCTGAAATGATCTAAAATAAAGAAAGAAAAAATAAAAGACTATACGATCCTAAATGAATGCAAAAATTGATGCCTAAATGATGCAAGAACTAGGGTTTTAAGAACCTTCGCTCTGATACCAAAATGATGTAAAACTAATCCTTAAATAGAGAATTTCCAAGAATCTCAACGGGCTAATTTTACCAACACGTTATGCGGATTAAAGTTAGAAATTTTAAACAGTTAATTGGTTTGATGGATTTTCAAGAACTGAATCACGTTTAACAATCCCAATTAATAATTCAACTCTACAATCAATAATGAAATTCCTAAGCGTTCTTAGCAAGTAAAAGATTCAATACTGATTTGTACTCTAATCAGGCAAGTAGAACACTCAATCTCAATTGTTTATGGACGACTGTTAAATTGAATAATATAATAGAGATAACAGTGCAGTATAACACAAATATTTGAGAATTGAAAAGAGTATACCGAGGGTTCGAAGTACTCAGCGTAGATTTCGAAAGAGCACAACAACCAAAGAAACAGCAATGGCAGCAACAACTTCAATAGCAATGGTTGGTGAATCTGGACTGGGATCGGTCTTGCTGTTGACGGGCAGAGGCAAGTGAGAGGGCGGACGGTGCTGGTTGCGTCGCGGAGGCGCGACAGGAAGAGGGGACCAGGGGGGTGGTCGGACTGTGCCGGGGAGCGGCGCTGGGCGTGCAGTTGTCGACGGAGCAAGGGGAGAACAATGCTTGGGTTTATCACTGTTGACGAGTGGGAAACAAGGAGGAGGTCGGGAGGGGTTTTGGTGCCTGGGCGTCAATGGGGGCGGCGGGAGGCGCAACGGCGTCGGGGTCGACGTCGACGAGGTCGGCGACGAGCTAGGGTTTCTGTCGGGTCGAAAGTAGGGGGGAAGAAGACGATGGCAGAGAGAAGGGTTTGGGTGTAATTGATTTGGGGAATTTTTTTTTTTAAAATTTGGGGTAGATTTTAGAGTTTATCACAAACACTAAAATTGTATTAGGATTTGTCACAAATCCTAATAAATTGGATCTCAATTGTATCACACAAAGGAGAGAAGAGTAAAACTCAACACAATAAATTTTTAATCAACAATGGCATATCTTTCTCATTAATCTCAAGGCCTATATATAGGCTCAAAACAAATCAAGATACAAATCTCAGATTATTCTCAAAATCTAAAAAATGTTCTAATGCATAAAAAAAATTACATATGGCTATAATTGCCAAAAACAAATATGGTATTGAAATAAAATCCTAAACTAAATAAAATTGATGTCTTCATCACAATGATAGCTAATTTGGTTAGGAGAGGAACCACCATATTGTGGAACCAAAAAAATATTGGTCTACTTATAACTTGTTATCCATATCATATTTTACGAATATGAATATAGTTATGAGACGTATGATTCAGATACTGTTCTCTTATCGTCAAAAACAATATTGAATGAAATAGTACTCTGGGTGTAGACCAATAACTGCACAACTGATTACAGGAAATATGCATTTCATGTTATATGGAAGAATCAATATATCAATTTTTATAATCTTATGCGATGATATTGTTGACAATCAGTTGAACATTTGTGATTTGTGTATACAAAATATATTGCAATAACATAGAATATATTTCTATGATGAAAGTCTAAAGATTAATTGCCAAGATATGACTGAATGCGAGATATATGATTTCATCTTTTGGCATGCTACCTAGTTAATGTAATAGCATTATACCTTGCATTTCTGAATCGCCCCAAAGAAGCAGAAACCAGCATTTCCATGGTTCCAAGAGAACAGCTGCATTTGTAAAGTGATTGCTAAATCAAAATCTGCATTTGTAAAGTGATTGCTAAAGCAAAATTGACGGGTCTTCACTTCATTCGCTTTCTAACAATAATCGTTTCGCTTATAGGTGAGAATCATAGGCTTGTTGGTGAGATTCGTGAAAAATTCTCTTAGAATTTAGAAGCAATAACATTAGATACTTAATATTAGTACTTCAATTTAAATTGAGCCAGACGGGTAGTGACTTAGTAGTCGCTATGCAATAGTTTCATGTTACATTTGCTAGAGTGTGCCACAAATCTGCAAATACGGATTGGTTAATGTTACATGTTACATGTTACATTTTACAGTAGTTTCATGTTACCTTTGCTAGAACGTGCCACAAATCTGCAAATTCGGATTGGTTAGTTTAACATAACTCTTATGCTGCACAGTTCAACCTATAATTTCTACCAATGGTTACAAAAGAATCCACTCTTTCCATGATGTTTAAAGAAAATAAAAAATCTTTTAGAATTTTGAAAACTGGTGTTTCTCAAGCCTCAAATTCACCCCTTACATCAACCAATGATAATGTTTGAGAGATGTGAAGCGACTTTGATACAACTATTTCATTGTTGATGCTTTTTGATCATTTTGAATGCCCTTGGTTGGTTTCTTGTGACTAGCTAAACTCATTCTAGTCTTGAGGTGGTGTGGCCTAGTTGGCTATTATGAGGTTTCCGAGTGTCATAGCTCCAAGCAGAGGCTTGTATAGTGATCTCCCAATAGAGAGAAGGTGAGCAAACGGGACTTGGAAAATGCAGAGAGTGACTCAAGAGGCAAAAGAGAATAGGAAAAGTTCTTTTAGTTCTTAATTTGCAATTGCTTACAAATGAGGGGAATATAAAGGGCTTAGAGAATTCTCTAGTGAAAGCGTTCAGTGCATTACATAAAACATGGCTCTAGTAGACCACATTCATTACGTTTAGAATACAGATTTAGCTATTTGAGGAGTCATTAGTCAACTTGTAGGGAGACATTTTTCATAGTTCAAGGCAGCACTTTTCAGAACTAAGTTCTGGTCATAGGAATCTAGAAAATGGTGGATTAATGGGTCTTTTAGGCCAATTGAGAATTTTTTAAAATTTTGATATGCTCCGCACTTGATTATATGACACGTTGCATATTTGTAATACCAATCTTTCGATTGCTTCATTCTTCTAACATTAAAGGTCTATTTTCTACACCATCATGGTACGCTAGAGGCATAGTTCTAGCCTATTTATGTGGCCCCACCTCTTAATGTAACACCTTGGACATAGCATCCATTAAGTTCATCAGATCTCAAAAATTGTATTGTTAGGGTTAACAAAGCACATTGCTGGCTCCGTATTCATCACCAAAACATATTATCTTCAGAATTCTTGACCTGAAAATTTTGTAAAGAGTACAACACGAACCTCCTTTTGGGTTGATTTTTCACGCCTTAGTTTTAAGTCAACTGCAGCTTTGTTAGACCTGACATCTGCCGCTGGGAATTGCCCCTGTTTGTCTTGGTTGAAAGTTGAAACCTTCAAAAATTTAACCATTGGAAGTCATGCTTCACACCACCCAAGTAACTCTGGTCACATACAAACCCAGTTGCAATGCTTCGCAATGTTTTGCTGTTGTTGATCCTAGGCAGCACGAGGTGCAGGAGGGCAGCCTAGAGAGTGCCTATGTTGTGGAAATTTTTTAAATATATGTTTTATTTAAATTGAAAATGCAAGAAATTTTTTATAAAAAATTCAGGAAATTGAGACCATCTTTGGTTCTCTTTTTGGACCTTTGGGTTTGTTTCAACAGTGTTTAGAGAACCTGCTGGAGCCCAAGAAGTATAGACACGAGGACATGAACACAATGGACACGACACACCAACATAGGCAAAATTCTAAAACTACATTGAAGTAATTGGGCCTGTGTTAGGGACTTGTGCTCAACACACATCAAGCACAATATAGCTTCAAATAGAAGTGTTTGTGCTTCATAGGGTGGATGAGAGGAGACTCATGAGGGGAGGGGTGGAGTTGATATAGCAGGTGAAGAAGAGATGATAAAGGATATGGCATTGAGATGAGGGTTGGACCAGAGGAGGAGAGGAGTGTTGTAAAAGAATGGAAGAATGGAGAAGATGGAGAAGATGAGGCATTGCGACAAGGGCTGGAGTAGAGGAGATATAAGATGTGGCGGGATACTAACGAGAGGGATCCCCACCAAGGTTAGGAGAGTTGATGAGACGGTGAAGTGAAGTGTCAGGTAGAGAAAAGAGATTAGACTAAGAGAAGAAGGAAATATAGTCAGGGTTCAAGGATTTAATCATCTAAAACCCTTATAAGAGAGAAATATAGTTAGGGCTCATGGGTCATGTTAAACTTCTTTTGAATACTAAAATCCCACCCGATTTTTTATCTTTCGTATAAGAGTGCTTAACCACTATCTGAAGGGAGCAAAGTTGACCTCGTGCCTAGGTAGGACCCAACCTGTTTTCGAACATGGCAATCTTACCACTAGCCGAGGTTTCACTACAGCCTATCTCTCCGCAAGAAGATGAAAGTGGTAAAGATTTAAAGATATGCAGAGAGCGATTTCAAAGGCTATAAGAGAATAGGAAACCTTTAGTGCTTCTCAATTCCTTGGTGAGGTACTAATGACAAGAGGCACTTTGTTTTTTAAAAGAGTGCTAAGGGAGCCCCCTAAATTTTATTTTATACATTGTTTTGCATATACCTCTAGCAGATAATACTAATAACATTTCACGTACTCATTCAGCTCTTCAAGTGATTCACTAGTGAACTTGAATTTAACTCATCTAAAGAGGTAAAGATATTTTTCCATAGTTCAAGCCATCTCTTCTAGAAAATTGGACCATAGGATTCAATAAGATGGCTACCATGTCCTTAACCAACTGGACATTTCAGGTGGGCCAAATGGACTTCTACTTTTCTTTGGTTGTCACTCTGGCTCCTCATTCCATATGTTGGCTTGGTGCTGTATTAGCTCCCCTTTCTCGTAGGCAACATGTACATCAAACATAATGCTTTGTACATCTCAGCCAGTAATGGAATCTTTCAGAGATGCCTTGTGTGGTTCCAGATTTTGTCAACGGAATTCAATTTAGATCTCTGCTAAAGGATAGGTGAGCTTTCATGTCAGTTGAAATTTTTAGTGAAATGATATTTATCCAAAATTTTCAAGATTTTAAATGACTTTAGTATCTTCTGGTCATTGTGCTTGTTGTATTGTATTTTGATCTATCGGTATAAACCTTCTTAAATATGAGTGATTTGACTCACTTAACTTGTTATGTTCAATAAATGGTTCTTTTTTCCTTATCAGTACAACTGAGTAACTGTTAGAGGCATCAAACTAATGGTCTACCTAGTAAATTGTCAACGAGTATTTCTTATGAATGACATGTCTCAGGGATATAACCCATATGTTCTAGGGGTTGTTGGAAAGTGGAGCAGAGAATACTAATATTTCTAGTGGATTTAATTATTCCGGCTCTATGTATGTCAATAATAATCCACAAAGTTGATTCTTTTGGGTTCGAGTATGTGATTTTGAGTTGCTAATAATATGCTTGCTCTTTGTCTTTGTTGGACCCAACTCTGCATGAAATCACAAACCTGCTCTTTACACTATGCTCATTGCATTTCAACAGAGTATATTAGTAATCTTGGGAAGGGGATTAAAGGCATGTGGATGGAATTTGGCCAACCACTTATCTTTAAAAAGTCTTTAAGAGTATCTTGTGCAGTTGGTGCTAGCGATTACCAGAGATGACTAACTAATAGGAGTGTATTGCTAGTTTCACTTACAAATTGATACTAGTTTTGCAGCACCTTTCAGACTGATGGTAGATGCAATTTTTAAAAAAAAATACAGCTTGCATCATCCCTTGGTTATAGGCTCTATTTCAGTTTCATCTGTATCTTTGTAGTTTATATGCTAATTTGGATGGGTGTGAGTTGTGTGACCCTGGCTGATCCCTCTACCAGGTTAACTTTGTCAAACAAATGTGTTGCTTTTCTTTTGTAACTTTGTGTGTGGAAATTGTCAAACAAAATATTACCTCGGGTAAACATTAAACCAGAAGTATAGAATGATAGCTACCGTTGAGACTAAGGTTCAAAAATTTTACATTGGCTTGAGTCAATACAAAAAGAACATTGCATTGGGTATCTGATGAGGACATCGGTTCGAGACAATTCGGGCACTTCTATCAGCGCAAACATCGTCTAAGATGGCTATTTTATTAGCCCAATTATCTTTATTTCAGCAATTTTAGTTATTTTGGCATTTGTAGTAGTTTTGCTATTTGCATCCTGTATTTTTTGCATTTTAGATATTTGTATTGAGATTTATTTTGAGCCTATATATAGGCCTCTTGATTAATAAGAAAGAATGCTTCTGATTGACAGAAAAATTATTGTGGTTGAGTTTTGCTCTTCATTCATCTTTTTGTGTGAGACATTGAGATAACTTTTAGGATTTTTGATAAACTCTAAAAACTACAAAGTCTACCATTCAAATTCCAAACCCTAACCCATCACAACAGTCGCCACCCTCTCTCCTACTTCTTCTGTTTTGAAGCCCGAAACCTACCAAACCCAACTCCTCACCTTCCTCCTTGCTCCCCATCGCCCCTGCTGCATCCCACCTCCGACCTTCATCAGCCCCGACGACATCCCCTCCCCCTCTCCTCTTCTTCCGGCTGCTCCGCAACCCACTAGCACCCTTCTTCTCCATCCTGATGCTACCCCCTTCACCGACCACCTCAACCACCATCGTCTACCACCCCAACTCCACCCAAAGCCCCATCAGATCTACCACTCAAATCCCCGTCAACCCTAACCCTAATTCCCCAAATCTCCATCAAATCAGAAACCATACTCCAAATTCCCAAATCTCATGTTAGGAGCTCCTGGAATTGTCTGTTTGGGTCTCGCCATTGGAGAGGAGATGGAAGAATGAGGGAGAAGATCAAGAAGATTTAGAGAGGGAATTCTTGAACTGAAAAGCTTGTTTCATTCATTACAAATTGGAACATTTATAGTTGGTTACAAGTTTGTTACAAGGTCACGTGTCAATCACGTGAGCTCAACAACCCATCCCTCCAGCTAACTACTTTCCCGCCCAAACCAAAATATGAAAAAGAATTGTGCTCATAGCACGTACATTTGATACAACACCAAGAAGACTGAACTCAACTAAGAGCTGATACCAACTCTACTGAACTGATACCCAACTGATACTAACACCTGATACACTCAATCCAACTCAGGAGCTCCCTAACAACTCCCCCCTTCTTATCCTGAACTTGTCCCAAGTTCAAAGGTTGGATACTTCGTTCGCAGCTCATCGACATCCATCCATGTAGCATCTTCATTCCCTGAATTGGTCCATTTAACCAACACCTGTATACCCATTCTATTCCCTTTCTTGAACACTCTTCTATCCAACACCAACTCAGGTTCTGGCACATCTGGTTGAACCCAATAATAGGGTAAGTCTTCTGAAACCACTGGTGCATGATCTCCGTGACATTTCTTCAACTTTGAGACATGGAAGACTGGATGCAATTGAGCATTCGCAGGCAAGGCTAGCCTATATGCAACACTGCCAATCTTCTCCAACACTTGAAAAGGACCAAAAAATTTGGGAGACAACTTATGTGGCAAGGACCCTCTCATCGAAGCTTGTTTGTAAGGATGTAACCTGAGAAAAACCATATCCCCAATCTCAAACTGCCGATCCACTCTGTTTTTATCATAAAATTGCTTCATCCTATCTTGAGCTAACTTGATATTGTCTTTAAGCAATGTCAGAACTGCATCCCTATCACAAAGAGCTTCCTCAACTGCCTGAGCATCAGCCGTGCCAGTAACATATAGTGAAGGGCTTGGAGGTTTACGGCCATACACAGCCTCAAATGGAGTAATACCAATTGTCGCATGCCAATTTGTATTATACCAGAATTCTGCCCAACATAACCATTTGACCCAATCCTTTGGTCGTTGGCTACACATACATCTCAAGTATAATTCAAGTGCCTTGTTCACTATTTCAGTCTGTCCATCCGATTGGGGATGGTAGGCAGTAGTGTACTTCAGCTTACTGCCTTGCAAGCTGAAAAATTCTTTCCAGAATGTACTGAGAAAAATAGTGTCACGATCACTCACCACACTAGAGGGCATTCCATGTAACTTGTAAACATTCTCAATGAACAATTGCGCTACTGATTGAGCTGAGTAGGGGTGTCCAAGACTCATAAAATGAGCATACTTGGTGAGTCGATCTACTACCACAAAAATTACTGACTTCCCCATGCTCTACGGCAGTGCTTCGATAAAATCCATGGAAATATCATTCCAAATTAAGTCAGGAATAGGCAGAGGTGACAACAAACCAGCTGGATGAACTGTTTCACCTTTATGCTTCTGACACACCACACAATCTCTAACAAAAGCCTTAGTATCCTTACTCATACCTGGCCATTTAAACGACCTTTTGATGCGATGAAGAGTCTTGTGGAAACCAGCATGCCCTCCATTTTTGGATGAATGACAATCTAAGAAAATCTCCCTTCTAAACGCTGCTTGTGGACTTAAGAGAATCTTCCCTTTCCAGTACCACACCCCATCGTGGAATCTGTAAGTATTAGCAGGTACCTCACCTTTACTTACTTTTTCTTCTAGCTCTTTAAAGAATAAATCATTCATCACCATAGTTTTTATCTCCTCCAACCACTGTGGCACAATCATAGTAATGACAAAATGAGTAGCTTGATCCTCTACTTTTCTAGACAACCCATCAGCTACTACATTTTCTTTTCCCTTCTTGTATTCCACCCTGTAGTTGAACCCCAAAAGTTTCCATAACCACTTCTCCTGCATCTCCGTACTAATTTTTTGATCAAGAATGTGCTTTATACTTTGATGATCAGTCTTGATAATGAACATTTTTCCCAAAAGATATTGGCGCCAATGCTTTACTGCGGAAAGAACTGCCAACACTTCCTTCTCATATGTCGAGAGGTAAAGAGATTTCCCTTTTAACCCCTGACTCATATAGGCAATGGGATGATCTTCTTGCGTCAACACTGCCCCAATTCCAATCTTGGAAGCATCAGTCTCAACTGTAAATTGCTTTGAAAAATCTGGCAAACTCAACACCGGAGTAGTTGTCATGGCTATCTTGAGGATTTTGAAAGCCTCTGTAGCAGCTTCAGTCCACTTGAATCCATTCTTTTTTAGCAACTGAGTAAGAGGAGCAGCTATACTTCCATACCCCTTCACAAACTTCCGGTAATAACCTGTCAACCCAAGGAATCCCCTGAGCTGTTTGATAGTTCTGGGCTCTGGCCATTCTTCAATTGCTGAGATCTTAGCAGGATCAACAGAAATGCCTTTATCACTCACTATATGACCAAGGTATCCCACTTGGTTTGTACCAAAACTGCACTTGCTAGCTTTAGCAATCAGCCGATGCTCCTTCAAAACTGCTAAAGCTAGACTCAGATGCTCAATGTGACTCTTCAAATCTGCACTATAGATGAGTATATCATCAAAAAATACAAGAACAAATTTTCTTAAGTAATCCTGAAAGATGTTATTCATCAAACTTTGAAAAGTTGCTGGCGCATTAGTGAGGCCAAACGGCATCACTACAAACTCGTAATGGCCTTGATGAGTTCTAAAGGCTGTTTTAGGAATGTCAGATTCTTTCACCCTGATCTGGTGATATCTAGATCTCAAGTCTATTTTAGAAAAGAATTTGGCGCCGTGGAGCTCATCTAACAGTTCATCTATAACTGGGATAGGAAATTTGGCCTTTATAGTTTGGGAATTGAGGGCTCTATAGTCTACACATAACCTCCAGCTGCCATCAGCTTTCTTCACAAGAATTACTGGCGATGCATAGGGACTGCAACTGTGCCTTATCAAACCTGATTCAAGCATCTCCTTTACCTGCTTTTCTATCTCATTCTTCTGGTAATAAGGATGCCTATAGGGTCTCACACAGACGGGTTTTGCATCTGCAGCTAATGGAATTTGGTGATCTACTTCCCTCAAAGGGGGCATACCAATGCTTGGAGAGAACACCTCAGGGTATTGTTGTAAAACTTGCTGGATTTGTATTGGTGTTTTTGGAGAAGTAACATCAAACTCAGAAGGATCCTTCACTTCAGGAACACACTGTAATTGTAGTAGGAACATTTGGTTAGAGTATTCTAATGTTTTTGGCAATTCTTCCACACTTATAAGCTGCAACTGCCCTTCTACAAAACCCTTTAACAGCCTTTTTTTTCCTTGAACACTGAACTCAATTGTCAAGAGATTGAAATCCATGGTAACTCTACCCAGCGACTTCAACCACTGCGCACCCAACACCATTTGAGAAGGTCCTAGAGGCAAGATTAATAACTCAGCTGACAGCGAAACCCCTTGCACAATGAAGTGCGCCTCTTCAATTTTCCCTTGGCTATGCATTATCTCCCCATTAGCAACCGTTACCTTATATCGGTTATCCTTCAAGACTCTCAATCCAGCTTTAGTAGCAGTGTGTGGGTCAATATAGTTGTGAGTCGATCCTGTGTCGATTAAAATGTTCACCAACCTCCCACCAATAGATCCTTTAACTCTCAGAGTATGGGGATAACTCGAAGACCCTGATAAGGCATGGCAAGAGATCTGCATTAAATTTCCCTCCATACTCATTCCTGTAGCTTGATCTTCTTCTTCCACACCTTCCTCTTCCTTCTCCTCATCTTCAAATCTCTCCAAGAAGTAAAACTTCTGAGTTTTGCAACGATGTCCTTTGACATATTGTTCATCGCAATTGAAACACAATCCCTTGGCCTTCCTATCCAGTAATTCAGTTGGCGACAATCTCTTGGGAACAAAAGTGGATGTAGTGATGGACTCACTGTTCTTAGTCACAGGATTAGGTAGGATATTGGTAGTATTCTTTGGAACAAATGCAGGTTTACTCCATTTCTTAGTAATATATGCCTTCTCCTCATAACCTCTGGCCAAACCCATGGCTTCATTAACCGTCTTAGGCTTCTGTGCTTTGACGTCCCATCTAATCTCATCGCGCAATCCACTCACAAAAGAACTCAAGAAGTGTTTTTCTGTCCAATCTTCCACAAAATTTGATAGCCTATCGAATTCCTGTATATAAACTTCTAGCTCCCCTTTCTGGCTCAACTTCGTTAACAACCCTTCATAATCTTGGAACTCAGACGGCCCAAACCTCGTCATTAGCTCACTCACAAACTCTTGCCAAGAAATGACTTCCCTTCTCTGTTTGATGTGTCGCCGATACCATTGCGACGCTTTACCCCTCAAGTTCAGCGCAGCAAACTTCAACTTCTGTGCATCCTCAATTTCGAAAAATTCCATGAACTGTTCAGCTCCACACACCCACTCAGTGGGATCTCCTTCATGAAAGATCGGAAACTCCATTTTAAAGGGAGTTCTGGGAAAATTCATCGATTCACCCCTCAACCTACTTCCCATACTCACAGAGCTATTGAAGCGGAATGGATTTACAGGTTGTACAGGATTGGGTAAAATTGGATTTGAAACAGGTACTTCTACATCTCTATGTAATGGAGAATGAGATATTCCCATATTACCTCGTACAAAGCTGGGGCTGTGATTCATCTTCATCAGCTCTGTAACTTGCTCTCCTAAAGTCTGCACAGCCCCTGGCAGCGCCGCCATTGATTCCATCGCCTCAGCGATTCGAGCCACCGTCACTTTCAGCTCCTGAACTTCCACTTCGATCGACGAGGTGCTTCCGACATCTCTAGCGTCAGAATCATCGCTCGCTGGCTCTGATACCACCGTGTTAGGAGCTCCTGGAATTGTCTGTTTGGGTCTCGCCATTGGAGAGGAGATGGAAGAATGAGGGAGAAGATCAAGAAGATTTAGAGAGGGAATTCTTGAACTGAAAAGCTTGTTTCATTCATTACAAATTGGAACATTTATAGTTGGTTACAAGTTTGTTACAAGGTCACGTGTCAATCACGTGAGCTCAACAACCCATCCCTCCAGCTAACTACTTTCCCGCCCAAACCAAAATATGAAAAAGAATTGTGCTCATAGCACATACATTTGATACAACACCAAGAAGACTGAACTCAACTAAGAGCTGATACCAACTCTACTGAACTGATACCCAACTGATACTAACACCTGATACACTCAATCCAACTCAGCAGCTCCCTAACATCTCATCAAATCCTAATCCCCAAATTCACTTCAAATCCTAAACCCTAATTCTCACATCAAGGAAATGAGCTTTGGAGGAGTACAGTGCTATTGATTGCAATGGTTGACATCTTCTTCCTTCATCCGTAACAACACGTTCATCGAATCCCGGTAATTTCTTTCCATTCTTCTTTATTTGTGGTACCATATATCATCTCTAAAATATTATCTAAATTTACTGTCGTCCACAAATATTGAGTGCGTGTGATTCTACTTGCTAATTAGAATACAAATCATTATTGACTATTTTACTTGCTAAGAATGCCTAAGTATAATTATTGATTGCCAATATTGAATTTTTAATTGGGATTGTTAAACTTATCTCATATCTTGAATTTTCATCAAACGAATTAATAGTTTTAATTTCTAACTTAATCTGCATTACTTGTTGGTAAACTTGATCTTTTGATATTCTTGAAAAATTCTTTACTTAGGGTTAAGTTTATATCATTTTTGGTATCAGAGCGAAGGTTTTAAAACCTTAGTTCTTGTATCATTTAGTCATAATTTTTTTTGCATTCATTTAGGATCATTTCAAGGTTATTATTTTAGATCATTTCAGATTAAAAAAAATTATTTTAAGTTCATTTAGGTCACATTTTTCCAAATTTCAGCTAGTACACATCCCCACAACCCCTAGTTTCTTGCCTTGGTGAATGCGTCTTCGCAGCACCATCACAAATTCAGAAGAGCCTTTCTTATACCTCCTAAACTACCCAATCAGAAATCCTAGAAATCAGCAAACCCCTCCTTGAACTGAAATGGACAACTCTGACATTTCCACTACCCTCGCTGCCATTCAAACAACTATTGCCAATATCAATTAGAGCCTTGAGCAAGTGGAATTGAATCAAAATGCTACCCCTGAGCTTCATCCTAATCGTCAGTTTTCTCAAGGGAATGGTCGTGACGACCGACGTCACGATCGTGACCCTGACGGACAATATAAGAAGAACGTTAAGGCTGGTGTTCCCCACTTTGAAGGCCATATGGAACTCCAAGCTTATCTCAATTGGATCCGTGCCATGGATCACTACTTTATGTGGTTTGACATAAGTGAAACCCTGAAGGTCAAATTTGCCACGATGAAATTGACTAGTAAAGTTCAACAACATTGAACCAATCTTGAACATACCCACAGAGGCCAAGGCCTGACACTCATAACCACTTGGGAGGCCATGAAAGAGAAGCTCACCGAGAGATATGTGTCTGTATCATTCCACACCCAATTGCTAGATTCGTGGAACTAACTCTATTAAGGAAGTAAATCCACCTAAGAGTATGTTGATAAGTTTGACGACTTCCTTATTCAGTGCAATACCTTAGGTAAAAAGAGCAAAGAACATACTCTCTAGGTTCAGAGCTGGACTACGAGCCGATCTTGGGAATGAGCTAATTTATAGAAATGTGGACTCCTTGGCAACAGCTTATGCCCTGTCCTCAATATGGATTCCCTTAAAGCAAATTCGTACTACAAATCCAGCCATTCGAGAGATCATTCCTCTAGAATGACCTCCACTGATCTTTCTAGACCTAAGCCCTCTTCTTCTCAGTACCCCAACAAGTCTTACCCAAGCAAGCTTACTTCAAATGATCCACCTAGGAATGACAACAAGGGTAAGAATACTGAAAGAGACTACTCTAAGATTGATCATCTCACTATGTGCTATAAATGTAAGGGATACAACCATGTTGCTGGCAACTGTCCCAGACCCAGTAGGATCAATATAGTAGAAGGTACTGTTGTCATTCATGATGATTCCGACAATGAATTTTCCTATGAACCTAATGAAAGTGATGACTTCGGCAGAAAAAATGATGAGCAATATCTCAATTGTATTCGGTCGATCCAATCACCTTCTTTGAATGTAGTCAGATGTGCTTTGTCCCAACCAAAAGAAGATGATTGGAAGCGTGCTGCCATATTTCATACCTTCACGACGATTGGTGGTAAAAACTGCAAGGTGATTTTTGATAGTGGGAGCTGCGTCAACGCTCTCTTCAGCGATCCTAGCCAAGACCGGACTTACAGCTGATCCCATCCTCGCCTATACAAAGTACTTGGATTGATGCGACAGCTTTCCAAGTAACACAGCGTTGTTTGGTCCTTGTAGATTTCAAAGTCTACAAGGAACAAATTTGGTGTGATGTACTCAAAATGGATGTGGGTCAAGTAATTTTAGGGAGACCTTAGTTATATGACCACGGTATGACAATATATGGTCGATCCAACCAATGTGTTTTCCAGCATGGCAGATTAAAGATAAAGCTCATACCCGTGAAACCACAAAATAATCCTTCTGTGAAAACACCAACTCCCTCAAGAAATGGCAAGGAAATAGTGTATATAGGTGAAAAGGAACTCACGAGAGAAATTGACAAACGGACTGACCGTTCTCCTACTCATAGCGAGAGAAGTTCCTAAAGAGCCTAAGTCACCAATCCCTCCTCAAGTTGTTCATATCCTTCAGGAATTTGCATATTTGTTTCCTACTGACCTCTCTAACCAGTTACCCCTGCTGCGTGACATCCAACACGCTATTGATCTGGTTCCAGGAGTGAGTCTTCCTAACTTGCCACACTATTGAATGAATCTGACGGAATATGCTGAGTTGAAAAGGCAAGTTGATGAGTTATTGGCCAAGGGCTTCATTAGAGAGAGTTTAAGTTCTTGCACAGTCTTTTCTCTGGTGACGCCAAAGAAAGATGGAACTTGGCGTATGTGTGTGGACAGCCGTGCCATAAACAAAATCACGGCGAAATACTATTTTTTATTTTCAAGATTTACCTTAAAAGTGGTTACAACCAAATACGTGTTTGTCATGGTGATGAATGGAAGACCGCCTTCAAGACGAAGGATGGCCTATATGAATGAATGGTCATGCCATTTGGAATGACAAATGCCCCGAGCACGTTTATGAGAATCATGATGCAAGTACTCTGTTCTTTTATGAGCAAGTTCCTTGTAGTGTACTTTGGTGATATTCTCATTACAGTCGATCTGTTGGGCAACATCTTGACCATTTGAGGCAGGTCTGCGGTGTTTTGAGGAAGAAACAATTTTATGCTAATCCTACCAAATGTACATTCCTCTCTGATCAGACTATCTTTATGGGATTTATTATCTCCTCCACAGGAGTATTTGTTGACCCAGAAATGATACGAGCTATTACTGAGGGTCTGAGCCCCGCAACATTCGTGATGTGCATAGTTTTCATGGTCTTGCTATCTTCTATCGTCGGTTTGTGCAAGCATTTAGCACAATCATGGCTTTGATAACCGATTGTTTGAAGAAAGGTGAGTTCGTCTGGTCGAAAGCAGCCACGAAAGTCTTTGAAGAGACCAAGAAAGAATGACTCAGATACCTATCATGAGGTTGCCTGATTTCACTAAAGTCTTCGAAGTAACGTGCGATGCTTTTGGTATTGGTATAGGTGGAGTCTTCAGTCAAGAGAGTCATCCTATTGTTTATTTTAGCGAAAAGTTGAATAAGGCAAAACAAAAATACTCAACTTATAATAAGGAATTCTATGCGGTAATTCTGCCACTTCGCTATTGGCGATATTACCTCCTGCCGCAAGAATTCGTCATTTTCTCAGACCATGAGGCCTTAAGGTTCCTTAACTCTCATTAAAAGTTGAATCTGAGACATGCTCGATGAGTAAAGTTTCTACAATAATATTCATATACCATTAGACATAAGAAATGGATTGATAATAAGGCTGCAGATGCACTAAGTCGTTGTCGCATGATCTTATCCACATTGCGCTCCGAAATTATTGGTTTTGAGATATTAAAAGATAAGTATGCCTCATGCCCAGATTTTCACGAGATCTACACCTCTTTGAATGATGGCATCACTCGAGTGATAGATGACTACTTCCTGAGAGATGATTATTTATTCTATCGCTCTAGACTGTGCATTCCTAGTATGTCCTTACGAGAATATCTTATCTGGGAATTGCACGTTGGTGTTCTTGCTGGACATTTTGGGCATAGCAAAACCATTGATGTTGTGAAATATATGTTTTACTGGCTTAAACTTGAGAGAGACGTTGCGAGACTTGTTAATAGGTGTCATACTTGTTAACTCGCCAAACAAAAAAAATAGAACACAGACCTGTATACCCCTTTACATGTTCCTAGTCGCCCTCGGGAAGATGTTAACATGGATTTCATGTTAGGCTTACCGAAGACGAAAGAAACATGACTCTATTCCTGTCGTCGTTGACCATTTTTCTAAAATGGCCCACTTCCTCCCATGTTCGAAAACTTTCGATGCATCTCGTGTAGCTCAAATCTTCTTCGATAATATTGTAAAACTACATGGGTTGCCAAAAACAATTGTCCTATAGGGATGTGAAACTTATGAGTTACTTTTGGAAGACCCTATGGCACAAGATGGACACAAAATTGAAATTCTCTTCAGCCTTCCACCCACAGACTGATGAACAAACTCAGGTTGTCAGTCGGAGTCTTGACAATCTCTTGCGTACTCTTGTGGAAGAAAATTTAGGAACTTGGGACTTGAAATTAACTGTTACTGAATTTGCCTACAATACATCAAAGAATAGAACCACCGGCATGAGTCCACACGAAGTTGTGCATGGTTATCGTCATAGGCAGCCCATAGATCTTGTCCCCATGTTAGAACATCATAGAGTCTCAGAGTCTGCATCCACATTTGCATCTCGCATTTATGATTTGCATAGAGAAATTTTCAAGAAAATTGATGAGAATAATTTTAACTACAAGTTAATAGTAGATATTAGAAGAAAATTTAAAATTTTTGATGCTGATGACGAAGTGATGGTTCGAATTCGTCCGAAACGGTTTCCAGCAGTATCCGTTAAGAAATTGAATGCACGTGCTGCAGGTTCATATAAAATTCTGCATAAGATTATTGATAATGCATATGTTGTTGACCTTCCTGAAGGTTTTGACATAAATAAGACTTTTAATATTGAAGATCTAGTATCCTATGAATGTCCATAATTTAACCCTAGAAATCATCTTATATATGAGCCTACCTTGCAGCCTACTGGTGAGATCTCCATATTTCCCTATTTTTCTTATACTAATTACCTACCGACAGACAAATTTGATAATATTTTAGATGGTCAGATAATCTCTACTAGAGATGGTGATAATTCATAGGTATTTTGTAAGATGGAAAAACAAGCTGGAGTCGGAGGATACTTGGATTGATCGTGAAGAGTTCCAGAGCTTGGATCCAGACCTTTTAGAGTGCTATGACAGGACTGGTTTTGACTCGATTGGGTCGAGCTCTTTCTCACCCGGAGAGAATGATGAAGACATCGGTTCGAGACGATTCGGGCTCTTCTATCAGCGTAGGAATTGTCTAGGATGACTATTTTATTAGCCTAGTTATCTTTATTTTAGCAATTTTAGTTATTTTGGCATTTGTAGTAGTTTTGCTATTTGCATCCTGTATTTTCTGCATTTTAGATATTTGTATTGAGATTTGTTTTGAGCCTATATATAGGCCTCTTGATCAATGAGAAATAAATGCTTTTGAGTGACAAAAAAATTATTGTGATTTTTGCTCTTCATCCATCTTTTTGTGTGAGACATTGAGACAATTTTTAGAGTTTGTGATAAACTCTAAAAACTACAATACAAATCCCAAACTCTAACCCATCACAACAGCCGCCACCCTCTCCTACTTCTTCTGTCTTGAAGCCCGAAAGCCACCAAACCCAACTCCTCACCTTCCTTCCTGCTCCCCGTCGCCGCTGCTGCATCCCACCGCCGACCTTCATCAGCCCCGGCAACATCCCCTCCTCCTCTCCTCTTCTTCCTGCAGCTCCGCAATCCACCTGCGCCCTTCTCCATCCCGACGCTACCCCCTTCACCGACCACCTCAACCACCATCATCTACCACCCCAGCTCCACACCCGAAGCCCCATCAGATCCACCTCTCAAATCCCCATCAACCCTAACCTAATTCCCCAAATCTCCGTCAAATCAGAACCCACACTCCAAATTCCCAAATCTCATCAAACCCTAATCCCCAAATCCACTTCAAAAACTAAACCCTAATTCTCACATCAAGGAAAGGAGCTTTTGAGTACAGTGCTATTGATTGCGACGATTGACATCTTCGTCCTTCATCCGTAGCAACACGTTCATCGAATTCCGGTAATTTCTTTCCATTCTCCTTTATTTGTGGTGCCACATATCATTTCTAGAATATTATCTAAATTTACTGTCGTCCACAAATATTAAGTGTGCGCTTCTACTTGCTAATTAAAGTATTAATCATTATTGACTATTTTACTTGCTAAGAATGCCTAGGTATAATTATTGATTGTTAAGATTGAATTTTTAATTGGGCTTGTTAAACTTATCTCACATATTGAAATCCATCAAACCAAATAATAGTTTTAATTTCTAACTTAATCTGCATTACTTGTTGCTAAATTTGATATTTTGATATTCTTGAAAAATTCTCTACTTGGGGTTAAATTTACATCAGTATCATACATGATGCTCATTCTTTTTGTATTGGAAATCACTAGTGTCATATATATCGACAACTTTAAATCATAGTATCAAGTTTTTTGTGATAGAAGCTTAAATTATTATTTTCCTCTATGAAACGAATTTATACACATTTTAGTTATACATCTAAAATGAATCCATATATTTTTTTAATCTTTATGAGAATGTCCGTGTTCTAAAAGTTGTTAAGGCGGTAGTCGGGCGGCCAATGGGGGCCTAGTGCCTAGATCTTGTATGCGGGGCTAGGCAGCTTTTTTTAATATCTTTAAATATTTTTATATGAAAATATAATATTGCATAAAATATAAGCTGTGTGTTAATACTAAAAAAATAACCTAAAAGTCATAAATGGGAATTAGCTCAATTGTAGAACGCTCGTTTTGCGTATTGCCCATTATCAAGATTTCAATGAGTGAGGGGCAATCGATTTGAGATTTTAACGATTTGAGATTTTGAGGTTTGGGGAAAGCACGAGCAATTTTGGAGATTTCTGATTTAGGGATTTGGGTTTTTTGGGAAGAGAGAGAGAGAGAGAGAGAGAGAGAGAGAGAATCACGGGGGTCTGGGGTTTTAAGAATGTGAACCGGTTCATGTAACAAAACAAAAAACAAAAAACTGCCCAGACCCGCCCCGGACCTGCCTAGGCAGCCAAATCGATTTTTTAAAAGGCTCAGACCCTAGGCAAGTCGGTTGGGGACGACCTACTGCCTAGGTGGGGCCTAGGCGGCTGGCTAGGGGAATTTTTAGAACACTAATGTTACTCCAACAAAATCCTTATAATGGGTAACAGGAAAAACCTCTGTTTAAAGGGAGAAACATTCATGTGAGAGTTATAAGCATCCTACTGGATTTTTATGCGAATCCCACTGCGCCTGTTAGCTAGCTGTTGTTACCTTCATACGCTGTAAATATTATTCTCTCCATATAAGTCTCTGTTATCGTGCCATTATTTTCCATTGTTTTTTAGGGGAAATTCCCTGTGAATACCTTCCAATTAATGTGGGAGTGGTATTAGTGCATTTTCCTTGGTTCAATTGGTACAAGTAGTATAGTACTCCACTTTATAGTTTGCTCTTCATTTCTTTTTCTTTTTCTCGTAACTGTATTTGTACACCATGCATAATAATTGATTCTTATCGAGATCACCATCTTTGATCTTTCCTATCTGTAGGCGTCCTGAAGTGGTGCAATCGAAAACCTACCGCACTGAGGATGATGTCACTAACCAAGTGTTTATGGGTCAGCACCCTTTCAAGTCTTCGTCTCCCTGTATCTTCCCTAGTCATCTCCGGAACGTTGAATTCATCGAGCAAATTGGTAGAGGTGGTTCTGATGGAATGAAGGATTCTGCTCCTTATTCTGACCAGTCTACAAAAGTCACAGGTGTATGAGTGCCAGAATTCCCACCAAAAGAGGGCTTTTAGTTTAAGGTTTTACTCATAGTTGCAGATTTTAGTATGGAGACGTTAGATACCAAATAACTGATTTTGTAAATAGTAAACTTGTTATTAGGATATTGTTCTTTTCTGTGATGGATGGATAGTTGGACATTGAAAAACTTCAACAAAAGTTTCCCTCGTGGAGTTTAGAATAATGCTTGTTATGTTCATGTCTGATAGCAACTAATTTTTTATGGGTTGTAGATTTTTGGTTGTTATGCATTATGATTTCAAGTGGTGAAGTCAAGTCATCTCTCAAAATCTTGGCTGGTATCGAATTTGTGACCAACCTTGTTTATGCTTTAATGAATCCAGTTTACTGAAGATCAATTTTTTGCAGAGAGATGAGCTTGAATAATTGTATGACTGGATGTGATGTGCTAAGAAAACATTCCCAAGTGCTTGATGTTCAATAGATCCTTTTGTAGCTATTTTCCACCAGATAGGCTGATCATGATTGCTTAATCGTAGCTAAAAAATTTAAACAATTGCTAAAAAATACTCAAAGATCCCTAACGTGGTCATCAGTAATCCTAACCTTGGCCATATTACTTCTAATTCTCATGCGAAGTCAACTCTGATACAGATTACTCATAACTTTTTTTTTTTTTTGGACTACATATGCGGCGGCGGGTCTAAGAGGGAGAATCGCCAAAGCTTTCGGAGTGTAGGAGTACGATGATGAGGAGGTGGAGATCGGTCTCACTCTGGATTGAGTTGGCGCTTCAGTGTCCACCCTTTATGCCATTGTTGGAGGGACCTCTTGTATCTTGTTGCACTTGTTTGATGCTTTTGTATGTTTTGTATTTTGTCCCACCCTCCAGTGTTCTTGGGAGGTACTATATTTTATTTCATGTTATGTAGCTATTTTGTAATTGGGCCAAGTACTCTTTGTTTATTTTATTAACTCCTTATTAATGAAACATGGTCGCTAGCTATGCTCCACATTTTCTTTCCAAAAACAAAAAACAAAAAATAAAAAAAAAAAAATTCTGACACAGATTCGTCATCTCCTAGAATAGAGAACCGTTTGATGAACATGAGACAGTGTTGTAAGAACTAAATCCGACAGAGTTCAACCCCAACCGTTGTAGTTTTACATAAAGTTTAAAGAGATTGAAAAAAAGGGGAATAACCAAACTAAACCAGCCCATTCAGAAGTGTACCGTTTGAACCTGAGTGCGAGTTGAACTAGCCGGTTTAGAAGAGTCGTCGAATAGTCGACATGAGCATTGAAGAATACGTAATAGTACCTCTGTTCCAAAGCTTCGTCGCAACTTCGTTATTTTGGCATGCTCCTCACTTGATTATATGACTCGTCACAACTTTGTAATACTAATATTTTGATTGCTCCATTCTTCTAAGAGTAGAGGACTATTTGATACGACATCACCTTAAGAAACTAGAGGCATAGTTCATAGCATGTTTATGTGGTCCACTTCCTTTTTACGTAGCATCTTGGACATCATCCATTGCATTAGTCATACCTCTCTAAAAGTTGTCTTGTTATATATATATATATATATCTTTCATAAATTTATCTTATTTTGAAATATCTGACCTTCAAAATTCTGTAAAGCGTACAAGCTAAACCTCCTTATCGGTCCGGACAATATATATGCACATTATGGAGATTATCTTAAAGGAGGCATTTTGGCCGTGGTTTTAAGCATGACAAAGAGAAGAGGAGTGAGTGGTCCTGCTGGAGCCTAAAAATAGAGACACGAACACACAGGAGCGGCCCTGAGTTCCCGGGGGCCCGAGGCGAATGATCCAAATAATTATTTTTTGGGATCCCTAATAACAATATTAATTTTTTTTATGTGCAAAATACATGTCTATATTTATAAGGAGAATTCAAATTTGGGGCATCTAAAATTGCATTGCAAAAAATTCGGGGGCTGAGGCGGCCGCCTCACCTCACCTGGCTCAAGGTTGGGGGCCGGACCTGCACGAACACAACAACATGAATACAATGCAGCATGTCATGCAAACATGGGGAAAATTATAAAAACTACTACATTTGTGCAAATAAGGTTGTGTTAGACACGTGTATTGATGTAGATATTGATGTAGATAAGTTTTTAATGTTCAAAAGTAGTTTGTGTGAAAGTACGTAGGTACTTTTGAACTTTAAGAACTTACCTAGACTTTCAATCTTTCTTTCATATAAGAACGTTTCACCATCACCATTAAAAGATGAAGCGGCTTAAGTCCAGCTCATGCTTTAATTTGCTTAGAACCTAACACATTAATTTTCAAGAACACGTACGTCAAAGGTTCTGATACAAATTCCTAGTGCCTCTCCTTTGTGGGGAGATGCAAACCAAAGACCTTCCAATTAAAGTGACATGCGTAATTAAACTAACTATTACGGCATTTCTCTAAAAGTTCAGAGGTTCAATTGGGTATTAATTTCTTGGTTAAGGAAGTTATTCCTTTAATTTTTCCCTTCCATGCATATATAATAATACTTGATTCTTGTACAAAAAATCATCATCGATCATTCTTTCTTTATCTGTAGACCTAATAAAGTGATGCAATCTGCAACCTAACCTATTGCTCTGAGGATGATGTGAGTAAAGAAGAAGTGTCTAGAGGTGATCGAGCGAGCACCCTTTCTAGTCATCGGTCTCCCTCGATCAGTTTCCCTACAGTAGTCATCTCCTCCGTAATGTTTGTTTGTGTTGTTTGCTCGCTCGAGCAAGGCCCTGGTGATTTTCTAAATGCAGCTGCAGAGATCTCCATAATATTTGTGTTGTTCGTCGAGCAAGACCCGACCCTGGTGATTTTCAAAATGCGGCTGCAGCTGCAGAGACGCCAAACGGATTCTTACCACCTTTAACTTCCCACTCAAACAAGGGAACCTGTATTCTGGGAATTTTTTGCCGTACTAGGCCACTTTTTGATAGTATTTGCATTTTTAGGTCAGGTCCCAAACTATTAGCGTTCGTGGGCTAGCCTCTGCCACGTCAGCAGCGGCCGCTATTGGGAATAGCGGTCTCTTCATAGATACCAATTTTGTGCCCCCACACTTGGCTGTGTACGAAGGGGATCAGGAAATGAAGAGGTCGCTATTGGCACTAGCGACCTCTTCTAACTGAGGTCGCTAGTGGCAATCGCGACCTCAGATGGACCCCCGAATGCTTCTAATTATGAGTCTTGGATGTTTATACTAAGGTCGCGATTACCAATCGCGACCACAGGTATGATAGGTCGCGATTGACATTAGCGATTATGCTGTTTGCCAAATCAGCTTATCCTCTGTGATGTTTATACTAAGGTCGCGATTACCAATCGCGACCACAGGTATGATAGGTCGCGATTGACATTAGCGATTATGCTGTTTGCCAAATCAGCTTATGTGAATGTGACTCATAATAGCCTACCACTGTGGTCGCTCAGTTGGAGGTGGTCGCTAGTGGCATTAGCGACCTTCTTTACACATACCCAGCCCAATCCCCCCGTACTCTACAAAGTGTGGGAGTGCAAATTTGGTGGATATAAAGAGGCCGCTATTCCCAATAGCGGCCGCTGCTGACGTGGCAGTGGCTAGCCCACGAACGCTAATAGATTGGGACCTGGCCTAAAAACGCAAATACTATCAAAAAGTGGCCTAGTACGGCAAAAAATTCGTATTCTGGTAGTAAGTAAACCTGCCTCCAAATTGACCAATCAAGAAAGATGGCTCTAAGAGCATCTGTAGTGTCGACAGCCAAATTTTGGGTATTTGGCAAATAGAAATAGGAATTTTAGCTTTCGGCTGTAGTCGTTTAAAGTCAAAATTTGGACGGACGATGGAAGATTACTCGTCGCACAAAAAAAAAAAAAAAAAATTTGCACCGACGGAAAATGATTTCCCGTCCAAGAATATTTTCATTAAGGGTTTTTAACATGTATGTCCCTAGCAAATATTTGAATATCACATATACCCCCTCACAAATATGTATTTTCATATTTACCCCTAAAAATGTGTGTCCAACCTCTTAGTTATCCCTTAAGTTAAAACTACATTAAAAACATAAAAATGTATAAAATATACAATTCTATTTAATAGATTTTATATAAAATGTCTGAAATACCCTTCCTCCACTAGTCAAGCTTCTTCATCTTATTTTTTTATAAACTCAGCTGACTATAAAACCAACTGAAACACGTCAACAATTCTCAATTTTTATTCAGTTTTCTTAATAAATGGTCAAATTTACAGTATATCTTTGTAATTTCATCTTCTTTATCATGTTTTCTAGCCAAATTCGTCAATAATCTTATAAATTTTAAATATACGTAGTTTGAAGCAACTTTTAGGGGTAAATAAGAAATGAGATCATATTGTTAGGGGCAGATATGAAAATACACATTTTTAAAGAATATATATGATATTAGCATATTTGTTAGGGTATACGTGTTAAAAACTCTTTCATTAAATAACTCATTAATTTAATCCTAATTAACTATTAATATAATCATAATTAACTATTAACTATTAATATAATCCTAATTACTACCTAATTTATCCCCATACACATATATAGGCCTATTCCTTTCTTAAAAAAAAAGAGTAATGCTTTAGCCACTACCAATTTCACTACCATTCTCTTCACTACCTTAGGTGGCACACTCCTATTGGAGAGTTCTCCCACCTACTCTATCTTCCTCTACCTATTGGAGTGTGCCACCTAAGGTAGTGAAGAGAAATGTAGTGAAATTGGTAGTGGCTCTAGCATTACTCAAAAAAAAAACACAGCACAGATGTTTGGACCTAATTTATTCCCATACACATATATAGGCCTATTCCTTTCTTAAAAAAAAGAATAATGCTTTAGCCACTACCAATTTCACTACCAATTTCTTCACTACCTGAGGTGGCATACTCCTATTGGAGAGTTCTCCCACCTACTCTATCTTTTCCTACCTATTGGAGTGTGCCACCTAAGGTAGTGAAGAAAAATGTAGTGAACTTGGTAGTGGATGTAGCATTACTCTAAAAAAAAACACAGCACAGATGTTTGGACGGGACATTATCTCCCGTCTGAGCCCAAGGTGGTTTTTTTCAATATTAAAATCGACGGACGGGGAATAATCCTGATCGGTTTTTTTGTAATATATATAATAAAATGGCACGGACGGGAAATTATTTTCCATCCGACCGTACTTATTTTTTTAAAAAAAATTTAAGGGACGGGGAATAACCCCTCGTCCGATGGAAACAAAAATCTCTCCGGCGAAAGATAATCTTTGGTCCCATTAGACGGACGGAAGATAATCTTTTGTCGGCTATATTTTGGCTAAAGCTATTTCGCCTCCCAAATTTGGCCGACCACTTGGGTAAATGGCCAACGAATACAGTGATTTTATTTCCAAATTTTCCAAAATTTGGGTAAATGGACAGCAACTACAGATGCTCTAATCGAAGGGGGCAGATTCTGCAGCAGCTTATTTCTGACTTGTATGCGATAGTTTTTGCTTATATTTACAGATTTTAGTATGGAGATTGGAGACTTTAGATATCAGACATCAGATTTTGTAAACAATAGAGCTGCCTGCCTGTTATTAGGACACCATTTTGTGTGTGTGTGTGTTTTTTTTTTTTTTTTTTTGTGATGGATCCATGGATAGCTGGAAATGCAATTAAGTTAATGTAAATTTCACTTTTATGGGGTTTAGAATATTAATGCTATAAATTTCGTGTTTGATTTAGTGACTTAATTTCTTTTGGTTATAGATTTCAATTCCCATTCTAGTTAGGGTAATGCTATACCTACTACCAAATTTACTACTTTTTTCTTTACTACCTTATGTGGTACACTATTAGTGGAGATTATTGTAAAGTAGCTGATAGAAACATCCAATAGTAGTGTGTCACCTAAGATAGTAAAGAGAAAAGTAGTAGATTTGGTAGTAGATGTAGCATTACCCTTCTAGTTATTCCAACTAGTAATTTACACGTGCGATGCACATCTTAATAAATATAGTTTTTTAAAATAAAAATTTAGACATGGTTTGAATTTGAACTTAGAACCTCCTTTATAATAGTTATGCACGTGTATTGTACGGGTTCGTAGATTGACAAAACATTTACAAATGACTCTAAGGCCTTCTCCCATTATAATATTAGGGACTTGGTGAAGATTGACTTCTGCAAGATAGATGTGCTTTTAATAAATAAATGTATAAATGGATATGAAGCGTTAAAGAAATAATGATAGGAAAACAAAGTGTTACTAAAATATTCCTAAAGTGCTAAAAGTTAAAATAAATCCTCTTGTTAGCTTATTTCATCGAATCGAATTATATAATAGTATGATCATTGTTGGTTAAAATTGTTCAGTACCCTCCCCCTAATCTTTACCAGTTGCAAATTTAAATCTTCATTCCTATACCAAGTTAAGAACAACAATAATAATAATAATAATCCAAAATCACGTAATTAATTTACATTCATTGCAGAAGCTCGAGAATACAGAACAAGTTTAATGCGCAGAGAATATGGAAAACTATAATAATAAAACCACACAAGAAGTTTATTCCTGAAAAGTCATTGCTTGTCAGATTCATGTATCAATTTTTTGCACTTGAGTGAATTTTGCTTTTCAACTTAAGATAACCAACCATTACAGAGAAAGCATTCGGAATTCAGATTCGAATTGATGCCCTTGTCCTGAAAAGTGTTTTACTTTTTCAGTTAGCCTTCCAACTCTTTTCTAACTATAATAAGAATTCTGCGGTGCTCAGATTAGATCTCTTTTTTTCCTTTCTTTCTTTCTTTCTTTTGTCTATTTAGGGACTCATAACTGTAACTTCGTTATGTTTTTTTGTTTTTTCTTTTGCCAATCTGCAATATCGTTATATGGTATCATATAGTAAGCCTCACGAGTTTTAACACCCGTATCGATCACGGAAATGGAGATGTATTTCTATAATTTCATTAAATAATTGAAACAGGAAACTGGCAGTCTAATCTTGGAGATAATCAGATGAACAGTAAAGAATAGCACCACTATACAGAAGAGAATCACGATTTGCATAACATGACCTTTGGCTTTGGGTATACTAAAAATCACAAAATTCTACATTCAAACTACTTGGATGGATCAGAAAACACAATGGCATTAGAATAGAAAAAACCTAATAGATTAGTCCATCACCCAAATAGGGAGATATGAAAAGCTTTTAATAAGTAGCCAGTTCCCGACAGCGGACAGTCCCCTCAATGACCAGTCCCTATAATATCAATTTCCAATATTGCTTTATCACTAATCTCACAAATCGATATAATAAGAAGGCATGTGCAAATGTGGTCGCCCTAAAGAGAGGTCAACCAAACACAGCATCCTCCGGTGTAAGCAAACAAATAAGCAAACTAGAAATATCACAGCTCCACCTAGGCTTCAAAATTAGACAATTGAAAGGAAAGCTAACACAAGAAAAACACAAAGGTGGGTTGAGATTCAAGCCACATCCACTTCAGAAATGTGAGGCACAGCAGAGTTAACCAGTACAGTATATACATTGTCTTAGTCATCTTCAAGTTAAAAGCGAGTTTTCAAACAAAAACCTACAGTTCCTACTGTAATTGATCCCTGAATATGTACAAACAAGTTTTTAATCCACGGTGTCGATCACTAATTTACTCCACCTATGTTCAGCACACTCGAACGCATCTCCAATCTGACCAAACAGTTTTTTTAAAAAAAGCCTTACTATCACCAGGAGTGAAAGGAAGTAGGTAAAAATTTAAGGTTGTCGTAGCTTATCCAATCAATGAATTTTTTGTTCTGCACAGACGAAAGAAAATAGACTACTTACAGTGGATGTCGACTAGGACTGCATGAAGTCGGCCAGGTTGACCAGCACTTCTCGAATTGGTCCCTCGTTCTTGTGCCTGTTAGCCTGTAGAAACAAGTTGTGATGCATCACTGAGATGGATGCTTATGATCTATAAAAGCGAAGAAGGTAGTATATGTCCTAAGGGATAGCTAAAGCAAATGAAATTAAGCAGAAGAAAGCATTTCCACAACAACAACAACAACTGCAGCAGAAGGTACAGTAGTGTATCATACCTTCAAGGAAGGAATAAGCTCATAAACCTCGTCAACATTCTCTGGGCATATGTTACCAATCATACATATCTGTTAACAAAAAAGGAGAGGTAACCATTAAGGGCAAGCTATCCTACCTATTATATTGATAGAAAGATTTGAGTGACAGACCTCGCCCTCGGTGACCCCATGTCCCTTGAGAGCTCTGGAGCGCAGGTTAAAGCTAAACAAATAATTGTTTGTGTAAAATAAATGATTCATCAAATAGCTAGTTTACTAGTATATAAAACAGATTGTTGTACATAAAGGATACTCCAGGACTTGTCTGGCTGATTCACTATTGGTAAAGTTGCTTCTAGATTTACAGTAATCCAACGACTTCTTGAAAGAGCTGGTTTTAATAAGGAAAGAATTAGATATGTGAATAATCAGTAACTTGAAAATGTGTACTCAAAACGCAAAAAATAAATTCTTCTTACTCAGGCATCTTGATATTTTGGTCATCTGAGACTGCAGCCAGGGACTCGTGAATTCCTTGTAAAATAGCTGCTGCTTCACAATCCATCAGGACTCGAGCATTCTTGGGTACATCTAAACGAACATGTGATCGAAGGAGTAAACAAACATCAGCATAGTAGATCTTGCATTATCTAATCACTCCAATGAGAGATATAGATGGAGTAAATGTGTGCAAGCTTCAGGAACAAGGACTACCCCAATCATATTACATGAATGAGCCAATGGCCAAATGCAACCTTACAGAAGCTTTAGTCTAACAATAAACTAACTAGATAAGACTGAAAACGAACAGATAAAGTATAATTTTAACTCTTACAACACTTCTCACTGGTTTTGTTGAATTTGTATGTATCATCTTTCTTGCTCTTCTAGACTTGGCCATAGACTTCGGCACTTCAATGTTTTTTTTCAAACTTACAAAACAATTAACAACTTTAGCAAAAAAAAGGGGGAAACGTAAAAATATTTATAAAAAAAAATATTCTATGACAACAAATTTCAAAGGTGCAACAGACCCCAATCTCCTCTCTGAAGAACCACCTCTGCTGCTATTACCTCACTATTGAATATACATAATTAAAATATGCCTAAAATTTTCAAGATTGTCCAGTTAGAGTCTTCGCTCATACGTAACATCAATTTCGGTCCTTAAATGTTATAAGGTTGAGACAAAAATCAGTACTTAGTTAGGCAAGTTTAAAAATATGAAAATGTGAAGAGACATTCAGTGCAGAATGTAAGAAGCAAATTTTCAAAGTGAGTCTTGTGCCTACCCAGGTATAATATGCACACTATCACCCTATCAGGGAGTAAAAAACTATCATTTCAACATGACCTAATAAACATTTATACTTTAAACACTTTCTAACACCAAAACAGAACTATCAAAACCACAATTTACCAATCTGAAGTTTCACTTCCACTTCCGTAATAGGAGGTTTTTCAGCTGATGCTCTGGGAAAGCCAAAACCGCCCTTTCCACTCGCCTTTCCAGAAGAAAATGGTTTTCCACCTTTGCCTGAATCCGCTGAAAAATTAAACATGATAATGCTAACTTTTACAAACCAATTATATGAAGAACCAATTTTTTGTTAAAATATATCACACGTATGCATTTGAGGCTAGCAAAAGAGGCTACAAAAAATGGGTTCATACCTTTAGGAGATGGGGTATCTGCAGAAAACTTCACACCCGTTTTAAGGCTAGCAAGAGAGGACTTTTTTCCAGATGTTGTTGCTTCCTTTGATGCATTGTTGATTCCTTTTGGTGAACTTTCATTTTTCCTTTTCAGAAGATCTAAGCAAATTCAAAAACCATAAAGAACAAAGAACAAAAACTTCGTGACTACTTACACAAATATGTCTCTGGAAAACTTTATGTAAACAGAATGGGACAGTGGATAATGTTACAAATAAGTCAGATCAAAACAGAATACTGTGAATTATCAACCCACAATGTTAGTAATATTAACCGGAGAGGAAAAGGATTCATAAGAAGCTTCTATGAGGTACTCTTTCATTTAGACATACAAGCATACTAAATCACAACTTACTTTGCTCCTCTTCTCGACATAGATAGATAAAGAGATGAATATGGGGACAACGGAAGATGCGAGAGTTTCTCTTCATCTTTGAGGAGCAAACAAGATGCGACTTTTTAACTACCTCTTTACAAGTTTGTATTTGTTTATTTTACGTTTATTTAACATATTAATAGTGAAGTTCTGAAGTGCCCAAGTTATTGAATTTACTGTCTTTATATCAAGGCCAGAGGTAAGCATACTACTAATTTTACAGCTAACAATATTTACATTATTAAAATATTATGTTTTATTAATATACTTGATCATACAAAGTTGCTCCAACTACCGAGGGATCAAATTAGTGAGCCATACGATGAAAATTTGGGAGAGAGTGATCGAACATATACTAAGACTAGAAACTACAGTTTTTGAGAATCAGTTTTGATTTATGCCTAGAAGTTCAACATTTGAAGCAATTTATGTACTGAGAAGACTTATGAAAAAAATATAGGGAGAATAAGAAAGATCTACATATGGTGTTTATAGATCTTGAAAAAACATATGATAAAGTCCCTAGAGACATAGTATGGTTGACGTTAAATAATAAAAGAGTAACTATTCGGTATATTGAGGTAATAAGGATATGTATGAAGGGGCAACGACCACAATTAGAACAACCACAAGAGAGACCAGTGATTTTCCTATTACATTAGGTTTACACTAAGATTCGGCTTTAAGCCCCTACCCTCTTTGCTTTGGTTGTGGATGAATTGACGCAAGAAATACAGGATGAGATGCCATGGTGTATGCTTTTTGTCGATGACGTCATCTTAGTGGATAAGACTTGAGCAGGAATCACTGCTAAATTAGAATCATGAAGAGAAAGTTTGGAAGCTAGAGGCTTTAGAATAAGCAGAACTAAAACAGAGTATATGGAGTATAATTTTAGTAATATTCGGAACACAAATGAGGAAGTAATGACGCTTGATGGTCAAGAGATACCTAAAAGAGATCGTTTCCAATATTTAGGCTCGATTATACAAAGAGATGAAGAGATTTGTGAAGATGTTATCCATAGGATCCAGGCAGGGTGGCTTAAGTGGAGAAGTGTCAATGGTAATTTGTGTAACAAATGTATACCTTTAAAGTTGAAGAAAAAATTTTATAGGACAGTTGTTAGACCATCAATGATGCATGGAGCAGAGTGTTGGGCAACAAAAAAACAACATGTCCTGTAAGCCCTATTTTCAGATTTTATTGTATTTTGTATTCTTTTGATTAATGTATTTGAATTCATTGTTATAGTATATTTTGTCTTTTCTTGGGTTCTTTTGTTCCCTCTTGATCAATCTGTATCCTTTTGTTTGGATTCTGTTCTTTTGCGAATTTTGCTCTTTTCTATTTTGAATTCGATTTGTTCTCCTTTGTGTTCGTCTCATCTCATTGCATTTGTTTGTCTCTTTTTGAAGCCAAAACCAATACCCAAAACCCACATAATATCAACCCAAAACCTTAATTTTTTTATCCCTATAAATACCCTATTAATTAAAACCCTAATATCTAACTATCTCTCTCTCCGTCGTTTCTCTCCCCCCGCATCCCCTTTCCCTCTATCTGTTTCCGCTTAACCCAAAACCCAACCGCACACAACCCCGACTCCCGTTGCTCCTCTGATCGCTCTTCACCACCATTACCACCATTTTCACCGTCTCCATCCCCTCGTCACCTTCATCACCGTCGTTGTCCCCTCGTCCTCGCCATTCCCATCACCGAAACCCATCCACCGAAGTTCACCATTGTCGTAACTCCCTCACCGTCGCCCTAACCCATCTCCGTGCACTCTCATCGCCCTCGTCGTCTCTCGCCGCCCCTATGCAACCCCCTAGCGCCGCTGTTCGAGCCCCGGGGTCCCTAGAGCCGTCGTCCACTGTTTTCGACCGCAAAACAGAGCTTTTGCTCGTCGGAGTTGTCGCCACCGTCGCTACCCGACCGTGGTGCCGTCGCCTTCACTGTGGTCGTGTCGTCGTGCCGTCAGCCATCGCAGTCGTCGCGCTGTCTCTCTCTCCTCGCCGAAAAAGACGATCAGCGATTGGGTGTCTTCGCTGTCCCGTGTTCGGCCACACCTGATCCACTTTTGCTGTCCCCTGTTTGGATTGGATCCAGTGTGAGGAAAGGGATCTCATTGGCTGGATTTGGTGTTCTGTGTTCTGTGCGCACCAGATTCAAGTCCGCTGTTCTGTGTCCTGTCCCGATCCGGTGTGGGATTTGCTCTTGGATTTTTGATGTTGCTGTTGTTTCTTCGCACGTGTTTTTGGGAGATTTCACCCGGGATTCTGATTCCGTTATTCCTATTTGATTATATCTGCAATAACAGGCAAGTCTCTTCTTGAACCATTTTTATTGTTTGTGTTCAAGATTATTTGATCTCATGCAAGTAGATCCGTCCATTTTGTTATCAAAAAAAAATCTGCTTTTGACAATTCCGTTAAGATTATCGAGGATTTACACGAGCTAACCCGACATACTCTTAACATCGTGCTATCTCTTTGATCTTAAACCCAGTCCCCATTGTTTCATGCATATGCACAACTAAATAACTAGATTCATGCTTAGAACTGCTTAATGAAATGAAGATGTTAAATTGAATGTACTGGATCGGTTTTAATTGATGAATTGACACCATGACTGTAATAAATGTATCTTGAACCTTAGAAATTGCATGTTGACACCTAGGATTCACTTGATTACTAATTTGCATGCTATATGTGATCATACGATTTATTTATTTGCTCATTCATGTTAAGACAATTTCTGGACTGCTGTATGATTCACTTAATTAGATTTTTAACCATGCTAATGACATAATTTGGAAGAACTTGCTGAACATAAAATGTAGCCCATGATGTCTAGATAATTTTTTCCTGGTCTGGATTTAAATTCCAATTTGTCATCTGTTACTTATCATCACTTTACTGCAACTGTGTTAGTAATTTTCAGACCCATAATTTCATGTGTACCCTGCTGTTCTATATTTTATTTGACCCTGTTAATAGTACAAGAAAAATCTGAAATAATTTAGGCTGGACCTCGACATGTATAGGTATCGCCCAGAATTTTTATAGATTTTATTAATGAGTTCTTTGATCTGAAATAAATAGTTGAACACGACCTACTGCATGGTGTCTGAACTTAAAACCTGATTAGAATAGAGTTTTCACCCTAGTTCCTATACCTTTTATATACCTTAATTATACTCGATGGAACCGTGTGGAAGTCTATTTTCTAGATCTTCCGACGGATTCAGATTTGCTAATTTGTAGTGACCATAATCCATGTTTTGATACAGCAAGGTCATGCTGTCCTGATTTTGTAAAATGTGTTTATATGATATGTTTGCCTCATGCTTTGTCTGTAATGCTTAGAATTAGTCACACAGTAATGAACATCATTGACACTCTCTTGCATGCTCACATAGGATGAAAATAAATTGATAACAAGCCGGGGTTATATGGGATGACTCGGTAGTGAACAATCGAAGACTGTACTCGGTCGGGCCCTACTGTACTGACCGTACTGTATGGCCATAAATATCGCCCGATAAACACGGATACTGAACATTAAACACTGATTACTAGGCCGAGTACACGAACTGTGAATTCACCATCAGTCTAAAGCGTTCACTGTGTTGCGCCGAACCTGTGGAATGGGACGCAGTAGTACGTGCACTAGATAGACTAATAAAATACTTAATAAACTGCATCTCCTGCTTGATCCTGACATCACTCATTACATGCGTGATTTACTATAGACCTTTGATATTTTGTCTGTCTTTGCTTTGTTCTTTGTCTTTGACCAAATTCATTTTCTTTGATATTCATGTTTCCCTATTATCCTTTATTTTCTCTACTTGCCGCCCACGACTTGCTCTAAGGACACTCTTTTATTTCTTTTTAGACCAGAAATTTACAGGTGCTGAAGAATCTATTCCTGATGGAATTGGTGAACAACGTTTCTAAAGATGGATCCAGTCTCCGCTGCTTAATTTTACTTGTTGCTATTTATTTCTTGAACATTATTATGACTTGTACTTTGTTTTGGGCTCTATGACCCGTAGTTTTGTTTTGATCCCGGATGTTGGATATTTATACTGTTGGTTTATTTCATTATTATTGAAATTCATCTTGTTTCATGTGGTTATATTTTCCTGCGTGGTTGTACTTTGTTGTTCTTATTGCTGAGTTAGTGTGATACAGCTTATTGATGGTGTTTACATCATTCGTTGGGCTTACGTTACGTACTCGTGTTCCGTATTTTGAAAAGCGGGGCGTGACATCCAAAGAATGGGTGTAGCGGGGATGAGGATGCTAAGATGGATATGTAATAAAACTAGGAAGGATAGAATTAAAAACGAGCATATACGAGATATGGTACAAGTAGCTCATATCCAAGATAAATTAAAAGAGAATCGCCTCAGGTGGTTTGGACATGTCACACGTCGACCTAGTAGTTCCCCCATTAGAAAGAGTAATTTATTAAGTATTGAGGGTAAAGTTAGGGGTAGAGGAAGACCTAAACTTACTTGGATGAAAACGGTCAGAAAACATATGATATCTTGTGGCCTTACAGAAGATATTGCACTAAACCGAGCAGAATGGAAAATCAGGATTCATGTAGCTGACCCCAACTAGTTGAAAAAAAGGCTATATATATATATATATATATATACGAGTAATGTGAGCCTCATATTTGTGTGAGGAAATTTTCCTCATACAAAGTAATTATACTCACTTGGTTGAGCCCTTATAGAAAATCCACTCCGTCCATCAATTTATCATGCTAATGGATGTATGTGTAGAAAAAATCAAGTGGTTAGGAGATCATTCACCCATGCATCATGTGAGTCCAATTTGTGATTCGATTTGTATTACTGTTGAAATTGTTCATTTTTCAACCACATGATATATGGGTGAATGACATCCAAACCACTTGATTTTTTCTACACATACATCCATTAGCATGATAAACATGATAGAGTGGATCTTCCATAAGAGCCCCACAAAGTAAGTATAATCACTTTGTATGAGAAAAATTTCCTCATACTCTATATGAAGCTCGCTCGCTCTCTCTCTCTCTCTCTCTCTCTCTCTCTCTCTCTCTATATATATATATATATATGAAGAGTTATGTTATTTTTGCTAATGATCATAGTAAGGTGGGCAAGTTATTGAATTTATGTCTTTGTAGCAAGGAATGAGGAAAGTATACTAATAATTTTACAGCTTATTATAGTTACAGTAATAGATACTATGTATGGATATAATTTATCTATGTATAAGTATGAACTGGTGATGATAGTGTATTTTTGGTTATCAATATTTATGCATTTGATGCGATTGTATACAGATGCTAATGGTTATAAATCTCTGTTCATATCAGATGGATGATAATTAGGACTAGGTGTGGCAATGGGTAAGGATAACCCTGTTTCTTGCACAGATTATAATTGGGAGTACGGGTGTGGAGTTCCCGCAGGTGGCGTAAGGGTACAAATTCCATACCTGTTTAAAAAACTAAGGTAAGGTAAAAGGTTTATTCCTCTATGTTAGGCATCTATATGAATGATAGGATATACATATACATTAATCCAAACATCTATGCATACGGATACATAAATATAAATCATACATACACACAAATATACATGAACCTATCTTTAACTTCAAATTCTAAAATTTTAAGTTAGCTTCTCAAAATGATATTCACTCCCTCTCTTGCGCAATCACAACCAAACTACTCATAAATGGAAAGACTGTTGAAATGCACTGTAATACATGAGTAATATTGTTATTAATAACCCTTTCATTTAGGAGGCTTGTGAGAAATCTCCAGTCTCTTTCGAACATGCAAGAATACCATCAAGAATGTAAGTTTTGTTTGTACAAAAAGAGAGATGCTCTATAAGTATCTTGAATCCATCTATGTCCTGGTTACTTTTCTTGTAAACATGTTGACATGGGTCGAACAGAGATTATATTATATAACTCGTTTATCTAGATTCATTCATAAACTGACAGCATTAAAGAAGATAAGCATGTTCTCTGTTATAAGGGGGTGTTTGCTATGCAGAAATGTTGAAGGGAATCTGAGATTCCCCTATGGATAACTTGGTTCTGGCTAAACAATAGGTATAGTTTTCAAAGTAGTGTTGGATTCCCATGGGAATCACATTACCCTCCAAGAGAGATTTCATATGTTGGACACTTCTTAGACTAATCAAACATTTCTTGGAACACATAATTAACAGTTTTTAAACACTTATTCATATTTCTTGTTCTAATTAACTCTAGTCGCCGGTGTACAATTGTAAATCTCTCTCATTTGATAATGCGTAGTGAAGTATCACCATTATTTCTGGGCAATACATTGTTATTTTGATTATGTGCAAAAAATTGTATTTTTAACGCAATTTTCATTAAAATTACGCATAATTGAGATAACATTAAGTTAATGTTAAATAATATTATGGCCATGTCCCCTGTGTCCTACTTTTTACAAATTTGGAGTGTCTGTACATGTAATCGATGTTGTGTCCTATAGCGTACCCATATTTGTGATTCATAGGGTAAACTCCATATCTTACCCTGACCTTACCAATTGCCACCACCACTTTAGGCCGTATCATGAAGATGAATGTTAAAGTAGTGCAGATATCATTTAGTGTATACTTCCATTCAAAATGAAACCCATAATTAACATTTGTCCAAGCAAATATTAATGATATATTTAGCTTGAAGGGATTATTGTTAGCAAATATTGATGAAATCCCTTATGTTTCTAGGCTTCTCTACTGATCATAAGGATTGTTAGCACCAGGCCCAGATGTCAGGCCTAAGGCTCTGAACTTAGCACTTAGGGAGGCTCACGTGCTCACCTTCCATATGTATCATGCTTGGTATGAGGCAAAATTGCCCTCGTTTGCCTGAGGTACTAAAGCGCATCACTTTAAATCTCTGTTTATCGTGTTAATCTTAAGGAGGGCAGTCAAAGAAACGGTAAACATTAAACAGTAAACACTATAAACCACAAACATAGGTAAAAGGTGTGGGTACATGCATACACGATTTTGCAAAAAGATCAATGTTAGTGGCTACGAACCATGGACACACGTCTGAGGTGCGGGTGCGACACTGTCCACCCTCAGCATTCTACTTTTAACTGACAAGTATGGATATGTGTGATTTTAGACACGAGAAAAGGCACGATTACATTGTTGGGTACTTCAAATATGATATTTTTTATATTATATGATTATATCTATAGATAAAAAAATTAATATCATGTTCCAACTTAGCGGCGAAGAACAAATAGAATTTGCTACAAAATCCAGCTAACGGGCGTATTCCTGCATATGAGAACATCGTAATGGAGAAGGCCATAGCCGAATCAGGATTAGTTTTAATTATTTAAGCAATTTAATTAAATAGATAAAATAAGTAATGGAATTAGCATTTTTGAGGGGGATGCGATAATCTAAAAAAACAATTTTAACTTTCTCAATCAAACTAATTCAATTGAACAACGAGAAAATTTCTTAATTTAGTAACAACCAATGAAACATAACAAGAAGTACAGGTGTAGGTACAAGTTTATAACACAATGTAATATGCCAATATGGTATTTTTCAAAAATGTAGGATATGAGATAAGTTAGGGATTTGGATTACGTTCATAAATATATTTGTAATAAATAAATGTGATGATGTTCTGTCCTCAATGGTTATTAATATCAAAATTTTAGGTATTATATTGTGTTTCTAGCAAAACAGTAAACAACGTTTGGAATTTGCTAACACCCTGATACACAAATGTAAAGGATACTTTCTTCATTTCTTATAGAATACGCTCTAAAGTCTAACGAGTATCTACACCCTATATGCACTAGAATCAGGTAAACTAGCTGTAGAGAGTAACCATGCTTCTTAGGTTGGTGCAATATAATATAATTTAACAGATCATAAATTGAAAGCATACTCAAATACTTTAAATTCCACATTCTAACAATTTAGGAGTTTGATGGTCCTACTTCTTTATCATAACTGATCAAACATGACTTTCTCGAATTGAAAAGTTTATATATAAATAAAATCATTAAACCCAACAAAGCACATATCATCATTTGATATAGAGTTGTACAAGTAGCACTGGCAAGTAGCAACGGGCCAGCGGCTGAAGACATTTTCAAAATGAAAACTATAATAAAGTAACATTCAATTAAATGAAGTATATAAATAATTAAGGCATTACACAAAGCAAGAAAAATAAGGAATAAACAAACTAATTTAACACAATTAATGGGTAAATACAGCCCTCCCCACCAAACATTTGGCTTAATACAAAAAACACCAACACGTTTGCAAAAAGTATAAAGTGAATCCCTGCCACAAGTTTTCTTTGCTATTTCCCCACTCTCTCTCCTATGACTTAGCATTGACCACCTTTAACCTTGCTACCGTTGACCTTGTTGATTGTATTAAAAAAAAAAGAAAAACCTTAAACTACCCCTCCCTTTCAGGAATTTTCTTAGCGTTAAAGATGAAAGGGAGAGGTGGTTTAGGTTTTATTTATTTCTTAATACAATCATCAAGGTCAAACGTGGTTAATGCCAAGTCACAGGAGAGCGAGAGAAGGATAAATAACGAAGAAAACTCGCGACTGGGGTCCACTTTGTACTTTTGCAAACATGTGGGAGTTTTTTTTTTATCTAAGTCACACGTTGGGTGCTTTATTTTGTATTTTACCCTTCATTAAACATGTATATTGCTTGAGGTTGTGCAAGTGCAAGTGATTAAATTTCCCTCCAAACTTTTTGACTCATTTACCAACATAACCTCTGTTTTATATATTCTCTGATATTTCCTTTGATTTAGATGCTTACAACAACAACAACAACAACTACTCTACCTTCAATACTTATCAAATCACTCTTTCTAACGGGGACACTGCTGGGTCTGCGTGTAACAAGTCCAAACCACCTGCGGCGATTCTCTCTTAACTTATCTTGGATTGGAGCTACCTTTAGCATGTCTCGTATATGCTCATTTCTAATTATATCCTTTCATGTTTTAACACACATCCATCTTAGCATCCTCATCTCCGCTACACTCATTTTTTGGACATGTTGTTTCTTTGTTGCCCAATACTCTGCTCCATACATCATTGCTGATCTAATAGCAGTCCTATAAAAAAATTTCCTTAAACTTCAAAGGTATACGTTTGTCACAAAAAACACTACTGGCACTTCTCCACTTAAGCTACCCTGCTTGGATCCTATATATAACATCTTCACAAATCTCCCCAACTCTTTGTATAATCGAGCCTAAATATCGGAAACGGTCTCTCTTAGGTATCTCTTGACCATCAAACTTCACTACTTCCTCAGTTGTGTTCCGAATATCACTAAAATTACACTCCATATACTATGTTTTAGTTCTGCTTATCCTAAAGCCTCTACCTTCCAAAGTTTCTCTCCACAATTCTAATTTAGCATTAACTCTTGCTCTAGTCTCGTCCACTAAGACGACGCCATCGGCAAAAAGCATACACCAAGGAGGCAAAATAGAAACAAAGGAGCCAAAATAAAAGAAACAAAAGAAGCAAGATTCAAGTATATGGTAGTTTTATTCTTTGGTAGTAAGCACAGGAACCAAAAAAGAAATCAAAAGTTGTAGTATAAAGATCTCACTTGAAGAAAGAAGAAAATTTTCTTTATTTTCTCTATTTTCTCACTTCGTGTGTTCACATCAGGCCTCACGGAAATAAAGAGAGAAGATGATGTTGGGGTGTTGTGATAGGGAGAGGAATCTCACCACAACTCTCATTGGGGAATTTCATCGAAGACCTGTGACGCAGCAGAACTAATTAGATCAATGAGGATAAGTAGATGAGACGAATCAATCGAACAACCAAACAAATAGATCCACCAATCCAACACAAAACACACAAGGATTTTATCCCGAATAGCTTTTGCTTAATCAGGAAGGAAATATAGGGAGATATAATATTCAACTAGAGAAGAATACATGAAGTTACTAATTCACTCAATACAAAAAATTAAACTCACTCACTAAGAACTATCTCTCAAGCCTCACTTACAATGGAGAATAATATCAATGAAGTACTTGCCCTCCCATATTGGAGGTAATTGCAATAAATAGAAGAATGATTGAGAAAACCCTAAGTTAGTCTTGATATCTTAGCCGTCAGATATATCATGTAAAAGAATACACTGAATATGAGTCGTACGATCTGACTTGGAGTTGACGATGGGCCGAAAAAATCCTCAAGACCTAGGCCCAAAACAATGCAGTCCGCCGCGGGCAGTCAATAGCCCTACTTGCAGTTGACCGCTACTCAATTGTCCTCCAACCTGAGGGTTGTACAGTCAACTGTACATCTCTCTGTTTCATTGACTACTTTGCTGACTTCGTCTCTCTTCGACACTTCGACCTCCGTGCTTTGTCGTCTCTTCTTCTAATTGAAACGAGTATGCAAGACATAATCCTAACAATCTCCACCTTGGATTGCATACAAGTGCAATCAGCATGATGTGATTCATCATCTCTGAACTCTACTAATCTTCACTTGCAAACAACAGATAGTTTCTTCAGCTTGTTGAACAAATCTTTTAACCAATCTCACCGATCAGTATATCCCCTCAAGGGCACACCTCAGTAGACATTAACACGGAGTTGCCAACCTTCGCACAAACTCCACCTACCCCGAGGCACTCTCCGCCTCTCGAAGATATTCAAACGTTGTGGTCTCGCTTCGATAATGTTAATTACGACAGACTATATGAACTTGCAGGGATATCGAAAAAAGAAACAACACCTGCGCAAGTATTTTGGATCCTCCGAAACTTGAAGAGATTGTGTAGGCTTGGCCCAAAAACTCTCATACCTCTAATCACCTTACGACAGCCATGAAAAATAGACAGAACTCCACCTCGAGTTGTGTACCTACGGCCGTGTGCTTCAAGAGTTTCCAAGAAAATCAGATTCCGTTTCAGCAGAGAAATATGCAAGACTCCCCTTGGAGTGTACTTGTTCCCACCTGACATCTCCAACTCAAATGTCCCCTTGCCCAATACTTCATAAATCTCCCCAGTTTCCGTTCTTACACAATGCCCTGTAATAGACTTATAAGTAAAAAATAACTTTCTCATGGTGCAAATATGACTAGAACTTCTCGAGTCAAGAAACCAACCAGAATCGACTTCCAAAGAATTTGAAACAAAAAGACACAAATCACCTTATTCAATATGACTAACCACATTGGCGTTAACACTGCTAACCTTGGCGCTTCTCTGATTCTGCAATTTCCAAGAGTCTTTCTTGATATGCCTTGACCTCTTGCAATATTAGCAACGGATAGATCCTTTTTGCATAGAACTTCACTTCCAATTGAAGAATCTTCCACTGCTAAACAACCTGTGGGAATTATCGATTTCTGGGTCTCCTTCCCAAGTTGATTTTCCTTCAAGGCTTTGATTACACCATCCACCGTAATACTTTCCTTGGAAGATTTACCGTGCAGCATGGTAGTTATCAAATACTCGTAAAATTCGGTAGTGAATATATCAAGTTGAAAGCTTTATCTTCTTTACTCACATTGACGTTTTATCGTCTTGAGTTTGGATAACACCTCGTTGAACTCCGTGATGCGATCATGAAGATCAGTACCTTCCTTCATTGATAAACAAAATAACTTCTTCCAATGCATTCGATCCAACAAAGGCAAACCAGAGTGGTCAGCTATGAGTTTTTTCCACAAACTCAGCACACTGGTTTCTTCAAGAAATTTGCATTGACCTCGTCTGCCAATAATAGTCAGATTAGACTTACGGCTCTTTCACAAATATCATCTCAAATATCCTCCTTCGTATCAGATGGCTTTTCCTTCTTCTTGATGGCTAATTATAGATGTTCTTGAACTAGGACATCATGCATATCTACCTTCCAAGGATTGAAGTTGATCTTTCCATCGAATTGCTTGATCTTCAAAAGACCGCAACCTGTCATCTTCACCAAGGGACTCGACAACCCGAAGCTTTAATACCACTTTGTTGGAGTGTTGTGATAGAGAGAGGAATCTCACCACAACTCTCATCGGGGAATTTCGTAGAACACCTGTGGCGCAACGGAACTAATTAGAGCAATGAGGATAGTAAGGTAGATGAGACGAATCAATTGAACAACCAAACAAGTAGATCCACCAATCCAACACAAAACGGACGAGAATTTTATCCCAGTTAGCTTTCGCTTAATCCAGAGGAAAATATAGGGAGATATAATATTCAACTAGAATTCAACTAGAGAAGATTACAAGAAGTTACAAATTCACTCAATACAAGAAATTAAACTCTCACCAATAATTATCTCTCAAGCCTCATGGCCCTCACTTACAATGGAGAATAATATCGATGAAGTATTTGCCCTCTCATATTGGAGGCCATTACAATAAATAGAAGAATAGAGAGAACCCTAGGTTAGTCATGATATCTTAGTCGTCTGATATACCATGTAGAAGATACTAAATAGGAACCGTATGATCTAACTTGGAGTTGAAGATGGACCGAAAAGATCCCCAAGACTTAGGCCCAAAACAATGCAGTCCGCCACGGGCGGTCGACTGCAACTCAACAGTCCCCAAACCCGAGGGTTGTACAATCGACTACACAGTCATCTGTACATTTCTCTGTTTCCTTGACTGCTTTGCTGACTTCGTCTCTCTTCGACGCTTCGACCTCCGTGCTTCGTCGTCTATTCTTCTAATCGAACGAGTCTACAAGACATATTTTAACAGATGAGGCTTCTCAGAGGTCACAGCTATTGTTCTGTTGTTGTTGTGCTTTCGCAGTTGAGAGGAGAGTCAAGGATGCCGCAAGAAGTAATAAGAAGAAGAAGAAAGGAAGACTCAGAAGGAGAAGAGGAAATAGGAGACACAAGCAGAAACAGGGACATTGAAGAGAAAAAAAAAGAACAAAGAATCAGGAACCCTAGCTAGAACTTAACCAATGGAGATAACCAAATAATCAAAGTCTTTGATCGACTATTGTTTTTCTTTTTAAAACAACTTCTCTTTGGACCTAAGTAGTTAAAATCCATTAATCACCTGATTAATCGCTAATCGGAGGTTAGGCAATTATTTTTTGGCGATTTTCAATATTTTAATAGTTAGCGATTTAATCAGTTATAATCAGCCGATTAGTGGTTAATCGACCGATTTTAAGTGGTCGATTAACCGATTAAATCTCCTTTAATTTTCATGCTCGTTTGCATTATTTAGGCTTAATCCAGCCCAAACTCAAATTCAAATCCAAAATTCAAACCCCTTCTGGTTCTCACGCAAACCCAAACCCGATCCGCCACCGCTCTCTTCTTCTTCATCGCGCAAACCCAAACCCAAATCGATTCTCTTCTTCCTCGAGAAAATCCAAATTGACCCGCCGTCGCTTCCCTGCATCGTCGCAAACTTGACCTGACCCACATCTCCTACACCACCTCCTCTAGATGCTCATCCTCCCCGATTATTTTTGTTTGCTGGAACCGACCAGCAAACTCAATCCGACCCACATTCAAAATCCAAACTCAGTTCAAACCAAGTACTATCTTCTTTTTATCTATAACTATATGTTTCCTATTTGATAATCTCATAATAGTTTTATGTTAGGGTATAGATCATTTTTTTAATTATATATATTTATATATATACACAATTTTTCCGATTTAATCTCCGGTTATTTTCCGATTAACCGATTAATCATTAATCGATCCTGGACCGATTAGTTCCAAAAACCAATTTTAACGGCCTAGCTTTGGACCTAGCCGCACCCTCACTCCAGTCCACCCAAGTCCACCCAACATGTTTTTCTTTTCAAATTAATTCAGCCCCATTCAAATGGTTGTGTACCGAGCGTAACTCGGACTGGTACTGGTGTCGCTCCCGAAATATGGTACCCATCATTCTTTAGAAGGTACACCATGAATTCAATCAATTCTGTTGTCATATTTTATTGCATATATGATGAGGTGGACTGTGGATTCTGTCTTGAGGGATGGGGATTCTACACTATTGAGTCCAGCTAATTAACCTACTTTTGGTGTAACCAGTAAAATTGGCAGTTGGCAGTTAGGCACATCAACTAGTTTGTACAAAAAAGGACATGTATAATCTCATAAAAACCAAAAAGTGCAAGCAGATATCAGCTAATGATTTAAACAAACAAGAAAATGGAAAGAAAGAGTATGAGGACCTTCAGGTTCAGAGTCTGAAGAATCAATTTGAACCAGTCCATCCTCTATCATTGGAGAACTAGCAGCCAATTTTTGAGATGCTGCATGAAAACAATTTAAAAGAATTAATTAGTAAAAAATATTTGAACAAAATATTGCAGCACACAAGATCAAACTACAGAATTTGATGGCATTGGAAAACAATAACTATTTATGAAACACCACCAACTAAGTGAATTAGTAGCAAGTAGTAAGTTACATATCAAAGGGTAATACGTCGTAGTTGTTATAGGTGAACTAGCAATAAGCAGCAAATGAAACACATTTATGGGTTTCAAGTACTTATTGCTAATTCACCTAGTTGTTATAGGTGAATTACAAGAAGTAGTAAATGAAACACATTTATGGGTTCACGTTTTAGTTGTTTCCTAACAAAAACTTTGATTTTGCACTCAAGTTGTTTCTAGTACTTCAGTCATTTCAAGTGGAAGAGGGAAAAAGAATAATTAGTAGGCACTGAGAAACATGATACTTGAAAAAGAAAGGATATTACAGATTTAAGAGATAATTCAAGAACTCATAAATACTAGTCAAAAGTCTGCTTTCAACTTTTTCAAGATCATTTATGCAGTTAGAACACACTTCCTTCCATAATATGTAAATGTAAAAAAACAAAAGACGAACCAGAGTGTAAAAACTTTGACCTACATAACTCACTCAAAAAAGCATTGATTTCCGCATCTGTCCAATGAAACTTAGTCATGAATAATCAACAATTACACTGGCTAGTGTGGGGCATTTATTTTAGGAAACCCCACCCTCCACCTAAAATGATTGCAATAGTATGAAAGAGAGAGGTGGAGGAACGGAAGAGAGGAAGAATATCAAAATAACCTGATTTCCCACTCATTTAACAAGTCTATAGACCATGATAGTGAATGAAAAAAACTTATTTATAAAAGTAATACCATAATGTTTCACCCACTTGTTAATGTAGATAAGTTGTTCTGAATCTTCAGAAGATAAATACCCCAAAATTCCAGTAAACTACCTTTGAATACACCAAGAAATTCCTATGCGACTTGCACAAGCCTGATAGTTTGGGCATTTTTAAATTTTAAGGGTTCGCGAACACATGTGCACATCAATAGGCTAAAATCCAAACTTTTGTTTACTATCCACAAGATTCATTTGCATGTGTTGCGATGTATGTGTTTGCTTTTATCCTTTTCAATAACATAGAAAAACATTCACCATTTAATTATGAAAGTATGTCTACATGAAGCATTTAATGATGCTTCCTACTTTTCAATAAAATAAAAGGTGGCCCTTCGCGCATCTGAATTCGCTTCACACACCCTATACGATAGGTGGCCTTCAGACATCCTGTACTACAGGTTGGTTTCACACATGATGTCAAGAATTGAGGTTAAAATAATAAAAGGTTTTTTTTCCTCATTAAACACCTCCAAAAGATGGTGAAAGGTATACCACTAAAATCCTTTTATCAAAGCGGAGATGAGAAGAACCCATCAACAACCACCTCTACCACGCAAACCCATCGATTTTTTTAATAACCATTATAGTTCTACATTTCTCAGATAACCAATCAAAACTCTCATCTCAAAATCAAGTCAATATTTATGTCTAGAAATTCCCATCTCCTAAAACCCATTTCTCTCATTTGGTAGTAAACAGATCTGACAATAAATGTCTTTCTAGAAACGGGAAAAATATTTGCCCCTCCATATGTGAAGCCAACCTATTGAATGTGCAAAGACGATTGTGAGTAAAGCCACTTTGAATTTTGAAAGTAGGAAGCATCAATAAATACTTTATGCAACCATACTCTCATAATTAAATAGAAGAGAATGATGTTCTACATTCTAGAAAATGATAAAAGTAAACACATGCATCACACATGTAAATGAATGAGTAGCCTCTAATCCAAATTATCTTTTTTTCACTAACATTTTTTTTTATTGAACACTCCCAAAAGATGGTGAAGAAGGCATATCACTTAAAATTCTTACCAAATAAGAAGCAAAGAGGGCGAATCCATCAAAGCCCACCTCTAACACAATGTTCCATCAAGATTTCCACTTTTGATAGTTTTCCAATTCCCATAACCCACCAAAACCCACCTCAAAATCAAATCAAAATTCACCTCTAGAAATCCCATCTCCTCCTCCTAAAACCCATTTCCCCCCGTAAACCCTATTAACCTCACAATGCATCAAAACCCACCTAAGCCACCTAAATTCCCACCCTTTACACTTTCCATTTCTCAAAAAACCCACCAATCCCACCTCAAAATCAAATCAAAATTCACCTTAAAAATCCCAATCTCCTCCTAAACCCCATTCCTGTTATCCACAAACCCTAACAACCTCGCATTCCAATCAAACACAAAACCTCTCTCACAATGCATCAAAACCCACCTTAACCACCAAAATCTCCACCCTTTACAACTTTTCCTTTCTCACATAACCCATCAAAACAAAACCCATCTCAAAATCAAATAAAAAATTCACCCAATCCCCTCTATCCAAAAACCCATTTCTCTCCTCTCCATCCCCTAACAACCTCAAATTCCAACAAGATACCAAACATTACTTACAATGAATCAAAACCCTCAAATCTTTCAACATTTAACGCCAAAAAGATCAGAGACAAGTAGTCGTCACCTTGCTTAGAAGCGACGGATCTAACGGCGACTCTCTTTCTGGAAACGGGGAAACCCTTACCACCTTGATCCGCCATTGCTCCGAGCTAAGACGATAATTCGATCGCAATTTTTTGTTTTTTTGATCTTTTTGGGGTTTTTATGTCATTTGTGCTCTACTTTCTAACACTCGTTGGTAGATCGGGTCGGGTCGGGTCGGGTCGGGCCGGTTTGAGAAGTTGTTAGAACCATTTTCAGGTCCGCTAAGATTTGTGTTTAGGAAGGTCACTTGGGATTCCAAATCCACTAGAATTCAAGTGCCGATGACATGTGTTAAAATATGAAAAATATTTGACAGAAATTAGTTTTTGTATGATGATGAAAACAGTTTTTCTTTTCTATGTAAATAATTTCTAGTAATTTACACGTGCAATGCACGTTTTAATAATTTCAAAAAATAAAAATAAAAACTACGTAGGAAGGATTTGAACCGAAAATCTCTTTTATATTAGTTAAGTACGTGTGTTGTACACGTTGGTAGAATGACAAAATGACAAATGACACTAAGGCCTTCTCCCATTATAATATTAGAGATTAGAGATAGAGATATGCTTGGACTTAGGGCCTACATGGGGTGAAGGAACTTTACCAGTTTGTACAACCGTTGTACATTTATGATGAACTCTAAGGTCGAGTATCTGCCGATCTCGTTGCAAATCAACAAACTTGTTATAAAACACCCCATCTGCTCTTACTAGACTGCAGTCATTGCATCAGTTTTTATAATTTTCTTAGAGCATCCACAACGATATTTCTCATATTTGAGAAAATGACAGATATAGAAATAGGAAATAAAGCAAATGTGTGCAGTAATCATTTGCTAAAACTTTCTCAAAAATAGGGAGACGGTACAAAATGTATCGTCTAGCATATGGCAGTTTAAAAATATAATTCATAATCGCACAAGACGGGACATGTTGTCCCGTCTCTCCTAAAAAAAATTTTAAAAAATTGCATGGGTCCTGCAAATTTTTTTAAATTTTTAGAGGAGAGATGGTACAACATGTACCGTCTCTTGCTTTTTTTATAAAAAAAATTAAAAAATTAAAAATTAAAAATTAAAGACAGACGGGACATGTTGTCCCGTCCGTCAATTGCGGATGAAATTTGACCTTTGGGCGAAGAATGGGGTAATTTGTCCAATGCTTTAGTCTTTTTTAAAGTGAAATTATTGTGTTCCCCATGCTTAATTGATAGGGAAATGACATTTTTACCCTTGGGGTTAACTTTGAGTTCATATAAATTGCTATCTATCCCAAACTTGACAGAATGTAGTGCCACTTCTCATCTTAATCTTCAACAATTTTCTATCCGCCTCCCAATTGTAATTCTGTTCTCCATACAAAAAAAATGTATTCAGGAATCAAGATATTTATTGGGAGAGTTAAATCTAGACGTTGGTCAGAGTCCGCACAATCACACAACAGAAGTGAAGAAGAAACTACTGCGTCTGTGAATTATAGTGATCCATCGGAGTGTATCAGAGTTGTTGATGATCGACAACACGTACATAAGCTAATTACCGAGCATCATATCAGGTGGATTTGTTACATTCAGAGGGAATTGGAAGGGTCCGATAAAAGCTTCCAAGCTAGTTTGCACTGTCCCTCTAATCAAGCAGTTGATTGACAATGCCGGCTGGAACCGTTTTTTTTACTATCGATACGGAGAAGTTCTCGGCGCGCCTTGTTGAGGCTTTGGTTGAGAGATGGTGGGAAACGACCCACACTTTCCACCTTCCAGGGGGCGAGTTGGTATTTACCCCGTTAGGCTGGGCAATGCTAACCCGATTATCTATTGGAGTCGGTGATGTACCGCCGTGTAACGATGGTGTATACACCTTCGATGTTGTGCAGTCTAGATTCTTTGAAGAAATTCTATCAGAAGATTGGAAATCACATGGTATACGTTGCTCGTTCTTAAAGAATTTTTTTCAGAAAGAATGGATCGATGCCACTAAGCTAGATCCTCAAGTGGAAATGACAGTTGTCAGAGCTTTCTTCATGTACTTTGTCAGTGAGTTTCTTCTGCCCAATTCTTCTTCAGTAGTGAGATGTGGTTTCCTTGCTGCTTTTGAAGATCTGAACCCAGTTGGCACGCATGATTGGGGAAGTCCCACATTGGCATTGCTATATATCTCTTTAGATTCTTGTAGCAGACTGAAAGTCAAAGCATTTAACGGCCCGTAGCAAGTACTCGAGGTAATATTAATAATAATATGATCGGTACAATATCTAAAATACATAATATTAGTATTCGGAATATTAATAATACATATTAATATTATGGTTTTATTTCAGTATTAGCATATGAATACACAAGTATTTGTACACTTTGAGTGATAGAATAGTAGATTTTGCGATTCATTTACAAAATGCGGATATTAGACCTAATATTGCACGGTGGAATCGCAAAAATTTGGATCAGAGTAGAACTGATTTGAGGACGAATGGGAAGAAGATGTACATGATTATGACTACGCACAATGTTCTTCAACTATAGCCGTAATACCTAATACAGCTTCTCCAAGTGAACAGACAGCTCGTATGGCACGCAATATTGTTTTACATGATCGACAGAAACATCATCTACTACGACAATATTTAGTTGACCATATTTGGAACGAATATGGGGATGTTGATTGATTGTTGTAAGACACGATCAGATTTTTATTTAGCCTTGGTTTTTTTATTCAACGGTACAATCTAGTTTCATGTTTGAACGACAGAAGTTTTGTTAATGTAATTGTATCCGTTCATCATTTTGTAGAAGTTTGAACCCAATGTTGGCATATTGTTGGTTTGTTTTACATGTACTAGAACTTTATCCTCCTATGGAATGAAAATTTATATATTCTAGTGTGCAATTGGAAAGGTAAAATTCAATTAAAAAAGAAACAATACAATACAATAAATTTAAAAGTAGGCACAGTACATAAGAAAGTTATAATGAAAAGGATGCACATCAAATAAATATTTCTCTAAATGGTAGATATGAATGGGTTAAGGATAAGGTAAAATCCTTTTACCGGTTCTAACTCCGGCAAGACCAACATAGACCTACATGTCAATCCCTACTATAACCACTTTTTTGTATTATTTCAAATTGTATACAACTGAAATAATAATGTTGATCGCCAGAATATTGACTCAAGTCCAACCCCATTATCCGATCTTCCTCTATTTGCTCTTTCATTTCCTGATTTTTTTTTCAATGTAAGTTTCATTTCTGTCGCATGTATCCTACGTTCTTACATCTCTATATAGAAGGAGTTAAATTTTCTGGTCTCTTCAAGCATAGCCGCGTCAGAACCATCCGCTTTATTTTTTACCTTTCTTTTTTCTGTTTTTTCGTCCAGGTGGCCGGGAGATGGTGTAGAAGAATCAAGGCCATGCGGTACATCCGAGTCGACGTCAACACTAATGGGTGCACGTTGACTGCTACCACCATTAGATGATTGAGAATCAATTCCATATTCGAACACATGTGTAGGTACGCAAAGAAAATTTTGGCAAATCATTCAGTAATTCATAACATTCATCAAATCTGAAAACTTTCCCAGTTGAATGCATATATTCGGTTCTTGCATCCCGTATCTACACAAAAAAAAAAACATGCTATAATTTGTAACTTGAAATTTTCATTTAAAATATATTTTAAAAAAATAAATTTTATATTTTAACATACCTTATCGGCCTCGTTTGTTCCACTCGCAGCTCTCTTTGTTACACTCGTCAGTTTAGCAACAAATAGAGAAACTTCTTTGGAGATAATGTGAAATCTACTACTCAAAGAATTTGATGTTCGTTCGGTTGTAATGCCTAATATAGCTTTGAATGTGGTACGATCCCAAAATTGGCTACCTGATTGGCCGGCACCGATTGTTGGATCTTGAGTGATTGCTATCCAACTTTGTGAAAGAATCACATCTTCATTTGTTGTATACGCTCTGTCCCTTGAACCCCTAGTCGCCATTCTTGTTGTTGATATTTCTCAGTCGGCTTTCTGTTGGAAGAGTTGGTTTCAATTTTATTTTATTTTTAATTGTAGACTCTCTTGATGGTGTTGGCTACTTATTTATATATGAATACGGCAAAGCTTAGTGAATATCTAGCCGTTGGAGATTAAATAGACGTTTGATCCAATATATCCGTTTGAGACGAAATAGCTGTTTGAGGGTAAAATGGGCAAAAATTAATCAATTAAAAAACAAATGGAAATATATATGGGACGGGACATGTTGTCCCGTCCAATCACTTTTTGTGATCAAATGGGACAGCATGTCCCGTTTGAGGAGTAACCAAAATTTATTTTAAAAAAAGGCCAGGACGATACAACATGTATTGTCTGAGCCCTTTTTTTTCTTTCTTTTAACTGATAATTAAATAGGGACGACACAACATGTGTCGTCTGATTCGATTAAAAATAATAATAATAATTGGGACGGAACAACTTGTTCCGTCCCCTATATTATGAGAATCGTCATTTCGTTTATCAAATATGAGAACATACTGTAGCTCGTTTGTCATAAAATGGCAAAACAGAAAACGACTACAGAGCCCACTTTCTCAAAATATGAGAAAATGGCAAATATAGCAAACGACTGTGGATGCTCTTAGCATGTGTAGTATACAATTGATACTTTTCACTTGTTTAGTTTTTTTTCAAATTAGCATTAGTTGCTTTGTAATATAAATAATAATAAAATTAAAAAAACGTGCAGTCGTGTTTTTCCTCTGTTTTTTTTTATCATACTAAAATTAAAAACAAGGACATGCATTGCACTAGTTAATGAGCAACAAATGTCATACAAAAAAAAAGGGCAGCAGTCCTTTACAATTTTGACCCTTCATGAATAAAATTTGAAACAACAGCAGCAGCAGCAGCAACAACAACAACAACAACAAAGCCTTTTTGCTAACTGGTTGAGGTCGGCTAAATGAGTCCTGGTTTTCCATTCTGCTCAGTTTAGCGTAATATCTTTTGTAAGGACACAAGCTATCATATCTTTTTTCACCATTTCCACCTAAGTTAGTTTAGGTCTTCCTCTACCCCTAACTCTACCCTCAATACTTATCAAATCACTCTTTCTAATGGGGGTACTACTAGGTCTATGTGTGACATGTCCAAACCACCTGAGACGGTTCTCTCTTAACTTATCTTGGATTGGAGTTACCTTCAGCATGTCTCGTATATGCTCGTTTCTAATTCTATCCTTCCTAATTTTACCACACATCCATCTTAGCATCCTCATCTCTGCTATACTCATTTTTTGGACATGTTGTTTCTTTGTTGCCCAACACTCTGCTCCGCCTCCATACATCATTGCTGGTCGAACAACCATCCTATAAAATTTTTCCTTCAACTTCAAAGATATATGTTTGTCACAAAAAACACCATTGACACTTCTCCACTTAAGCCACTCTGCTTAGATCCTATGTATAACATCTTCACAATCACCCCATCTCTTTGTATAATCGAGCCTAAATATCGAAAACGGTGTTTCTTATGTTGCGTTTGGCCTAGCTTTTTTGGGCTTTAAAGCTACTTCAGAAGGAGAAGCCAGAAAGTAGAGTTTTGAAATTAAAAGCTGAAGCTGTTTAGATAGTCAGTTTTTTTTTTTAACTTTAAAGATACTTTTAAGCTAGAAGTTGTTTGGCATAAAATATCAATTGTAAGCTACTTTTATACGCAATTTAAGCTTTTGATTTTATTTAAGAATAAAATATAAGTTATCAAATTACAAAAAAATCTTTATATTACTAATAAATGAAATATTTAGAATAACCTGGAAAACTCGTAAAGAGGAATATATATATATATATATATATATATATATATATATATATATATTATTTTTTTTGAACTGTACGCAAATAAAAAAATTAAAGGACTACGATACTTTATAAAATGCATCATTCCATTCAAAATGGGTTATTCAATGACAAAGTACATCAAACCAGTTCTTAATAGTGGTCCAAGTAACACAATAAGATTATTCTTGTTAACCATAAATTTGACATTCCTCTCTAAATTAAATTGTGAGTATTCATATCTTTCACTATAACAAAAAACAATCAAACTACTAAGTATTAGACGTAAATATGTGTACACCACCATGAACTTAAGATATTTAGCTAATTGTTTTCCTCAAAAAATAAAAAGGCCTAAATGATGCTGACTAAAACATTTTAAGTTGTTCCTGAAACTAAATAAGTAGATCATGCTACATATTTAAACGCGAAAGAGGTACCGGAGGCAACAATCAGGATTTTTCCAAATTACAGAACCCTCTACTGCCAAAGAACTCAGCTGCTTATAAAGATGCAGAAAAATGAACATTTGCAGTTCATAGGATTTAATTCAACTGAAAGTGGAAAACGTAGCATTTTCATCACAAATGTAGAGGCTACAGTGTAAGTTGAGATAAGTTCATTTTGTAATTTAATCTCCAGTCCCAAATGTGAAGAAAAAATAAACGGGGAAATCTTTGCAGATGATAATACTTTTTTGTTGTTGAAATAAACGGATAGAGCCTAAAAAGCTCTAGCCACACCACATATATATTACATAATTAGAGAGTAGCACAGCAGAACTCCAGTACAACACATCACAACACACAAACACATGACTTAAAGGCTCCAGAAAAACAGAATGAGCCCAAAACAGTTGGAACAGAGCAGTCATCATCAGTGGGAGGAGAAGGCAGAGCTTGCTGCACAGTCGACAAGCAACAACCTAAGCAGTCCAAACAGAGAAGAAAAGCCCAGCACTCAGAATAGTTCAGCAAGCCCCACATTCCACGATATAAACAAGAATAGCCCACAGAAAGAGATACAGACCCATAGTAGACCTAAAAAGCATGAAAAACACAAGTGGCAGCAAGATTGAAGCAGCTTGAAAACTAACTACAGCCCTCCAAAACAATGCGAAGCATAGTGCCAAAAACACCAGAATCAGAAAGCTCCACTACAAGCAAAAACACCAAAAAGAGGCATAGTAAAATGGATCTAATGAAAACATAAAATATATCTAATCACAACCTAAAATGGATCTAATTTCATATTGGATCTAGATCATTTGAAGATGAGAAACCATACCTGGTGAGCGTGCGACTCTTCGATGACGTTCGACGGCGGGGTTCGACGGCGGGGTTCCCCGGTCGCGAGTGTTCGGCGAGGAAGGGGAAGGGGAAGGGGAAGGGGGAAAATTTTTGTTGTTAAGGTTTGATATGTGGGAAGGGCCAAAAAAAAGAGAAAAGGTTAAAAAAAAAAAAAATTTGAGAAGCCAGAAGTTGCTCTTGAGGGTTTTTTTTGAAGCTCCTTTTCTTCATTAAAAATAAGATACTTCTCCTTTCGTAGAGCTTTTCAAAATATGCATTTGGCCCAGTTTCTCCTTCTAAAGGAGAAGAGAAGCTAATTTTAAGCTGGGCCAAACGCTACCTTAGGTATCTCTTGGTCATCAAGCTTAACTACTTTCTCAGTTGTGTTCTGAATATCACTAAAATTATATTCCATATACTCTGTTTTAGTTCTGCTTATCCTAAAGACTCTAACTTCCAAAGTTTTTTTTTCACAAATCTAATTTAGCATTGACTCCTGCTCTAGTCTCGTCCACTAAGACGATGTCATCGGCAAAAAACATACACCAAGGCACTTCATCTTGTATTCCTCGCGTCAATTCATCCATAACCAAAGTAAAGAGGTACGAGCTTAAAGCCGAACCTTGGTGTAAACCTACTGTAATAGGAAAATCACCGGTCTCTCTTGTGGTAGTTCTAATTTGGTCATTGCCCCTTCATACATATTCTTAATTACCTCAATATACTGAATAGTCACTCTTTTATTATTTAACACCCACCATACTTTGTCTATAAGGACTTTATCATATGCTTTTTCTAGATCTATAAAAACCATATATAGATCTTTCTTATTCTTCCTATATTTTTTCATAAGTCTCCTCAGTACATAAATTGCTTTCATTATTGACCTTCCAAACCCAAACTGATTCTCATACAATGTAGTTTTTAGTCACAGTCTATGTTCGATCACTCACTCTCAAATTTTCATCGTATGGCTCATTTTTTTTTTGATAAAAGATGGGCAATGCCATCGTTTTATTAATGAAAGGTTAAGGAAACATAGTAGGACAAGCACTGAAAATTACATAAGAGTAACGAAAAGAAAGCGACAACATAAACAACATAAGCAACAAAAGCTACTAAAGCAGCCAAACCCCAAAGGCAGCCTAAAAACCGAAGCTGTCCTGAGTACAAAAACCCCCAAATCCTGACAGCGAACCCCATCAAGCTCGAAACTGCATGAAGTTACGCTACAATCCCAACCTGCCTACACTTCTTCAGAGATCCTGATCCTCTTTGCCACCTCCTGAGAACCTGCCCAATCATGGATCAAAAGATATTTTATGCATAGAAAGAGGAAATCTGTGCGAAGCATTGCGAAAAACTAAATCATTTCTTTCTAGCCATAAATTCCAAATTAAAGCTGCAATAGCTATAGCCCAAACCCTTCTATCTTCTAGTTTAATGTAAACGTCTCTAAATGACCCCCAAATTTCCGTGGTTGAGTTGAGGACTTGATGACACCCAAACCCCCTACTCACAATTTTCCAGGTTAGTCTAGCTCTAGGACAATTAAAAAGAATGTGATGCACGTCTTCTAATGCATAGGAACATCTCCCACAAGTCATGTCAATCTGCATGCCTCACGACCTAAGGTTAGCTTTCGACAGAATCGCATTTTTATTGGCCAGCCAACAGAAAACTTTGACCCTGAACGGCACATGGGCACCCCATATGACCGATTGAGCTTGACATCTAGTTCCTCCGTCATTGATCCATCTATATATGGATGAAACCGAGAAAAGTTTTGAGTTGTCTCTGTCCCACCATTTCTCATCTTCTGACTAATTACCTTGCCCCTCTACCTGCAAAATTAGTTTGTTTAAAGCTTTGAATTGTACCAAACTCTCCGGACTAATATTCTGGGACACTATAAAGTTGAGCTTTCCCCTTTTCCACACGTCTGCCACTAATAGGTCTAAGTTAATTGTTGCTTCTGCAGCCAGTGGGAATTGATTTTGAAGGGTAGTCAGACCACACCATTTGTCCTTCCAGAACCTGGTGTTCAACCCGTCTCCTACTTTGCATCTCCTGTTGGAATAGAATATCTCTCCTTGCTTAGCTATTCCTTTCCACATAAGTGAGACTTTAGCCGACGGACTTTTCCTACCGAATCGAAATTTGCGTCTCTTCCGGAATTGTGCAAAGGAGTAACTCCACCAACCTTTGTGATTATTAGTAATCTTCCACCACTACTTGCTAAGCAGGGCCTTGTTCATGTCATGAAGATTCATGATACCCAGGCCCCCGTATTCCCTTCTTTTGCAAACTCTTTCCCAATTAACAAGGTTGAACCCTTTGTTCCCCTCGTCTGATCCTTTCCATAAAAATCTTCGTCTAAGTTTGTCAATACTGTTGATGACCCACTTAGGGAGTTCGTAGATGGACATAAGATAAAGCGAGATCGCACTGATGACCGAATTTAACAGAATGATCCTTCCTCCGAGTGAAAGGTAACGACTCTGCCACCCAGCTAGCTTCTTTTGGATCTTTGCGATGAGAGGGGTCCAATCCTCCCTCAAGAGTGCTCCTGGCCTTATCGGGGTGCCCAGGTATTTAATGGGATAATCACTAATTTTGCAGTCAAAAATATCCGAGATTTCCTTAAGCAAATTAGGCGAAAGGACCGTCATCGGAATAATGCTAGTCTTAATCAAGTTGACTTTGAGGCCAGACCATCCTTGGAAGCAGGCCATCACTGCCTTCATTGCCACCGCTTCATCCACCGTGGCTTTGCCGAATAGAATAGTGTCGTCAGCATATTGAAGGATCGACATTGGTTTAGCGATTCCCTTGATCTGAATCCCTTTGATTGTGTTGCTTTCCATAGCTCTTCTTAACATTTCTGCAAGTCCATCTGCAACGATAGCGAAGAGAAGGGACGACAGGGGATCCCCTTGCCGTAGGCCTCTCTTACATAAAATCTCTTTTCCCTGCCATCAGTTAACCTGGATGGCCGATTTGCCTCCTCGAATACACTTGCTCATCCACGACCGCCATTTAGTGCCAAAGCCTTTAAGAGCAAGGACTTCCTCCACGCAATCCCAAGATACAGAATCGTAGGCCTTCTGGAAATCTAGATTAAGGATGAAGCCTTCCGCTTTGGTTCTGTGACCTCTATAAACAATCTCGTGGGCGGAAGCGATACTATCCATGATATCCCTTCCCCTAATGAACCCGCTTTGCGATTGTGCGATAATCTCGTTGAGATGCGGGGCAAGTCTTTGAGCCAATACTTTCGTGATGATTTTGAACGACCCGTTCAGCAAACTTATCGGTCTGAGATCTTCATGCGAGACAACTTCTCTTTTCTTAGGGACAAGGATGATGGTAGCGTAATTTAACCTATCCAAGTTAGCCTTTCCTTCATAGACCTCGTGGAAGATGTTCATCAGGTCCTCTTTGATGATGCTCTAATATGATAGGTAGAAGAAAATCGGCAGTCCGTCCGGTCCTGGCGCCTTGTCCTGGCCTAGACTTTTAATAGCGTCTAAAACTTCTGTTTCCTCGAAGCTCACTTCGATACCCTCGCTCCCATCTAATCTGGAGGAGCTCCACATATCCTGGGACAAAGAACATCTACCCCCATGATTACGACCAAGTAAGTCATGAAAGACCCCGTCCAGGTGCTCCTTGACCAGGTCATCGTTTTCAGTCCAGGACCTATTAACCGAAATACCCGTGATGTGGTTATGTCTATGCCTTCCGTTAGCCACCTTGTGAAAGTATTTTGTGTTAGCATCTCCTTCTCTAAGCCATTGAATCCTCGCTCTCTGTTGCCAATAGATTTCTTCCATCTTAGCTATCTGTTGCAACTCCAATCTTTTATTAGCCAGTTCGTCCTTCTCTACCTCCTGGAGATCTCTATCTTCTTGTACGGCTTCCAGACTAGCAATTCTAATAGCTAGTACCTCTCTTTGAAGACTGATGTTGCGCGATTTTTCTCTACCCTAAGATTTTAATTGCCTTCTTAGACGTCTAGTCTTTTCAACCCAAATACCGACAACAGACGACTGCGATGTGCTTACCTTCCATGATTCGGCGATAAGATGACGAGTATCCTCACACAAGGTTCGTGCTTTCTCAAATTTGAAACTGAAGAATTTTTTCCTGCCGCTTAACCCACAGTCGATCACTAGGGGCAGGTGGTCCGAGGTGTATCGAAGAGCCGTTTTGACCTTTGCTAAAGGATGAGCGTTCTCCCAATCAGGCGACACCAACACTCGATCAAGCTTGGCTAATGTCGGATTACGCTGCATGTTCGACCAAGTGAATTTCCTGTCGATCATCTCTAGTTCCAATAAATCTAAGACATCTATCGTCTCATTGAAGGAGTCTTGCTCAGACTGACTATGGCCTCACCTCTATGCTCATCTTGGAATCTGGTGAGGTTAAAATCTCCACCTACAATCCAGGCTCCGCCCCATTTATTCCTGATGAAACTTAATTCCGACCAAAACTCTTTACGCGATGTACTGTCATACGCCCCATAGACACTTGAAACCGTCTGAATCCAATTGTCGCTTCTTCGTCTAATTCTAATCGAAACTGTAAAATTCCCGATGACCTCATCGGCAATCTCAAAAGTCGAAGCGCAAGCCCCTACCGCTATCCCCCCCGAATAACCCCTAGCCGGCTTAAAGCGCCAATGGAAGTCCGCCAAACCCCTCAGAGAAGTGAAGTCCTCCTCTGTTGGGGTTTCAATCTTAGTTTCTTGAAGGCCACAGATGTCAGGACGGATCTTGGTAAGAGTAACTCCAATAGCTCTTTTTTTCAGTTTTTGACGCATCCCTCTAACGTTCCAGAAGATGTATACCATTAAACAAACAATAAGACATCTAAAGAACGACACCCTCCCCTCCTAATGAAACCTCGGGATCACTTACTAACTATTCTGGTGTCCTCTCTAATAATAGCTAAATTCATAAGTTGTGCTTCCCTAGTGGACCCCACAGCTATCCCATACAAACTTGCGAAGTAAATTAGCGACACATCTGATAAAGAGTTAAGAACAGAACAATTAAAATAAGAGGTACCTTCTCCTACCGAGACCTCCTCCTGCAGCTTGTTACCCCTTTTGGTCCACCCATCAAGGTCGTTGTTCTGACTCTCCGTGCTGATCATCTGTCTTTTACCTTTCCTCTGATATTCTGTGAACTTTCTGGTGGATGTACTTCCCACACTACCTTTGACTTCCCTATCTTCGCATTCTGTTTCTGCAGCTGATATGATATTGTCCTCCCGAATACCATCTAGAGCGCCAATAATACCGTCCCCTGATTCTGGGTCCGATGGGGGATGTAGTATGTAAGACTGGATATGCTGAGTAATAACGGCGCTCCCTACCTTGTTGGCAATTGGCGAGATAATACCAATCGGCACTGGATCAGTTAATGGCGAAGGCACTGCTTGGCTCATGGGCTCTGGCCCAAGGGCAGACTGGCATTTAGAATATCACATTTATTTACATATATATAAATGTGATTCATTAATTTAATATAAATGTGATTCATGGGCTCTGGCCCAAGGGCAGACTGGCATTGTATGGCTCATTAATTTAATTCATTGGTAGTTTGAGCAACTTTGTATATCACATTTATTTATATATATATGTACTAAAATACTATTTCTTCATTCATCGGGCATCTTCTTAGTCTTCAAAATTTCATTAAATAATTTTGTTAGCCAACCCACTTCTATATTCTCAAGACACTTCCAAACTTCAAATGGGTATATCCCCGGTCCTAAAACTTCTCATATTTTCATCTATCCTAGAGCATTTCGAACGTCCGAGGCATGACCGGCTCTGAGTTCCCAGGGGCCTGAGGCGAACTCCCTAAATGGGGCCCCCCATACAAAAAACAAAAAATAAAATAAAAAAATGCACATTGTTGAAAGCAAAATATGCAAAATAAATAAATTTGTTTTAAATCACCCAAATTTAAAGTCTCAAATTCAATTCAAGTCTTCAAGCCTAAACCCAAATAATTTTTTAAAAAAATTTAAAGGCTCAAATAAATATTTTTGGAGCTCCCTAATAACAGTATTTTTTTACGCACAAAATACGTGCCTATATTTACGAGAGAATTACAAATTTGGGGCCCCTAAAATCGCAAAAACGCCGGGGGCCTGAGGCGGCCGCCTCACCCGCCTCAAGGGTGAGGCCAGCCCTGCTCCGAGGTCCTAATTCTACGGAAAAACATATGCTCTCGACTCTCTCTCGAATCCTCTATATTTAAGTTCCCACAACTTTTTCATTTAATAATTTCTCAAAGTAAAATTTGAAAGACACTTAAAAAAACATTTGATTTGTGTTTTACAGGTCACATGCTTTATTAGCCTTCTTCAGTTCACTATCCTCTTCACACCGGTCGCACATACAATTATGATGTATATATAGGCTTCAACCAATAAGTAAACAAAGAAATAAGATGCTATATTATCACATTTTACAAAAGTTTTCAAATCAAGGGGTATGATATATCCAAACAGGAGAGAAGCTCTCCATGCTCCCTTCATTAGCAATTTCTTCTCTAAAACCAGGATGCCAGTCCAGTAAACTGCCGGGAAGGAAGGAAAGCACAGAAGGAAGCAGAATTCGTATCCATATTCCTCAATTTTAACCACCTAAAAGGAGACATATATGGTTAGTAAAGTTGAGGGATCAAAAGTAGTAAACGGTAAAAATAATGAATTGAAGAGAGAATTTTTGATGAACACAATAAAATCATGAGTATAACAAAATGAAGAGTATTCATGAAATTTTCTTCTCTGTGTATACAAAAATCGAGCTTACTTTTGATTTCTTAATATGCAAATTAATCACTGGGAATATTGTGATTCCGAAGGTTCAAAATGTTCCACTGTTGAGAAAAATGTTGTAGCTTATAACCAGAAGATGCAAGCAGTAATAAGAGGTCCACAAGGTTTTTGGTTTAGACACATCTTAAAACATGATAATTAAATCATCGATTGGATGGTTAAAATTTTGACTTTTTTTACTAAGATAATAAAATGAAAATTATTCAATGGCAGTTGATAATTTGATACCATGTATAATCGCATAGAATTACATGTATACAGTATAGGAAAATCTTCATACATCCCTCACAAATTGCTAATGGTGTTCCTATGCTTGGCCAACTTAACCCAAATGCTTGGAAAAGAGAGATGGTAATTGTTTGTTTATCTCTACCTATCACTTTGGTTAATTTTATTATATTTAGGCTAAATAGAACTAACCCAGTACTTTCAAGAAAATACAAGAAATCCCCATGTACTTGTCTTATTACATGAGTCATCGATGTACTTCTACTTCACTTTGTACTAAACTGCGTTCAGTCACCTTGTGGTTTATTATGTGATTATTTACCATACAAACCTTTTAATGACTAAAATACCCGTGTAAGCCATTTAAAACTGTTTAACCCCATCCCCCCCCCCCCCACCCAAAAAAAAAAAAAAAAAAAAGACTTCCTGATTGATTCCCTTTTCTTCTTCGAATTTGAAAATCATTTTCCCCCCTAATTCAACTCTCACAAAAATCTGTTTTCCTTTCCAGTTGTGATGATCTCCTCTTACTTCGTGATATAATCAATAAACACTTAGGTAATTGTCGTACATCCACTCGGAAGTATATCACAAAACATCCATCTAGAAATGTATATGATTTCAAAAAGATGACACAAAACCTTAATCACAATCTGTGTAGTGCACACAGGATGGTTGAGAGTGTTTTAGGATTTTCAAGAGAGAATAAATATAAAAAGTAAGAAGAGAAGAGAAGAGGGTAATTTTTTTACAACAAATGGTTAAGGGTAAATTGTTGATGGTGGAACTAAGGAATCTAAAGAATTAAGCATATTGTTGGAATTATTATAATAATTTGTGTTATTAAGATACAGTATAATATTTACATGAATTTCCACGAAATTATATTGGGTGATATATGTATTTGAAAACAAACACATTTACGTACAAGGTTAATTAACATATAATGATAAAGATTTGTATGCTACAATAGTAAAATTGCATAAATTAAAAGGTAAGTTCTGTGGGTAAATTCTACCCTTAAGAGAATTAATATTGCACTTCGTGTAAACTGTGCTGGCAATCAATATTTCAGCAGTAGCTAACCACTGCTGTTCTCAGTGTGCAAGGACAAACTGAGAGAATTCCGAACAACACTTGAATGTTCAACCATGTCTATTTGAGAGAGGGGAGAGATAGTTCCAACAATAGTCTTCACTTGAAAGAAAGATAATTTCCTGGGACAATAATTCTTCATGTATATGAAAGCAAGGAATCACACCAACTCTCAACTATTGCAACTTCGCGCAGGAAATGGTAGTAAATCATTAAATTGTCAATTAATAATAGATAAACAAACCACTTATTCTCTTAAGATTTTGATTTAAAACTTTCAAAGCAAGACGCTGTTGAGCCTTCACATAAAATCGAAAATTTCTAATGTTATAAAATTGAAAATTTCAAACTTTCAAATGGGTTAAGTTGCTCGGTGCAGTGAACGTGCCTCCTCAATCTCGATTTGAGATCTACGTAAAATAGATGTTGCACATAGAGCTCAATTGTCATGGCTACACCTTTAGTACAATGTCTATACCACGTTAATGCCCTTTTTGGCTAGTAAAATATTTTTGAAACGGTTATATATGTAACTAGAAACAATTGAGAAGTACTTTCCATGCCAAAACCGGTAAAAGTTAAAACACCAAGTTAATGTCCCTTTTGTCTTGTACAATACTTCTCAACACCAATAGTTATAACAGTTGAGAAGTATTGTGATCGATTACTTCCTTCATATAGTAAGAATTATGATCCCATGAAGGAAGAATTATGACCCAGAGAAATTATCCTTCTTTCACTCTCTCAAATATACTATCTTTGGTTGAGCACTCTAGTGTTGATTGGGATTCTTCTTAGCCTTTGTGTGCACACTGAGAAAACCCAGCAGAGGTTCGTTATTGTTGAAAGTTTAATTGCTATAACAACCAGCACGAAAGCCGATATCACTTTCTTTTAATCGCATAACTTACTCGCTGAATCCCACTCCCTATGTTCTAAATTTCGCTTTTAATTTAAGCAATTTTACTACTATAGCATGAATATATTTATTAATCATAGTCTTTTGTAGTCTTATACATATTTGTGTTTGTTTCCTAGTTACATATATCTTTTTTTTTTAGATCGTTAACTAGTTACATATATCACCCAAATTTATTTTCTACAAATTCATTTTGAAGAAAAAATTACCTTATTCTATCAACACAAATTATTTTGCAAATAAAAATTTTGGCAAATATTTTCAACAAAAACATCTTTTTATACTCTTCGTTAACTCTGTTTAACAGGTTAGTTGTTGAAATGCGAGTACAAGGGTGAGTCATGTAAGAGAGGCGTTACTTGCATGCTCTTGAAAGTGTGGAGGATTTTAGTGCAATTCAGACTTACGTTTATTGTGTGAAAAAATGCACTTATTTCATAATAGCCAGAAATTAATTATGTTGTTTGAGCCGATAAAAGAGAGGGGGGTTTTTGTTTGGCACAGTTTAAACATATGTAAGTGCTTATGAAACATAGATTCACAAACATGGATTTAAACATATATAAGTGCTTATGCTCTGGATCTCATTGCATGGAGCTTTTGCAATGTTAACTCATGATAGTAATAATCACAAAGAAGCCTCTATCTATGTTTTTAAAAAAAATTAAATTAAATTAAATTTAACGCAGATAGATCTTCTCTGTGATAGATTCCTCTATCTAGGTTATGTCAACAAAAACAAATGATCAATGAAACAAATAAACTGAATCATTCAAATCACTAGTATTACTTGATCCACATTTCAAAGCAGCAAAAATGTATTAATCTCTCAATAGTAACACATACCTTCATGGATAAATCCTGAAGCGACATTTACCCTTTAGAATTTTCAATAGCTTAATTTGAATCAGAGCAACTAGTGCAAGACGCTGATACATTACTATCTTTCCGATGTGTATCAGAATTAGTCTCCACGATCCTCTCATTGTTTACCCCAGTATCTGTTTGGCCTTCAACACTTTGCAGAGAAGTACTCGATGCTCTGGAATTCTCTCTCATGTCAAACCTCTCCATCATTCTAGATACAGTAGCAATTCCAGCATTAACCTCCCTCCTCATTTCAGAACCAATATCAGACATAGAAACATTACGGGAAAATAACTTCTCCCTCCATCCACGTGTACTCTCTGATATAGAGTCTTTGTACCTAACACCAAGCGAGAAACATCCACATTGATAAAATATATCTTAATTAGCAGATACGCAGAAGTGGTACAAGTGAAACTACCTCATTGAGGCAGAACTTAGGCGAGATTTTAAGGACTCTGAAAAGGATGGTAAATCTGATGGCCCTCCGCTGTCTTGGTTATTTAGAGAAGATTGCCCAGCAAAGCTTCTGTTATACAAACGAAGAAGCACGCTTTTTGAGACAAATGATGACATGGAAAAAATATGGGTAAATTACAAATGTCACAACTGCAATTTTCATACAAAAGTAAAAAAGAACCCACCCTGCACAATTAAACATTTTTTAAAATAGCACTTTGCACTCCTACATACCATTATATGCTAACTCACACAAATGCATATTGTTGGATTTAGGGATAGGAAGGAATAGTTTATTATATTGTTGGATTCTTATTGATATGAGTACAATATGTCTCCTATATATAGGAGACATGGAAAAACTAAACTGATACATTATTCGATATGGGACTAAAATAATATCTCCCATCTAACATAATATCTAACACCCCATCTCAAACTCAAGTTGATTCAAGCAACATCAGTTTTGGAGTCGGAGTTGGAGTCGATGGGTTTTGGAGTCGGAGTGGGTAGGCTGTTTGGATTGCAGGGTCGACGATGAGGGTGCCGACGATGGGTTCATCAGTTGGATCTAAGGTTTGCTGAAGTTGATGTTGTTGTTGATGACGATTGTAGTGGATGTTGTTGTTTGCCGAAGTTGGTTCTTTGGGAAGTGATGTCGATTGTAGTTGATGAAGGTGGTGTTGTCGAAGTTGGTGTTGGCTTCTCCCCTTTTTCTGACAGATCGGAAAATATCATTGGATTTGATTAGTGGGAGATATTAAGGTTTTGGGATTTGAACGGAAGAGGGATGTCGGGAGGTGGAGTGATTCCGATAAAGTCAAGAACCACTCCACGTCGACGATGAGGATAAAATTAGTATAGGCCTTATAGGAGTACAAGCTCTGATACCATATTAGAATTAGGGGTAGAAAGAAATGAATTCTTATTGATTGATTTAATTGAATACAATATGTCTCCTATATATAGGAAAGAAGGGAAGACTAAACCAATACATTATTCGATATGAGACTAAACTAATATCTCTCATAATATCTAACATAATTTCTAACAAAATCATAGCATTACAATGTAAATAAACATCATGTTTTAGGGGTTTTCATTAGTTAAGCTTAGCAAGCAGTACATGCATCCATAGATGAGCAAATAATGATCAAAGGAGATCCAAACTACCAGCTCTGGAAAATTTTGGGGGTGGTTAAGTGTTGCGAAAGAAACCTTGGGGGGTTATCTATATGTTAATGGAAAACCAAGCGTTTTTTCAGTGTCTGACGATATATACCTGCTATTAGAAAAAACAGGCACACTGGTCGAAGTCCTCGTGTTCTCAGAATCTTGGCGAGGAGGTTCTGATGGACTAGAACTTATGGGAACAATTTCTGGTTCATTGTCACCTCCGTTATCAGTTGAAGATCCAGGAACCGAGTTCAAAGATGGTGCAATAGTGTCAGCTGAAATAACCAGAAACTGTGGATGGACGTGAGATGAAGATCTACCCCTCTGCCCTTCACTTCTAGAAGCCTGATATGCTCTGCCCATTGCAGCGGCAGTAGCCAACTGCCGGATTAAACGCTCTTCAAGATCATTACCATTTGCACCCACTGGTAACTGCATTAAATGTTGGAAGAAAAAAACTCTATATGGATCAATGTCGAAGGTTGAACAAAACAAAAAGAACTTCCTAGTGGAGTTCTCACATGCTGCAGCTGTAAATCTCCAAGTATTGGGTAGTGGAAAATGGTAGAATTACGTGAACAATTGACTCTGATGTCCCTCTCGCTTGCTATGGCCTCAAATAATTCTTGGCTATTGCATTTAGCATGGTAATGTGCTCGATCAAAATATAATGGTTCTAGATACAAATTAAATATATATGAATGACAACTGAATACGAATTAAAATGAACCTGGTGGCATCCTTCAAGCTAAGTGTTTGCCAACACATAGGGCACTGAGAGCTTCTCTGGCACCTAAAAAACATAAATCCTTATCATTTTTTACTTTATTATTATCGAATTCGGAGGCTATGGCTTTCATAAAAAAAATCTCCCAGCAAAATGAGAAGGCAAAATGGAAAAATACAAGATTATCATTTGAAACAAATAATTAACTTCATCAAGTTGTATCACATTTAAAACATAATCATCAGAATGCATCAATCTTTGAACTAATAGTAGCAGCATATCTCATCATTTTCTTAATGTAGTCTGCTAGGTGATGAAAAAAGAAAGTACAAAAACAGGAAAATTCTGTGATTATGAACAGATTCTAAATTATATGCAACCATAATAGAAAACATGCTAAGATTATTCAGCTATAATTCACGGAATGTGTGGAGAATTTTTTTGTATTTCCTGTCGCAAGTTATATTTTGGGGAAGGTTATCTTGTAATAGATTGTAAGGGGGGTTTCGTTCTTCTGAACTATTTTGTATGTTTCGTTAACAATCATTAATGAGACCCGTGACTATAGTCACTTTATTTCAAAAAAAATAATCATAGAAAACATGCCAGAGTTCTGTATATATAAAACATTTACATTTTACTGTCAGGTTTTAGCCTAAATATATCTCATTGTCCAAAATTTAGAAAAATCGTGGCACTGTAAGAGAAGTCCATATGAATCTTATATGTACTTATACTACACAAACGTATTAATTGTGCATTGTGGGGGATTGAATGGGAGCATTTTCCTTCATCACAGATATAGTATACTTGTTACAAAGATTTATCTTCTATAAGTTTGAAGGGACTCTTTTCCTCGAAAAAAAAAAGTTTGAAAGGACTCTTACTGCTAAGAATTACAATCAAAATTTCAGATTTCATGAACCCCTCAAAGTATAACAATGTCATCAATTCTGAATGTGGGATGAAAATGATAAACATGCCCACAAACGGAGACGATAGTCTACAGTCAGTACAACTAAGGGTGTGTTCTGATTTATGTAAGATATCAACAATATTGTGGAGAAAGAGTTTTTATGTCCATCTTTTGGATGGAGATAGAAAAAGGTGTACCTCTTTCCTGCCATCAGATGACTGAGTGGCACATCTCATTTTCCTAAATGTTCTCTATTAAAATCAGAGAAATACGGTGGAAAACTCATTTAATATCTTATTCATTGCTAATTTGTTATCTCTCTATCTCATTCTCCTTTCTCTTTCATATTTTCCAACAAACTTCTACCATCGAAACAAAGAGGCTCAAAAAGAAATTCTTTTTTTCAGTACAAACAAACCAAACAAGATTAGCAAAAAATGTTTCCAAGAAAAGTTTTTCTATGAAAGCTTTTAAGCTTTTCTAGGATTTGCAAGTTCTAAGTCAATCCGAATGCCCCCTAAGATGCATCTCTCTGAAAACATTGATTGAGTGTTCACCAAAATTCCATTTTATTTAATTATACCAAATGGATCGTAATATTGTGTAATCATAATAGTAATAACAATAAATTAAATAAGCACAAACAATATACAGGTACATAAGAGGACACAACGAAACGGAAAAGTACCATTCAAGAATGCATTGGAGATGGAACTCATGCTTGCAACTAGTCCCCTAAAATGAACATAATAATCAAATCAACAGAACAACCCAATTATAAATATTCAAAATTACAACACCTAACTGCAAAAAAGCAATGATGATCATAAGTTTCTAATATACCGTCGAAGGATCATTCTCAGTGAATGATTCAAGACAAATGCTGCAGGCATCATCACATGCATCTAGGATCCCCCCTTCAACAAAAGCAGCAGGAGATGCTAGATGGCTCTCCATCCTCCTCAAACCCTAACAAAATATCTACATATATTTCAATTGATTTTTTAACACAAAATTTGCATGTCTGCACCAAAAATTATGAAAAAGAAAACCTCAGAAATGGAGGGTTACCTTATCCTCCTCCTCCAAATTTGGATGAGATTAGGGTTAAGGGGTGGAGGAAGTGGCCTTATGATTAGAGATGAGTCAATTCATGGGAGGGAAGGAGAGAGGGAGAGCAGAAACCAATGGTGTCTCTATCTTTGTCTCTCCTAAATGATGGAGTAATTAACTAATAATGATTGATAAAAGGACGTTATTATGATTGAGAGATGAAAGAGGGAGAGGACAAATGGGAAGATCTTTTGTGTCTGTTTGAAATTTATTATAATTCATATATTTTTTGATTTTTTTTTTTTTGGAATCCATTCTTCGTTGGGGGAAAAAAAACTCCTAAAAACCCGGATTTACATACCTAAGATAAAAACTCTTATTAGCTTTTGAATGCAAGAAAAGTACGTCTAAAAGTTTTTCCTTATCTAATCTATTCCATCCAAAAGTTGAACGACGATTTTTTAAAGAATATTATGTAATTATGGATGATATTTTTACTTTTTTTAGGATATTAAATAAAATTTAAGAGAACAAAACTTATTGGTTATACAAGTGCATGTGCTATAGCGACATATCACTTGTGCTACAAAGTTAGATTCTCAGGTGAGGGATTATCACCAATAAATGCGGGGGAGGGGGGGTTGTGAAGGAAAAAGTTGTTCTAGCTCAACAAATTAACTCGAAGTAGCTTTTGTGGAGATGGAATGAATGTAGTTTAAAAGACAATTATTGGTCTAATCTAAAATGTTATTTTTATTTTTTATTAAATTTTGTTTAGAGATTGAAGTATTATGCATTCTTCTCCTCTTCAAAAACAATGTTGTTTCATTCTTCACATCAACCATGAGCACAAATACTTGTATAAATCCTTAAAGAATTGATTCCCACCCTTCAATGACGCTCCACCACTCACTCATGGTGTGTGATATGGGTAAAGTTGGAGCTACTGGATCTTAGCACATATCTTTAAACTTCTCAAAGGCGGAATGGTAATTTTACAGCAACAACAGGCTACAAGAAGAACTTGGGCCAACTCCAGGTCCATCAAACTCAATCAGGCTGATTATTAAGGCTTGCTTATAGCCTCCTTTGAAAGAAGAATTTTATACTAAATAGGGATGTCAGTCAAATCTCCTATCTTAAACATGATTATTAACTAATTATATCCCATCACGATGAGAATCTCCAGTTTAAACTTAAAAAGAAACATTTTCATGTTTATTTTTAGGAATTAACTCCTAGCCTATTAATACTCTCCCTCTCAGTCAAACATAGGTAATCAATATTTTTCCACCAAAAACTCTAATTTCCGTTCTGAGTTACTGACTTTAGCGTCAGAGGGTTTTTCGCTGGGCCAACCCCAGTGTTCATATTTTATGCAGGTTCATTGGACGTTTTTAGCCATCTAGATCCAGGTTCGGACGTTCTTAACCACTCAGATTTAGATCAAGGAATTTTCAGCCACCCAACTTCAGATCCGATCAACAGTTAAATCTTTAGCTTTCCTCATAAAAAGAAACTCATCATCTGATTGCTCCCACACTAGGAAAAACAGGCAGCAGTATAAAAAATATTTATCTGAACAAATCTATAGAACCCTAACCAAATATATGCTTTGTGAATGCTCACCATGTTTTATAGCTGGATTCAAATGAAGTATGTGCAAAGTGAACACATCTAGGATATCGATCACACTGTATTTATCATTCACGGCCTATACGGTACGACTTAGTTAGTATGGGGTGCCTCCTTCCCCACTCTTCACACCTAGACTTACAGATAAGACGTATAGGCTATTTCGACAACCAACCAACTTTGTTCGATTTCATAGGATCGTGACAGGCACCATCAAAGGAGACTACCCATGTCATTCTGGTTCAGTTATGTTCAAGTCAAGAGTAGTTCAGTAAATATTTTGAGCAATGCATACATCAACTGCTATATCACTAAAATTTAGCAAAAAAATGTGATAATCAGTACAGGGGATCATATTCTGAGCGAATGTGATAAACTCAGAACTGATTTGTAATGTGTCAATGAGTATTTCATTGCTAGAGTACAGAACTCCTGATAATGATATATAGAATACCTCCGAGGAAACAATCAGCGGTACAATGTTCATATTTCAATTGATTGTATATAAAGCAGAACGAATTAAGTCATTGCTTGCTGATTTTGGTGTGAGAGCAATCAAATGATGAGTTCTTTATTGAGGGAGAAAGCACTAATCGGGACTCTCTATCATGATCTGGATCTGGATGGCTAAAAATGCCTAGATCTGAATCTAGAGGTCTGTGAATGCCTGGATCTTTGATATGGATGGCTGGAACCGCTTAGATTTGAATCTAGACGGCTAAAAAAGTTCGGAGACCTGCAGAGGGTCTCAACACCCTCTGACACTCAAGTCAGCATCCCAAAATAAAGATTAAGGTTTTTAGTGGAGAAATATTGATTACCTATGACTGATGGAGGGAGAGGATAATTATAGGCTAGGAATAAGCTATAGAAGATGGACAAAAAAAATGTATCTTTCAAGATTCGGTTGGAGGTACTCATAGCGAAGGGATATAATTAGTAACTAATCCGTGTTTTGGAGGGATTTGACTGACAACTGTAATTAGCTGGAAATCTGCGTCTTCTTGGGATGCAAGTGAGCCATCATTGTGGATCTGATTAAGCGAATTGGCCTGAAGACAACCCACGCTCTTCTAATAGGCATATTGTTATTGTGAAATTACTGTACTACCCTTGGAAGCTTTGAGATGTGTGCTGAGATCGTGTGGCTTCGATTTTTATCCATATCATAAGCCCCCCTCTCCTGAAGGTTGGGTATCTCAGTTTTTTAAGAGTAGTTCGTTCTATTTTGGGCAACCAGGAGAGCATGTATGACCTTGGAGGATGCCTGGAGTCTTGTTCGAAGCTTCTAAGGGTAGTAACTATTTTTTTTTGGAATTTTTAATTAACTGTTCCGAACTTATAACTATTGTATATAATTTAAAATTTTCAAATTTATAATTAATTTTCAGATTTTGTAATTAATTTTCCCGAATTTACAATTATTTTTTGAAATTTATAATTGTTTTTGAAATTTTTTATTTACAAGTCAAAAGGGGCCCAAATCTTGAGGTTGATGGACGTTCAGATCTGCCCGAAAGCATCGAGCTGGTTGGACGACAAAAATGGCACCGAAAAGAGAGGGGAGGGAAAGTTAAAGTAAATTGCACGGTCGGATATGCACGAGAGTGTTAACCTGCTCAGGTGACACAAATACCAAGGAGCGATGGACGTGAATCGTAAGGAGGATGGTCCGGATGGACGGTCAGATCTAACCCAAAGCGTCAAGCTGCTCGGACGAAAGAAATGGCACCGCGGAGCAAGGGTCACAAATCTTGAGGCGAATTGGACGGTCGAATATGCCCGAATGTGTCGAGTTGCTCGGACGACAATAGTGGCATTGAGGAGCTGGTGGTGCAAATCTTGAGGAGAAACGGAGGATCGGATCTGCTAAAAAACGTCGAGATGCTCAAACAGCAAAAGTAGCACTAAGGATCGAGGAGCACGAATCTTGAGGCAAATCGGATGGTCAGATCTGCTCGAAAGCTTCGAGCTGCTCAGACGACCAAAATGGCACTGAGGAGCGAAAGGTGCAAATCTTGAGGTAAATCGGGCGGTCAAATCTGTCTGAAAGCGTTGAGTGGCTCGGACGACAAAAATGGCACTGAGGAGTAAGGGATGCAAATCGGATGGTCGGATCTACCTGAAAGCGTCGAGCTGCTCAGACGACAAAAAATGGTACTGAGGAGCGAGGGGAACGAATCTTGAGGCGAATCAGATGGCCGACTACCTGAAAGCATGGAGCTGCTTGAACGACAAAAGTGGCACCGAGTACCAAGCTGTTATCGGCTCGGTGCTCGATCCCGCTGAGCTGCTCGGCCAGTGTGCTGCTCGGATTGCTTGGGTTTCTTAAACACTATGGGTTCCTCAAATCCTTTGTGTAGCTCGGATGATGATCTGAGTACCGAGCTCGATCATGAAGTTTCACATCATCTTTATTGCTTTGTCTCCCCGACTCTTTGTTTCAACCGTTAGGTCAGAAGAAGATTTAGCAGCTAGGATTGAGTCACATCGACAACACGGTTATTGAGGGGGCATTAGAGATTTTTCCCTATAAACCCATTCCCTCTCACTTCTTCAATCTCACTTTCATTTTCATTTGAGAGTTTCTCTCTCCTCCTTGCTTTTTCTCCCTCTAGACTCCAATTCCGAAGATTTTTTTGGCCACTTTTTTGTCAAAATTTGTCGTCGATTAACTAGGTAATTTTGTATATATTGTAAGTCATGTCTAGGGTACTTTCGGGTAGCTCTGCCACCTCATCAGATTACTATGAGCATGAGGCACTCACCATTTGTCAATCCTGCTTCCCGAGGAGGGAGAATGGAAAGGAAGTAGTCAATTCTTCCGTCATAGTTGAAGAGATGGATGAGTCGAGGGAGGTGGCGAGAAACTTGTTCGATATTGGTCAGCCTCCTCACACCCCCTTCCTTGTTCGTTAATACCCCGAGGACTTGGAGGATCTAGTGTGGTTCGATATTAGATACGATGATCCACAGAATCACCCTACTATTGAGGACGACCACATTAAGATGATCCCCACAAAGAAGAACCTCATGAAGATCAAAGTTGCTTTTGGAATTCCCTCAGAGTATGAGTTTCTTCTGCCTGGCCCAGGGGTCAAGGCATTCTCGGTGATGTTTAAAAAAAATTGTGTCTTCCCCTACGATGTCTTCCAAAATGGATTGCATCTACCCATGCATCCATTCATGAAGGAGGTTATATACTAGTATCAGCTTAGTCTGGTGCAATACATGTCAAATGTGTGGAGACACTTGACTGGCTTCATCTTGCAATGCCAAAAGGTTGGCACTGAATCGAGTTTGAAGGTCTGAAGGAGGCACTTCAGACTCCATCGAAAAAAATGTGATGGACATCTGGTACTATCTCCCTCCTCGTCCAGAGAAAGGAGTAATTGGTACTATCTCTCTCCTCGTCCAGAGAGAGGAGTAATTGAGAGTCCTGATTCGAGCAAGCACTGGAAGAGCAAGTACTTCATTTTTTAAAGTCTCGAGCAGTGGAGATTTTCCACAAAGTGAAAGAAGGGATGTGCTTAAGAGGGTGAAGGTCGACTCAGATGTGAGTGAGAAGGAGAAGAAGTTGAGTGAAGCTCTCCTCAGGTGTGGGGAGTCGAAGTGGCAAGATGTGACTGAGGAGGTCCTTTTCTTGGGGGGTTGAATCTGATAGACCTCTGTACAACTTTAGTTTTAGCTTTCTCTTTTATCAAGCACTTAGGAATTTTCTTTATCAAGCACATGAGACTTTTTTAATTCATCTTGATCTCGTCTCTCTTTGCTCTTTTTGTAGAGGCGGAAAGCATAACAGCTGAACACGGCACCAGAGGATAAGAAGAGGAAGAGGACTTTAAGCATGTTGAGGTCCTTGAAGGTAGCCAAGAGCTCATCAACTTCCACTCTGGTGCAAATCCAGGAGTCGTCGATGAGGGCATTGATGACCCCCGCTGTTGGGGGCTCTTCCTTAGACACTATCTTTGCTGAGGAGGAGGAAAAGGTCTACATTTTGGACTGGGGCGTCAAGCGGTGCGATGTCATTCTTGGCTACTTGGGGAACTACCTCGAGGTGGCTAAAAATCTCCCCCCTCTGTGTGACCAGAAGACTTTGTCCAATAAGACGATTGACTTCTCCCCCCTCGAGATCACCCAAGTCGGCGTATTGGTATGTTCTCCACCTTGTAGTGAGGTTTTTGTATTCTTTCCTGATTTCTAAGTCCTGAAGTCTTCCACTTCACAGATTACTTGCCACATCGACAATTTGATTGAGAAGATCAAGACCGAGGAGAAAACCTAGAGGGACAATGCCATTTAGGCTAAGAAGGAGAGGAAAAAGATCGCCAAGGAGCTCGAGGCTGTGAAGAGTTGGGAGGTGGCTCTTTTTGGATAGATCGCAAGTCTCGAGGTCGGGCAAAAGAAGAAGCAAAAGGAAGCGGCCAAAGAAAGGAAGGCCATGGTGGCCAAGGTGGAGGCTGAGGCGAAGGCTCATCTCTTGATGTGATGGAGAAGTCATACGCCAAGGCCATAATGGACGTGGTCTAGTGCATCCCCAACTTTGATGGGAAGGAGTACAACCTTGACCTTCAGCCCAAGGAGAAGCCAGCTAAATAGGAGTCCAAGGAAGAAGGTAGGGAGGAGGGCAAGGAGGAGGGCGAGGAGAAGACCCAGAAAGAGCTCGCGAGCGGAGAAGGAAGCTAGGGCGAAGGGGAAAGAAGTGGCCAAAACTTCTGCCCATTTGGCTCCAACGACCGAGGTGGACCCTTTATCTTTCCCTTCCATCTTTCTTTTTATTTTTTTATTTTTTATTTTTCCAAATAGCAGAATGGCCACCGTTGTTGTATCTTCATTCAAGTTTAATGTAAATATTTAGTTTGTAACTCTTTTTTCACGGGTACGAATTTTTGATGTGTTTGGTTGATCTCTTAAATTTTCTAAACATCGGGGCTAAGTATTTTTTTATTTCCTAGTGTTGTAGTAACTCCATCTTTTTTTGTTGACAGATTGTCATGTATACCAGAGGTGATCCCCAGGATTCTTAGATCGCTCATTTCCACATTGAGTATAATTAAGGGTGGCAATTGGGCCGAACCCGACCCGGACCCGCCTAGACCCAACCCGACAATTAGCAGGCTTGGGCTAACAATTCTCATTTCGGGCCGGCTCAGGCTCAGGGTAGTTTTTAGGTCCGAGAAAAATTCAGGCTGGCCTCGGGCTCAAGAGCTTAAGCCCGATGGGCCCGAATCAAATTTTTATATGTGCATGTGTATGTTTATGTATACATCATGTATATTTATGTATGAGTTTTATTTTAAAGAGAATATTCATGTAAGTAAGTTGAAATGAGTGTTAATGTTTATAGATAGAGAAATTATGCCTTGTATATAAAATTAAATAAAAATACACAAATTAGATGTGATTACTCAAAAGTTTGTAGTATTCCAATTATTGCTATTTTTTTATTGTATATTATTCTTGATATAGTTTTATTTTATGGAAAAGTTATATATTAGAACATGCACAAGTAGTTCGGGCATAGGCCCGAACCTATTTTCGAGCTCGGGCCTAACTTTATTACCCCGAAGAAAATTCGGGCCGGGTTTGGGCCTATGTTTTAAACTTCGGGCTCGGGCCTATATGGGTCCGACCTAAACCCAGCATGTTGCCAACCCTAAGTTAAATGGGCATATGATTGAAAACAACCACCTGAAGGATGTGCTACTTGAGAGGGACTTGAAGATCGAACACTTGAAGCAGACTAACACTGGCTGCTCGGCCCACACTCGTGCAGATTGAGGAAAGATTCAAGTCAGGGATGCCTGCCTTAAGGACACGCTCATCGATAAGGACTTGGAGATTTTCTCGTTGAAGATGAGGCTTGGAATATTACGGATGCAAAGCACTTCTCACATCCGTAACGATGACAATCCAGGGAGGACATTCCATGGGCTGACCTTGGGAGCTCGAGTGGCATCAAGGAGTCATGGGGATGTCCAAAGTGGAGTAGTTGGGTCATCTAGCATGGCTTCTACCGAAGGGATGCTACCCAACCTCAGTCACGGGATTCACACTCAATCCATGGGGTTGGAGCCATTTAGGGCGGTTCGAGTGGTTGAGGGATGACTTCTATGTCGAGGAGGCATTGCGGGCGAATCATACCACTTAAATGAAATATCCCTCTTCCTCGTGGTTGTAGGTGACTGGTTCTCAGTCTTGTACCAAAATTTTGATATGGAATAAAAATTCCCCATGTATTCTCAAACTTGTACTAGAATGTTGATATGAAATAAAGATCTCTCATGAGTTTTTGTTTTGTTTCTCACTTTCTCTGTGTTGGGTCTGCTATATTGAGTTAGCGAGTTGTTAGAGTAGCTCGAGTGATGAACTGAGCATTGAACTCATTGTATTTCAGATAACGAATCGGTGGAGCTCAAGCGAGCGGGGCTCCAAACTCATAGTTTTGAGTTAACAAGTTGTTGGATCAGCTTAAGCAACGAGCTAAGCGATTGACTTTGAGGTAACGATTTGTTAGTGTATCTCGGGCGAGTGGGGGTCCAAACTCATTGTTCTAAGATAATGAGTTGTTGGAGTAACTCGAGCGACGCGCTAAGCACAAAACTCGTTGTCTTTGAGTTATAGAGTTGTTGGAGTAGATCGAGCGACAAGCTGAGCACTGAACTCGTTGTCTTTGAGGTAACAAGTTGTTGGTGTAGCTCTGGTGAGCGAGGCTCCGAACTCATATTTTTGAGTTAACGAGTTTGGAGTAGCTCGAGCAATGAGCTGAGCACAAAGCTACTTGTCTTTGATGTAACAAGTTGTCGGTGTAGCTCGGGCTAGAGGGGATCCAAACTCATTGCTTTGATTTAACGAGTTGTTGGAGTTGCTTGAGCAACGAGGTGAGCATCGAACTCGTTTTCTTTGTGTTAATTGTTGGTGTATCTCAGGAGAGTAGGGTTCCAAACTCATTGTTTTGGGTTAACAAGTTGTTGAGTAGCTCGTGTAACACCCCGTAATTTTCAAAGAGTATATATATATATATATATATATGTATATATATATATATATATATACTGAAAGTAAAAAATGTTGGCATGGTTTGTAAATATGTTGAAATTGTATAGTGGTGGGGGGCCCCACGTGGAGAGAGAACAACAAAAGACTATGTGCTGTTGTTAATGCTGCCTGACGTCAGCATTTCGTGGAGGGGCCCACCCTGGAGAGCCGTGCTTGCCTCTGGTCTCGCTGACGTGGCATGGGGGCCACCTTACGGGCTCTGTGTATACACAGCGAGAAAGAGAGAAGTGCATTTGAAATTAGTCCCATATCGGATTTCAAAATGAATATAATAATATATAAATATAATTGCCTATGATCAAAGAGTCACCAATCCGGTTAACCACCTTTTGAGAGGCAGCTTATGGTGGGCAGTTGTACTACATAGTATCTAATTTGTCTTCTAAATTGTATAAATTATCTGAGCTAAGGGCAAGGGCATTACAAATGGTATTATATCCGACTTTCGACACCGAGTGTGGGGCATATAGACCAAGTCGGACGGAGGATTCCGGGACTGTGGTGCCCCAATTAAATCCAGGATTATGATTGATCGGGCAGTAGATTTCGGGATCATGATTAATCGGGCGGATAGGAGAGCAGCTCATTAAATTCGGGACAATGATCGATCGGACGGTGGATTCCGGGATCATGATTAGTCGGGCGGATAGGAGAGCAGATGCTCCACATCGGCTAGAAAGGAGATCCTGCACTAGGTTGTGCATGCCCCGTGCTCAGCGAGGATGCTGATTTCTGAAGGGGGGGGGTGTATGTGTAACACCCCGTAATTTTCAAAGAGTATATATATATATATATATATATATATATATATATATATATATATATATATATATATATATAGGGTAAAAGGGATATGAGCAACTTGTTCATTTAGTAAATGAGCAATTGATTATGTGGCATACATGTGAAACATTGGACAACTGTCACTTTTAAGAATTTTCCAATCACATGCATGCCACATCATCAATTGCTTATTTACTAAATGAGCAAGTTGCTCATACCCCTTTTTCCCACATATATACACACACACACACACACACACACACACACACACACACACACACACACACACACACATATATATATATATATATATATAAGTGAGCCTCGTATAGAGTATGAGGAAATTTTCCTCATACAAAGTGATTATACTCACTTGGTGAGACCATTATGAAAGATCCACTCCGTCCATCATATTTATCATGCTAATGGATGTATGTGCAGAAAAAATCAAGTGGTTTGAAGATCATTCATCCATACATCATGTGGTTGAAAAATGATAGATTTCAACAGTAATACAAATCGAACCACAAAGTAGACCCACATGATGCATGGTTGAATGATCTCCAAACAACTTGATTTTTTCTACACATACATCTATTGACATGGTAAACATGATGAACGGAGTGGATCTTCTATGAGGGCTCCACCAAGTGAATATAGTCACTTTGTATGAGAAAAATTTTCTCATACAAATATGAGACTCACATTACACACACACACACACACACACACACACACACACATATATATATATATATATATATATATATATATATATATATATATATATATATATACTATAGGGTAAAATGGATATGAGCAACTTGCTCATTTAGTAAATGAGCAATTAATTATGTGGCATGCATGTGATACATTGACAACTAACCATTTTAAGAATTTTTCAATTACATGTATGCCACATCATCAATTGCTTATTTACTAAATGAGCAAGTTGCCCATACCCCTTTCCCCCAAATATATATATATATATATATATATATATATATATATATATATATATATATATATATATATATATATATATATATATATATGTTGAAAGTAAAAAAAATGTTGGCATGGTTTGTAAATATGTTGAAATTGTATAGTGGTGGGGAGGCCCACGTGGAGAGAGAACAGCAAAAGACTCTGTATTGTTGTTAATGCTGCTGATGTCAACATTTCGTGGAGGGGCCCACCCAGGGAGCTGTGCTTGCCTCTGGTCTTGCTGACATGGCATGGGGGCCGCCTTACGGGCTCTGTGTACACACAACGAGAAAGAAAGAAGTGCATTTGAAATTAGTCCCATATCAGATTTCAAAATGAATATAATAATATATAAATATAATTGCCTATGATCAAAGAGTCACCAATCCGGTTAACCACCTTTTGAGTGACAGTCTGTGGTGGGCAGTTGTACTACATAGTATCTAATTTGTCTTCTAAATTGTATAAATTGTCTGAGCTAGGGACAGGGGCGTTACAGCTCGAGTGACGAGGTGAGCACCGAACTCGTTGTCTTTAAGTTAGCGAGTTGTTGGAGTAGCTCGGGCAAGCGGATGAGCTCCTAACTTGTTTCTTTTGAGTTATCGAGTTGTTGGAGTAGCTTGGGAGATGAGCTGAGCTCCGAACTTATTGTTTTTGAGTTGACGAGTTGTTGGAGTAGCCTGGGAAAGCAGTTGAGCTCTGAACTTGTTGTTTTTGAGTTAACGAGTGATTGGAGTAGCTCTCGAGATGAGCTGAGCTCCAAACTTGCTTCTTTTTTTAGTCATACAATTGTTTTGTAGCTCAGGAGATGAGCTGAGATCCGAACTTGCTGTTTTTAAGTTAGCGAGTTGTTGTAGTTCGGGTGACGAGCTGAACCCTGAACTCGTTGTTTGCATCCGGAGAGTAGTACAAGAATTGCAGAAGGAAATGTTGAATTATTGAAAAATCAATCAAAGTAGATGCCTTAGTGGCCTAGCTTTTATTGCATGCACTGGTCGTTATAAGGATCGATCTTATTACAAATCTAGTGGAGGGCATTAAGCATCCTTGTTGAACTTCATCAAATGCTCTGCATTTAGGTCCTTGATATCTTCTTCCTATTACAAATCTAATGGAGGGCGTTAAGCACCCTCTTTGAACTTCATCAAATGCTCTGCATTCTAGGTCCTTGATATCTCCTTGCCTCCTAGGTCTTCAAGTTAGTAAGCTCCTCGGAAGGCAACTTTTAAAGACCCTGTAGGGTCCTTCCCAGTTAAAAGCAAGCTTTTCCTTCTTGCACAGCTCAGAGATCTCGAGCTTTCATAGGACGTGGTCACCTTCTTTTAAGTTTTTCAGCTGAACGTTCTTGTTGCAGAACTTCTAAACTCTTTGCTGATAGATTTGTCTCTGTACAGTAGATTTCTCACGAACTTCTTCTGTAACGCCCCGAATTCCAAATACACTGAATTCGAGATGTTCTACAGGATCTTTTCACTTTCTTTAGTACAATTTTACAGGAAAATTAAAACTTTTCATCATACATCAGAGTTTACATCATAATTACATCTTTCTTTTGCACAGCGGAAGTAAAATACAACAATTTGATACAAATACAACAGCATAATGTAATCTTTAAGCATCCATCCTTTTTAATCTTTAACATGATATTTACCTGCATATAAGACTGTGGGTACATCAGTTTATTCAACCGACGAACATTATACACGGCCGTCCTCGCTATGCCGGAAATAGTATAACTTAACATTTCATATTTAGCAAACACAAACTTGTCACATTTCAAACTAAAGGGACTATCCTATTGATGTCGTGTTGTGATTGTGCACTTAGTCCTTAATGCAGTTTATTATGTTACATGACACTAATGCGCACTTGTTCGGATTCTATGCATCCCATACTACATAGGTCCGAGGGCAAGCCCTTATTCGTTCTTCATCTTTATAGGGTTCAATCCCCCGTTATGCCTTAAACTACTACTGTAACTACGGTAGTGTCTTAGATGTCCTATGATCTATGAGCCCATGTCCAGGCAGCCTGGAGGGGAATCCCACGCACTGACACGACGCATCGAGCAGGCAACCTATGGACAATTCAACCTCCGCCATGGAACAATGGCACCACCCATAGCCACTCGAACATCCCACGAGCGTCGCCACCGGGACGATAATTCCGGAGTAGCGCCCACGCCATGTCTTGACGCATCAAGCAGGCAACCTGTGAATCGCTCTCACACCGCTATCCGTTGGCCCTCATACTCATGTTTTTCTTCTACTTTCATCACATCTCCACTATGTACTAGTCCTTAGTTTTATTTAAAAAATCATGAACAAAATAATCACTAGAGTTAGCCTCTCCATCAACCGGACTTATTCATTTGTTTCATCATGACCAACCTTGGTCTAATTTCATCTCAATTCATTTTTCTCAATGCCGGGGAGACTTAGCTACTCTATTTCAAATTTTATTTCACAATCTTTAACTCATGACAATTTCCATGTCGAGTTTTCATACTCATTCTTTCTTTTACAATTCATGATTGCACTTTATTCACAAGTCCACAATGAATACTTTTAACTCACAAAGTTCATATTTATAAACAACAACTTCTTTTTCCCTTTCATAAGTCATGGTTTTAATTTCATAATCATACATGAATTTATACAACTTCATAATATCACATTTCAACCTTCATACTTCATATCTTGCACAATACTCACAATGAGAATAAATAAAATCATATCACACCACAAGAACTTTTGTCAATTACTTTATAATAGCCTATCTTTATAAGTTATAAATTCCATAAGTGTGTATCTTGTAACCAAAGCTCTAATTATGCCTTTTATTCACAAACCATATTGTATTTTATTCAATTAATACCCAAATCACTCTTATAAAATTCCTTGTATTTTTATGAGAATTACCATATTTATTTCATAATTTTTGGACTTCAAAAACACCCAAAAAATATTTTTTCCTTATATGCCGAACCCAAGATTCGAACCAGGCGCCGCACCAAGACAGCACAGAGCCCCGACCACTAGGCCGGTCGCTGAACACGTCATAAAAGCGACTGGGGACTATATAAACCCTGAGTTCGCTGTTTACTGTTTTTAGGGAATTTAACAAAAAGAAGTGTTCCGCTCGGGATTCGAACTGTGCAACCCAGAGAAGCCAACCGGGGTCCAAGACCACCTGAGCCACTGGCTCGGGTTGTCACTAATCCAATTAAAAATCCATTTGTATTATTTTCGTACTGTTTTAAAAATAACTCGATATTCAATAAACCATAGTCTCTTATTACTTTGGTAAAATTTTCTAAAAACTTCCAGATTAAATCCTCAGTCATATAAATTCATACCAGTAATATAATTTTTTTTTGGTGCTAATGAAATGTATTTTTCACCCACAAAAATCCAAGATTCATTTACTAACTACAATAAATTGTATTTTCGACATTGCCATATAATTAATCTACTAGTCTTTTTATTCAATAATTTCATAGTGATAATTTACTGAAATTAGTTCTTAACTCAACCAATATACATGTGAGTTCAATAGTCCATATCCATATCAGCATATAAGTCTATTCATCTCAATTTCACAATTAACAAGCATGCATTATGTCTCTAATGACAATAGCAACATCCTCAATTAAATTTTGTTACCATCATAACTTCATATTAATGAACATGGAGCAATCTACATACAACTTAATTTTAACACTAGAGTCATATAAGTTAATCATCACATTTCAAACCATTCACATACTAACTACTCAATTCAAGTGGGCTCTTATTAATATTTTCATGCATCTTTGATGGTTGAAACTAAGCATGGACCTACTTTAGAAATATAAAATGTTTTACCCACCTTAAATGGAGAGAAAAACCCAAACAAACGCAACCAAGTCCTTGTAGACGAAAGCACCTCCTCCTAGCCAAAAGCGCTCAAGCTCCAAGCCTCCAAGCCAATGCCGAATGCTTCTTCTAGCTCCAACCGAAAGCTTCCCTCCTTGGTGATGCCGGCCACTCCAAGCAACAAAGGCCCACTCAACTCTCTATCTTTTATAACTCACACAATGATAATACTATAACTTAGAAATACACTTTGCATATGAAAAATTAGCCATGAGAAGGGGGGGTATTTATACTCAAAGATGAGTGAAATGGAGGGCCAAGATTGTCTTGGTGGTTGTTGGATGAAGGGTTTAGATCAAAGTAGAAGTTAGAAGAACTACCCACTTCCTTGAAACTACCACCATGTTCTCCACACCCAAAATCAAAAATCCCTCCAAAAAAGAATGATACCCGGCCTCCAAATAGTGAGTGTGCATTGCACGTGTACGTGTAGTGCACGTGCATGCAACTAGGCCAAATTTGTACACTCTTAAATTTGTACAAAAATAATTTAGTTAAAAAAAGTCTTCTACATGACAAGTTTAATTAAAATAAATTAATTCATGGGCTTTCTTTTTGGGCCAAAATATTTTATAAAAATAAATAAAATAAAATGCTTTTGGGCTTTTTAAGAAAAGGCTTTTTAATTAAATCAAATAAGGCTTTTAAAGAAGGCTTTTTGTACTAAAATAATTTGAGAAAATTATATTTAAATATACACATCATGATAAAATAATCCAAACAAAAATATTGCACGTGCACAACACGTGCAAAATAAATAATTTCTCATTAATTGAAAAATCAGGGTATTACAGCACTCCCTCCTTAGAATAGTTCCGTCCCCGGAACTACAATCAAGGGCGAGAAAAACAAAAAAATACAATACACACAACAAAAACTGAAGATACAAAAATACAATCAAGCAAAAAAGCTCAGGATAGTCCTTCAACATCCTCTCCTCAGACTCCCAAGTAGCCTCTTCAACCAAGTGGTTTCTCCAGACTACCTTGACCATCGGTATCGTCTTATTCCTCAAGACTTTCTCTCGACGATCAACAATCTCAACAGGAGACTCGATGTAATTCAGGTCTAACTGCAAACCTTCCGGCACTTCAGGCAAATGATGACTCGGGTCTGGAATATAACCTCTCAGCATAGACACATGAAAGACATTGTGCACCTGAGACAACTCTTCCGGTAATTCAAGCCGGTAAGCAGTTTTCCCGATCCTTTTCAATATCTTATACGGGCCTATAAACCTCGGGGCTAACTTTCCGCCTTTGCCAAATCGAACCACACCTTTGCTGGGCGATACCTTCAGAAAGACGAAGTCACCAACCTCAAACTCAAGGTCCCTTCTCCGGTTGTCTGCATAGCTTTTCTGCCTGCTCTGAGCTTCCACCAACCTTTTCCTGATCAGATCAATCTTCTCAGAAGTTAGTTGCACAAGCTCAGGACCAAACAACTGACGCTCCCCTACTTCATACCAACAAACAGGAGTTCTGCACTTCCTGCCATACAAAGCTTCAGACGGCGCCATCCCAATACTAGCCTGAAAACTGTTGTTGTAGGCAAACTCCACCAAAGGTAAATGCCTTTCCCAACTGCCTCCAAAGTCTAGTATACAACATCGAAGCATATCCTCAAGAATACGGTTGACTCTCTCGGTCTGCCCATCGGTTTGCGGATGAAAAGCAGTGCTGAAATCTGTCTTGGTAGCCAAAGCTGTCTGAAGACTCCTCCAGAAATGCGAAGTAAACCGCGCATCTCGATCAGACACAATAGTCGAAGGAACGCCATGAAGTCGGACAATCTCACCAACATACATCTCAGCCAACTTGTCCATTGAAGCAGTGAGTTTCATCGCCAAAAAGTGAGCGGACTTGGTAAGTCGATCGACTATAACCCAAATTGCATCATTGCCTTTAGAACTCTTAGGCAATCCCGTGATGAAATCCATACTGATGTTATCCCACTTCCATTCCGGAATAGGTAACGGCTGTAATAGACCTCCGGGTCTCTGATTTTCGGCTTTGACTTGCTGACAAACCTCACACTTCGCGACAAATTCAGCCACATCCCGCTTCAAACCTGACCACCAAAAATGCTGCTTGATGTCCTTGTACATCTTAGTACTCCCAGGATGTACCGACAAAAGAGTAGCATGCGCCTCCTGAAGAATACTTTCTTTCAGGTCCGCCTGATTTGGAACGCACAGCCTATCTCCGAACCACAGCACTCCATCCCTGATTTGAAATCCGGGCAACCTGCCAGCACTGACCTGCTCCTTCATCTCCAAAATATCAGCATCAACCTCCTGACTTGCAATGATCTTTGTATTCAGAGTAGGCTGAAGCCTCAACTGAGCCAAAGATGCTCCCAATCCTTGCAAGACAACCTCAATCCCAGCTCGGTCCAACTCCTCAATCAGATGCCTCTGAGTTGTAATCAAACAGGCCAAACTGCTCTTGCGACTAAGTGCATCAGCAACAACATTAGCCTTTCCAGGATGATACTTGATCTCAGGTCGCATATCCTCGAGCACTTCCAACCATCTCCGCTGTCTCAAATTGAGATCCCTCTGCTGATATATATACTTCAAGCTCTTGTGATCCGTGTACATATTCAACTTCTCACCGTACACGTAGTGCCTCCATTGCTTCAAAGCAAAAATAATCACAGCCAACTCCAGATCATGAGTCGGGTAATTTTTCTCATGCGGTCGTAGTTGCCTAGACCCATAAGCGATTACTCTTCCTTCTTGCATTAAGACACAACCAAGCCCCCGATGTGAAGCATCGCTATAAACATCATACTCAACACCAGCTCTAGGCAAAGCCAAGATAGGTGCAGTAGTCAGCCTATCTTTCAACTCCTGAAAACTCGCCTCACATTGCTCGGTCCACTCGAAGCTCACATTTTTCTTGGTCAGCCCTGTAAGCGGTACAGCTATCTGAGCATAACCTTGAATGAATCTCCTGTAGTATTCAGTCATCCCATGGAAACTTCTGACTTCCTTCACTGTAGTAGGCCTTGCCCAATCTCTCACTGCCTCTATCTTCTGAGGATCAGTTGCCACTCCCTCCTTAGAAAGGATGTGACCTAGGAATGCCACTTCAGATTTCCAGAAATCACACTTGGATAACTTGGCATACAACTGCTGCTCTTCCAACTTCTGCAAAACTGCTGCCAGATGCTCAGTGTGCTCCTCCTCAGACTTGGAGTACACGAGAATATCGTCGATAAACACCACGACGAAAGAATCAATAAACGGCCTCAGAACTCTGTTCATCAAGTCCATGAAGATTGCAGGTGCATTCGTCACTCCGAATGGCATAACTAAGAATTCGTAATGCCCATGCCGAGTTCTAAATGCAGTCTTGTGCACATCTTCAGCTTTCACTCGAACTTGGTGGTAACCTGATCGAAGATCAATTTTGGAGAATACAGCTGCTCCTTGTAGACGATCGAACAAGTCATCAATTCGAGGAATCGGATACTTATTCTGAACAGTGACCTTATTCAGCTCCCGGTAATCGATGCACATTCTCATCGATCCATCCTTCTTCTTTACCAAAAGCACTGGTGCTCCCCAAGGTGACGCACTAGGTTGAATAAAGCCTTTTCCCAATAGTTCCTCAATCTGCCGTTTCACTTCATCCTGTTCCACTGGAGCCATCCTATAAGGTGCCTTAGAAATGGGTGCACTTCCCGGTTGAACAGTGATGCTGAACTCTACATCACGATGCGGGGGTAACCCAGGAAAATCTTCCAAGAACACAGTCGGATAGTCCCGAACCACAGAAATCCCTTGCACTTCCACAGGAGTCTCTTCCTTGCGGATAGTTGCCACCAGCTTAGAACATTTCTTCTTCCCTTGGAACGTGACTTCAGGTCCACCTGGAGCCTTCACTGTCACCGTCTTGGTCTTACACTCGATGCTTGCACTGTACACCGACATCCAATCAATGCCAATGATAACATCGACTCCCAAGATAGTCAACTCGATCAGATCAATGCCAAAGATTCTATCCCCAATCACAATCTCGCAATCAGCATAATACCGATCAGTGGTTAAAGTTTCCCCTGACGGAGTAGCTACTGATAAGATCTTGCCTGGGAAAATCTTCGGTTCCACTCCCAACACTTTAGCAAACTTTGGAGACACAAATGTATGAGAGGATCCAGTATCAAACAATACGACAGCTTTAATTCCATTAAGATAGAGTTCGCCTGTTACATAATATACACCATTACATAACAGCCTCACTAAACAAAGGGAAAGGAAATGACAAAGACTCTAAACACCAGCCCTCGTACCAGAGATGACCTGATCCGCCTCCTCAGCATCAGCTTCTGTCAAGGCAAATACTCGCCCTGATTGGTACGGCCTCTTCCCAGCCTGCTGCGTTGGTGCGCCGCTATTACTGCGCTGAAGTTTGGGACAATGAGATTGGTAGTGTCCCGCTTCCCCACAGTTAAAGCAAGTCACCGCAGGAGGTCTCGCCACATTGTTTCCAGGTCCTCCAGCCACATTAACAGCGTTCGCCCCTGTCGGTTTGAACCTCTGTGCAGATGGTTGCCCCCTGAAACTCCCCGAATGTGCAGGCCTCTTACCAGACTGCCAGTTGTTCCTCCTGTTCTGAACAACTTGGAACTGCTCCATATCCGCCTCCGTCGCTGCCGCCCTCTTGACCAGCTTATCGAATCTCCTGATACCAAGGGGTATCATACGAGATCTCAAGCTAGGCCTCAGACCATGCTCGAACTTGCGAGCTTTCTTGGCCTCATCCATCACCAGCTCTGGAGCATACCTGGAGAGCTGAGTGAACTTGGTCTCATATGCTCTCACCGACATGCTGCCTTGCTGAAGCGACAGGAACTCCATTGCCTTCTTCTCCTGGACGTCGGAGGGAAAATAGTGGCTGCGAAACTCCTCCAGAAATTCCTCCTAACCAAACAACAGACCTCCCATGGTCCTCTTCATGGATTGCCACCAAACCGCCGCGTCCTTTTCCAGCTGCAAAGTCGCCAACTTGACCTTGCTACCCTCCGGTGTCTCCAACACCTCGAAGATTGTCTCCACTTGCCGTATCCAGTTGTCAGCCGCATCCGGGTCTGACTTTCCCTCGAATATAGGTGGTTTCATTCTCTTGAACGATTCCACCAGCTTTATCGCCTCGGGCACTGGATTCGCCGGCCCCCTAGCTTGGTTCTGAGCCACTGCATTCAACGTCTGGTAGACCCTAGCAAGTTTAGTCTCCAGATCCAAACCTTCCCCATTCCTTGCTCCTCTTCTCGACATATTCTGATGCAAAAGATCCGTCAAATTCGAAGTATATAACAAGAATTTAAACCAACTTCCATTTCATTGAATTCCAAAAGTTTATACATTCGAATTTAAAAACATTTTTGACATCAGAACGGAAAGAAACAGAAGCTACAACACTCTAACTCCTACGGGTCCTCTTCGCTGCTCGAAGTTCTTCCTGCAGTTCATCAACCTCATCCTTCAGCACATCAGTTAGGTTCTTTTTCTTCTCAAGTTCCCAAATCCGATGGCTAAGAACAGAATAGTCGGCCTTCCGCTTCTCCAGCTGAGCCTCCAACAATCCAACTCTCTCCTTCAGAGTTTCCACTTGCCTCTGAAGAGAAGTCACAAGGCCACTTGGAACTGGTACTTCTTCTTCGTCGGAAGAAGAATCATCAGATGAATCCGGAGGTGGGGTGATCTCTCGGGATTCAGGGTACTCCTCATCATCAGAATCAGCTTGTCCAGGGTAGTACTGTCCTCGGAATCTGCCTGTCCAGGATGGTACTCTTCCTTAATGATATGCCAGTCGTCGCCTCCAGCAGGGTCGAAGTGATCAGCCATCTTAGAAATAAAGAGGAGGAAGCATAAATCATAGAGCAACACAAATGTAAGTCACTTACATTTAAATTTCTAGACTCAAACACACACTCTAATGTCCACTTCTAGGTGTCGTTCCCTATAAATTTGTACAAGTGTGAAAGTGTAGAAAGAGTGGCTCTGATACCACTCTGTAATGCCCCGAATCCCAAATACACTGAATTCGAGATGTTCTACAGGATCTTTTCACTTTCTTTAGTACAATTTTACAGGAAAATTAAAACTTTTCATCATACATCAGAGTTTACATCATAATTATATCTTTCTTTTGCACAGCGGAAGTAAAATACAACAATTTGATACAAATACAACAGCATAATGTAATCTTTAAGCATCCATCCTTTTTAATCTTTAACACGATATTTACCTGCATATAAGACTGTGGGTACGTCAGTTTATTCAACCGACGAACATTATACACGGCCGTCCTCGCTATGCCGGAAATAGTATAACTTAACATTTCATATTTAGCAAACACAAACTTGTCACATTTCAAACTAAAGGGACTATCCTATTGATGTCGTGTTGTGATTGTGCACTTAGTCCTTAATGCAGTTTATTATGTTACATGACACTAATGCGCACTTGTTCGGATTCTATGCATTCCATACTACATAGGTCCGAGGGCAAGCCCTTATTCGTTCTTCATCTTTATAGGGTTCAATCCCCCGTTATGCCTTAAACTACTACTGTAACTACGGTAGTGTCTTAGATGTCCTATGATCTATGAGCCCATGTCCAGGCAGCCTGGAGGGAAATCCCACGCACTGACACGACGCATCGAGCAGGCAACCTATGGACAATTCAGCCTCCGCCATGGAACAATGGCACCACCCATAGCCACTCGAACATTCCACAAGCGTCGCCACCGGGACGATAATTCCGGAGTAGCGCCCACGCCATGTCTTGACGCATCAAGCAGGCAACCTGTGAATCGCTCTCACACCGCTATCCGTTGGCCCTCATACTCATGTTTTTCTTCTACTTTCATCACATCTCCACTATGTACTAGTCCTTAGTTTTATTTAAAAAATCATGAACAAAATAATCACTAGAGTTAGCCTCTCCATCAATCGGACTTATTCATTTGTTTCATCATGACCAACCTTGGTCTAATTTCATCTCAATTCATTTTTCTCAATGCCGGGGAGACTTAGCTACTCTATTTCAAATTTTATTTCACAATCTTTAACTCATGACAATTTCCATGTCGAGTTTTCATACTCATTCTTTCTTTTACAATTCATGATTGCACTTTATTCACAAGTCCACAATGAATACTTTTAACTCACAAAGTTCATATTTATAAACAACAACTTCTTTTTCCCTTTCATAAGTCATGGTTTTAATTTCATAATCATACATGAATTTATACAACTTCATAATATCACATTTCAACCTTCATACTTCATATCTTGCACAATACTCACAATGAGAATAAATAAAATCATGTCACACCACAAGAACTTTTGTCAATTACTTTATAATAGCCTATCTTTATAAGTTATAAATTCCATAAGTGTGTATCTTGTAACCAAAGCTCTAATTATGCCTTTTATTCACAATCCATATTGTATTTTATTCAATTAATACCCAAATCACTCTTATAAAATTCCTTGTATTTTTATGAGAATTACCATATTTATTTCATAATTTTTGGACTTCAAAAACACCCAAAAAATATTTTTTCCTTATATGCCGAACCCAAGATTCGAACCAGGCGCCGCACCAAGACAGCACAGAGCCCCGACCACTAGGCCGGTCGCTGAACACGTCATAAAAGCGACTGGGGACTATATAAACCCTGAGTTCGTTGTTTACTGTTTTTAGGGAATTTAACAAAAAGAAGTGTTCTGCTCAGGATTCGAACTGTGCAACCCAGAGAAGCCAACCGGGGTCCAAGACCACCTGAGCCACTGGCTCGGGTTGTCACTAATCCAATTAAAAATCCATTTGTATTATTTTCGTACTGTTTTAAAAATAACTCGATATTCAATAAACCATAGTCTCTTATTACTTTGGTAAAATTTTCTAAAAACTTCCAGATTAAATCCTCAGTCATATAAATTCATACCAGTAATATAATTTTTTTTTGGTGCTAATGAAATGTATTTTTCACCCACAAAAATCCAAGATTCATTTACTAACTACAATAAATTGTATTTTCGACATTGCCATATAATTAATCTACTAGTCTTTTTATTCAATAATTTCATAGTGATAATTTACTGAAATTAGTTCTTAACTCAACCAATATACATGTGAGTTCAATAGTCCATATCCATATCAGCATATAAGTCTATTCATCTCAATTTCACAATTAACAAGCATGCATTATGTCTCTAATGACAATAGCAACATCCTCAATTAAATTTTGTTACCATCATAACTTCATATTAATGAACATGGAGCAATCTACATACAACTTAATTTTAACACTAGAGTCATATAAGTTAATCATCACATTTCAAACCATTCACATACTAACTACTCAATTCAAGTGGGCTCTTATTAATATTTTCATGCATCTTTGATGGTTGAAACTAAGCATGGACCTACTTTAGAAATATAAAATGTTTTACCCACCTTAAATGGAGAGAAAAACCCAAACAAACGCAACCAAGTCCTTGTAGACGAAAGCACCTCCTCCTAGCCAAAAGCGCTCAAGCTCCAAGCCTCCAAGCCAATGCCGAATGCTTCTTCTAGCTCCAACCGAAAGCTTCCCTCCTTGGTGATGCCGGCCACTCCAAGCAACAAAGGCCCACTCAACTCTCTATCTTTTATAACTCACACAATGATAATACTATAACTTAGAAATACACTTTGCATATGAAAAATTAGCCATGAGAAGGGGGGGTATTTATACTCAAAGATGAGTGAAATGGAGGGCCAAGATTGTCTTGGTGGTTGTTGGATGAAGGGTTTAGATCAAAGTAGAAGTTAGAAGAACTACCCACTTCCTTGAAACTACCACCATGTTCTCCACACCCAAAATCAAAAATCCCTCCAAAAAAGAATGATACCCGGCCTCCAAATAGTGAGTGTGCATTGCACGTGTACGTGTAGTGCACGTGCATGCAACTAGGCCAAATTTGTACACTCTTAAATTTGTACAAAAATAATTTAGTTAAAAAAAGTCTTCTACATGACAAGTTTAATTAAAATAAATTAATTCATGGGCTTTCTTTTTGGGCCAAAATATTTTATAAAAATAAATAAAATAAAATGCTTTTGGGCTTTTTAAGAAAAGGCTTTTTAATTAAATCAAATAAGGCTTTTAAAGAAGGCTTTTTGTACTAAAATAATTTGAGAAAATTATATTTAAATATACACATCATGATAAAATAATCCAAACAAAAATATTGCACGTGCACAACACGTGCAAAATAAATAATTTCTCATTAATTGAAAAATCAGGGTATTACAGCACTCCCTCCTTAGAATAGTTCCGTCCCCGGAACTACAATCAAGGGCGAGAAAAACAAAAAAATACAATACACACAACAAAAACTGAAGATACAAAAATACAATCAAGCAAAAAAGCTCAGGATAGTCCTTCAACATCCTCTCCTCAGACTCCCAAGTAGCCTCTTCAACCAAGTGGTTTCTCCAGACTACCTTGACCATCGGTATCGTCTTATTCCTCAAGACTTTCTCTCGACGATCAACAATCTCAACAGGAGACTCGATGTAATTCAGGTCTAACTGCAAACCTTCCGGCACTTCAGGCAAATGATGACTCGGGTCTGGAATATAACCTCTCAGCATAGACACATGAAAGACATTGTGCACCTGAGACAACTCTTCCGGTAATTCAAGCCGGTAAGCAGTTTTCCCGATCCTTTTCAATATCTTATACGGGCCTATAAACCTCGGGGCTAACTTTCCGCCTTTGCCAAATCGAACCACACCTTTGCTGGGCGATACCTTCAGAAAGACGAAGTCACCAACCTCAAACTCAAGGTCCCTTCTCCGGTTGTCTGCATAGCTTTTCTGCCTGCTCTGAGCTTCCACCAACCTTTTCCTGATCAGATCAATCTTCTCAGAAGTTAGTTGCACAAGCTCAGGACCAAACAACTGACGCTCCCCTACTTCATACCAACAAACAGGAGTTCTGCACTTCCTGCCATACAAAGCTTCAGACGGCGCCATCCCAATACTAGCCTGAAAACTGTTGTTGTAGGCAAACTCCACCAAAGGTAAATGCCTTTCCCAACTGCCTCCAAAGTCTAGTATACAACATCGAAGCATATCCTCAAGAATACGGTTGACTCTCTCGGTCTGCCCATCGGTTTGCGGATGAAAAGCAGTGCTGAAATCTGTCTTGGTAGCCAAAGCTGTCTGAAGACTCCTCCAGAAATGCGAAGTAAACCGCGCATCTCGATCAGACACAATAGTCGAAGGAACGCCATGAAGTCGGACAATCTCACCAACATACATCTCAGCCAACTTGTCCATTGAAGCAGTGAGTTTCATCGCCAAAAAGTGAGCGGACTTGGTAAGTCGATCGACTATAACCCAAATTGCATCATTGCCTTTAGAACTCTTAGGCAATCCCGTGATGAAATCCATACTGATGTTATCCCACTTCCATTCCGGAATAGGTAACGGCTGTAATAGACCTCCGGGTCTCTGATTTTCGGCTTTGACTTGCTGACAAACCTCACACTTCGCGACAAATTCAGCCACATCCCGCTTCAAACCTGACCACCAAAAATGCTGCTTGATGTCCTTGTACATCTTAGTACTCCCAGGATGTACCGACAAAAGAGTAGCATGCGCCTCCTGAAGAATACTTTCTTTCAGGTCCGCCTGATTTGGAACGCACAGCCTATCTCCGAACCACAGCACTCCATCCCTGATTTGAAATCCGGGCAACCTGCCAGCACTGACCTGCTCCTTCATCTCCAAAATATCAGCATCAACCTCCTGACTTGCAATGATCTTTGTATTCAGAGTAGGCTGAAGCCTCAACTGAGCCAAAGATGCTCCCAATCCTTGCAAGACAACCTCAATCCCAGCTCGGTCCAACTCCTCAATCAGATGCCTCTGAGTTGTAATCAAACAGGCCAAACTGCTCTTGCGACTAAGTGCATCAGCAACAACATTAGCCTTTCCAGGATGATACTTGATCTCAGGTCGCATATCCTCGAGCACTTCCAACCATCTCCGCTGTCTCAAATTGAGATCCCTCTGCTGATATATATACTTCAAGCTCTTGTGATCCGTGTACATATTCAACTTCTCACCGTACACGTAGTGCCTCCATTGCTTCAAAGCAAAAATAATCACAGCCAACTCCAGATCATGAGTCGGGTAATTTTTCTCATGCGGTCGTAGTTGCCTAGACCCATAAGCGATTACTCTTCCTTCTTGCATTAAGACACAACCAAGCCCCCGATGTGAAGCATCGCTATAAACATCATACTCAACACCAGCTCTAGGCAAAGCCAAGATAGGTGCAGTAGTCAGCCTATCTTTCAACTCCTGAAAACTCGCCTCACATTGCTCGGTCCACTCGAAGCTCACATTTTTCTTGGTCAGCCCTGTAAGCGGTACAGCTATCTGAGCATAACCTTGAATGAATCTCCTGTAGTATTCAGTCATCCCATGGAAACTTCTGACTTCCTTCACTGTAGTAGGCCTTGCCCAATCTCTCACTGCCTCTATCTTCTGAGGATCAGTTGCCACTCCCTCCTTAGAAAGGATGTGACCTAGGAATGCCACTTCAGATTTCCAGAAATCACACTTGGATAACTTGGCATACAACTGCTGCTCTTCCAACTTCTGCAAAACTGCTGCCAGATGCTCAGTGTGCTCCTCCTCAGACTTGGAGTACACGAGAATATCGTCGATAAACACCACGACGAAAGAATCAATAAACGGCCTCAGAACTCTGTTCATCAAGTCCATGAAGATTGCAGGTGCATTCGTCACTCCGAATGGCATAACTAAGAATTCGTAATGCCCATGCCGAGTTCTAAATGCAGTCTTGTGCACATCTTCAGCTTTCACTCGAACTTGGTGGTAACCTGATCGAAGATCAATTTTGGAGAATACAGCTGCTCCTTGTAGACGATCGAACAAGTCATCAATTCGAGGAATCGGATACTTATTCTGAACAGTGACCTTATTCAGCTCCCGGTAATCGATGCACATTCTCATCGATCCATCCTTCTTCTTTACCAAAAGCACTGGTGCTCCCCAAGGTGACGCACTAGGTTGAATAAAGCCTTTTCCCAATAGTTCCTCAATCTGCCGTTTCACTTCATCCTGTTCCACTGGAGCCATCCTATAAGGTGCCTTAGAAATGGGTGCACTTCCCGGTTGAACAGTGATGCTGAACTCTACATCACGATGCGGGGGTAACCCAGGAAAATCTTCCAAGAACACAGTCGGATAGTCCCGAACCACAGAAATCCCTTGCACTTCCACAGGAGTCTCTTCCTTGCGGATAGTTGCCACCAGCTTAGAACATTTCTTCTTCCCTTGGAACGTGACTTCAGGTCCACCTGGAGCCTTCACTGTCACCGTCTTGGTCTTACACTCGATGCTTGCACTGTACACCGACATCCAATCAATGCCAATGATAACATCGACTCCCAAGATAGTCAACTCGATCAGATCAATGCCAAAGATTCTATCCCCAATCACAATCTCGCAATCAGCATAATACCGATCAGTGGTTAAAGTTTCCCCTGACGGAGTAGCTACTGATAAGATCTTGCCTGGGAAAATCTTCGGTTCCACTCCCAACACTTTAGCAAACTTTGGAGACACAAATGTATGAGAGGATCCAGTATCAAACAATACGACAGCTTTAATTCCATTAAGATAGAGTTCGCCTGTTACATAATATACACCATTACATAACAGCCTCACTAAACAAAGGGAAAGGAAATGACAAAGACTCTAAACACCAGCCCTCGTACCAGAGATGACCTGATCCGCCTCCTCAGCATCAGCTTCTGTCAAGGCAAATACTCGCCCTGATTGGTACGGCCTCTTCCCAGCCTGCTGCGTTGGTGCGCCGCTATTACTGCGCTGAAGTTTGGGACAATGAGATTGGTAGTGTCCCGCTTCCCCACAGTTAAAGCAAGTCACCGCAGGAGGTCTCGCCACATTGTTTCCAGGTCCTCCAGCCACATTAACAGCGTTCGCCCCTGTCGGTTTGAACCTCTGTGCAGATGGTTGCCCCCTGAAACTCCCCGAATGTGCAGGCCTCTTACCAGACTGCCAGTTGTTCCTCCTGTTCTGAACAACTTGGAACTGCTCCATATCCGCCTCCGTCGCTGCCGCCCTCTTGACCAGCTTATCGAATCTCCTGATACCAAGGGGTATCATACGAGATCTCAAGCTAGGCCTCAGACCATGCTCGAACTTGCGAGCTTTCTTGGCCTCATCCATCACCAGCTCTGGAGCATACCTGGAGAGCTGAGTGAACTTGGTCTCATATGCTCTCACCGACATGCTGCCTTGCTGAAGCGACAGGAACTCCATTGCCTTCTTCTCCTGGACGTCGGAGGGAAAATAGTGGCTGCGAAACTCCTCCAGAAATTCCTCCTAACCAAACAACAGACCTCCCATGGTCCTCTTCATGGATTGCCACCAAACCGCCGCGTCCTTTTCCAGCTGCAAAGTCGCCAACTTGACCTTGCTACCCTCCGGTGTCTCCAACACCTCGAAGATTGTCTCCACTTGCCGTATCCAGTTGTCAGCCGCATCCGGGTCTGACTTTCCCTCGAATATAGGTGGTTTCATTCTCTTGAACGATTCCACCAGCTTTATCGCCTCGGGCACTGGATTCGCCGGCCCCCTAGCTTGGTTCTGAGCCACTGCATTCAACGTCTGGTAGACCCTAGCAAGTTTAGTCTCCAGATCCAAACCTTCCCCATTCCTTGCTCCTCTTCTCGACATATTCTGATGCAAAAGATCCGTCAAATTCGAAGTATATAACAAGAATTTAAACCAACTTCCATTTCATTGAATTCCAAAAGTTTATACATTCGAATTTAAAAACATTTTTGACATCAGAACGGAAAGAAACAGAAGCTACAACACTCTAACTCCTACGGGTCCTCTTCGCTGCTCGAAGTTCTTCCTGCAGTTCATCAACCTCATCCTTCAGCACATCAGTTAGGTTCTTTTTCTTCTCAAGTTCCCAAATCCGATGGCTAAGAACAGAATAGTCGGCCTTCCGCTTCTCCAGCTGAGCCTCCAACAATCCAACTCTCTCCTTCAGAGTTTCCACTTGCCTCTGAAGAGAAGTCACAAGGCCACTTGGAACTGGTACTTCTTCTTCGTCGGAAGAAGAATCATCAGATGAATCCGGAGGTGGGGTGATCTCTCGGGATTCAGGGTACTCCTCATCATCAGAATCAGCTTGTCCAGGGTAGTACTGTCCTCGGAATCTGCCTGTCCAGGATGGTACTCTTCCTTAATGATATGCCAGTCGTCGCCTCCAGCAGGGTCGAAGTGATCAGCCATCTTAGAAATAAAGAGGAGGAAGCATAAATCATAGAGCAACACAAATGTAAGTCACTTACATTTAAATTTCTAGACTCAAACACACACTCTAATGTCCACTTCTAGGTGTCGTTCCCTATAAATTTGTACAAGTGTGAAAGTGTAGAAAGAGTGGCTCTGATACCACTCTGTAATGCCCCGAATCCCAAATACACTGAATTCGAGATGTTCTACAGGATCTTTTCACTTTCTTTAGTACAATTTTACAGGAAAATTAAAACTTTTCATCATACATCAGAGTTTACATCATAATTATATCTTTCTTTTGCACAGCGGAAGTAAAATACAACAATTTGATACAAATACAACAGCATAATGTAATCTTTAAGCATCCATCCTTTTTAATCTTTAACACGATATTTACCTGCATATAAGACTGTGGGTACGTCAGTTTATTCAACCGACGAACATTATACACGGCCGTCCTCGCTATGCCGGAAATAGTATAACTTAACATTTCATATTTAGCAAACACAAACTTGTCACATTTCAAACTAAAGGGACTATCCTATTGATGTCGTGTTGTGATTGTGCACTTAGTCCTTAATGCAGTTTATTATGTTACATGACACTAATGCGCACTTGTTCGGATTCTATGCATTCCATACTACATAGGTCCGAGGGCAAGCCCTTATTCGTTCTTCATCTTTATAGGGTTCAATCCCCCGTTATGCCTTAAACTACTACTGTAACTACGGTAGTGTCTTAGATGTCCTATGATCTATGAGCCCATGTCCAGGCAGCCTGGAGGGAAATCCCACGCACTGACACGACGCATCGAGCAGGCAACCTATGGACAATTCAGCCTCCGCCATGGAACAATGGCACCACCCATAGCCACTCGAACATTCCACAAGCGTCGCCACCGGGACGATAATTCCGGAGTAGCGCCCACGCCATGTCTTGACGCATCAAGCAGGCAACCTGTGAATCGCTCTCACACCGCTATCCGTTGGCCCTCATACTCATGTTTTTCTTCTACTTTCATCACATCTCCACTATGTACTAGTCCTTAGTTTTATTTAAAAAATCATGAACAAAATAATCACTAGAGTTAGCCTCTCCATCAATCGGACTTATTCATTTGTTTCATCATGACCAACCTTGGTCTAATTTCATCTCAATTCATTTTTCTCAATGCCGGGGAGACTTAGCTACTCTATTTCAAATTTTATTTCACAATCTTTAACTCATGACAATTTCCATGTCGAGTTTTCATACTCATTCTTTCTTTTACAATTCATGATTGCACTTTATTCACAAGTCCACAATGAATACTTTTAACTCACAAAGTTCATATTTATAAACAACAACTTCTTTTTCCCTTTCATAAGTCATGGTTTTAATTTCATAATCATACATGAATTTATACAACTTCATAATATCACATTTCAACCTTCATACTTCATATCTTGCACAATACTCACAATGAGAATAAATAAAATCATGTCACACCACAAGAACTTTTGTCAATTACTTTATAATAGCCTATCTTTATAAGTTATAAATTCCATAAGTGTGTATCTTGTAACCAAAGCTCTAATTATGCCTTTTATTCACAATCCATATTGTATTTTATTCAATTAATACCCAAATCACTCTTATAAAATTCCTTGTATTTTTATGAGAATTACCATATTTATTTCATAATTTTTGGACTTCAAAAACACCCAAAAAATATTTTTTCCTTATATGCCGAACCCAAGATTCGAACCAGGCGCCGCACCAAGACAGCACAGAGCCCCGACCACTAGGCCGGTCGCTGAACACGTCATAAAAGCGACTGGGGACTATATAAACCCTGAGTTCGTTGTTTACTGTTTTTAGGGAATTTAACAAAAAGAAGTGTTCTGCTCAGGATTCGAACTGTGCAACCCAGAGAAGCCAACCGGGGTCCAAGACCACCTGAGCCACTGGCTCGGGTTGTCACTAATCCAATTAAAAATCCATTTGTATTATTTTCGTACTGTTTTAAAAATAACTCGATATTCAATAAACCATAGTCTCTTATTACTTTGGTAAAATTTTCTAAAAACTTCCAGATTAAATCCTCAGTCATATAAATTCATACCAGTAATATAATTTTTTTTTGGTGCTAATGAAATGTATTTTTCACCCACAAAAATCCAAGATTCATTTACTAACTACAATAAATTGTATTTTCGACATTGCCATATAATTAATCTACTAGTCTTTTTATTCAATAATTTCATAGTGATAATTTACTGAAATTAGTTCTTAACTCAACCAATATACATGTGAGTTCAATAGTCCATATCCATATCAGCATATAAGTCTATTCATCTCAATTTCACAATTAACAAGCATGCATTATGTCTCTAATGACAATAGCAACATCCTCAATTAAATTTTGTTACCATCATAACTTCATATTAATGAACATGGAGCAATCTACATACAACTTAATTTTAACACTAGAGTCATATAAGTTAATCATCACATTTCAAACCATTCACATACTAACTACTCAATTCAAGTGGGCTCTTATTAATATTTTCATGCATCTTTGATGGTTGAAACTAAGCATGGACCTACTTTAGAAATATAAAATGTTTTACCCACCTTAAATGGAGAGAAAAACCCAAACAAACGCAACCAAGTCCTTGTAGACGAAAGCACCTCCTCCTAGCCAAAAGCGCTCAAGCTCCAAGCCTCCAAGCCAATGCCGAATGCTTCTTCTAGCTCCAACCGAAAGCTTCCCTCCTTGGTGATGCCGGCCACTCCAAGCAACAAAGGCCCACTCAACTCTCTATCTTTTATAACTCACACAATGATAATACTATAACTTAGAAATACACTTTGCATATGAAAAATTAGCCATGAGAAGGGGGGGTATTTATACTCAAAGATGAGTGAAATGGAGGGCCAAGATTGTCTTGGTGGTTGTTGGATGAAGGGTTTAGATCAAAGTAGAAGTTAGAAGAACTACCCACTTCCTTGAAACTACCACCATGTTCTCCACACCCAAAATCAAAAATCCCTCCAAAAAAGAATGATACCCGGCCTCCAAATAGTGAGTGTGCATTGCACGTGTACGTGTAGTGCACGTGCATGCAACTAGGCCAAATTTGTACACTCTTAAATTTGTACAAAAATAATTTAGTTAAAAAAAGTCTTCTACATGACAAGTTTAATTAAAATAAATTAATTCATGGGCTTTCTTTTTGGGCCAAAATATTTTATAAAAATAAATAAAATAAAATGCTTTTGGGCTTTTTAAGAAAAGGCTTTTTAATTAAATCAAATAAGGCTTTTAAAGAAGGCTTTTTGTACTAAAATAATTTGAGAAAATTATATTTAAATATACACATCATGATAAAATAATCCAAACAAAAATATTGCACGTGCACAACACGTGCAAAATAAATAATTTCTCATTAATTGAAAAATCAGGGTATTACATCTTCAATGAGATTTTGGTTGCCCCAGAGGTCATCCAAGTTTTGTTCCTTGTTGAGAAAGAGGACATGTAGAAAAGGTAATCTGACCTCTGTGTATGGGATTAGAGTTTCTGACTCATATGTCAGGTTGAACGGAGACCTCGTGCCAATGTGGCCACCACCGACTCCTTCATGTACTTCTTCGATGTTTACTGGGCCTCATCAGGCTGATGCACTGTAAATAAGGTATGCCATTTACCAAAGTGTAGGAGCTCTTGTAAAGGATCCCCTCAACAAGTATGTATAATTCTGCCATTGTCCGGATATGTTGGAAGGATTCTCTTATTGAGGAAGTTGAACAAGGATTTTATCCAATTATCTCCGGGCGTTTAAGGAGTGGTAACCGTGTGCTCTAAGTTCTTCTTTGATGCTTGGCTTGAGTAATACTGCAATAAGAACATTGTGGTCTAGAACCTCAAAGGAAGAGGAGGCCAACTTAGAAAAAGTGTCTGCTTGCCCGTTCTCCTCATGAGGGATGCGAGTGACCTCTGCCTCTCAGAATGTAGCTATGAGTTTCTCAATGCAGGCTAGGTACTTGGTTATGTGGTCATCCATAACCTCATATTCTCCTCGGATTTGATTTACCACTAGCTGGAAGTCGCTGAACACATTGACCTTTCAAGACTTTGCATTCCGAGCTAAGATGAGCCCGACAATTAGCACTTCATACTCAACCTCATGGTTGGAGGCTTGGAATTTGAGACGAAGCGAGTATTCGAGAGTGAACTTGTTTGGGCCGAGCAAGATGACACCGACCTTTCTCCCTTCGATGCATGAGGAGCCAAAGTGTAGACACTCCATGCTAGAGAATCTTTGCTCACCTTGGGGGGATCTGGGATAGTGCTTTCGACGATGAATTTGGATAAGTCTTGGGCCTTGAATCCTTGGCTGATAGTTGATGTCGTGCTGACTCAGCTCGATGAACCAATTCATGAGTCATCTAGAGTTCTCCTACTTGTGAAGTACTTGCTTGAGTGGTTGGTCGGTGAGGATCGAGACAGAGTATACTTGGAAGTATAGGTGGAGATTCCATGTGGCTGTTACTGGGACAGAGGCCATCTTATTCATCTTAGAATAACGAAGTTATGCATCATGGAGTACTTTGCTAACATAGTATATGAGCTTTGGGATCTTGTCTTCCTTTCTCACCAAGATAACACTAAGGGTGGGCTGCGAAGTGGCCAGGTAGAGGTAGAGTACTTCCTCTAGCTTGGGCTTGCTTAGTAGTGGCTACTTGGTTAGATATGTCTTAAACTATTCGAAGGCTTCTTGCTGCACTCCTTCTAATCAAAGCCCTTTGAACCTTAGAGAGCCTTAAAAAAAGGAAAGTTCTTCTTTATAGACTTTGAGAGGAAACGAATGATGGTGGTGAGGCGCCTTGTGAGTTTCTAGATTTCTTTGATGTTGGACGGGGGAGACATGTTGAGTATGGTCAAGATTTTCTCTGGGTTGGCCTCAATTCCCCTATGGCTAACCATGAATCCCAAAACATTTCTTCAGAAGACACCGAAGATGCACTTCAAGGGGTTCGACCTCATGTTGTGCCTCCGTAGGATATTGAAGGCTTCTTAGAGATCAGACGCATGGCCATCCCGCATAAGGTTTTTTACAAGCTTATCATCAACATAGATTTTCATGTTTCGGCTAATCTGATCTTCGAAGACTATGTTCACCGACCATTGATAAGTGGCTCCAACATTCTATAGCCCGAAGAGTATGACCCGACAGCAGTAGAGGCCTTGGTCGGTGAAGAAGGATGTCTTTGGGATGTTGGGAGGGAACATTCAGATATGATTTTACCCTAAGAAAGCATCTATGAAGCTAAGGAGCTCATGTCCAGATGAGGCGTCGATCAAGGCATTGATGTTGGGAAGAAGAAAGGGATCCTTTAAACATGCTTTGTTCAAACCAGTGAAGTTGATGAAAATCCTCCACTTACCACTGGCCTTCTTCACCATAAAGACATTGGCCTACCATTCGGGGTAGCTGACTTCTTGAGCGAAGCGAGCGGCCAGGAGTTTGTCGACTTCTTCTTTCACTGCTTGTTGCCTACCAGGAGCGAACTTGCACCACTTTTGTTGGACCAACATGATATCTGGGTTCACACTCAGGTGGTACATGATCAGATCTTTCGAGATGCCAGGTATGTCAGTGGTAGTCCAAGAGAACAAGTCTCGATTCTCCCAGATGCAACTAATAAGTTGCACTTTGACTTGGTGGAAGAGGGCTTGGCTAACTCGAAAACACTTGGACGGGTCTTCATGAGAGAAGGGGATTTCTTCTAACCCGTCAACATGTTCAGACACAACCTGATTCCTTTATTGAAAGAGCTTTAAGGCTTCAAGTGGGAGGAACGAGCTTTCCATTCTGGTCGTGTAACATGTTCGAACCACTTCTTGACTCTATTTGACTTCTCCTACCCCAGCTGTAACACCCCGTGTTAAGAATATATATATATATATATATATATATATATATATATATATATATATATATATATATATATATAAATTAATTGGAGGTTGGGCCCTATAGAAGATTCTATAAGGGAGGTAGTTGTGGGATTTGTTGTGAGGGGGGGGGGGGGGCACGGGATGCAGATGCTGCTGCTGTCAGCACATGGCTGACTTCACGTGTGGGGGGCCCGCCCAGTTTGTGAAAGGCAGCGACAGCTACTGCTATTGCTGACATGGCATGGGGCCCACTATTTGGGGGCTGCTGTGTCGCGAGAAGTGAGGGGATGTGGGAATTGTTCATCCCATATCAGAAGAATTGCAAAGATTAATTAAATATATATATATATATATATAATTGCCTGGGATTAGAGGTCACCAATCATCTATAGCACATTTTATGAGGCAAGTCTATGGTGGGCAGTTGTTAGAAAAATCGTCGTTTCGGGCCTGGGTGTTACAATTGGTATCAGAGCCGACTTTCGACACCGAGTGTGGGTACAAAGTGGTGGTTATGCCTGAGAGGGAACAAGGTTGGGACAGGTCGCCCGGGTAGGGGATTGTACTACTTGCAGAATCAGGGTACGCCACTCCACATCGACTAGAAAGGAGATCCTGCGGTACTTTGCATGTCCCGGCTTCAGTGAGGACGCTAAATTCTTGAGGGGGGGGTCTGTAACACAATTCTTGGGGGGGGGGGTATGTAACACCCTGTGTTAATATATATATATATATATATATATATATATATATATATATATATATATATATATATATATATATATATATATATGCGGAAAAGGGGTATAAGTAACTTGCTCATTTAATAAATAAGCAATTGATGATGTGGCATACATGTGATTGAAAAATCTTTAAAAGGGTTAGTTGTCCAATGTATCACATGCATACCACATAATCAATTTCTCATTTACTAAATGAGCAAGTTGCTCATATACCTTTTACCCTATATATATATATATATATATATATATATATATATATATATATATATATATATATATATATATATATATATATATATATATAATTGGAGGGTTAGCCCTATAGAAGATTCTATAGGGGAGGTAGTTGTGGGATTTGTTGTGATGAAGGGGGACCCATGGGATGCAGATGCTGCTGCTGTCAGCACGTGACTGACTTCACGTGTGGGGGGCCCGCTCGGTTTGTGAAAGGCAGCACAGCTACTGCTGTTGCTGACGTGGCATGGGGTCAACTGTTTGGGGACTGCTGTGTCGCGAGAAGTGAGGGGATGTGGCCATTGTTAATTCCATATTGGGAGAATTGCAAAGATTAATTAAATATATATATAATTGTCTGGGATGAGAGGTTACGAATCAGCTATAACACCTTTTATGAGGCAAGCCTGTGGTGGGCAGTTGTTAGAAAAATCACCGTTTCGGGCCGGGGTGTTACACCAGCTGGCTTGGGAAATTTCATCTTCATGTAGTTAGTCGATGCTGTAGCTTGGTTCGAGACAACCGAGAATGGCATTGTAGGCGGCCTTCATATTAACAACCATGAAGTCCATGGCTTCAACCAGGAGAGTGGGGGCTTTCCTAGCAGTCACGTCGAGGGTGAAAATCCCTTTGATTTGGACTGGAACCCCAGAGAACCGATGGAGGGCATACTCGGTAGGTTTCGGACTGTCCCTAGAATACTTGAGGTCTTCAAAAGCTTCTAAGCTTCTAAGAAGAGGATGTTCATCGAGCTATCACTATCTACCAAGATGCGGCGTACTTCATGGTTCACCATGGCGAGGATGGTCACTAGTGCGTCGAAGTGAGGGTTGCATATACCTTGAAGACATATGCCCGAGATGGTTATTGGGACTCCCCAGCTTTTGTCTGGGGGGTTGTTGTACTCTGAGTTGACCTTTCTGATAAACGACTTCCGGGAGGAGTTGGAATCCCCTCCCCTAGAACCTCCACTGATGGAATAGAGAATGTCCTGAGATTCTAAGTCTTGGGCCTTAGCATCTTTCTCTGCACGCTTATTGGCTCCTTGAGCCAGTGGAGGCTCGACCTTGTTCTTCTGGGTGTATTTACAAAGGTGACCACAGCGAATAAGTGCGTCGATTTTGTCTTTGAGAGCTCGACACTCCTTCGTATCATGGACATGGTCCATATGGAAATGCCACCATCTGCTCTTTTCCATTCGTTAGGTTCATCTTGGGAAGGGGATGAAGTAGTCCATTTCCCTGAATTTTTATGAAGGCTGTCGATATGTTGGTGTTAAGCAGGGGTGAACTTGTCAAAGCGAGGGACCGGAGGAGGGCGACAGTTGGCCGGACCTCTCCTTCTGGGATTTCTTTGGCCCCTCCTTGTTCACACGTCTTCGTTTGTTTTCAGACGAGAGGACTCACTTTGTACCTGAGGAGGTAAGTGTCCCAGACATTATGTCGGAATGCTACACCTGCTACCGTCGGGTCAAGTGTGGCGATAGACTGAGACTCGGCGGTGAAACATCTGACGAAGTCCTTAAAAGGATCCCTTGCTCTTTGTTTTAGCTCTGACTGGGAAGCACTCTTCTTCTCGGTTTTGCGGCTACTGATGAAGTGTGTGAGGAAGATCTCTTCAAGCTGGTCGAATGAGGAGATGGACCCTAAAGGGAGATGGAAGTACCACTTCTGTACAAATCCCTTCATGGTAGTTGAGAATTTCTACAGATGACAGCGTCGGAAGATCTGTGGATCATCATAAGAGTTTTGAAACATTCGATGTGATCTATGGGGTCAGCTTCTTCGTTGTATGACTCGAAAGTGGGAGGATTGAAATTCTCTAGGATGGGGACTTCGAGGATAGCTCTAGTGAAGGGAGGCTAGATGAGGCAGTATCCTCCGCTGCACTGACCCTCCTCTTGACCGATCTGATCAAGGTGGTTCTCCATCTCTCAGAGGCAACAAAGCACCACATTTTCTTTCCCCACGGACCAAGTTGACCCACGAGATTCTTCTTCTTGCATGGTCCTGTGGTGTGGACCGCTCGTCTTGCCCAAATATCTGCCGACTAAAACTTGCGGTCGACGACACCTGAGTCAAGAGAAGCTCCCAGTTGGTTACAATCTACTGCTATTAATGTATTCGATTGTCAAGTCCTTCACAGCCAGCCTGTAGTTCTTTCTAGGGATGGCATTCGGGCCTAGCGGGCCGAGTCCGGTCGGAACCCGCGGGTTTCTACCCGGGTCGGGCTTTCGCGGGCCGGGCCGGTAGAATAGGCGGGCCGGGCCTGTAGCGCCCCAAATTTTCAATAAATAAAATTAGAAATAAGTGGCACAATTCTCAGAATCAACTTCAATTGCAATCATAAATACATTATCAAATACAGGAAAAATTAAAACTTTACTACAATTGTTCTTTCTTACATTGGCACAGCGGAAAAATTTAATACATTTATTACAACAAAACCCAACACTTATACTTTAATCATCTTAAATCCACTTTCACTTTACTTGGGCAACTCACTTGCAAATCCTGCGAAATAAACTGAAGAGTGGGAACGTCTGTTGAAGGCAACTGACGTCAACTATAGTAATAATGATACTTCTAAATCTCACAATCACAAACTCGATGCACATTAATAAATCAATAATAAATGGAACATAAAACAACGGTAAATGATGTGTAAAACAACAAGTGAAGCTAGGCTAAGTGTCAAGTGTATGAAATGAAAACAGAAAGCAAGCATGCATAAAACAAGTCAAGAAACACAGATGCATATGATGATTTCTAATGTATTCTTGTTGGATTCTATGCATCCCATACTACATAGGTCCGGTGCAAGCCCTTATCGTTCTCCAGTTTATAGGGTTCGGTCCCTCATTATACAACTAACCTACTACGATGACAGAAACAAGATTAGATACTCTGTGAATGGACCCCAGCTCCGGTACGCAACCCGCCAAGTTGTACAAGGGTAGAAACGCTAGTAACCCGCAAGCATCACTCTAACTTTGGAGAATCACCTCTCTGCCGTGTACCCCACAAATAGGCCTGCCGACACTCAATGCGCAGATACACCGTACATTTCGCGAATTGGCCTGCTAACCCTCAACGCACGAATATACCGTACATTCGTGAATAGGCTTGTCGACCCTCAACACGCAAACATACCAAATTTTTCTCATTTCTAGACATTCCGCGAATAGGCCTGCCGACCCTCAACGCGCGAACATACCAGAGAGACACAACAATGCATAGTCCCAGAATACATCCGTGCGACCGACAGTAGAGCTCATACTTACGTTGCCCAAGTTCCGTCACAACTCCCAACTTAGTGCATGTCCTCATGTTTATTATTATTAATTAAATAAAATCACAGTCCCCCTAGAGTTGGTGTACCCTACCGGACTTAACTTTACTGAATAAATAACAAAAGCTCCACTGGCCAAAATTCCACAAAATCTCATTTGCCGGCATGCTAGGGTCCCACTCAACCTCTACAGTCTCATAACTCAAAAATATCATCAACAATCTTCTTAGGACCCACATCATAACCCTAAGCCTCAAATCGAAACACAACTTGGTTTAAAATATACAAAAATACTTTTTATTAATCACATTCCTTAAATAAACCGAAATTGCCATAAAAGACTTTTTCATATATGGAAATATATCCAACTAATGAAAATTCTTTAAAATCAAATTTTAATTACCCTTTTTCATTCATTCATAAAGTTCAATCAATTCTACTAGAAATTTATTCAGTTCAACTGAAACAAGCCTCTTAATCATTGGGATCTCATCCCAAAAATCTAAAATTCCTTTGCCTAAAAATCTAAAATTAAATTCTCAAAAATGAAGTCTTAGAATCAATAATCTATAACATTAAAATTTATTAAATTATTTTTTCTACCCAACACTCCCCTCTTTTTTAAGCTAAAAAAACTCAAAAATTCAAAACTGGGCTCACCCGGGTTCGAACCCGTGCAAACCCAGCGCCCATCTCTCATGAGTTACCCAGCGCCCAGCTCTCATGGGTTAGCCAACTACCCCAAACTGATCCATATTCTCTTTTGGAGTTTTCAAAATATTTATAAACTTGGTCCATAATATGAGCCCAAGGTCCTTAACAACCCGAGACTCTCACACAGAAACCCCTAGGCAGCATCCTAGTTATTGTTCATCACTGTGAACAGTGAACCTTAAACCCTATATGCCCCAAATACATGAACAATCAATGGATTATATTAGCATTCATTCATGTACAAACGTCCATAATTTAAATTGTAAAGTTCTATCAATTAAAAAAAAAGAGGTTAATAATCCACATAGGTCTCATCATAGAATTTATCCGATATGGGTTTAAGATCATACAACAAGATCCAATAATCTACAAAATATATATATGTTCATTCAATGAATTTTTATAGATCAAGAAAAATCGGATCTTTCATGCATTAATATTATCCATCACTCAAGAATAAATTAAACATGATCATCACATATTTAAATTTTGATTTTTATCTCATGGAATCAATTAACTCTATTTAACATTCATCACAACAATCAATTCATAGCAGAATCATTAATACATGTTTAAAACAATCAAAGATCTACATAAAAATTTCTAGCATGACATCTACTCAACCATGATCAAAAACATATCAAAAGAGTCAAAGAATCACTCACTAATTAGGGTTTTTATTCATGAAGAAGTTATTTGACTACTTATTCATTGAAATTTATCCTCTAATAGATCTACATCAAGTTTTATAATCATGCAAGATCTTAATATATACCATACTTGATCAATCATCATCATATTCTACAAGTATATAACAAATCAAGAGATGAGAAGTATCACCCACCACAAAGAAGATCAATTGAAGAGTAGTAATAACAAGAAAGAAAAGCCCTTCTCTTTCTTCTGAAAATCCAAAGTCCAAGCCTCCAAGCCTCCAAAACTCCAAGAATGATAAAAAATAATATTTTTGTGAACTAATGAAAAGGAATGGTTGCTGTTGTACAGATATAGGCCGGGATCTGATCTTTAGGATTTCTATGAATATTTTACACCCCCCCCCCCCCCCCCCCCCCGCGCGCGCGCTAAGAATCAATTATATATATATATATATATATATATATATATATATATATATATATATATATATATATATATATATATATATATATATATATTCCAAATCAAGTAGTTAATTAAATCAATTAGGGTAAGACTTAGTTTTCCCTAAAAACTCCTAATTGACCGGCCCCCAATGCAGCCAAAAATTTTCAAAATTCGAATTTTGCCTATAAGTAGCAATTTTACATAAAAGTCTTTCACTTTGAAATATTTGCAAACATGCCATAAATTATTCATAAAAATTCCGAAAATTTAGAATTATTATATACTAATAAAGAATAGATTTTTCAAACAAATTCCCTAACCAAGAAAAATATTTGCAATAAAGTCCCCAACAATCCCAAAATTGCATAAATATATGCATACTCAATAAAATCAAATCAAATTAGAGGGATAAAATCTCTCCCCCCAATCTCTCTCATGTCAAAACCGGCCTACCAAAACAGCCCAACCAAAATTTGAATTCGAATTTACCTCCAAAGACATTTTGCGCAAAAACCCTTTTTTTCAAAGTATTTACAAAAATAGTTTCTTTATTCATAAAATCCCAAAATTTAGAATATACTCGATTATAACTAGCATAATTTATTCAGAAATTCAAAAGTGGAAATTTTCACTTCAAAAATATTTTCACGTGTAAAAATGTCAATTTTACAAAAATTCAAAATAATTAAATAAATTGATTTTAAAAATTATTTATAAATTCAAAATATTGTATTAAAAATTACAGGGCATTACATCACTCCGCTCTTATAATAGTTCTGTCGTCAGAACTACTTCTAAGGTAACAATTGTATTTAGAACATACCATATAAGGATTCATTATTTTATATAGTAAGGCCGTCAATAAAAGAAAAATAAACATGGTATAAAAATACATAATGTAGAAAAAAAATAAACTTAAAATAGAGTATATACATATATATAAAATGAAGAAAATAAGTGTATCAGGTAAGATATATATAAGTGAATAAAGGTACAAGGCAATAAGAGCGAAGACACGATTACATGAAAGTATATATTTATAGAACCCCGTATTTTCAAATATTATTTTAAATATTTGAAAATAAATTTAAACGATATTTTTAGGATTTAATAAATATTTTCTAAAAGATTTATCTTTTGTACACGTGCAAAACACGTGCAAATGACTTTTGAGAAGTTTGAAAGTTAAGTTTTCTTTATGAAAAATCATTATTTAATATTTGGGATTTATTTGGTATTTTTCCAGATTTTTCTGAAATTAATTGGGTCTATTTGCAATTTTTGAGAAAAGAAGGACCTCTTTGTAAAATTGACATTTTTAAGGGTTAAAGTGCAAAACATATTTTCTGGACGTTTTGAAAAGTATTGGTTAAGATTTAGAAGTATATTTTTCTTTTAAATCCTAATTCAAATGAATTTTATTGAATTTCCAAGACTAGACCTATATATATGTAAGTTGTATTTTGGAAAGGATTATTTTGCAAAAATGGGTGAAACCCTAAACCTATTCCCGGATATAAAAAGGGATCTTTTCAGCCGTCAATTGCAAAATATACAGAATTTTTGAGAATTGTTTTGGTGGAGCAAGAGGAAGATTTGGATCTAGCAAAAAGGAAGGCTTTTATTTGGATCTCTACAATTCTAAGGTGAGTGACTTGGTTTTTGTTTTGTTTTGATTTTGTGAGTGAATTTGTGTGTTTTGTTTTGTTTGTGAATGACATGAATTTATCTTGTTTTTGATCTATGTATGCGAGTGGTAATGATGTTAGATTTGATGTTGTGAATGATATAGATCTTGTATTGTGGTATGATTCATATGAATAAATGATTGTTGTTTATACCATGTTGAGAAATTTAAGAATGATTAGTAGATCTTGTTCATAACACCGTATTATTAAGATTTGAGTATGATTTTGATCGGATGAGGAACACTTGGATCTTATATTTATATTGTAAATTAGATTTTGATTTAGAGTTGTGAAAAAATTTAATCTTGAGAAACCCTAATGAAAGAATTAGTAATCTAGAACATGAGAACTTGGGTTTTGACATATTGAGGTTTTGAGTAATATACCCTTAATGAAGATCATTTTTCCTGAATACGAACTATTTTCATAAACGATGAACCATTAGAAAACTCCAGTTTTAATTTTGTATTCAGACCTAAGTTGTGAAAACTGTAGGCCGACAGTCGACTGGCCTACCACACAGTCGACTGGTACGAGCCTGCTACTGTACTTTAGTATCCTTGAGAAATCGTTCTGGACAGTCGACCTAGCTCGTGGGCAGTCGACTGGTTCACTGGGAAATATTTTTGTAAAAACTATTTTTGTCCTTTCTGGACAGTCGACCTATAATCCTTTAAGTCGACTTATATACTTAGAATATTTTTGTGAAATTATCGGAATTTACCTCGGGTAAGTTGACTGATACTCTTCTAAGTCGACTTATATGACTTAGTTTATTTTTGTAAAATTTTGGATATTTTTCCTTCTGGACAGTCGACTTACTACAGTATAAGTCGACTGGTACTGATGGAATTTTGTACTCTGTGTTACTTGAGTGTTTAGTTCTCAGATAATACAGTCCATACTTTGCTTTCAGTTAAACATTTGATTCTAAGATATTCAGTTAAGCAATTGATTTAAGACATTCAGTTGAGCCACTTTGTTTAGTGGGACTTTTGTTTAGATATTTGCGTTGAGTCTCTAGAGGTGTGTGACCCTAGTATACCGGTATTGAGTTATTTTATTGAGGCCCTTTTAGGCATTTCAGTTATTCAGTTTTGATTTTAGGCCGGTAGGGCGTATCACTCTAGGAGATTCGTTGAGAAATTTAAATAACCACAAATAATAAGGACAGGCACTAGTGGTGATATGATGAACGGGAACATGGATTATGAACCTCAGTATGGCTTTAGATGTGGGATTTAATCTCCGAAATTATCCAAGCAACTTTCTTGAGATGTGGGATGATCTCCGGAATTATCCAGGTAAAATACCTGAGATGTGGGATCCATCTCCGGAATTATCCAAGTGGGTTGCTTGCGATGTGGGATTGATCTCCGGAATTATCAAAGTCGAGGCGACGCACATGGGGTATTCAAGTGATGATGTGTCTATGTCTAGATGTGGGATGATCTCCGGAATTATCCAGGTAAAATACCTGAGATGTGGGATCCATCTCCAGAATTATCAGGCATAGGCTAATACTCACAGTTTATCTTTATCTCGTAGTAGTCATCGTGATAGGATTAGTTGCATAACGGGGGATTGAACCCTATGAAGTGAAGACGTTAAGGGCTTGCAACAAACCTATGTAGAATGGGATGCATAGACTTCGACAAGTATGCATTAGAGAGTCTGCATTTAGAACTTGTGTTTTCTTGACTTGGTTTTATGCATGTGTTTTCCAGTTTTCCTACTCTTGACACTTAGACTAGGTGCACTTGTCGTTTCCATTTTATGATGTTTTCAATGTTTACATCTTTATTATTCCTCAGTCATTTATCATTGTGGTTAATACATGTTGTTGATAACTTTATGCCTTACGATTAAATTATGTTTTTTTTTTTGTTTTATGTCACTCACACCATTTATGGCTGACCCCTTTAGTTTTGGGGGTTAGGGATCATCTCTAGCCTCAAGTGTTACAGGAATTTGCTTAGAGTTTGGAGGTTGGATGCTTGAGATAGTTGGATATTAAAACTGATGTAATAGAGCCTTGTGTAAATTTGTATTGTAAAAGAAAAGTTGTAATTCAAGGTGTTTGTATTTCCGCTGAGTTTTGAAAATGATTATTGTAACAAAAGTTTGGAATAAAATTATTGTGTTTTTGGGCTATGTGTACTGTTACATTGAAGTTGATGCTGGGATGGTGCCAGGTATTTTCTAAGATATCTTATTAGAAATTCGGGGCGCTACAATATTAAACAATCTAGAAGAAATTATGGAAACGAAATATAAAAGAAATGTGACAGCGAAGGTAATATGGATCGAAAGAAATTTCCATACAAAAATAATAATAGGTTAATTATTAGATAACGCAGTAAAATAAAAATAAAAATTAAGTAATCAATTCTGAAAGAAATTGAGAAAAACAAAAGAATTTGAAAAGATATAAGAAAAGCACAGTAAAAGTGGACGATCTAAAATGAGTATGACAAGCAAAATGGTGAAAGTAGTAAGATGTTGAATGAAAAAGAATAAGACAAAAATAAAAATAAAAATAAAACAGAAGTATAGAACTAAATAAGAAAAAAAAACACAATGTAAGTGCAAAGAATTGAAGAATTGAAATAATACTGATAAATTGTAATGAAGCAGGAAGAGTTTGAAAATAGACTAAGGGTGTAAATAAAGATTAAGTAGTTTTTTTTAAAAAAAATTCACTATGATGAGAAAAGCAGTTGTCACACCCCACTTTCCAAAAGGAATACGGAATACGGCACGCGACTAAGCCCAACAGATAGTTTTCACCATCCATAAGCTGTACGGATCTGCTTGACGCGTCACAACAGTAAACATATCAACATACTCAACCAAGCATGCAAAAACAATTATAACTCAACAGTATTTATTGCAACAATAATAAATATCCCAAATAAACACATGATCTGAAACCAAATAATATCCTGGGACTACAAACCCAAATAGAAGTCTCAATACAGTTCATAAATATAAATAGTTCATTAAAACATTTAGCAAATTTTCCAATGTGGAGCTCAAAACTTTTGCTCACCAACTCCGGTAGGCAATTGATCTGCAAAACCTGCTCATATAGCAATTACAAAGAAAATAGGAAGACAGGAAAACATAATGCCCATTAGATACAAGTTCCGGGCCGCAAGCAGTACAAGTAGGAAAATGGAAAGGAAAAAACTAAACTAAACAGGAAATACTAACATGGAGAAGGCAACAATGATAACAATCTAAAGATGGCAGTAAACAGCGGAATAACAGTAACAGTAAGTGGTCAACAGTAACAGTAACAGGATGGATCAACAATAATGGTAACAGGATGTGATAATGAAAACATTTGTTCTTATGTCTAATGTTCATTACTATCTAGGTAGCACTTCATGCGTCCTAGATTTTACCACATGGTAGCTACATCAAACAGTTTCGTTCTAAGATTTTGTAGTGGAACTTCTATAGGGCAGTATATTCAGACAAATAGTAACAGTAACATCAACATCAAACGGTGTCATGGATCATGCCCTCAGGCATCCAGAGATAAACAGTAGGTACCACAGTCAACAGTGGGAAAAACAAGTTCCCTTTCGAATATGCATTTCTATATTGTCCACTACTCGATCTTTTCCCTTAAGGACCCCGGTTTGATTATATTTCATTATTATTAAACAGGTGTGAACGAATACAAATAGGGCTAAAGAAATGGTAAAAACAAAGGATAAGCCTAAGATGAATAGGAAACACAAACGAATGATAAAAACAACTCATAACAGTCAAAACAACGAAACTTTCAGTTGTAGACCGCAAGACACTACTGTACCAAATCCGAGATTCCCGTTGCTACAGGATAGCAAATATAGATCCGTTAGAAAATCCAGAAACTAGACTCTGTGTCGATTTCAACACATATATATAAGTCATACATCAGTCACAGAAATAGGGTTGAAAATAGAGTTTAATTCAGAAGTTATGTTCAGCCAGAAAATGCAAAATCTTGTTTATAAGCAAGAAAAGGATTTAAAAATATCATAATTAAATCTGAGAAAAATATGGAATATTCCTTAACATATCTAGTCTCAAAATATAAAATATTATAAAATTATATTACAAATAGCATAGTCAACAAAATTGGGAAAACAGAGTAATGCGACAAAATCTCAATTCTGAAGGTTCAGACATAGCAGTACCAAAACAGAGATAATTTATAAAATATAATTCTAAATCCAGATCCGTCAAAAGGATGATAAAATAGACAAATCAGGCTACAGTTCATATTTACAAAGTTTTCATCAAAAACGAATAAAATCATGTTGAAAACATAGTTATTTACTGAACATCATGCAGTTTGGAAATATATCGACTAGTTTCGTAAGTATGAAATGAGATGTATATATCAACGGTTAATTCTACAAAAATTAAGGAATTGAACCCAATCATGTCTAAACATACTCAGAAAAATATAAATTTCAAATTCTACTTTTAGTATCAGTTTTAAAATAATATTTCATACAGAATACATATACTTCAGAATCTGGAATATACGATATGGTTACAGTAAAATAGCAATAACTCATGCATCAAAACTCGAAATTCAGATCTGTTAAAAGTTCTTGAAACTAGAAAACAAAGGCAACAAATCTTGTTCACAAACTTATTTATTTTACTGATGTTAACAGGGTTGAAATTACTGTACAAATATTAGACAGTAGCAAAACAAAAGTTCTTTTATGCATTTTATCAAACAACTTAATTACAAACGGTCCAATCTAAGATGTCATACAAATCATGGGATATGTGGGTTACTCAAATCAGCATGGCATGTGTATAAATTGTCTATAATGAGATAATACATTCCACAAACATCTATGCAACAGTCATTTATAACATACGGTGTGTCACAAACAACCTGCAATCAAGATGTCATCTAATCTATATATTGTTTTCATGCAACGGGTGTCAACTATTGTAACTACTCATGATCAAGAGATGATCTCAACGGTTAAACTAACAAGATAGGATCATCATGAGAGTACAAACATTTTCATATTAGACTACTTACTGTATTTAACTTGTATGACAAAAAGAACACATACAAGCTACTTGCCCTATATGAAGACGATGGAAACGAAGATGAAGATTATAATAACGGGAACGGATCCCGACACATGAACACGAACACACGAACGAGAGCAAGATCCAACCGACAAAAGTACGGCGGTGCACGTGTTCTCACACACACGCACACAAAGCAGTAAAAATAGCAACGGTGGACGACAGCAACGACACAGCAAGATTGGCGGCAGCAGCACTTGGACGACGATGGCGAAGGGCGGCACTACTAGGGGCTGGCGCTAGGCTGCTCGACCACAGAGGAAGACGATGGCAACAAATAGGACAGGCAGCACGGGGGTGTGCAGTGGGGGATTAGGGAGAGGAGAGGGGGTGATGACCGGTGGGGTGGTCTGCCGGCGTCGGAAGTAGACGACGATAGCAAGGTGGATGGGGGTGATCAGGAGATGAGGTCGGGGTAGGGGGAGAGGTAGATGACGGCTACGAGGGATAGAAAGAATATTAGGGTTTTGGTAATTAGGTTTAGGGTGCAATTAGGGGGTTATATAGGGTCAATATGGGTTTGGGTTAACTGGGTAGTATTCAATAGGAAGAAAAGAGTCCAATAAGAAACAATTAGGCCATAAAATAGGTTTTAAACAATAAACAAGGCCAAGAACAAATTTTTAGATCGAACAATGAGAATAATAAGGCTGAATCAATGCAAAATGAACCACAAGAGAGAGAAGAACAACACACAATACAAAAAGAATGAAAATAAATACAAACAAAAATGGAATAAAATAATCAAGAATTTTATTTAATAAAATCAAAAATACAAAAATGAGAAATAAGGGTTACAGTAGTATCATGACAAAGATTAAATAGTATAAAACAAAATGGAAAAAAATGTCGAAATCCAAAGCAAACCGATAAATAACATGGAAGAGCATAATGTTTAAAAAGTGGTTAACAGTAACTGATAAGAATTTGAAAAATTAAAGGCAAGAGAAGTTGATGTGTCTAATTTTTATATAAATATTTGTACTCATTTACTCATAAAAATTGCTTGTATTCGTTTATATTGTTTATAATTCATCTTATTTCCATAAAATTTCAAGTAATTAATTATTTTTGAAGAAATAAGATTTTTGATGCAAAATGTGAAGATTTTCGGTAAAAATAATCAACAAACAAAACAAGTAGAATGATTTATTAACTTATTGATTTGTTGAATTTTAAATTTTACAATTTGGCCCTGTAAAAAGCAAAATATAAATTTTATTTGCTAATTGATTTGAAAGTGCAATAAACAATTTTTGAAGGGTTTAATTGAACTAATATGATTTTTAGTTAGTTTAATTAATTTTAAACTAATTAATTTTTTTTTTAATTTTTAAATCCTAATTTCTGATTTTATTTTGTGTGTGCAACACGTGTTTGAAGAAAAATAAAAAGAAGAAAAAGGAGCAAGAAATAATGATCAAATTAAAGAAGGAAGGAAATAAATAAAGATATGGGGTTTTTCTGTAAAAGTGAACCCTAATTCCTACGTCTCCTACTCTTATAAATACAACAGTAGATTGAAGAAAGAGGAGCACGCTGAACGAGAGAGGGAGAGTGACGGCTGACTTCTCTACTAATAAATAAATAAACATATATATATATATAAACAACAGGGGAGCTCTGACTTGGGGTTTTGGATGCACGCAAATCAAGACCAAGATGAAACAGTAGGTGTGACGTCGGCAGGTTGCTGATGTGGCGCACTGAAACCCAAGCGGAAAGACGAAACAGAGAGAGCACAACGGTCTGAGGCGCTCTTTCTCTTTCGTTTGTGGCTCGAGACAGAGAGGCAGGAGAGAGAAAGATAGGACGTGAAGGTGACGCGGCGGGACCCAGCAGAAATAGCAGGTGACGTGGCGATGCTGACGTCACACTGACGTCAGCGTGGCTGTGATTCGGAAAATGACTGAGGGAAAGGATTTGACATATTTGGGGCACGCAATTCGAGACGTTTGGTTTGCAATTTCTTTTACAAAAACAGTCACTTTTGTATTTCTTTTCTTTCTCTAATTTTATAATGCAATCCAAGACTGTATTTGTTAGTTGCAATAAATTTATTATGAACTAAATTTTATTTTTCTAGGGCTTCGATGTAGCCTAGTTTTGAGAACACAATTTTAATTCCATATTATTTTTTCATTTTTCCATGGTTGTGTGTTTGATTTTTATTTTTAATGCGTACAATTGGTTGACAGACGTTTGTATGATCTATTAAATCATGAAGAGACCGAACTGGTAATTTGTGATTAATCAAAATTAAACACCGTTACAAGAGCGAACTGCTGATAATGTAACCGTTAAGAAATCCATAGATCTTAATGAATTTTCAATTGGTAATTTGTGCATGAACTATGACAAATGATTAGTTGAGAATATTTTTGATATTGCTTGAGAAAAAATATTGAATAATTTGGGGATTTTGGTCTACTACTTGGAAAAATAATATTTTTATTCATATGGAGTTATAAATTGTGTGGGATTAACTATAGGTGAAATCAAGAGCCCTAGAATTAATTTTGCCATTAACAAATCACAAATTTCAAACTCTGCTCCTTTAAATTAATTTAGTTAATTCATTAGATAAATTTAATTTAGTTGCTTTATTTATTAAAAATTCGATTTTCCAAATAGTAGTTAATCGAGTAATATCGGTACTCAATAAAATAATTAGACCCTGTGGTTTCGACACTCTTTTAACTTAACTATACTACTTGTTGCGATTTTGTACACTTGCGAAAATTCACATCAGAAGTTAATTAAAAGAAAAATGTGAAGAATATAGTGATTAAATATAACCGTTAACTAAACTATGACCATATATTAAGAGATAAAAGTAAACAACAATTTAAGATAAAACTGTTAGATGCGAGGAAAAGAAATAATAAAAATTTGAGAAATATACAAGTTTTAAATTCAGTTAAAACTTAAAAACGATGATAATTATAATGGAAAAATAAGTAAACATTGATGCATAAAAGAAAAAATTTTATAACATACAAATCGTTGGTGATGTTATATAATAAATATATGTATATACGATTTAAAATTTAATACATAGAATAATCATCAGTAATATCAAAATATTTATAAGTTGTCAAGTATAGTAAGAAAATTAACATACTATATTATATGCGTAGATAAGTAAGAAAAAAAGAATGTATAATAAATCAAACAATGTTATCATATGAAAATTATAAGTAGTTGTCATAGTAAAACAAAGTATAATAACAATAAAAGTATTAATATGTTGTCGAAATAGTATATAACATTGAATACATGAAAATAGAATGTCGACAGTAAATATAAGTATAAATAATAAAAGTTATATTATATGGGTAGTAAACAAATATAAGATAAGTTAACAATTAAATATACATTACAAATTAAATAGTGTAAAAATACAAGAATACTAACACATGGAAAGATAAAGTATATATATATATATTATAATAATATTAAGATAGCAAAAATAGTTAATAGTAAACCTCAATAATATAGGGTGAAAAATAAAATAATGCATATAGGACAGATATGAAAACAAGTATAAATAGTAAGGTAATTAAATGTGTATATATATAGTTTCTTGAGGTAGGCTTGTCCTACCTTTTCCAGTCAAAAAAAAAAATTAAATGTGTATATATGTGTAACTGTATTATAAATAACAAAGTTGAAATAGTATAGGATAAGTTTTAAAAGATTATACAATAGTATAAATTAGTACAAAAATATGGAATAGTGGTAAGTAATATATATAAACTAAAAGTGGCGGGTCATTAAAGTATAAAAATCTCTTTTGTTGTGGGTTCACCTCGTTGATGTCTAGCTACAAGCTTGCTTCCTTGACATCAAGTTACAAATTTGCCTCCACGACATCAGGTTGCAGGTTTCTGTATAGATATTCGGTTGCAGTTTTTGCCTCCCCGACATCCAGTTGCAAGTTTTCCTCCATTGACGTCTAATTGCATATTTACCTTCTCGACACCCGGTTGCAACAGAATGGTGAAATGGAATGATCTAATCTTCCATATTTACTTGGATATTGGACGTTTAACTTAAGTATGATGTTACATTTTGAAATTCGTAATATAAAAATAGAAGCAAAAGTAGAAAATGGAGTAGAAAGTCACACAATAGAATATTAAAATAGATGTATAGATTATAAATATTAAACATAAATAGTAGAAATTAGTAGTAGTAAAAATAATTTATAAAAGTAAGAGGAAAGACGGAATGAAATACATGTCTAAGCTTAAATGCGAATGTGAATGAGAAAATAGATATGTAGTGTAGTAAATTTACACAATAAATATATCTTATAAAATATACTGTAATATAGTAATTAGATAAGTATAAAATGATGTGCATAGTAAGTATGTTGAAATATATGCTATGTATGTATAGTAATTAGTGGAAAGTACATGTAGTAATAAGAATGTAATGATAATAAAAATTGAAATATAGTAAAATATAAGTAGTGAGTGCATATAGTACACTCGAGAAGTATAAAGCAACAAAATTAATAAGTAGCTATAATTGGTGAAAAGTAAATATAACAAAAGTAGTAAACAATAAATAATAATAAGGGTATTGAATATAAGGTGTAAAACAAAATTAATAATAAAATAAAATTTCACTGTGTAGAAGTATATCATATTTATATGAGTAAAAATTATTACAATCAAGTTTAAATACACCGAAATAAATAACAATACAAAATAATCAAAAATATAGTATCGAAACAATCAAAGCATATCTAAAATGAAAGTAAATATGCAAAAAAAAATCAAATTTTATAATATAATAAAAATAGTAATGAAAGAAAATAGTAGTAGCAATAATAACTTAACACGTAGTATTTCAAAAAATAATGTAATATTTAAAAGTAATAGAAAAATAAATGACTAACATAAAAGCGCATGAAAGTAAGAAGGGTAAAAACGTCAATAAAGAAAAATGAGTAAGCCAATTTAAAAGGTTAGGACAAAGGAAGATAGATAGAATAATAAATATCCAAGTGAATTAATAGTATAAGAAAATAATTCCTTAATAAATAAAAAAATTAAACGTAAGATGAAAAGTATTAGGAGGAAAATCTACGAAGAAAAAAAAATTAAGGAGAAAATGTTAGTCTATATATAAGGTATCATGAATGAAGGTTCAAACCAACCTTAGCACTCGTGATACAAAGGAAAACATGCTTGCATACAATATCACATCAATATATACGAGGAGGGTATCACGAATGCAAGTTCAATAACTATAACATTCATAACTCAAAACTGACACTCACACATCTAATGTCCATCCTAATAACTGACATTCACACATATAATGTCCACCCTAATTGTAACACCCCGCAAAATTGAGTAATGACAATTTTTTCTTCGTGTGTTATGCATGTGTATTTTGTACCGTTACGAGGAATATTCGTAACGTATTTTTATATAAATGTCATATTCTGATTATTTATATGTTTTTTATTTTCACAAAACTCATTTCAATCTTATTTTTAGCCAACTCAAAATATTTATTTTAATCTTTGTATTTTACGTACATTGTACGTACTTTCAATACACGTGTCGATTACGTATATATTCTGTTAGGTGAAATATCTGTAACATTATTAAATATACATGTTTTGTATTTTTGACTGCTTTTCGTTCTCTCAAATTAATTTTTAATATTTGGCATGTGCACTGCACGTAAATTTTTCTGTGCTTTTTATTTCTAAAATTTTCTAAGATGTCATGCACATTTCTTTCTCATTTTATTTCACATTTTGTTATTTTTATCTTATTAAAAACCCATAGGCCTAAAGTTTATTTTAAAGCTCACTAAGTTAATTAAAAGAGAAGCCACTAATTAAAAGAAAAGCCCATTAGTTAATCTACCTTTTTTTAATAAACACTTTTAATCCTACACTTGTCATGTAACAAGTAAATATATTTAGGCTATAAAAAAATAATTAAACAAATGAATAAGAAGTGTGCATTGTGGGTAATCTAAGGGTTTGCCAATTCATAAAGGAAGAAGAAGAGTTGGGAGTTTATGGTAGTAATGGTGGTGGGTGTTTAATTTTAATAATGGACATTTATATTTTGGGTAATGGGTGTCTCTTCATTCACCCATTTAACCCTATAAATACCACTCATTTTCTTCATGAAATCTTGCACCAAAAATCAAAAGAAAAGATAAGATAAGAAAGATAAGAAAAGAAAGAGAGGAAAAGAAAAAGAGAGTTATTTGAGTTCTTGCTTGGAGAAAGGAAGACTTGCTAGGAGAAAAAGGAAGTCTCATTCTTGGAGCTAGGATCCATCTACTGGGAGTTCATTTTTTTTCTTCAATTAAGGTGGGTGACTTCTTGAACTTTCTAAAATATAGTATCATGCATGTATAGAAAAATTGATATATAAAATTGATTTGATATATGAGTAGTGGTAAATTTGTGATGATGTTATTTTGAATGGAAATACATGCTAATTGATAGATTGTCATGTAGATAAGTTGAAATGATGTTGTTTAGGTGCATGGTAATATTATGATTATATTGAATGAATTTGATATGAATTTGTACACAAAGTTGCTAAATAATGCAAAGAAAGTTACTGTTTTGAATTTTGTTTGCACTTCAGAAAATTATGTCTAATAAAATAGTTGGAATCTAGAGCTAAAACTTTTTTGAGAGCATATTGTATGTGTCAGCAGCATCCCTTTAAAATTTCATAAGATTTGGAGGTCGTTTACTATTTTAATAAAATCTAAAATCAGAATTGGTTAGTAGTTGACTGGTTGCTGGAAATCTGTACACATTTCGGTTTTTTATCAATTCAACATTGTAAATCAAAAAATTTGAGAAAAGTCAGAACTAAGAAGTTGTAGTAGACTCTTTAAACTTTCTGAAAAGTCTAAGAAATTAATTTTTTACAAAGAATTGAATTTTATATGAATTTTACAAGACTGTACAGTAGTAGTATTTCAGTATTTCGACCCTACTGTATATTTCGAAAAATTCAGGATTATAGATACTGTATTTTGAGGAAACTTATAACCAAGAAATTGTATTAGACTTATATACCTTTATTTTGATATAAAGAACACAAAGTTTCATGAAGTAAATAATTTTCTATAATTTTTACAAATAGCATGAAATGCAGTTTTTGACTTTGAATTTACTATTTTACAAATGATACTTAAATGAAGTGATTGAGAATATTTCTCACTGTTATAAGTTATATTTTTGGAAAAATAGAGATCATATTCATGCATAGATGATATGTGAACTTAAGAAATATATATATATAAAATTAAAGATGTTAAGATTGATTCAAAATGGATCAAAGGAAAATGATAAGATGAATTTTTAATGATAAATTTTTTTTAGATTATGTTTGAATCTTTATTAACTTGTATTGAGAAGGTTTTGATAAATATGAAAAGTGTAATGTGAAAATGAATAGGTTAAGATTGTACTTGTTGATGAATAAATAAGAATGAATGAAAGAATTTTAATGAATTATAAATACATGAACATGAGTTATAAGGGTATGAGTACCTCAAGTTGTTGAACATGGAAATATGTTAATTCTAGAGGCTTAGTGATACCCAAGTACCGGCAAAAGTAATGGAAATGAATAATTGATTTTTGAGAAGTGGCCAATATGTGCTGTCGTTCTCAGTATTTTTGTGTAAGACATGTAGGAGGGTAAACTAGCTCTAGAAAATATAATTTATTCATGTTCAAACTTAAGAATTATGCACTAAGTAAAGATGTAGTCAACTTGGGCAAACGTGAGTGGAGGACTCTATATAGTCGGGCGGTTGATTCTGGGACAATAGACCCAGTCGGGCAGTGGATTCCGGGGCGTGGTTGCTTGCGATGGAGGCGATCCTTAATTAAATTCGGGATTATGATTGATTGGGCGGTAGATTCCGGGATCATGATTATTCGGGCGGATAGTAGACCGTACTCCAGTGTATATACGTATACCAGGGCTAGAGGGACACTTGCGGGATGTTCACACGATGAGGATTCTGTATAGTCGGGCGGTGGATCTCCGGGTTTGGAATCCGTACTCGTGGAATATCTAAACTTTGTTTTATTACTGGGTAGTTATCATGGCGAGGGATAAAACCCTTTAATGTGGAGTACGTAGGTGCTTGCCCTCGGACCTATGTAGTATGGGATGCGTAGAATCCGAACAAGTATGCATTAGTGTCATCCTAGTGTAAACATCTGCATTAGGCATTAAGTCATTGCATACACTGACATATTTAGGACAATCACTCTTTACACTTTTATATGCATTCAAGTTTGTGATTGTTAAAGTAAGAGATTTTGTTATAATACAATATAGAGAGGATCGCTGTTTATAATATTGCGTCGGTTGTAAGCAACTGACGTGCCCACAAATTTTCAAAGCAGGGCTTGATTGAATTGGCAAGGACTTATAGACGGTTGATGATAAAGATTATATTCATGATTTAAGCTGCTGATATTAGAGTTGCACTTCTCATTGTATTTTATTCTGCTGTGTAACTCTGTAATAAACATTATTGTGTAATAAAAGAAAAGTTTTAATTTCCTTGTAAAATTATACGAATTGAAGTAAAATATCATGTTGTACTACGAATTACATGTAAATAGAATTTAGGGCGTTACACTAATTTTGTTTCCCTATACCATGCTTATTATTACTATTTGAAGTTTTCTCTGATACCAACTTGTAGCGCCCCGAATTTCCAATAAATAAAATTAGAAATAAGTGGCACAATTTTCAGAATCAACTTCAATTGCAATAAAAAACACAGTATCAAATACAGGGAAAATTAAAACTTTTACTACAACTGTTCTTTCTTACATTTGCACAACTGAAAAATTTAATAAATTTATTACAACACAACCTAACACTTAAATTTAATCATCTTAAATCCAAGCTTCCACTTTACTTAGGCAACTCACTTGCATATCCTGCGAAATAAACTGAGCAGTGGGCACGTCAGTTGAAGGCAACTGACGTCAACTATAGTAATAGTGATATTTCTAATTCTCACAATCACAAACTTGATGCACATTAATAAACCAATAATAAATGATACATAAACAATAATAAATGGAACATAAAAAACCGATAAATGAAGCTTCAAACAACAAGTGAAGTTAGGCTAAGTGTCAAGTGTATAAAATGAAAACTAAAAGCAAGCATGTACAAAAAAAGTCAAGAAACACAGATGCAGATGGTGATTTCTAATGCATACTTGTCGGATTCTATGCATCCCATACTACATAGGTCCAGTGCAAACCCTTATCGTTCTCCACTTTATAGGGTTCAGTCCCTCGTTATGCAACTAACCTACTACGGTGAGAGAAACAATATTAGATACTCCGTGAATGGACCCCAGCTCCGGTACGCAACCCGCCAAGCTGTATAAGTGTAGACACGCCAGTACCCCGCAAGCATCGCTCTAACTCTGGAGAATCACCTCCCTGAAGTGTACCTCGTGAATAAGCCGGCCGACCCTCAATGCGCAGATACACCGTACATTCCGCGAATAGGTCTGCCGACCCTCAATGCACGAATATACTGTACATTCCGTGAATAGGCCTGTCGACCCTCAACATGCGAACATACCAAATTCGTCTTATTTCTAGACATTCTGCGAATAGGTCTGCCGACCCTCAACGCGCGAACATACTAGAGAGACACAACAATACACTGCCCCGGAATACATCCGTGCGACCGACAACGGAGCTCATACTTATGTTGCCCAAGTTCCGTCACAACTCCCAACTTAGTGCATGTCCTCATGTTTATTATTATTAATTAAATAAAATCACAGTTCCTCTAGAGTTGGTATACCCTACCGGACTTAACTCTACTAAATCAATAACAAAAGCCCTACTAGACAAAATTCCACAAAGTCTCCTTTACCGGCATGCTAGGGTCCTACTTAACCTCTAGATTCTCATAACTCAAAAATATCATCAACAATCTTACTAGGGCCCACATCATAACCCTAAGCCTCAAATCAAAACCCAGCTTGGTTTATATTATACAAAAATTCTCTTTATTAATCACATTCCTTAAATCAACCGAAATTTCTATAAAAGACTCTTTCATACATGGAAATATATCCAACTTACGAAAATTCTTTAAAATCAAATTTTAATTACTCCTTTTCATTCAATCATAAAGTTCAGTCAATTCAACTAAAAATTTATTCAATTCAACTGAAACAAGGCTCTTAAACATGTGAGATCTCGTCCCAAAAATCTGAAATTCCTTAACCTAAAAATCTGAAATTAAATTCTCAAAAATTGAAGTCTTAGAATCAGTAATCTATAACATTAAAGTTTATTAAATCAAAATTTCCACCCAACAGGCTTTCTTTTTTTCCTTTTTTTTTTCTAAAAGCTAAAAAAACTCAAAAATGGGCTCACCCGGGTTCGAACCCGTGCAAACCCAGCGCCCAGCTCTCATGGGCTAGACAACTACACCAAACTGATCCATAATCTCTTTTGGAGTTTTCTAAATATTTATAACCTGGGTCCATAATCCGAGCCCAAGGTCCTAAACAACCTGAGACTCTTACACAGCAACCCCTAGGCAGCAACCTAGTTATTGTTCAACCCCGTGAACAGTGAACCCTAAACCGTATATGTCCCAAATAAATGAACAATCAATGGATTATATTAGCATTCATTCATGTACAAACTTCCATAATTTAAATTGTAAAGTTTTGTCAATTAAAAAAAACGGTGAATAATCCACATAGATCTCATCATAGAATTTATTCGACATGGGTTTAAGATCATACAACAAGATCCATTCATCTACACAATATATATATGTTCATTCAATGAATTTTTATCAATCAAGAAAAATCGGATCTTTCATGCATTAATATTATCCATCACTCAAGAATAAATTAAACATGATCATCACATATTAAAATTTTAATCTACTTACAATAAGCGGGGAACAATTGTATTTAGTGATCGAGATGGCCTCTATTTAGATTGAAGAGAAGGCAGCGGGCTATTTTCGTGCACTTCTACTTTACCTAAATATAGAATCTCATCCCCCTAATCTTCCCAAATATTTAGGGTACATTATCCAAACTTCATTGTACTAGATGTTCATTTTTCGCTACTTGTTGAGTCATTGTGTGCTTCATGTAAATCATGGGTCCTCTCTTTCGCTCTCATCCAATCTTTGGCGCATACTAAAATCTCCAAATTCTTTGATGTCAAGCGATTCCTATTCGGGCTCATAATCCTGCTACAAAAAGAAAAAGCACTTTCCGATGCAACGGTTGACACCGGTATAGTTAGCAAATCTTTAGCCATACGGGAAAGAATAGTAAAAATATTTTCATTGGTTTTCCAAAAAAAAAAAACACATCTACTACATCATCAATGGGAGGTTGTGCATTATACCATTTCAAGTCATTTGGTGAAATGGTTCTTGGTTTTTTTGATTTTATGAGATTTAAAACACTACTAATTGCAAGACCCTTTCCCTTTGATAATATAGAAGAAGAAGAACTAACATTTTGTGATTATGAAGTGTTAGTTGAATAAAGTCTATCGTAACTATCATATAAACTAGTCAAAACATGCTCAAAATTTGTAGTGAAAACAATATGATCAAAATCTTGTATTTCATCGTGTAGAGCATAAGTATAAAAAATCTCAATTAAATTTTTTTTGCCCTCTAACTTAATCATGGGATTCATTATACTAGCAAAACAATATAACATAGAAAGTGGATGAAAATATATTAAAATTTTAATATAAGCGGCATAAACCATTTTTTAAATAAAAGGGTCATATATCAAATCTTTAATTGTTGTCATCATAGAGACAGTTGCAAGTAAAATACCACTAGATGTAGATGTATATGTTTTTAAAAATTGAAAAGTAGCATCATTAAAAGGTTTTAAAAATTTATACAAACTATCGGCAAAGAACCAAAAAATATCATCTAACATACAATCTTGCATACTCATTGCAGCAAAAAATTCTCTAAGATTAAAACGATAGAAGGAAAACACATAATAAATCATAAGTAGAATTCCAACAATGTCTAACATCTTTAGAAAAACGTTTAAATACAATTTTCCTAAGTTGAAACCAATCATGAAAAGCTTGATACATTGGACCACTCAACGTAATAAAATGAACACAATTTCTCATTGCCTCAATTTTATCGTGTCCATATTTTAGTGCATCTTGTAAGATTTAAAATATGACAAAAACACCTAACATGAAAAATTTCTGGATTTATAGGATTTAATGTAATTTTCAAACTAGCGATTGCCTTAGTATTTGTCACGCCCTGCTTCCGAAAAATACGGGAATACGAGTCCATGACTGAGGCCCAGCGAATAATGCGAATACACCATTCACAAGCTGTACAGTTAACTCAACAACAAGATAACAACAAACTACACAGGCATGTAAAAGCACAATAGGATAACAAAAGTACATGACATAGTCCATAACATAACCAACAGCTAAAGGAACAAAGTAGTTACAGGTCAAACACGCCCGGAATACAATAAAGAGTAGCATAAATAAAATATGAACTAAAGATAACATGATAATTAACAAAGACTAAAACACTTGATCAGCAACATCTTCGGGTAACTCTCCATCCGGACCTGCAAGTACATTATTATAAAAAGAAGAAATAAGAAGATACCCGTTAATGGCCGCAAGTGGTACAAGCTAAGGGTACAAGTACAGAAACAAAACAAGAAGCAAGAAAAAGAGCAAGGATTCAAGAATCATGTAATAGGAGAAATACAACATGTAAACAGGATCATAAACAGGCATGTATGAAACAAGTGGCATGTAAACAAGTAATCAAGTAAACAAGTCAACAAAAATATGTAATATATAATTGGATCATGCAAATACACGTGTTAATCGTATGTCTTTTATTAACCTAACTAGTGCAACAATCATGCGTCCCAAACCACATGTTTGATACACGCAATCAAGTGAACGTTTAGACTAGTGGTGGATTCTATAGGTTGCGTACTCGGAAAAAACATGTACATTTAATCTTGTATCGTGATACGTACAATGTGGAACATGTAGAGTGTGAACTTGTAACGTGAACATGTAAACTTGTCATTTGCAAACTTGCAACTTGCATCGAGAAACCACGAGCTCCCGTCTGAGTACGCTCTTCTATATTACCCACTACTAGATCTTTACCCTTATACTCTGGCTTGTTACTTTTATTAATTTTAATCAACAATAACAAGATATCATATTTAAGCTACTATCATGGGTAAAACAATCATGCACATAATTGTGTATAATCCTAAGAGTACATATGTTTGTATCAATCGTATTCATGTAATACATGTGGCAACAAAGTATTCACGATCATATGCGAATATGGGATCGATGGATTATGTATAGCAACAGATTTCAATTCAACCGAAGAAGACGAATTAGAGTCAAAGAATATACTTACGGTATTTTTCCAAAAAAGCTTTTACGTGAACAAACGAGTTGTACAAGAGGATACTTTCCTGATAACCGATGACGATGATACCAAATACAAGAATAACAGGATCAGAATTCCGGACAGCGAAGCACGTGCAAGATATGTGGAAGCAACAACAGCAAACAACAACCAATGACACAAAACACCAAACACCGGATCGGATCCCCCTCCACATAAACACCAAACACCAACAACAAACCAACCCTGCTCCAAAACAACAAACACTCAACACAATTCCCCAAATCCAGAACACCAAACACCAACACAACAACCCAGTTCTCCTTCTTCCCAAAATATGACAGAGAGAGAGAGAGAGAGAGAGAGCGATGGCAGAAGAGTGAACGACACGACCAGAGGTTGCGACTGGTGTCGACAGGCGATGAAAGGTCTCCAAGGTGGTCGCGACGGCGGAGCGACTGCAGAGCGACGGTGGGAGGGCGAGAGAGCTCGGGGATGACCCGCGGCGACTGGGGGAAATGGGTTCGGGAGTTCTTCGATGGAGGAAGATGAAGGGGAGGAGAGATTGGCAATCGGCGATGGGGGAGTCGGCAATGACTGGCGACAGTGCACAGGGCTCGAGTGGCAAGGCAGGGCAGAGGACTTCGGTGTGGCAGCGACTGGCGGGGCTAAGGCGGTCAACTGGGGGCGACGTCGATGATCGGGAGCGGCGCAATGTGGTGGTCGGTGGAGACGAGGAGGAAGGGTCGAGCGGGAGGCTCGAGCGGCAGTGGGGGACGACGGGTGGCTGATCGCTGTTGGTGGAGGCAAAAGGCAATGGGTTCGGCTGGCAATGGTGGCAGCGACGGTGTGACGAGGGCAAAGCGGGGTGGTGAGGACTGGTGGAGGGTGCTTCGGCGGTGACGTGTGGAGACGAGGAGGGCGAAGTTGGGTTTGAGTGGCGAACGGGGAAGTGAGAGGGAAAGGGAGAAGGAGGAAGACGGGTTGTTCTTGGGTCTTTATTTGACAAACAGAGGAAGTGAGAGAGCGGGAGAAGAAAGATATGGGAGAGAGAGTACGGGAGAGAGAGAGTGAACAGGGGGGTTTATATAAAATAAAGAATAAAGAATAAAGTAATGGGGTGAGAACGTGGGGTAGTTATTATGAGATGGGGGGGGGGGTTATGGGGTTACGGGAGGTGAAGAGTGGGGGAATGTAAGGGGTTTTGTATACGGGTAGTTAAATTTGGGCAGGGTAGGATAATGGATTAACGGGTTGGGATCCAATGGATATGGGTTTGGGTTGTAAACTTGGGCTTTATATTTGGGCTTCACAAATTAGAATAAATATGAATAAAAGAATATGTTATTGGGCTCTAAAACTATATGTTAATGAAAATCTAATTATAATGAATATAGAATTGAGCTTCATAACAAGGAAATCCAATAATTAAATCACAGGGTGGGCTTCAACATAAATCAAATAATTAACTAGAAATTTTATAACGAATTAGGATCTTTGGGCTTTTCAAAATAATAAAAATAATAAAAATAATAATAATAGTAATAAAATAATAATCAGGAGTTGAATAATCAAATAGTGATAAATAGTGTAGGTTGAAATTCGGGGTTCAAATAAAATAGTCGGGTACTTATATGAATGCAAAAATTTGGGTTCAAAAGAGCAGAAAAATTTTATAGGGAAAAGTTTAAATACAAGAATACAGGAAAAGAAAAATACAAATCCGTATAAACGGGAATGGGGGTTACAATATTATTAGAGGCGTTATCAAAACCAATAACAAAAACTTTATCAAAATACCGAAATTATTTCATGCTTCCATGATGTGTGTGGCAATTACTTCACCCTTATGTGGGTACCTAACAAATCCGAATGAAATTATCCTCTTTTGAAGTAGCCAATCGGAATCTATCCAATGACATGTTACACACATCATTAATAGTACGCCGTTCACTCTTACCCACCCATCCGATGTCAAAGAAACTATAGTGTTTAACGATGTTAGTATTGCTACTAAAAAATCCTTAGCCTCATTGTAAACTAATTTACAATCACCCTTAACTACATTCCTAGCAATTTTTTATAATGGGGGTTTAATGCGGTTTGCGCAAAAGTCTATACATTCCTACTTTCACCAAATGAATAAGATAATTCATCTCTAATTACTAACTTAGCCATTTCCCTACGAACGATATTATGATCGTAGCTATGACTATCTACTTGACCGGTCTTAGGGTGTATTTTTGGTTGTGTGATATTGTCTTTAGAAATTTCGGGTTGACAATATTTAAGTGACGTTGAAGTGTACCAGTTCCCGATCATATTTTAAACTTATAGGGTGTTTGATACTTCTAACAAAATTTTGGTCCTACACTCATTATCATTTTGTGAAAGGACAAAGTCAAAATATTTGTGTATTTCGGAAGTGTTCTCTCTTGTTTAACGGGATTGAGAAGGGCCTTATTCCGATGGTTGTGGTTCTATGTCTTCCAATTCTACTTGATCCAGGTGTGTTTCATGAAAATCGGGAATAGTATCATAATTCATAAATTTTTCTTCACTCTCTACATATGGAGTTGGAATGGAAGGAATGCGAAGACTACTTGTGAACTCTTGGCTATTATGTCTACCGCGTGATCGGTTAGATGCCATCTAAACTAGTGTATGTTAATAAAATTCTAGTATATGTTCAAAAAATTAATTTTAGTGTATGTTTAAAAAATTAATTGTAGTGTATATTTTAAATTTTAATTCTACAAAATAAGTAAAGATAGATAAACTAGTGTATGTTATAGAAAATGAATCTACAAAATAAATAAACAAAATTCTACTATAAACCGGTGTATATTAATAAAAAAAATCTAAACAAAAATATCAAATATTTCAATACAACAACAATTAAATGAATAAACTAATGTATGTTTACCAAATTTTTATAAAGAAAATCTAAACAGAAGAAGAAGAAATACAACAAAACTCAGTCTAATTAAGAGAAATAAATGAGAACAAACAACAATGCTAATTCTAAAAATTATACAAATATAAAAATACAGTATGAGTGTAGAATGTAGATTGAAGAATGAAGGCATAGAGAGTTGAGATCTTGTAGTGTTGTTGTTGGATGTTGATTGTTATCGGATGTTGATTGTTGTCGGATGTTGTTGATGTTGATCATTGCCAGAGAGTAATTGAAAGTTGTTGATTGTTGTTGATTTGTTGAGAGAGATGATAGGTAGTAAAGAGAGTTGATTGAATTTAGGAAGAGAACTGAATGAAATGAGGTTGTATATATAGAATATGAAATTTTTTGAATTTTCCAAAATACAACCCCCCCCCCAAACTAGCTAGTATAGATCCGTTGAGGGGTATTTTAGTAATTACACAAATACAATATTTAAAAATAAATAAAACCCCAATGGTCGGCCCGCGGTCTGGCTCGGGCCGGTTCAACCCGGTTCGGGACTGAGCGGGCCGGGCCTGTAGCGAGCTGGGTCAAATTCGTTTTTTTTTGGTAAAAGGCGGATCGGACCAGACCTCCTAGGTTAGGCGGTTTGACCCCGGTTCAGCCCTGGTTTGGGCGGGCCGGGCCAGGCCGGTCCCGGGCTGGCCCGGCCCTAATGCCACCCCTAGTTTTTTCTCGCTTCCATCATTCGCTTTGAACCTCTTCGCACTTCACCCTATTTACTTCACCTCGAACCTAATATGTAAGACATAAACCCAACAAGTTGTAATTGTTCGATGGATCTATAGGATCTTATTTATTTTGTGTTGGAAAATTGTTGGACCAACATATGTGTAGCCCTAGGGGTTTATCTGTCTTGTCTGTTTCTTTGTAAATGTTGCTACTTCTACTTGATGTTATTTATGTTTTTGTTCATGCATTTTGAATGGTTACGTGCTTTGAACTCTGGTTGGTGACTTACTGTGAGCATACTCAATGGTATTCGATTTTTTTAAAAAAATCAAATAAAAGAAGAAGAAAAGAAAGTAGTTGTGTATTTCTTTCCTTTTCATTATCAAAAAATGTTCTTAAAACAAAAAACAAAAACAAAAACTAGATAAAGGAAGATTAAGTACCAAGTTGAAGTTAAAAAGGACAGTATAAAAAACAAAAAACGGATGAAGCTCCTACCAACCACCTCCTTCTCCGACACCCCCACCTGCGTCTCCTCCACTGTTCTTCCCTGCCTCTTCCTCTCGCTATGGCCATGAACCTTCTTCTAACCACCTCCTTTTCCGACACCCCCAACTACTTCTCCTCCACTGGTCTTCCCCCAACTTCTTCTCCTCCACTGGTCTTCCCTGCCTCTTCCAACCGTTGTTCAAGCAAAACCCCACCTCCCACCCCCACCTTCTCTTCTCCTTAACTTAACCCCTGTGTCGACTTTCTCTGCACTACTCTACCTACTTTCATCTTCCCACCATGCTATCGGAGTTAGAGATGAGCGGGTGCGGACCCAAAGAAAGGGTCCACCACACTCCGGCAGCCACCTCTAAACAACACCCCCCTACATCGGCTACTGCTACCTCAGTTCTGCCGCAGACTACCAACATTTTTACAAACAACCCACAACCAACCGGTTCTACCACTATCCCTACCCTACGATCCAATGAGGTTGAGGAGGCATTCTCGGGGCTCAGAAACACTTCTCCCCTCCCCCCCCCCCACGGGCACATCAAAATGTGCATCCAAAGCAGGGAGGTAGTGCATATGGTCATCATCGCCCCGATGAGAAGGGGCTTTTGAGAGGGAGGGCCCAAAGAGGGGGTCCTCCTACAGACCGCTCCCGGCGTAAGAGAACCCCTCCGATGGGCCGACGTCACGCTCAATTACACTACAACTCAGATGTGCACGGTTCACACAAACTCAGGGACTACTATGAAACAGAGCAAAACTCAAGCTACCACAGACAACAACAAAAATCTCATCCCAACACTTACCAACATCATCAGAGGCCCCGACAACAATCACATTCCATCACACCACCCAAACCAACAGAGGCAGGTACCCTTCAGCCTGCCTCAATTGTGATCTCCTCACCCAAGAGGCCCAGCACACAATCCCAACATCTACAACCTGCTTCCCCCTTCACCAACATCTCCCACCAGCTGCAGCTACCGCCAAGGTGGACGACCATCGCCCCCCCAAAGTCCACTGCAGCATGGGCCCAAAGAAGGGGTCCAAATGCACGAACTGGGGAGGATGATGGTCTACCGCCGGTTGGGGTAGAGACTGAGCGTTGGCAGGAAGTGGTGCACAAAAGAAAAAGAAGGTTCAAATCCCCACCGCCGGAAACAATTGAGCTCAAAAAACAACAGAGAAAGGGCAAACGAAAACCGTTACCGTGTTTCAACTGCGGGGAGCTAGGGCATTTTCGGACGGAATGCACCAAAGAAGTCAGATGTTTGAGATGTCTGATGTGGGGCCATATGTCTTACACTTGTACAAATGTCATCACCACCGCTGAGGATGAAGAGAGGTGAGTCTACAGGGGAAGATCACCTGATAATCCATCATCGATCAAGCTAGCTAATAGCCTCGCTGCGATCAAAAAGGAGGAGGTCTGGCTTAGACAGTGGTGTGCAATTGCTAGGGTGACGGCCGGAAGACCATCGGAGGCACATGTGATCAAAGCGTTGAGCGAGAGATGGCCCATGAAGGCGCACCGTGATTGGATTGTCAAGCGTATGTGCCCCCTTCAATTTCTAGTGTCCTTCCCGTCTCCACAAAAGATGTTAGAAATCACCGGAGCTACAACGGCGGATTTCGGCCACTTCAAATTGGATTTCGGAGCATGGACTCCAAGTTTTGGTGCGGAGAAGCCGCAAGGGGAGAGATTTTGGGTGTGGATTCATAATGTACCTCTTCATTTTTGGAAGAGAGAAGCACTGCAAGAAATGGTCAGCGACTTCAGAACAGTCGAAGAAATCGATGAAAAAACTGTTTGTCGGTCGGATCTAGTATCGGCAAGAATTCTTATCAGAAGCTTAGACATCGCCTTGATGCCTAGATTCACCAAAGTTTTCTCATTTGATGATTCTTATCTCATTCGCTTCGTTCTAGACAAATGCGCAGATAAAGGGAACGACCATACCTCCATCACGTCCCAAATGCCGCCAGTCTCGATTAGAGATGGCCGCAGTTACAGGGAGGTGGCAACGCCTACTTGGGAGATCTCCTTAGATGGGAGCCATGAAGTGGAGAGGGCCTATCGAGAAGTTATCAAGGCAGCTAGGGAGAGGGATGCACATCGAGAGGCTGCGGCGGTGGGATCAGATAAGTCTGGTTCACGGAGGGACGCTGATGATCGGACGCGAAGCCCAATCAAAGGATCCAACGGCCATGATGGTCTTCCACCAGATTCGGCACTTCCTTTTGTTTCAGGAGTCTTTCAGAAAAAGGAGAAGCAACAGAGTACCCAAAACTGCAATAGAGAGCTCAAAAGGGGTCAAAAGCGTCATACTAGGTAGGCGGCTCAGACTGTGGATCAGAGGAGAGGCTCAGGACTTGCAGACCCCCAAAGTGGCATGAACCAACAGCGCAACTCCATGCTAACAGAGGGCAACGGCTTGCAGACTCTACGACAAGAGTTGGTGGAGGAAGGTGCCAAGTTGGGGTACAAGACAAGCGATGGTAAGCTGTCTACCAGGGAGTGGGTGGAAAAGCGGTGGTTCTCAAAAGAAGTAGCAGAACAGACGGCTGGGGAAATAGGGCGACAAGACCCAGAGTCGACTCTGGAGCTGGCTAGGAGGTCAGATCTGAGCCTCAGGGAAAAGAACCCACCACCAACTACTGACGTTGGTCTGCTCAATTTTAGCAAAGAACACCAAAATGAGAGTGAGCTCATAGCAGAGGGAGTGGGTACAAAAAAGTTGGCTTTGGCGCTAGGCGATTTGGGGAAAGATTTCAGAGAGGTTGAGGAGGCATCGGAATTTCCAACCTTAGAGAAGGAAGATGAGGAAAGTTGTTTCAAAAACCCAGCGTGCCCCAACCCCTCAAAGGTAACGACGCGTCCGTTGGAGGGCACGCCCTCTGATGCTGCCGCGTTGTCTGCCAATGAGGTAGTGACAGCTGGCAGAGGGGGTGTGATCACCGCCCTATGGGATATAGGCATCAGCACCGCTCTCGAGGTGGGCGGTATGATGGAATGCGAGGGTACTTTAGAATTAACCTCAAAAGGGGCGGCTGTTAGTAAGGAAGAGAATGCTTTGGGCATTATTCCTTTTATTGCTAATGGGCCCAAAGAGGGGCCCAGTGTGCAATCTTGTGGATCTGTTAAATGTACTTCAAGTTTGTCTCACAACCATAACGGGCCCATTGAGGGGTCTGCAATGGATTGTAGCGATATCTCTATCAAGGTTCAAGTCTGCGGGCTCAATGAGGAGTCCGTTACAAGAGCACCAAGCATTCAACAAGAATCGCAACACTCAGATAGTGAGGAGGAGCTGGAAGATCGCCTGAACCTAGATGAAGAATTTTTTCTCACCGAAGACGAGTCAGATGATATCGAGTTCATTGCCAACACACAGATGTCGCCAGAGATGGTCCACTCCACCTTCCCAGAAGAGGCACCTGCAGCTAGCTCTGGATCATTGCAAAGGATGGTTGGTTTTAGGGTGCAGCGGTCACCTAAGAGGGCTCATGCGGAGTCCTTGGATGACTTTTTGGAGAGAGCTGCGGCCGCCAAAGCGGCTAAACACGTCAGTGGAGGTACAAAAAATTTTCTTGCTAATATTTTAAATTTCATGTCAGACTATGATGTTTTTTTACTAGCTATGACCTGTGGTTTGAAAGTATGTGATAAAGAACGCAACGCGTTTCTTCTTAACAAATTGCAGGGTTGGGAAACAGAAATGGCTAAATCTTGTGTTCATAAGGAACTAGGATCCAACTCCAGGGGGATAACGGTCTCTGAGGGTGAAACCAGCCCGAGTCCCTCGAACACTGTCATCTCGGACATGGTTCTCAAATGAATACACTATTCTGGAACGTCCGGGGGCTGGGGATAAAGGTAAAAGAGATATGGTTAGAGACGTTATCACAAAGTCCAAGGCGGAAGTGGTTGGGCTTCAGGAAACTAAACTTATACATGGGACCAAACTCAAGAGAATAGGGGGGAACAGAATCAGGGAGTGGGTTTTACGCCCATCCGCGGGAGCCTCAGGGGGAATTGCCATTGGCTTCAACTCGGACCTGCTCACTTGTGCAGAGGTCTATAATGGTACATTCTCCCTGACCACTAGACTGGAACGTCGAGCTGATAAGTTTATGCAAACTATCACAGTGGTTTATGGGCAGAACGTAGCTTCTGAGTGTGATGCCTTTTGGCAAGAACTGGCCGATATTCGTCTCCGTTGGCCGGGGGCCTAGATTGTCGGTGGGGACTTCAATATTACCTGATTTGCGTTCGAACACAAGGGTAGAGGTTCCAGCGACAGTCACAGAGCAGAGTTCAATAGAGTGATAACGGAGCTTGAGTTGATAGATATCCCTATTAATGATAGACTATTTATGTGGTCTAACATGCAGTCTTCTCCGATTATGGCAAAATTGAACAGGATTCTCGTATCTATGGATTGGGAGACGAAGTTCCCCCTTGCATCTGCTAGATCGATCCCTAGACCAACGTCAGATCATACTCCAATCCTTCTTGACATTGGGATTCAGGGAGGCGAAAGGCAAAGAAAATTCCGACTCGAGAAGGCCTGGCTGGAGATTCAGGGGTTTCACCACCTGGTGATGGAAAACTGGGCGCTCCCAGTGACTGGCTCAGATGCTGCGAGCCGATGGTGTGAAAAAATTCGCAGATTAAGAAAGTGGCTCCGTAAATGGAACCGATCTAGGTTCTCGTCCATCTGGCGCGCAAAGGATTCCATGTTGGAAGAAATTGACGAACTTGAAAGAACGGAGGAATCGAGAGACCTGTCACAGGTAGAAAGAAATAGACTTCTGGAGCTCCGTAAGAATATTGCCAATCTCTATAAAATGGAAGAAATTAAATGGCAGCAAAGATCTAAAATTTCGTGGCTCAAAGAGGGAGACGCGAACACAACCTTCTTCCACCGAGTGGCAAGTGCAAGACGCAGGTCCAATCTTATTTTATCCTTAGAAACAAGCTCGGGGACTGTTCAAGATGAACACCTAATTTCCTCAGCCTTTCAAGGATACTACAAGGACCTCTTGGGGAAGAAGACTGACTTCCGGGTCCCACTCAGGAAGGACTTCTGGCTCACTTACCAGATCGAGCCCTCGCCGTCGCTATCATGCCTAGAGTCTCCGTTTTTGGAGGAGGAAGTTAAAAAGGCCATCAGTCAAATGGGAGCAGACAAGTCACCAGGGCCAAACGGCTTCCCAATGATGTTCTTCCAAATTTTCTGGGAAGAAATTAAAGGGGACTATATGGCACTACTGGAAGACTTTTTTAACAACAAGCTCAGATTGGGTATGTTTAATTTTGCGGATGTTGTCTTGATTCCCAAATGGGAAGAAGCGTCGAAAGTTGGCGATTTTAGGCCGATCAGCCTCATAAACTGCTCGGCGAAGATTATCACAAAAATACTAGCGATCCGCCTGGGGAGTATTATGGACAACCTTATCAACAAATCTCAATCGGGCTTCATTAAGGGAAGAAATATCCTAGATTGTGTGGCAACGGCTGAACAAGTTATCCACTGCTGCCATACGACCAATTCGAAGAGCTTTCTACTTAAGCTTGACTTTGAGAAAGCGTATGACTCGATCGATTGGGAGTGCTTGCTGGAAGCTCTCAAGGGTAGGGGTTTCGGGAATAAATGGATATGCTGGATCAGGCAGTGCTTGCAGACTAGCAAAACGGCCATATCAGTGAATGGTAGGTCGGGGCAGTCGTTCCCCTGTAGGAAGGGCCTCAGACAAGGGGACCCGCTATCACCACTCCTGTTTACGATCGTAGCGGATGTGTTGAGGGTTATGCTGGAGAATTGCCAGGAAAAAGGTTGGATCACGCCAGTGGCCTGCTCCACGTCTATTAAAGGGTGTACGATCCTGCAATACGCAGATGATACCCTACTCTTTGGTAATGGGTCTAGACGAGAAACTGCCTGCTTTAAAAGGACCCTATATTGTTTTGAGGCCTGGTCAGGCCTTAGGATTAATTTTAACAAGAGTGCGCTGACTCCAATTTTACTTTCCGATGAGGAAGCAGGGGAACACGCTACTATCTTCAACTGTATGACGAGCGGCTTCCCTATCAAATACCTGGGGCTACCACTCAGACCAGGGAAATTATCTAAAGCAGACTGGTTGCCTATCATTGACAGGGTGGAGGACAGACTGTCGGGTTGGAAAGGTAAATCGCTGTCTCTCGGGGGCAGAGTAGTACTCATCAACTCAGTGTTGTCTAACTTGTCAATCTACTACATGTCCTTTTTCGAGCTTCCAAGGTGGGTGATCTAGAGGATTGACCGAATTCGAAAACGATTCCTTTGGAAGGGGGCCTACTCGAATAAAAGAGGTTACCACCTCATCAAATGGAGTATCGCTTGCATGAAGAAGAAGCATGGAGGGCTAGGCATCATCGACCTCAGAGATATGTACCTTGCCTTGCTGGGGAAGTGGTGGTGGAAGGTGTTCCACAACAGTAGGGAAGGGTGGCAGGACTTCATTCAACCATATCTCAGGGGAAAAGGCACAAGAAATCTTGGCTTCCGAATAGGAGCTAAAGTTTCGCGACTCTGGAAAGGAATTGCCAAGGCTAGCAGCCCATTCAACTCGGCAGTTACGTCGGCAATCGGCAATGGCCGGTCCACCAGATTCTGGTGGGATGAGTGGTGTGGAGCCCACACCCTGAAGGAATTGTTCCCGAAACTGTACGAGAGGTCGAGTCGACCGAATTTGTCCGTTGCCGAAGGATGGAAAAGGGGAGGCTGGAAGCCGGCGTTCCGAGGAACGCTCACCCCAAATTTACAACAGCAATTGCTCGACATGCAAGCACACATCACACGGGCAAGCACAAGGTGCACACAAGGCCCAGACCAGAAGCGATGGGGACTCGAGAGCAAGGGAGCTTTCTCGGAGAGATCTCTGTATCATCGGATCCACTTTCGAGGATGCAGACCCAGCTGGGCACAGGTGTTGTGGAAGGCGAAAACTCCCCTTAAAGTCAGAGTGTTCCTATGGCTAGTGCTCAATAATGCTATCCTCACGAGGCAAAATCTTGCCAAAAGACAACCACAGGTGGCGACCAACTGTGGCTTCTGCGATGCACATGTGGAAGATCTAAATCACCTGTTCATCCACTGCCCCAGAAGTAAGGCAACTATGGTTGAGGTACTCCGAGCCTTAGGAACAGGCGACTACCCCTGCGTTTATGAGGATTTGTGGATTAGCCCCAAATTTGCAACGATTCGCCATGATATGAAGGATGCATGGTACATCGCAATTGCGGCAACTACTTGGGTGTTATGGCTTGACAGAAATAATTTTTATTTTCGTGCTTCATGTAATAGTATTTCTGGTAACCTGTCTCACATCATGCATCTTATCTCTTTTTGGGCTACAGCGGCAGCCACAGGGGCAAGAGGAAGGATAGCCAGAGTATTCCAGGTAGAGGAGTTTGATGATGAGGAGATAGAGATCGGGCCGACGTTGGACTGAGGGACTGGCTTCACCAGTCACGACAGTGCTTTTGCTACCTGGTGTTTTTGTTTCCGCCTACTGTACGATCGGGTGGATTGATGATTGAGTAGTTAGACCCATCCCCCAGGGTTGTTGGGGGTGTATGTTTGTTTTCTATCATTTTCTTTCTACATTGTACTTTTGTTTTGTATTGTTGTTTTCTTCCGGTACGCCGGGATTGTTTTATTAACTGCTTATTAATAAAACAGGGTGGCCTTATTCCTTCTTTCAAAAAAAAAAAAAAAAAAAGAAGATTACCAAGTCCTTCCCTCCTCTGAGTTTTCGTGTTCGAACAGTGATTGTAAAGAATTGAATTCACAGAATGCGGATGCGCACAAAGTAAACGTGAACGCATTGGTACACGTCTGTTTCATTTCTTCTTCTTATCATGCATAAAACCAAATTCTATTTGACTTGATAGTAGTAAGTTTTTGTTTTATTTCTTCTCATTATTCGACAAAAAAAAATATGTTGTACTCTATAATGAGACAAGAAACTAACTACTGAGTCTGATCTATCAATGTATGTAGGTAAGGATAAGAAAGCAATCTGAATTGAGAAGGGTGCTTGAGCTTCCTTTCAAACCTCTCAAGCCCATAATTTTACCCATTTTTCTCTCCTTTCTGTTTTTGTTCTTGTCATGTGGATGCTCTACAAACCAGAAGATTTCTAGAAGAACATTGTAGAGTTTTATTAGCTTTCTCGAACTCACAACAATCTCTATGGTACGTCCATGTCTTCCTGTTGAATCCCAGCAAGATCCATGGGGCTACGGCGTACAAGGAGGAGAAATATAAATTACAGTAACGGATTTTGGTGGAGAACAACTTTACTGTGTTGGTTTTGAATCCTTACAAATCCAACCCCAAACATTCGATTTTGAATCCTTCAAATTGATTGGATCTAGTTGGGTTTTTTTATACATAGTGGACAAATAAAAATGAACAATGTAGTGATGGAAACATGATCAAATCCGCCAATTTGCTTTCTTCTACCCAAATTCGACCCCACACCCCATAATGACATCCAAGTGATGGAAACATGATCAAATCCCCCAATTTCAATATTAAAAACTCAAAAGAGAACTCGGCAATACATAATATGATAACATCATCAAAGAAAGCAACAAGATTTGATCCCCTTGAACAAATTCAACTTGTGCCAATCAAACATGAACCCTTATTAATCCCCCAAACCTATGTACATAATCCAAATTATACACATAGTGTTCCATTCAACTTTGATGGAAAATACAAGATTTTAATAAACCCTAAATGACTAAGTAATAACCAAGTTGCAATATTCTCTCCCATCCTATACACCCTTTTTTTAATACAAAAACTATTAATATGTACATTAATTAATTAGAATGGAAGAGTAGAGTAGGTAATAAGGTTTCTAGGCAGCAAGCAACCTTGATCTCATCCTTCTCCTATATTCTTCATTGTTTGAGGAGGGCTCCACCACATCCTCTGCAAACCTCACCTTCTTCTTGCTCCTTTTTGTTGTTTCCCAACCTATCAAAATCAAATACAAAATACACCCAGCTTCTTGGTAATTTCTCATAATAATACTTTTTCAAAACATTATAGACTCCTGTTTCGTTATTTCTTATGGAACACGTTGGTAATTCTCATATTTGAGACAATTTTATATATATATATATATAAAATTAAAACAAATTTAATTTGTACCCAATATGTTATTTTTAACAAAGGATTAAAATTACAAGAAAAAAAATGCTACTGGTCAAAACCATAAAGTGTCCCTTAAAATTACCAAGAAGTTTAATTATAGAGTAATACTTCAGCCACTACCAATTTCACTGTCATTCTCTTCACTACATTAGGTGGCATATTTCTACTGGAGAGTTCTCCCATTTACTCTATCTTCTCCTACTTATTGGAATGTGCCACCTAAAATAGTGAAGAAAAATATAATAAAATTGATAGTGGATGTAGCATTACTTTTAATTATATAACAATTAACATAAATTAATGGAAGTACCCAATGAGAGCAACTTTCATCCCACAAGTTAGCCTACCATTAAACAAAAACAAACCCAATATAAAAGGTAAAATTTCAAATCAAACCCAAGAACCCAATTTCCTTTAATAAACCAACCCCCTCCCCAAAATATGTAGTTCAAATTCTAAAATAATATTTCATACCGAATACATAAAGTTCAGAATCTGAAATATACGATATAATTACAGTAAAATAGCAATAACTCATGCATCAAACCAAATATAAAAACAAAAACAAACCCAATATAAAAGGTAAAAATTCAAATCAAACCCAAGAACCCAATTTCCTTAAATTAAAAAAAAAAACCCAATTCTCTAAACTCTTCTTGTCTCATATCTCAGTAATGAAATTCAAGCAGTGATTTGTCATTTTTGGAGTACGCACGAAAACAAAACAAACCCAAGTACCCAGTTTGCATAGAAATCGTGTTTCTTAAGAACCCAGAAAGAAAATGATGAAGAAAGAAAAAATACAAGAACCCAATTTGGGTTCTTTTGTGAAATAAAGATCAAGCAGGAAGTTAAATCCATGAAATTAATAAGAAAAGACGTACCCAATTCAAATTGGACCTTCTTCATAAAGTCAGACATGAGACGCTTGTGAACTTCAAAGGAGACAATTGCAACACTGCTCGATATTGCAACCACTGCCATTAAACCCAAACAATTTGAACCCTCCATTAACTTCTCTCTCTTCTTCCTTTGAAAATTCTTCTAATATTTCTATCTCGGTACTTCTCTGCAAATACTATAAGAAAGAGGAGGAAGAAGAGGGGAGCATGGGTTGAAGCAAGACAAAGTCTAAAGGGTGAAGAAACAGAGAGGCGTTGTGTTGTTTATTTTTATTTATTTATTGTATTGACCAAGGAAATCAATTTATATATTATTTGTAACTACTCTTAGGGAAGGAAGTTGGTGAACGGTGACCAAATTGAACCCCTTATATTATTGGCAAAGGTTAGGAGGGTAAATGACTATTTTGCCCCTGAGTTTGGATTTAGAGCATCCACAGTCGTGTGCTATTTATGCATTTTATAGCAAACGACCAGCTGCAGTTGTTTACTATTTATGCATAAAATGCATAAATAGCGACAGTAGATTGCTATATATGAGAGGGGATTTGAGAGAAATGCATATTATACAGAACACAACTTCACTTTCCGTCCCACGAAAAAAAATATTTTTTTAATTCGTCATACGCAAAGAGAATATCCGTTCGACATCTTTTTATTTAAAAAATTAAATTTTAAAAGTGTTCATATATGCAGAAGTCCTTGGACGCAATGTGACTTTGCGTACAGGGAGGGGCCCACCTTTATTATTAATTTTTTTATTTTTTATTTTTATTTATATAACTTTAAAAATGTTTTTAATTAATAAAAAAACTTTAAAAAAATCTTTAAAAATCGTGGGACGCAAAGTGAAGTTCCGTCCCTTCGATTTTTGTTTTTTTTGTTTTTTTTTCTTTCTGTCTACCCTTAAAAAAATATTTAAATCCCTCTGACACAACATCAAACTCCATTTGACATTATTTTTTTATTATTTTAAATTAAATTTCTATAAAATACTGTTCGACAACTGCAGCAAAGAGGCAAAATACTATATGCATTTATGCATTTTCTAACAATCACGACTGTGGATGCTCTTAGTATCATTTATCATTTATGTAGGTTTTAATTGTTAACTGGGTTATAATATTTATTTCTAAAGATTTAGATAAATTTTTTTTTGAGATAACGGATGGAGTCAAACGACACCAGCCAACAAACAAATTTATTAACAACGAGAGCCAAACTCCGAGAAATTTTACAAGCAGTAAAACTAGAAAGCGAAAAAAGAGGCGCATCCGCCAAAAAGGAGCCTAACATAGCAAAGAGGCTATTTGCCATCGGCTGCACCAATTCACTCAATCTAAATGCGGAAGTAAACAAACACAGAAAAGAACTAGCACTAAAAAACGAAAGACAAAATCCGCGAGCAGAGGAACGAAACCCGCAGCCAAGCCCAAAGAGCAGAGATACCACAATGCCATCATCCTTGCCCAACCACCACAACCGCAGGCTGACGCCAGACCACCGCAGCCTGAAGCCAGGAGACCAGGGGCAGCAGCTGGCTAACTCGCGAACAAAGATACTCAAATGAAAGCTCCCAAACCGCTATAACCACCATAAACTGGGATGAAGGCATCTCTCAAAAAGCACCTGGAGAAAATAACTCAGGAGAAGAAGGGGAAGCCAGTAACCAAACAAATAAACACATGAAATATCAAAACACCAGTGAATGAACCACAACAGTAGGCCATCAACTGAACAACCCAAAAAGCCACAGAAGGACAGAACCAGAGGCCAACCGAAAGCACAACAAAAGTGCCTAATCACACCACTAGGAAAACTGCACCAAAGAGAATTCCTCACACAGGCCAATGAAAATGCACAACCAAAAGGGCCAAACCATATCGATAGTCACCTTGTACATAAGAGTACACAAGATTGTTCATCATAGAAGAACGAGCAAAAGAAAAACAGTACTGAAACTAAGAGTGGAAACTCAAAAGGAGAACATGAACAAAAGTAGGTACATGCAACTGAAAGCATAAAAGAAAGAAAAAAAGTAAGAATAAGCAGGTGAGGAGGACCCAGCATGGTGTCCTCGTATAAACCTGACTCGAAAGGAAACGAGCCCAACCAGCAGTACTCAAAAGGAGAGAAGCCAAAAGAAACACCTGTTCTGACGCAGAAATTAGTTCTGCAAAAGAAGTAATACGCGCCAGTTAGAAGAAAGAATATAAACAGGAAAAACAATAATAAATGAATAGAAAAGATCGCCAAACTGCGCAATAAAAGAAACAAATAACTAGAGAATGATATTAGTAAAATTATGAGAAGAGAAAAAAAGACAGCCTCATCAAGAGTCTGCATATAAAAAGCACGAGATTTGGAGGAATTATGAGTAGAAGCCCAGAATTTAATGAAAAAAATGAAATCCTGAATTAAAGCTTGAATCGACTTCTCAGAATGAGAAAAGATCCGATTATTACGCTCTCCCCAAACAATCCAAATTAAGGCCATCATCGCTAAATCCCAAGTAGGCCTAAAACATTTGTTAACATGGAGAAGCCTCCAAGAGCTCCACCAATCAGGGATGGAGGAAGGCATACCTTGGACTTGCCACACTCTCCTACTAAGAGCCCAAAAAAGCCGAATGAACTCACAATTAAGGAATAAGTGTTGGGCATCCTCATCCTCAGAGAGGCAGAAAGGGCACTTCTGATCGAGAGCCATATATCTATGGTTGAGAGCTACTACCATAGGAAGCTTGCCATGGATCGTCAACCAAGTCAGAATTTGTACTTTAAGGGGGGCAACACAGCTCCATATAACCTTGGAGAAAGGAGAAGTAATTCTCCCAGAGTTGAGGAAATTATAGTAAGACTTGACCATATATGAGCCCGAACCTACCCACCTCCAGGTAATACCATCCTGAGGATGCCAATTGTAAGCACGAAGAAGAGCACACAATCTGTGATACTGAGGGAAGAGATCCAACGGGAGAGCTCTCTTAAAAGGGATATGTCACACCGTACGATTATTCGAGAAGACGAAATACTCCTGAACAGTAGACTGAGGGTTGGAAGCGAAGGAAAATAAAAGGTGGAACTCCGAGGCAATTTTGTTGCTACTCAGCCACAGATCCGTCCAAAATTTAACAGATAACTCCAACCCACAATGTTTCTGCAATCCACATTTAAATGGTTCGATCACCTTCCACACTCCTTTTCAAAAGGGTGAAGCGTTTAAGGAGATCACCCGTGGAAAATCCCAAATCGGATGATGGCGATGGTATTTTTGAATCACTAGCTTACACCAAGAGCAATCCAGAGATTAGAGTGCTTTCCAACACCACTTACCGAGAAGGTCTAGCTTTTGATTCCTAAGGTTGAGGATACCAAGCTCTCCTTCCAACTTGGATTTGCAAATCAAATCCCATTTGCAGAGATGCTTGCCAGCTTTATAAGAGGAAGACCCAGACCAGAAAAAGTTTCTCCTAATCTTGTCAATCCGCTGGATAACCCAGGACGGGACGAAGTAAAATGACATCATAAACAAAGGGATAGAGGAAAGAACGGAATTCACTAGCAACAGTCTACCTCCTCTAGAAAGATGACAACTAGACCAGACATTAAGTCTAGATTTGATCTTATCGATCATAGGAATCCAATCGTCTTTGTGAAGTTTTCCCCATCTCAGAGGGATACCAAGGTAAGAAATAGGGAAAGAAGTGGACGAAGAATTAAAAAATTGTGAAATCTCTGCTTGACGATCGCTGGACCCACCAACACAAAGAACAGAAGTTTTGCTGAAATTGATAGTTAAACCAGAAGCTTGTTCGAAGAAGTAAAGAAGAAGCTTAAGATTACGCAGTGTGATACTATTGAGTTTAGCAAAGAGGATAGTGTCATCTGTGTATTTCAGATTGAGAACCCCTCGAAACCCAGGGAAACCACCTAAACCTTCAACAATGTTGCCTTCCCACGCTGTAAGGAGCATCCTGCTAAAAACATCCACCACCAGAGAAAACAGAAGAGAGGAGATAGGGTCTCCTTGATGAAGACCCCTCTTACATTTAAATTTATAACCTTCAACCCCATTGATAATGATGGATGAGGTCCCAGCGAACAGACTGGACTTAATCCAAGAAATCCACCTTGGACCGAATCTGCGGTTAAGAAGAATTTCAAACAGAAAATCCCAATGGACTTTATCGTAAGCTTTCTCAAAATCCAATTTCAGGAGAATTCCTTCAGACTTAGACGAATGACAACCCGAAATAATTTCTTGAGTGCAAGCAATGCTGTCTAAGATAAAACGATCTTTAATAAAACCGGATTGCGCCAGATCAATAAGAGGAGAAATACTTGATTTAAGTCGAATTGAAAGAACTTTCATAATGATTTTGAATAAGGAGTTAATGAGACTAATAGGCCTAAACGCCGATACTTTGTTAGCCCCAATAATTTTGAGGATTAGGACAATGTGGGCATAGTTGATCCTGTCAAAAGAGAAGATGTCATTGTAATGGTCGGAGAACATAGAGAAAAGGTCGTCTTTAAGCCAATCCCAAAACCTTTGGAAGAAGATAGCAGGAAACCCGTCTGGGCCAGGGGCAGTGTCAGTGAGAGAGGAGAAGAAAATGATCTTAATCTCATCAAGAGTAAAAGGGGAATCAAGGGACGATAAGTCGTGTATCTCATTACCATAAAGAAAATCCCAATCAAGATGAATGGAACGGTTCCCAGAGGAGCCCATAAGGCCCTTAAAGAAATGTAGGAAAGCGGCATGGAATTCAGCTAAAGTGCTCAATTCCACATCCCCTTCAACAATGGAAGAGATACAATTACATCTTTGACGATGCGAAGTGAACCCATGGAAGAAAGACATCTTACCATCCCCCTCTCGCAACCACTTAACCTTAGCTCTATTAGCCCATTTGATGTGGTCTTGGTGGAGGACAGAGTTATACTCTTTGCAGCACTCAGACTGCTCATTCCGGTAAGAGTCTGAAATGGGCCCCGCTTCCTCTTGGCAGTTAATAGAGTGAATAACTGACAGAAGAAATTTTTTTAGGGCATTGGAGTTACGAACCTTTATTTCCTCCAAATTTTGCATCCATGCTTAATAGCATGAAGCTTAATAAGAATAGTCCCTAAACCGTGGGATCTCGTTACCACGGAAAGGCAATTAATAATGAGGTTCACAAAAATCTGGTCTTCTAACCAGAATTTCTCGAAACAAAATTTAAAGGGCTTGGAGAAACTGAAATTGGAATGTAACGCAATCGGGACATGATCAGAACACGGATTCGGAAGCGCCTATTCGAATGAGTTATGGAAAGTGGAAATCAAGTCCTGAGAGATGAGGAAACAATTTAATTTGGCCATAGAAGGCAGGAGTCGCATATTAGACCAAGTATAAGCTCTCCATTAATTGGTAGGTCACTAAGACTAAAATCGTGAATGCAATCATTAAAGATGATAGAGTCATGCAACCTGGAACCATTACCCGATCTTTTGTGACTAAAACGAGTAACATTAAAGTCGCCACAAAAGACCCATAATCCGGTAATTCTGCAAGGAAAAGACATACACTCTACCCAAAATTCAGAACGGAGATTGGCAGTAGAAGGACCATAAACCGAAACAACGGTTACTGCCCGATTGAACTTGAACCAACGAAGGTTAACTACATGAAAGAACTTAAGTCGACGGACAGAAATAAGTTGGTACAGAGAATCTTTGAAACCAAGAATAATACCTCGCTCGAGTGGTTAGCATCAAGACTAACCCACTGGGAAATTCAATCCCCCCAGTTTACAGGCCACGGTGGTGGAAAGAGAATTATGTTTGGATTCTTGGATGGAAATCAAATCACAATGGCTAGAAGAGATCATCTGAAGAATAGCTTCTTGTTTAAGGGTGCTACCCAACCCCGAATGTTCCAAGAGAGGTTAATCATTAATGTGTCGGAACTCAGAAGCTCTAACCATTTCTAATTGACGAATACCATCAAAAGAAACGACTATATCGTTGTCAATCACAACTCCCATACGAGAGGCTAAATGGAACATGTCAACATGGGACAGAGAATCAAAATGGACTTGATAGATCGACCCTAGATCGCCACAGTCGGGATCATCCTTATGAAATGGGGGAATCTCTAGGTTACGAACTTGTGCCGCCAGAGAAGCCTTAGACTGAGAAGATAAGTGAGAAACATTCTTGGCTCTTAAACATGCACTAGACCTAATGACAGGTAAAGCTCCCTTGTTTTTAATAGAGGGCCTCAAAACTGGAGAGAAGGGAAGAGAATACTGAAATGAAACATTTGTAGAAGTGGTGAGCTCCATTTCGACAACAGTAGTTCCAACAACTGTGTCCACATCTTCACAATCCGACTGGTACGATTGGATGGGGACATCAGAAACACGAGAGATGGGCAGAAGAGAGGAGACTAAGGCCTTTGGCCGCAATACAAGACAAGGATCCATTCTAGAAAATGGTTGAAACAAAATTAAAGCATTGGCAATTTTCAGAAAATCGTAAGACCATAATAAAGGCTTGTGGGGCCTTAAGAAAATAGAAAAAGTTGATGAAAGAAAGAACTCAAACTGTGCAATAACATCAAAAGGGTAAACTAGAGAAACAACAACAATGGAAATAGGGAATAATAGTACCTTGCACCCGGAGGTAGGCCGAGATAATTCTTTCTCCTCGTTAGTTAGAAGGCTATCTGAATCAACCCAGGAAGGAGACTTAAGCTCTGGACCCTTAGTAGATTTGGTTGGTAGAGGCTTAGTAGACGATTTTGGAGAGGAGGCAGCATGGGTAACAAATTGAAAATTGTCCCAATCGCCAACGAAGTGAGGGTTAACCAACCAATCTGCCACTTGGAAAGACTGGAATCGCCCTGAGGGAGGGAAGCATCAGAGGTATACAACGGTCCAGCCGTGAAGGACGAGGTATTCGCTGGCGGTTGGGCCGCAGTAGACGAGGAGGGTAGCTTGGTAGAAACATGAGGAGAAGACTTAGAAGAGAGAGTCAGATTAATCTACACCATATTCGAAGCTTTAGATGGCGACAGCAATGCCGATGCCGACGATACTGGGGGATTTCACTGAAAGTGGAATTTCTGCTTAGAACGAGACTCCCCCATACCCGAGCTTTTGCTGTGACCAAGGAGCTTAGGGTTCGCAAGGTTGGAAATAGAAGAGGAGCCTTATTTGAAATTGGGTTGAGGAGTAAGGCTAACAGGCACAACAGAGGGCACTGTGGGAACAATATCGAGAGAGGAAACATTGAGTGATGGTGAGGTGGCCTTAGGGGTACCATGGTAGGACACAGAAATGGAGTAAATAACATCTCCTAACCTCAGAGTGAAGGCATGCACTCTCTCTTGAAGAGGTGGACACAAATATTCCGCATCCACCAGAAGACACCCAGAAGTAAGGAAGGAAGTGGAGGTGGTACAAGTAAGGTCACCAATGCACTTGGTCAAATCAGCCACGACGCGGGGGGAATCACATATAGGAAGCATCCCCAAAAGTGACACCGTAGTCGGATGAGAATGAAGAGGGGGAGCAGGCATCCCTTAGTTCGGCCATTTTCGGATGGAGAGATTGACTTCTCCGATAGAGAAGGATTGAATAGACAGTAAATACTTCAGAATTTTAGGGGAGGGGCATTTAATGACCAAATCACCATTGGAGCAAGCATTTATAGCCCATGTCCAATTTGCAACATTTCAAGTGTTGCACAAGAACGAGTCCAAAGAGGAGTTGGAGATGGACCCTCCTATCAAGGAAACTGCACCGTAATAAAGAAGATTATCTTTCTTAGATTTCATCTCAGGTGAAAGGTCGCAGAAGACCATAGCAGAGGGTGAGGGAGCCTTTGCATTGGAAGTAACCGAAATGAGCTGAGAAGCGGGAGGTGTGGGTAGAAGGGCAGAAGAATCTGAAAGCTTGATCCTCCTGGGATTATGGGTCTGAGCCTCAGAGAGTTTAGCTTGGAGGGAGGGAAAATCAAGGGCAATCATCACTTGCTCCAGGATCGGTGAACCTAACGGTAGACCAAGTACCTTTTGAAGAGAAAAGCACTGGTTCCTCGAATGGCCTAATTTGGCACAGAAAAGGCACTTCATCTTGAACACACAGCTGATTTTACGGTGTCCAGGTTGAAGGCAACGGAAGCAGTAAGAAATAGTGGTGGGAGAGAGAGAGGAGAAATTGGGGGAAAACGAAGAGGAGCGGGAAAAGTAGGTCGAAGGAGGGTTCTGGAAGCTGGGCCGAGACCCCATATGGGCTCGCCCATTTTTTTTTCTTTTTCTTTTTAACCACTTGGACCCAAGTCTCACCCGTAAAAGGCCTACAGCCCATCATCCTAACAGCAAAGAACAGGGGAGAGTTTGCAAACAGATACTGTAGCGATCAACCACAAGGAAATAACAAAAATAATAGAACCCAAAATAGAACAACTGCGTGGGAGTTAAGAACACAAGGAACACCACCGCTCTAGCACAGATGCGGGGAACAGAAACTCACAAAAAAAACCCCTAGAATAGAGAAAAATAACAAACCTCAGAAATTAAACAAAGCTGTAAAGAAACAATCCACCAAAAGTGACAATCAACAATAGAACAGGAAAGGGGAGGATAAAAGCTTACAACGAATGGTTTTAAGGCGATCTGGAGGTCAGGGAAGGACATAGCACCGCAATTGGCAGGCACCGGATCACCACACCAACCCAACAGGAATCTTTTAGGGGAATGGTCAGTACTAAAGGGGAAAGGATCCCTACCATTTGAAACGAAAAGGAGGGAAAGAAGAGACGGATCCCGGAGGAGGGTACTGGTAGGATTAGGAAGGGAGGTACAAAAATGCTCCCAATCAAAATGAAGAAAGCTTATAAGGGTTTGGAGAGGAAGAAAAGATACACAACAATAACAACGGGGGAGGAGAAGGAGGTTGGAGAGGTGAGTGGGATCTGGCCAAAAAGGATCTGAGATGGGGAGGAGCCCTTTTTGAGAGAGTTGTTGGATTTTGAGAGAGTTTGATTTGACATTAAAGATTTAGATAATTAATTGTGGTTCTTTGCATAAGGAAATTTCTTTTGAGATATTATACTAGATTCAGTATTTGTTATTTTTTCTCTCTTTAAAAAAAAATGGTTAGAATTTGACTTCAAACAAATGACCCAGTTAGGGTTTTTGTGGTTTGTTCATTTGTTGGTTTGGTTGTCTTTTTTTCCTTCCCCAATTTTCCTTACCTTTTTCTTAATTTAGTTTAGCTTTATCAAGAAAGTCACTATAATAAGACATTGCTGATCAATTATGGGGATTAATTATAAAAACTTTCTTTAATTTATTGGAAAAATACATATGGTTTCGATCACTAACATTATACTAATCAATTGATGAATTTTTTTCATGTACAAAGTAGTGGAACTTGTGTAAATTGCAGAGACAAAAATAATTTTGAGGGACTTATAAAATTATATGAAACTCCAAAAAAGTGTAAGAGAATTTGGAGAAATTACATCTTCAAGGATATAGTTGGGTGAAATTTATTTTAAAAAATATATGCAAAACCCAACCTTTGTGTAAATCCTGAGAGACAACACTCGGGCACTGACCACCTCATCTCAACCCTCCTTTCCCACCCCTCCCCTTCTCAAACTCACACCCTCTCCGACGCCGCCCTACCCTCTTCCGTCCTCTCCCGCATCTCCGTCGTCCTTGACCACCGCGACGTCCCCTTCTCTAACACCCCCATCCACCTCTCCATTTGCCTTACTCTGCCCTTTGCCTTCTCCCTCCTTACCAAATTATTTTCTTAGATCTGACACCACAATTATCTCCATTTTCAACCTGTACTCTTTTCCAAATCCAAATTTCAGGATTCCAAAAACACAAATTAGAAATTGGAAATGAAACCATGTAGTAAGTTAGGGTTTCATAAATTAATACATGCACCACATATAGATACAATTTATTTAATTAAGCAAAATTTATCAAAATCATTCTTACAAACGCCTTGCGTGCTACATAGGCATTTCATCGAACACTTGATGAACAAAATATAGTTCTAGAAATTAAGTACCAAATTTATAGGTTTTCAAGTGTTTCCTATTCAAATATGCATGAGGCAATAGCAAAAGAAAAAAAGTACAAGAAACCTTGCCAAATCTCATTCTTTAATCTGACACCGCTATCATCCCTGTTTTCAACCTGTACTCTTCCCCAAATTCAAATTTTGCGATTTCAAAAACACAAATTAGAAATTGAAAATAAAATCAGGTAGTAAATTAGAGTTTCAGATATAAATATATAAATAACATATAGAAACAATTGATTTAGTTAAGCAAAATTTCTCAAAATCATTTTCACACACATTACGTGCTACATAAGCATTTCATCGAACAGTTGATGAAAAAACACAGTTCTATGAATTAAGTACATGATTTTTAGGTTTTCAAGGGTTTCATATTTAAATATGCATGATGCAATCACAAAAAGGTGAAAGTAGAAAAAACATTACCAAATCTCATTCTTGAATCCTACACCCAAATCATCTCGTTTTCAACACATACTCTTCCTCAATTTCATTAAACATGTAGCACCCCATAATTTTTAATACAATATTTGAAATTAATGAATAATTTTTAAATCAATTTATTTAATTATTTTGAAATTTTGCAAATTAATATTTTCACACGTGCAAATATTTTTGAGGTGCATTCCACTTTTGAATTGCTGAATAAATTCTCATATTTATAATTGATTATATTCTAAATTTTGGGATTTTTCTGAATAATGAAACTATTTTTGTAAACACTTTCAAGAAAATGATTTTTTTTGCAAAATGTCGATTGGGGATAAATTCGAATTAAAATTTTTGTTTTGCTATTTTGGTAGGCCAATATGGCAGTGGGGAGATTGGGGAAAGATTTTATCCCTCTAATTTGATTTAATTTGATTTTATTGAGTAAATATATAATTATGTAATTTTGGGATTGTTGGGGGACTAAATTGCAAAACTGCGAGCAAAACCCTAACTTCCCAGAACTACTAAATAAAAGAGAGAATGAACAGTGGATTTAGGGCTGCCCATATATTTTTTATATTTAGTGATTTATTATGCATTTTTATGAAATTTATCATTTTGCACGTACAAAACACAAGCGAATATTTTTCTTAGAAAATAAAAAGTCAGAAATTTTATTTAGAAAATCTAATCTTTATTATTAGATAATAATTCTAAATTTTCTGGATTTTTATGAATAATTTATGGTATATTTGCAAATATTTCAAAGTGGAGGACTTTTGTGTAAAATTGCCACTTAGAGGCAAATTTTTGAACAATTTAAATTTTTGGCTGCACATGAGGTCCGGTCAACTAGAAGTGTTTGACGGAGATTAAATCTTACCCTAATTATTTTAATTAACTACTTGATTTGGAAGATCTATACATATATGTGTAAATATTCGATTTTGGAGGGGGGTTTTGTAAAATCTTCACAAACCCTAGGATCTGGACCTCCTGTAATACCCTGATTTTTCAATTAATGAAAAATTATTTATTTTGCACGTATTGTGCACGTGCAATATTTTGGTTGGATTATTTTTATTGAGATGTGTATAAATATTTAAATCGGTGTTTTCAAGTTATTTTATACAAAAGCCTTTTTCTTTAAACAAATAGAAAGCCTTATTTTAATTTAATTAAAAGCCTTTTCTTAAAAGCCCAAAATGTAAATTATTTATTTATTTTAAATAACTATTTTGGCCCAAAAATAAAGCCCATGGATTAACCCATTTTTATTTAACTTGTCATGTAGAAGACTATTTTATAACTATTTTATTTTTATACTAAATTAAAATGTACAATTTGGTCCTAGTTGCATGCACGTGCACTACACGTACACGTGCAATGCACACTTCCCTAATGGCCGGATTGCTTCTTTTTTGGAGGGATTTTCAAATGGTTGAGTGGTGATCATGGAGGTGGTTGTATAGTTGTGGGTAGTTTTTATAACTCCTACTCTAATCTTGGCCCTCCATCCTACAACCAACTAGTCAATCCTAGCCATCCATTTCACTTGATTTCTAGTATAAATACCCCCCTCCCATGGCTATATTCATATGCAATTATATCTTCCCAAACCTATAGTCTAATTTAGTAATAGTTGTGAGTTAAAAAAGAGTGAGAGTTGTGTGGGATTGCTTGCTGTTGCCGCTAAATTTGGTGTGGGAGCAAACAGATAGAACTTGTGGATTCTTAGGGAAACTGAACAGAAAACCTGTGTACCTGTTCCGTCGGGCTCCGATCGTCGTTCCTGCCGTGCACCTGCAAAAAGTGCGAGACACCGGGGTTGTTCCCGGCGACGCACCCTCCGACGCTCAAGTCAGTAATCTGAATGGACTATGAAAGAGCGCAAAAACTGGTGAAAGATTGATTACCTCTTAATGGAGATGGATGGAGGGTATTTATAGGCGTCTCAGGGAACAGATTAGGAATGTAATCCCCGTGATCTGATATGGAATATTTCCCTTGTCCACAGATTAGGAATGTAATCTGATAAGGTATATTCCCCGTAATCAGATAAGGAATTTAATCCCCAAATCCCGGTGAAAAGATAGATGTATATCAGGGCCGTTGATCGTGATCAATCAGGGACCTTGATTCTATCTTGTTGGATTGGGTGCGCAGCGGGTTAAAACCCGCGCCCTCTTGTTGGTGGATCCATTCGTGGGTTATTGGGTCCTAGGAGGGAAGACCCAATATCCATTTTGGTCCTTTTTGCATGCAAAATTACCGTTTTACCCCCAGGTCTCAAGATTCGTGCCCGATTTGGACGGTTCCGATTAACCCCGAATTTTTAGCCATATCACGAGCCCCCCACTCCTAAAGGCTAAATTTGATCGGCCTTTGAGGAGTAGTTTAACTGTTTTAATGGCTAGCGGAGTTGTATCGGAGTTCAAATGAAGGGTTTTGAATCTTGAAGGGGTAGTGAGGTGATTTTCCAAGTGGATTGAGTTCCGAGTTGCTCATGAGCTCCGATGGTCGTGCGATATTCTCGCAGGTGTATCCTCTTTACCCTCGCGAAGCGTCAATTCGTCGTTCGGGGGTCTCATACGTTTGTGTTGCGTCTTAGACTCCCCCCAGGGCTTGCTGACTAGGAGGCCGAGGTCCATATGCAGTTCGGCAAGCTTTTCAGGAGAGAAAAGCGAGTTCGGCATAGCTGCGAGCACTAGGAGTGAGTCCGGCGATCTGCCGAACTCGTTTTTTGCCCTATAACAAGGTCGGTGTCACGAACGCTCGGCAGTGAGCGCCGAACTAGATTTTTTACCCTGTAACAAGGTCGGTGTCACGAACGCTCGGCAGTGAGTGCCGATCCTTTTTTTACCCTGTAACAGGGTCGGTGTCACGAACGCTCGGCAGTGAGCGCCGAACTCGATTTTTTACCCTGTAACAGGGTCGGTGTCACGAACGCTCGGCAGTGAGTGCCGAACCTGTTTTTACCCTGTAACAGGGTCGGTGTCACGAACGCTCGGCAGTGAGCGCTGAACTCGATTTTTTACCCTGTAACAGGGTCGGTGTCACGAACGCTCGGCAGTGAGCGCCGAACTCGATTTTTTACCCTGTAACAAGGTCGGTTTCACGAACGCTCGGCAGTGAGTGCCGAACCTGTTTTTACCCTGTAACAGGGTCGGTGTCACGAACGCTCGGCAGTGAGCGCCGAACTCGATTTTTTGCCCTGTAACAAGGTCGGTGACACGAACGCTCGGCAGTGAGTGCCGAACCTGTTTTCACCCTGTAACAGGGTCGGTGTCACGAATGCTCGGCAGTGAGCGCCGAACTTGTTTTTACCCTGTAACAGGGTCGGTGTCACGAACGCTCGGCAGTGAGCGCCGAACTCGATTTTTTACCCTGTAACAAGGTCGGTGTCACGAACGCTCGGCAGTGAGCGCCGAACCTGTTTTCACCCTGTAACAGGGTCGGTGTCACGAATGCTCGGCAGTGAGCGCCGAACTTGTTTTTTACCCTGTAACAAGGTCGGTGTCACGAACGCTCGGCAGTGAGTGCCGAACCTGTTTTTACCCTGTAACAGGGTCGGTGTCACGAACGCTCGGCAGTGAGTGCCGAACCTGTTTTCACCCTGTAACAGGGTCGGTGTCACGAATGCTCGGCAGTGAGCGCCGAACTTGTTTTTTACCCTGTAACAAGGTCGGTGTCACGAACGCTCGGCAGTGAGTGCCGAACCTGTTTTTACCCTGTAACAGGGTCGGTGTCACGAACGCTCGGCAGTGAGCGCCGAACTCGGTTTTTTACCCTGTAACAGGGTTGGTGTCACGAACGCTCGGCAGTGAGCGCCGAACTCGATTTTTTACCCTGTAACAAGGTCGGTGTCACGAATGCTCGGCAGTGAGCACCGAACTTGTTTTTTACCCTGTAACAAGGTCGGTGTCACGAACGCTCGGCAGTGAGTGCCGAACCTGTTTTTACCCTGTAACAGGGTCGGTGTCACGAACGCTCGGCAGTGAGTGCCGAACTCGATTTTTTACCCTGTAACAAGGTCGGTGTCACGAACGCTCGGCAGTGAGTGCCGAACTTGTTTTCACCCTGTAACAGGGTCGGTGTCACGAACGCTCGGCAGTGAGTGCCGAACCTGTTTTCACCCTGTAACAGGGTCGGTGTCACGAATGCTCGGCAGTGAGCGTCGAACTTGTTTTTTACCCTGTAACAAGGTCGGTGTCACGAACGCTCGGCAGTGAGTGCCGAACTCGATTTTTTACCCTGTAACAAGGTCGGTGTCACGAACGCTCGGCAGTGAGTGCCGAACCTGTTTTTACCCTGTAACAGGGTCGGTGCCACGAACGCTCGACAGTGAGTGTCGAACCTGATTTTTACCCTGTAACATGGTCGGTGTCACGAACGCTCGGCAGTGAGCGCCGAACTCGATTTTTTACCCTGTAACAAGGTCGGTGTCACGAACGCTCGGCAGTGAGTGCCGAACATGTTTTTACCCTGTAACAGGGTCGGTGTCACGAACGCTCGGCAGTGAGCGCCGAACTTGTTTTTTACCCTGTAACAAGGTCGGTGTCACGAACGCTCGGCAGTGAGCGCCGAACTCCTGGACTTGTCGTTTTTTGGGGGTTTGTTTTTTCTGTGCACCATTTGAACCTCTGGTGGCTCTGACCGCTCTGACAGCTCTGACAGATGGGACGTTCATTAATTGCAGTGACCTCTGGGCTTCTATCAGACGGGATGCGCATTAAATTCAACTCATGATTCGTTGCGTTTAGCGAGGTGACGATTGGGATTGCTCCGCCGCTTGGTTTAGATGGGCCGGTCGTACGAGCCCATTATCCTCGTTTGGTGTGCCCCCCTCTACAAATCCTCACCCCCCCTCTCTCATTTCTCATTTCTCCTCTCATTTGCTCAGGCGTTCTCTTGTGCTTCAGGCGAGTTTTTCCGGTGGTCGGCGTTTGACTCAGGCGAAGTTTTTCGGCAGCTCTCTTCCTTAAGGTAATTTATAAATTATGTCTGTAGCTTCTGTCTCAGACGAAGTCTCTTGGTCCGAGCCCTCCCTTGAGGACGTTGAGGACTCGACTCCGGCCCCGACCAAAGGCAAGGTGTTCGGCAAGGATTCAATTGTCGAGGATCCGAAGAGGATGGGGGAGTTCGGACAGCTGCCAGGTCCGTTGACGGGGCTACACAGGGTCCGGCAGCTCTCGGAGGATCAGGCCGAGCAAATTGTCCATGGGAGGGAGAGGTCCTTCGAGGAGAACGAAGCGAGGGAGACGACGGAGGCGGACGATGCGGCGTCGATCCTGCGCGAGGAGGAATTGGCTGTGATCCGGGACTCTTTTTTCATCCCGGAGGAGTACGAAATCATGCTGCCGGGCCCCGGAGTTAGGGCCAATTCGCCGCTGCCAGTGACCATGTGTTGCTGGCCGGTCGATGCCTTTATCGCCGGTGCTCGGCTACCTCTCCACGCGTTCGCTATTACCGTGGTGAGCTGGTACGGGGTCAGCCCCATTCAGCTCATGCCGAACGCGTGGCGAGTGATCAATGGTTTCGTTCTCCACTGCCAGGCCGCAGGGATCGAGCCGCAGCTGAACGTGCTTCGGACGATATACCGGCTCCACCAAGGGAACAAGTCGGAGTACCGGTATTATTTGACTCCGAGGCACGGCGGCAGGCTCGTCGTCTGTCCCGACTCCATTAAGCACTGGCGAGAGAAGTGGTTCGTCGTGCGGAGTCGAGAGGCATGGCCGATCCCTACCAATTGGGCAGAAGGGGTGCCAAAGAGGGCGACGGCGTTGCCGAGGCTTACAGTGGAAGAAGAAGAGGCGGTCCGGACCCTCCTTGACCGGCCGAAGTATGATTGGAAGGAGTTGACGGAGGACGTTCTCTACAGGGGAGGGCTCTGCCGCGTAGATCCTAGTACGCGGCTCTCGTCAAGTTCTTTTTTCCGCACTTGCTGCCTTGTTGTTTTTTGTGCTAATCAACTTTTCTCTTTTGACGCAGAATCCATGGACTACGAAGCGGTACTGGCACTGAGGGCAGGGCTTGCGAGTAAGGCGCCGAGGAAGCGCAAGAGGGTCGCGTCGAAGCTGCCCTCGACCTCGAAGACGCCGAGGATTGCTGCCCCTGACGAGGGGGTGGAGATCCTCGATGCCCCGGTCGTCACCGTGGCGGGGACTTCTGCTCCCTCACCTGTGGGGGAGTTTCCCATTGCTGCCACCCTCGCCATGCCGACACCGCCGCTGACCGTGGCAGGCGAGGAGCTCCTGACAGAGGAGCACAAGCGCATCCATGTCCCGGACTGGCAAGTCCGGAAGCACGATGGATTCCTCGGGAACTCGTTGGCGAGCATGCAGGCCGTCAAGCATCTCGCCACCCCGAAGGACCGAGCCGCCATGGAGGCGGGGAGGGAGGGCGACGACGTAATCGAGATCGCTCGTTCGGCGGTATCGGTAAGCTTCTCCACGTCTGTTGTATTTCTTGAACCGAGATTTTTTTCTAACTCTTTTGGTTCTTCTTTGCTGCAGATCATCGTCCACTTCGGCCATCTCACCGAGAGGCTAACAGCTCTGGAGAAAGAGCTGAAGCAGGAGTCCGACCAAGCTCGGAATGATAAAGCTCGGATGGCGAACGAGCTCGACAAGCTCCGAGTCGAGCACGAGGGTCGGTCGGCGAGGATCAAGCATCTCGAGGCCGAGGTGAAGAGGCTGGAGGGCGAGCTCCTTCGGGAGAAGGAGGGGTCGGCCAAGCAGCTGACCGAGGCGGAGGCGAAGCAGGCGGCGGCCGTGAAGGCGGCGGAGGGCGCGACCATGGAGAAGGCGCAGGGGTTCCTTACGCAGAACATGGCGAAGGCCTTTGCTGCCGCCCTCACGCGGGTGTCGGAGGCATACCCCTCGGTGGATGTCTCGGGATGGCGTCTCTTCCTCGGACACGTTGAGGGCTTCGACCCCGAGTCCGAAGGGGAAGAAGAGGAGGAGGGCGACGCCGATGCCGACGCCGGGGCTACTGGCGAGGACCCCAGCGCCACGATCACTCCGCTGGCGGCGGTGTCTCCTTCGGCGAAGTCCACCCCTACTCCACCTCGTCGCCCGGGGAAAGAGGTCGGGCCTTGATTCCGCTCCTCGTCTTCTTCTTTTTTGCTTGTATGTTTGTTGTTTTTTTTTTGTTTTTCTTTTCAACCGTTGTAATGCCTAATAGCGGACTGGCCACCGCTTACTTTTTTTTGAAATGAATGAAAAGAAAATTTTTTGCAAGTATTGGTGCTCGACAGTCTTTGCCTTTTGCTCCCTTTTTTCGCCGAACATTCCCTTCTTGTCCTTATCTTAGATTTTTCCATGTGTGGTGCTTCGGCAGTCTTCGACATTTTTGCTGATCGCTTCGATCTCTTTTGCAGCTTATGTTGATTGCCCAAGACGTCGGACCTTTGGGCTCGGATGAAGGAGCTCGAGCCGAGGTCGGCCTAGGGGCGACGAGGCTATGTCTGGCGAGGTGCCGAGAGAGGCTCTACGAGGTCGAGCTCGGATTGCGCCGAGCTGAAAGCGAGAGGAAGCATCTCCAGCTTGTCCTCGGCCGGCGAGACATCGAGATTCGCCGATTGGAAAGCAGGATCGCGGAGCTTATCCCCGAAGGTGAATATTCACCAACTGATTTCAGTAATGAGATTCAGGTTCAGTGCATCCGTCATAACTTGTCCAAAATAACAGCGGAGAGGGACGACTTGCTTTCCGAGATTCAGCATCTGCGGTTCGTGGAGGCGACGCTTCGGAGTGAGGGCGAGGGGCTGACGGCCGAAGTGGCCAAGTTGACTACCGAACGGGTGCAGTTGACTGCCGAAGTTAATGCGCTCAAGAGGGCGACGGTGGATAAAAGCATCGAGGTCACCCACCTCCGGCGCCTCATCGCCAGCCGATCCGGAGTTCCGGACTCCACGATACCCCCTCGGTTCGAAGTCAATGTCAAAGATGACTCACCGCGGGATCGGATCTCGGAGTTGGAGGCAGAAGTGGCCCGTCTTAGGCCGCATTCAGGACCGATCAACGTTCGAAGCACGTCGTGCACTCGTGCTGAGAGCGAGCGGGGCATTACCTTCTACGAGATGGTGACCCGTCAGCGGATCAGCCAACCTAGTCCGGGGGACGCGCAGAGCTCGGTGGCAATTTCGTCGAGCGGGGCGTCCGTCGGAGTCGCTACTAGGAGTGGCGCCGAGGATACGTCTCAATTCGCTGGCTTGGGGTCGCGCTCTGGAGATAAGCGTCGCCACTCTCGAGTGTCCTTGAAGCGGAACGCTCCGGCTCCGAAGAAGCGCTGAAGTCACCGGCTCCGCGAGTCTTTGTGTTTTTCTTGTTTTTTGCTGAATGTAATAAGTTAGCATTGTAACTTTTTCTTCGATGAGTTGTAACCCTGTGATGTTTGCCTTTGTACCGCATTTGTTTCATCAATAAAAGTGTTGTTTGCCGAACTTGTGTGTTTTACTTGCGTGACTGTTGTCTGCTTGTGCCGAAGCTTTTAAAGTGGTGGACTCCGAAGGGCGAGCCTCTTGCAGTTCGTTTTGGGGCGAACTCGCAAAGTAGAATCGAACCAAGTGTTGGACTCCGAATTATTCAACGGCTTTGGGAGCAGTTCCGAATGGCGAGCTACTTCTAGATCGCTCGGGAGCAAACTTGCGAAGTAGAATCGAACCAAGTATTGGACTCCGGAGCCATTGTAAGATTAAGGGCGTGGGAGCAATTCCGAATGGCGAACTACCCCTAGCTCGCTTAGGAGCGAACTTGCGGAGTAGAGTCGAACCAAGTGTTGGACTCCGAACCATTCAACGGCTTTGGGAGCAGTTCCGAATGGCGAGCTACTTCTAGATCGCTCGGGAGCGAACTTGCGAAGTAGAATCGAACCAAGTATTGGACTCCGGAGCCATCGTAAGATTAAGGGCGTGGGAGCAATTCCGAATGGCGAACTACCCCTAGCTCGCTTAGGAGCGAACTTGCGGAGTAGAGTCGAACCAAGTGTTGGACTCCGAACCATTCAACGGCTTTGGGAGCAGTTTCGAATGGCGAGCTGCTTCTAGATCGCTTGGGAGCGAACTTGCGAAGTAGAATCGAACCAAGTGTTGGACTCCGGAGCCATCGTAAGATTAAGGGCGTGGGAGCAATTCCGAATGGCGAACTACCCCTAGCTCGCTTAGGAGCGAACTTGCGGAGTAGAGTCGAACCAAGTGTTGGACTCCGAACCATTCAACGGCTTTGGGAGCAGTTCCGAATGGCGAGCTACTTCTAGATCGCTCGGGAGCGAACTTGCGAAGTAGAATCGAACCAAGTGTTGGACTCCGGAGCCATCGTAAGATTAAGGGCGTGGGAGCAATTCTGAATGGCGAACTACCCCTAGCTCGCTTAGGAGCGAACTTGCGGAGTAGAGTCGAACCAAGTGTTGGACTCCGAACCATTCAACGGCTTTGGGAGCAGTTCCGAATGGCGAGCTACTTCTAGATCGCTCGGGAGCGAACTTGCGAAGTAGAATCGAACCAAGTGTTGGACTCCAGAGCCATCGTAAGATTAAGGAATTAAAAACAGAGAGATGTAGTAGTAGTGAAAATACGAAAAAACTTTATTTATTAAGATCTAATGATCGGCTGCTTCTAAAGTTGCTAGCCGTTATTACAATGAAAAAATAAAAGGAAAAATCACTACTAGTAAAGGGAAGGGAATGGTTCGACATTTTGAGTTACTTAGAGAGGCGTGGTTGCATTCTCTTGGTATTTCAAAAGATGGTCGGCATTTCAAGTCCTGGGAATTTCTCTGCCTTCGAGATCTTCTAGCTTGTATGCACCTGGGTGGATCACTTTCGAGATTTTGTACGGTCCCTCCCAATTCGGGGCCAGTTTGCTTTTCTGTCCGGAGAACGAGATGGCCAATTTTCGAAGGACCAGGTCCCCTTCCTTGAGGTCCGTTGGTCGGACCCTTTTGTTGTATGCTAGCTCGATCCTCCTTCGGTAAGCTTGCTGGCGTATGGCTGCCCTCTCTCGGATTTCATCTATCAGATCTAAGCTTGCTCTGAGTTCTCCAGCGTTCTGCTCTTCTTCATAAGCTATCAAACGAGGAGAGGGTATCCCGACTTCTAGGGGGATGAGGGCCTCGGACCCATAGGTGAGATTAAACGGGCTCTCGCCTGTTGGGGTCCGCTTGGTGGTGCGGTGATTCCAGAGCACGTTTGGCAGCTGATCGACCCACAGTCCTTTGGAACACTTGTCTAATCTCTTCTTGATGCCCGAAAGAATCTGTCGGTTGGCATTCTCGGCCTGGCCATTCGACTGAGGATGGGAGACGGAGGAGAATCGGTGTTGTATGGAGAGGTCCTCACATAGAGCTCGGAAGGCGGCCCCAGTGAACTGCGTTCCATTATTCGTGACTATGACTCGAGGAACGCCGAACCGGCAAATCACATTTTTCCAGAAGAATTGTACGACCCTATGCTCGGTGATTGTAGCCAGGGGCTCGGCTTCTATCCATTTAGAGAAATAGTCGACTGCCACGACTAGGAATTTTAGCTGTCCGGGAGCTGGTGGAAACGGTCCGAGTAAATCCATCCCCCACATAGTGAAGGGGATCAGACTTGATAGGGAGGTGAGCGGTGCTTGTGGAAGGCGTCAGATGTCTGCATACTTTTGACAGGAGCTGCATTGCCGAACGTGTTGCTCGGCGTCCCGTAGGAGAGTGGGCCAGTAATATCCGTAGTTCAACACTTTACGTGCTAGAGCCCTGGACCCGGAATGAGCCCCGCCAATGCCCTCGTGGAGCTCTTGCATGGCGTATTCGGCTTGCCTGGGGGAAAGGCACCTTAGGTAAGGCCGACCGTCCACCTGGGTGAAGGAGCGTTTATATAAGATGCCTTCGATTAAAGTAAAACGCTTGGCTCGGGTCCTGATTCTTCTTGCTTCCCTCGGATCTTCAGGGAGGAGTCTGTCCCTCAGGAATTCGACAATGGGTTTCATCCATTTGTCTTCGAGGAGGACAGGCAACGTTTCAACGGAGTCTGGGGTTTCGTCCTCTATGCTTGGCTTTAAGAGGACTTCTATCAATACGGTCTGCTCAAGACCTTGAAGGGAAGAGGAGGCTAATTTGGATAGGGCGTCAGCCTGAGCGTTTTCTTCTCGTGGGATCCTTTGGATGAGAGCCTCATCAAACAGCGTCATGAGGCTCTTGACTTTAGCCAAGTATCTAACCATCCTATCATCGCGGGCTTCATACTCACCGAGGACCTGGTTGACAACCAACTCAGAGTCGCTGAAGATCTGTAGTCGCTGTGCCCCTGCATTTCGGGCCATTCTTAGACCGGCTATTAGCGCCTCGTATTCGGCCTCGTTGTTCGAAGCTTTGAAATTTATACGGAGGGAGTATTGGAGGATGAAGTCGTCTGGGCCTGCCAGGATGACTCCTGCCCCGCTTCCCTCATTGCAAGAAGATCCGTCAACATAAATTGACCAAATCGGTGGCCCCTTTACTGTTTGGCAGGGCTCGGGGATTGTACTCTCAACTATGAATTCGGCCAGCGCCTGAGCCTTGATTGCGGTCCGGGGCTGATAAGTTATATCATGTTGGCTCAGCTCGATCGACCACTTCATGAGGCGACCGGAAGTCTCAGGCTTGTGAAGGACCTGTTTCAGCGGCTGGTCGGTAAGGACGACCACCGAATGGGACTGAAAGTAGGGCCGAAGCTTTCTCGCGGCCATCACCAGGGCATAGGCCATTTTCTCAATCTTCGGGTACCGGAGCTCGGCGTCCCGAAGCACCTTGCTGACGTAGTAAATGGGCTTCTGAGCCCTCTCTTCTTCTCTGACTAAGACCGCACTAAGCGTCTGTTCGGAGGCTGCCAAGTAGAGGTAGAGCGGTTCGCCAGGTATCGGTTTGCTGAGAAGTGGTGGATTGACGAGGTAGGCTTTGAGCTGGTCGAAGGAGTCCTGCTGCTGCTGCCCCCACTCGAACCCTTTAGCCCCCCTGAGGGCTTTGAAGAACGGGAGGCACTTCTCCCCGGACTTCGACAGAAAGCACCCAATGGCGGCTAGGCGACCAGTCAACCTTTGGACTTCCTTGACATTTCTAGGAGGGGCCATGTCCAATATGGCCTTGATCTTTTCCGGATTTGCTTCTATTCCTCGTTGGCTAACCATGAAGCCGAGGAACTTTCCTGATGAGACGCCGAACGCACACTTGTTCGGGTTGAGTCTCATATTGTGCTTTCTTAGGACGTCAAAGGCTTCCTGAAGGTCGGCCACATGATCAGCACCTCGGATGCTCTTTACAAGCATATCATCGACGTACACTTCCATGTTCCGGCAGATCTGGGCCTGGAAGACCTCGTTGACGAGGCGCTGGTATGTCGCCCCTGCATTCTTTAGGCCGAACGGCATGACTCTGTAACAATAAAGGCCTTGGTCGGTAACAAACGATGTCTTCGGGATGTCAGGAGGGAACATTCTTATCTGATTGTAACCTGAGAAGGCATCCATGAAGCTGAGGAGCTCATGTCCCGAGGTTGCGTCAATCAGAGTGTCGATGCTCGGTAGAGGGAAAAGATCTTTGGGGTAGGCCTTGTTGAGGTCGGTGAAATCAATGCAAATTTTCCACGTCCCGTTGGACTTCTTCACCATTACCACGTTCGATAACCATTCAGAATAGTTCACCTCCTGGATGAACCGGGCCTTCAACAATTTGTCTACCTCCTCTTTGATAGCGATCTGACGCTCGGGGGCGAACTTACGCCTCTTCTGCTGAACCGGTTTGGACCCCGGATCGACGCTCAGGCGGTGGACCAAAAGTTCTTCGAAGATACCGGGCATGTCTGCTGCGGACCATGCGAAGAGGTCTTGATTGGTTCGGATGCATTTCACAATATCTGAGTATAGGGCGGTCGGGAGGGTCTTGCTTACGAAGAACTTGCGGGTCGGCTCTTGTTCATAGAAGAGCACCTCTTCCAGTTCATCCACCGGCTCGGAGGTCGGTTTCGCAGAGTCTTGAGGAATCTCCAGAGTCTCTAAGGAGAGGACGGGTCCGAGGGTTGAAGTCATGTAGCATTTCCGGGCCTGCTCCTGATTTCCCCTTACTTCCCCGACCCCGGACCGGGTGGGAAACTTCATCTTAAGATGGTATGTTGAGGGGACAGCTTCCAGTGCTGCGAGGCCAGGCCGACTCAAGATGACGTTGTAGGCGGCGGGAACATCCACCACCATGAAGTCCATTGACTCTGTACGGGTGGTAGGAGTCTGACCGGCAGTTACATCGAGGGTAATCACCCCTTCAATAGTTACCGGAACCCCCGTGAACCCATGAAGAGTGTAGCCGGCGGGCTTGAGTCTGTCTCTGGAGAGCTTTAGGCCTTTAAAAGCGGAGAGGAAGAGGATGTTAACGGAGCTGCCATTGTCCACTAGGATCCTCTCCACTTTGAAGTTCGCCATATGGAGATTGATGACGAGTGCGTCACAATGCGGGGTACGAACCCCCTCGAGATCTTCGTCGGAGAACGTGACTGGCACTCCGAGGCCTTTGGGAGGAGGGGTGGCTCGGACCGAGTTGACTTCTCTTATAAAGGCTTTTCGAGAGGAGTTCGACGAGCCCCCCATTGGGCCCCCGTGAATGAGGTGGAGGACTCGTTCTTCCTCGAAGTCTGGCGTCTCTTCTCTTTCCGGACGCTTGTTAGCCCCCCGAGGCGGAGGAGGAAGTTCTGCTCGGTCTTTTTTTACAAACCTAGTCAGCTGCCCTCTCTGGATAAGGGCTTCGATCTCGTTCTTCAGGGCGCGGCAATCGTTGGTATCATGCCCATGGTCCCGGTGATAGCGGCACCATTTCTCTTTATCTCTTCTCTTGGCTGGAGTGTTCATCCTCGGAGCAGGGGGTAAGACTCCTTCTTTTTCAACTTCCATGAAGATGGTGGAGATGTTAGTGGTGAGGGGAGTGAATTTTTCGAACCTAGGAGGAGGTCGGCGCTGGCCGGCATTATCTTTTTGGAGCTTCTTGGCTCCTTCTTCTTCCGTCCCCTTCCTCTTAAACCCGGAGGTAGACCCCTCCCGGTTGGGTTGTTGCTCGGCCTCTTCGGCCCGGATGTACTTTTCAGTGCGAAGGAGGAGGTCGGAAAAGTCGTGTGGTGGTTTCTTGGCGAGGGAGGAGCGGAGGTTGGGATTGAGGACATTGGATTGGAATGCTACCATAGCGACCGACTGGTCGAGAGATGCTATGGTCCTGGCTTCAGCTGTGAACCTCTTCACGTAATCTCTCAGTTTTTCCTCCTTCTTCTGGTGAAGGTGCAAGAGGGAGATGCTGGTCTTCTCTGCCCTTCGACTGCTTACGAAGTGCGTGACGAAGAGGGTTTCGAACTGCTCGAAAGAGAATATCGAGGAGGGGGTGAGACGAGAATACCACTCTCGGGCCGGCCCTTTGAGAGTTGCGGGGAAGGTTTTGCAGAGGAGGGCATCGGAAGCTTGGTGAAGGAACATTAGAGTTTTAAAACTCTCTATGTGATCAACCGGGTCAGTCTCTCCGGTATAAATCTCGAATTGGGGAGGTTTGAAGCCGAACGGGACAGGTGCATCCACTATGGTTCGGGAGAAAGGGGGTCGGCTAGGACGCAGGGTTCTCCCCCTGAGCTCTTCTTCTCGGTTCATCTGACCCAGGCACCTCTCTACTTCATGAAGACGGCGGTTCATGGTGTCATCTCTCCGGCGGTAATCTGCCGAGCCACGAGACTCGTCTTCGTATGAGGGAGATCGAGGGCTGCGGCGATGGTAACTTCGGGAGCGGCGAGGACTTGGGGTACGCCGGGAGTTGGTAGAAGCGGGTCGAGGAGAGGGGGACCGTCGGCGAGGGCTTCGGACCGGAGGAGGGGATGGGAGCTTCGGCTCAATAGGATTCTGGCGGAGGTTGAGGGCCTGCAGGACGGTCGCTTGGAACTGCTGGAACTCGGCGCGGGTGATTGGTGCGTCATTGTTCCTGGGCTGTTGCCGACCTGCGGGAGAGTGCCTCCTTCGGTAATGATCGGGGGAGTCCTTCCTCCCTCTTCGAATGGGGGACCTCCTGTACTCTCGGCGACGAGGGGATCGCTCTTGCTGGCGGGAGGATTCCTCCCGAGCCCGCTTTTCATCCAAGTGACGACGGAGGTCATCATCTTTCGGGTGTTTGTAGGCGGCATTGTGGCGACCAGAGGCTCGGGGATGATGGGAGGCCATAGAGTCAGTGGAGGCATTGTGGGTGGAGAGGTTCTCTTGGTGAAGAGGCTGTTTCTGAGGGTTAGGATCCCTTGGATCAGGAGGGGGAAGGTTTTGTTGGGGCGGCTCTTCCGTGGTAGGGGGAAGTTGTCCTTGTTGCTGAGCGGGATCAGGAAGGACCTCTTGCTGGTCAGGGTTGGGTACTCGATTGGACCCCCTTGACCTAACTTTGCGGGACGGCATGGCTGGAGAAGACCTGTTCTCGGGGAAGAGGAGAGGTTTCTATTCGTTAGTTTCCCACAGACGGCGCCAATCTGTTGCCGCTAAATTTGGTGTGGGGGCAAACAGATAGAACTTGTGGATTCTTAGGAAAACTGAACAGAAAACCTGTGTACCTGTTCCGTCGGGCTCCGATCGTCGTTCCTGCCGTGCACCTGCAAAAAGTGCGAGACACCGGGGTTGTTCCCGGCGACGCACCCTCCGACGCTCAAGTCAGTAATCTGAATGGACTATGAAAGAGCGCAAAAACTGGTGAAAGATTGATTACCTCTTAATGGAGATGGATGGGGGGTATTTATAGGCGTCTCAGGGAACAGATTAGGAATGTAATCCCCGTGATCTGATATGGAATATTCCCCTTGTCCACAGATTAGGAATGTAATCTGATAAGGTATATTTCCCGTAATCAGATAAGGAATTTAATCTCCAAATCCCGGTGAAAAGATAGATGTATATCAGGGCCGTTGATCGTGATCAATCAGGGACCTTGATTCTATCTTGTTGGATTGGGTGCGCATCGGGTTAAAACCCGCGCCCTCTTGTTGGTGGATCCATTCGTGGGTTATTGGGTCCTAGGAGGGAAGACCCAATATCCATTTTGGTCCTTTTTGCAGGCGAAATTACCGTTTTACCCCCAGGTCTCAAGATTCGTGCCCAATTTGGACGGTTCCGATTAACCCCCAGTTTTTAGCCATATCACTTGCATTTTCCAAGGAGGAGAGGCCGGCATCACTAGGAGAAGCATTTGGTTGCTTGGTGTTCGTGGAGCTTGTGCGCGCATCGACTAGGAGAAGGTGCATCTTGTTGCAAGGATTTGTTGCTTTTGTGTTGTTTCTCTCCACACAAGGTGGGTAATCTTTCATATTTCTAATATAGGGATCCATGCTAGATTTAACCATCAAAACGATGCATGAAAAATACTAATAAGAACACACTTTAATTGAGAAGTTAGTTTATGAATTGATTGAAATGTTGTGATTAACTTGTATGTGATTTTAGTATTAAATTAAATTGTGTGTAGAATTCTCCATGATTATTAGCATGAATGAATGATGGTGGTTAGATTCCCTTAAGAATGTTGCTAGTATGATATTGAGACATGATGCATGAAAATTTTCAATAAGAACGCTTGTTAATTGTAAAATTGAAACATGTAATTGATTAAGAAAGAGCACACTTTAATTTGAAAAGAGTGACTTTCTTGAATGATTGAGATGTGATTATGCAAAATGATAAGTGATTATATACATTGTGACATAGATTGATTAATGAAACTACTTTGTTATCATCAAAAAACTACTCATAAAGTTAGTAGTTTGAGTTTTACCTATTCATGTGCTAAATAGACCTTTATGTTGATATGGATATGGATAAATTCAAAATATATGTGTATGTTGAATAAAAGGTTAATAACAGTAAATTAATATCAGAAAATTGTGAATAAAAAGATTAGAAGACCAATTGTTAAGCAATGTCGAAAATGAAAAATATGGTAGTTTTAATGAATAATTCATTGATTTGTGTGAAAAATATATTTTTATTAGTACAAAAATTATTTTAATCATACTGATATGAAAATCATGTGAAGGGAAGTTGATCTGGAGTTTTTCAGTAATTTCTACAAAAGCAATATGAAACAAAGATTAATTGAACATCGAGTATTTTTAACAACAGTGGCAAAATGATTCAAAAAGGTTTTAATTTTGTACTGTGACAACCTGAGCATGTAGCTCAGGCGGTCACTGTGTGCGGTTGTGTTCTCGGGGGTGACTGGTTCGAACCCCTGTAGCCGCATATATATTCCACAATTTTTTGTGTGAGCATATAACTTCCGACCCGAGAGTAATAAATACCCTTTAGCCCTTCTTTATAGCGCTAGCACAGATCAGCCTAGTGGCGGGTGCTCTTGGCCTTGTTTCCCGTGTGCCTGGGTTCGATTCCTACCTTCGGCATATATAAAAAAATATTTTTTTTGGGGTTTCTAGATGTTCAAAAATTGTGAAAAAAATATGGTTATTCTCATAAAAATGTAAGGAATTTTATAAGAATGATTTGGGCATTATTTGAATGAAATACACTATGGTTTGTGAACAAAAGACATAATTAGAACTATGGTCCTAGATTATGTATTTGTGAAAAAGTATAGCTTATAAGAATAAATAACAATGATGTATTAGAAAGTGATTTGGCAAAAGAAACTTGGTGGTGTGACTTAATGCAATTTATTTCTCATTGTGGAACAAAATGAAGTATGCACATTTGTTAATAAAGTGAAATTTGATTCGTTGTGATAATTGAAGAAGTGCATGAAATTTATGTACAGATATGGACTTGTGAACAAATTAGGAATCATGAATTGAAAAGAGAATATACATGTGAGTATGAGAACTCAACATGAAAAATTTATAAGTTGAAGATTGTGAAATGAAAATTGAAATAGAGTAGCTAAGTCTCCCCCGACATTGAGAAATGAAATGAAATGAAATAAAATTAGACCAAGGTTGGTCATGTTGAAATGAATGAATAAGTCCGGTTAGTGGAGAGGCTAACTCTAGAGATTTAATTTTTGTTCATGATTTTTGATAAAACTAAGGATTAGTACATAGTGGAGACGTGATGAAAGTAGAAGAAAAACACGAGTATGGGGGCCATCGGATAGCGGTGTGAGAGCGATCCACAGGCTGCCTGCTTGATGCGTCAAGACATGGCGTGGGCGCTACTCCAGAATTATCGTTCCGGTGGCGACGCTCGTGGGATGTTCGAGTGGCTATGGGTGGTGCCATTGTTCCATGGCGGAGGCTGAATTGTCCATAGGTTGCCTGCTTGATGTGTCGTGTCAGTACGTGGGATTCCCCTCCAGGCTGCCTGGACATGGGCTCATAGATCATAGGACATCTAAGACACTACCGTAGTTACAGTAGTAGACTAAGTCATAACGAGGGATTGAACCCTATAAGATGAAGAACGATTAAGGGCTTGCCCTCGGACCTATGTAGTATGGGATGCATAGAATCCGAACAAGTGCGCATTAGTGTCATGTAATATAAATAAATGCATTAAGGACTAAGTGTACAATCACAACACGACATCAATAGGATAGTCCCTTTAGTTTGAAATGTGACAAGTTTGTGTTTGCTAAATATGGAAAGTTGAGTTATACTATTTCCGGCATAGAGAGGATGGCTGTGTATAATGTTCGTCGGTTGAATAAACTGACGTACCCACAGTCTTATATGCAGGTAAATGACATGTTAAAGAGGAATGGATGCTGAAAGATTGTACCATGTTGTTGTACATTCATTTAATTGTTGTATTTTACTTCCGCTGTGCAAATGAAAAGTGTAATATTGATGTAAACTCTGATGTAAGATAAAAAATTTAAATTTCCTTGTAAAATTGTACTAAAGAAAGTGAAAAGATCCTGTAGAACATCTCGAATTCAGTGTATTTGGGATTCGGGGCGTTACACCTCCTGGCCTATATTAGCAGAAAAAGCAGCCGCCCTCCCCTATTCACAACAATATACTAATTTTTTAAATTATTTCTTTGAGTTTTGGAGCTTGGGTCTTTGGCTTTTCGGGAGGAGGAGGAGGAGGAGCTTTCTTTCTATTATAATTATTCTTCAATTGATCTTCTTTGAGGTGGATGGTACTTCTTGTCTCTTGATATGTTTTTATTATATTATTATGATGAATCTAGTAGAGATTATGCTATAGCTTGTTGTGAATTTGTAGATCTATGTTTTGATAGTTTGATCATGATTAGAGAATGAGTTGATGGTTGCTATGCATGATGAATGAACTCTTAGATGTTTATATGAAATAAAAATGCAATTTTTATGAGAGATAATCATGTTTTATTAATCTGGAATGTTAAATATTGATGCTGCATGAAATATCTAATTTGGGATTTATAAAATTGATTGGATGACCATAGATTTAATTGTAGATGATGGAGAATTGTAGAGATAATTAGAACATGTTGTATGCTCTTAAATTCATGCTTGATTGATTTTAAAGTTGAGATCCTTCCATGTTTATTCGTTATTTTTAATTATTAAAAATCCAAGTGTAATATTAGGTTTTGATTAATTGTTGTGTGGATCGAAATTAATTTGTCTTGAGCAAAGGAGTTGTTTATGCGAGAGAGATTAATATATTGTTTAAAGAAATAAATTTAATGAGAACATATGTGATTGTAGATGTTGGATCTTGGTGTTTAATTCAAGATGCATGTTTTAAAATATTAAAAGATGAGATTTTTAATGTTTATTTCGATGTTTTAATACAAATAAAATTCTTGATGATAAACTCTAATTGTTTTGCATGCAAAGTGTTTAAGGAAAGTAATTTATATGAAAAGAATAAAATCAAAATTTATTAGGGGCTAGGATTTTGAAATAAAAAACCCTAGGGTTAGGCTGGGTCTCGGGTGAACAGTAACCCAAGGGTTAACCCAAGGGTTATTGTTCAAACCCGAACAGTAACTTCAAACCCGAACAGTGCAGGTCTCGGCTGAACAGTAACCGGGGGTTACTGTTCAGACCCGAACAGTATTAACAACAGCAGTTTGCTGTTTTTTTGGGTTTCGGTTGGATTTTTTGGTGTTTTGAGTGGGTTTTTGTGGGTGGCCTTGTGTGCTATGGTGGGAGAACCGTAGTACACATATAGATATGCATATATATGTGTTTAAACTAATATTTGTGTGAGATTTGATTGAGTTTTGATGGAGTTTCGAAGTTGTTAAATTTCAGATTTTGTTGAATCTAGTTGCAGGTTTCTAATAAATTCAAGTAACATTTTGAGGAAGTAAATCTATATTTTTAGAGATTAAATTCTCTGTTTTGAGGGATTATATATTAAGTTTTTAAAGATGAAAACTTTGAGATATAAAGGGGGGTACTTTCATTTTCTAAAAGAATCCACAATCGTTGGCTATATTTGCCATTTTCTCATATTTTGATAAATGATGGCCTGCAATCGTTTGCTATTTTGCCATATTTTGGCAAAATCGCTACAGTCGCTTCTCATATTTGAGAAATGAACTGGCGATTCTCAAATTATAGGGAACAGAACATGTTGTTCCGTCCTTATTTTTTTTAATTTTTTAATGGGATCAGACGGAACATGTTGTTTCGTCTGAACCCCCCCTATTTTTAATGATCAGACGAACAAAAAAATAAATAAATTTAATTTGACTTAATTTAAATTAAAATAAAAAATGCTCAAACGAGACATGTTGTCCTGTTTCAAGCTTTTTTGGCTTGGTCGGGACTACATGTCCCGTCCAGCCCAAAAATATGATTAGGTTAGTGTATAATTGTTAGGTTAGTGTATAATTGTTAGGTTAGGATATATTTTATTATTTAATTTAGTTAATTAACCTATTTTAATATCTAATCATTAATTAATTAACTGTAAAAGAAAAAGAAAAAAAACAGACAAAACAACATGTACCGTCTTTCTCAAATTTTAGCAAATCACCGTTGCACTGAAATTCTCATATTGCTATTTGTTGATTCTTGACTTTGATGATTACAACACAATGCAAAGTTGTTGTACTACCTCTCATATATTGCAGGTTGTATCAAAGTTTATCATGTATGATACACAAAGGCCTCAAAGTAAATTGATCACGCAAGCTATTCTAAAGCTGAAGAATGATCAAGCAAAGCTTCATACAAAGACAATGGCTAAAGCTTCTATAAAGACTAAAGACTCAAGTCAAGACCAAAGCTTCAATGTCTTATATGTTGTGTCTTGTAAAAACAAATGTAATCTTTTTTTGTTAAGTTTTAGATTGATGTAAAAGCCTTGTCATACACACACACTCACATATAATTTTATAACTGTGTGGTTTTCAAAAATAAAGGTCAAAACAGTTTGAACTAGGTCAGCTGTTGAGTACCAGTTGACTGCCATTAAAGACCAGTCGACTGTACCTGTACAAAACTGTCTGAGCTTCTTCAAACTCTGGCCAGTCGACTTATAACGGCAACCTAGTCGACTGTTCAAGCCGTTTTGACAGATTACTGATTTCAAAACTTGATTTTTTTTATTTCAAAAAATATATATCTATTTGTAAACAGTTGTAATAAACTGTTTTATAACTTCCAGAGATTCTACTCTATAAATAGAGGCTTAGAATCACCATGGAAGGCCTCCAAGCTTTTGAGAATTTTTTTTTAAGTGTTCTTACTTTCAAAAGAGAAAAAGTTTTCCAACTCAAGCACTCTAATTCTTAAGTCTTGGTTCTCTGTTTTCAGTCCAGCATAACATTGAATTCATTTTGGACTGAATCCAGAAGTCGACCAAATAGTCACGTACAAAATCACATTCACAACAAGGCTATAGGTTGATTGTAAACAATTTTATTATTTTCTTTTCCTCTCAGTTGAAGAGTAGGGCTCTAGGGTGTAGAGTCAGGCTTTCACTCTTGGTGGAAGAGTGGGTTTCTCTCTCTAGTTGTGAGAGAGGACTATGAGTTGGACAAGATTGTTGTCTAACGCCATAGGGTATTCTTGTACATTTTTCAAGAATAGTGGAAAATCTTAAGTGGGTTGCTTGGGGACTGGAGTAGGTCGGGAGGACCGAACCAGGATACATCGTGTGTACTCTGTGGTTGGAATTTCTGTGGTTGTATCTCTTGAACCTTTTATTACTTGCATTTCAATTTTCTCAAAACCGTTCTGGTAAGTCGACTGTATTCCCATCTTAAGTCGACCGATTAGACTGGTATTACAATCTTCTCAGAAACTCTTCTGGCAAGTCGACTGCTTGCTGTATTAAGTCAACTTATCAGACTAGTATCAAAATACTCTTCTAATCTGACGTCTCAGTTGACTGGACTTCCTTTTACAGTTGACTAAACAGAAGATAATTTTTAATTCCGTATTTAATTTTTTATAAAACACTATTCACCCCCTTCTAGTGTTTCTTGCCTTGCCTATAGGATCCAACACTTGGTATCAGAGCTTGGTTGAGTGCAATGGCAACTACTTTTAATGCAAATCAATACCATGAAGGTCAATCTACACAAAGGTCATCCCTCTTCGATGGAACCAATTATAACTATTGGAAGTGTAGAATGAATATCTACCTTTAGTCCATCAACTATGAAATATGGAACATGACAGAAACCGAGTACACCGCTCCTACTATTCCATATGCACAATGGAACGATGAGATGAAGAACCAAACAATGAACAATGCAAAGGCGATGAATGCACTATTTTATGCCCTTACAAAGGAGGAGTTCAACCGTGTGTCCAATGCTACAACTGCACATCAAATTTGGCACACACTCGATGTAACTCATGAAGGAACAAATAAAGTAAAAGAATCTAAAATATCTGTTCTTGTTTACAGGTTTGAAATGTTCCACATGAAGGAAAATGAGAATGTGTCTGAGATGATTACAAGGTTCACGGACATTACCAATTCACTTGTGGCACTTGGAAATACGTATACTCAAGCCGAGATGGTGAGGAAGGTACTTCGTGCACTAACTCCTGAATGGGAGAAGAAGACCACCGCCATAGAAGAGGCCAATGATTTAACACAACTTTTTCTTAAGAATCTTGTGGGAAATCTTATGGCTTATGCGGTACAACTTGAAGAGCGCAAGAAGGATGCTGAACCACAACAATCAAAGAAGAAGACATTAGCAATCAAAGTCATGTCGGACTCAGAGGATGAAGAAGAAGATGAGGAAGAGATTGCCATGTTCACGAGAAAGTTCAAAAAGTTTCTAAGAAAAGGTAAGTTTAATTCAAAATCTAAGGAATCTAATGAACTTCCAACTTGTTTCAGGTGTAACAAGACATACCATATGAAGAAGGATTGCCCACTAGAGAATACAAAATCTAAGGAAAAGGCGTCAAACTTTAAGAAGGACAAGTACACAAAGAACAAGTTCGTGAAGAACAAAAAGGCATACCAAGCAACTTGGGATGATAGTGATTCTTCGTCGGAAGAAGAAATTGATGAGACAAACGAGGTTGCAAACGTGTATTTTATGGCATTTCAAAATCAAGTAAGTAATGACTATGATTCTAATGATTTACTTGATGCGTTCAACGAGATTTTTCAAGAACTTAAAAAAGAAAAGATTAGAGTTAAGAACTTAGAGAAAGTTAATCAAACACTTTCTCAAGAGAATCTTAACCTTGCTAAAGAAGTAAAATCCTCAAATTCTCGTCTTTCTAGTTTAGATATGGATCTTGAGTCTCTAAAGAAAAATTATGAAGAGATATCCAAGAATGTATCTAAATTTAATAAAGGAAAAGAGAATTTAAATGATGTTCTTCAAAATTAAATGCAATCTAATCAAAAGTTTGGACTTGGTTTTAAAAAGTCCCTTAAAAAATCTCATTCTTCTAAGAACACTAGTGTAAACAAATCTGTATCTATTTCTAGTATTAAAAATAAACTTTATGAGTTTTTTGAAAAACCTAAAACTATAACTTTTCATGAAAAAGGCAAATCTACAGTTCAGGCCAGTCGACGGAATCCACATATTAGTCGCCTGTCCAGAGGTACTGAGTCTCATTCAACGAGACAAATACCTCAGATAAGTCGACCTATACTACCTCCCAGTCGACTGAATAACAATAAAAGTTGACTGAAATGTGCTGTAAAGTCGACTGGACAGAGCAAATATGTATGGGTTCTAGTCAACCTGAGTTCAAAAGATAGAATTGTTTATATTAATTCATATGCTTAGTGTATGTAATTCTGCTAATTATATTTCTGCTTATGGTGGAAAATCAAACTCTTCATGGATTTGGTTTTCCATAAACTAATCTATTTTGGACCCAATAAAAAGGGAACCATATTCATATTGAATATTGTATTGGTACCTAAGAGAGATCGTTGGATACTTGATAGCGGATGCCAAAAGCACATGACTGGTCATGCCAACCTCCTATCTTCCATACAAGACATTGATGGAGGAATAGTCACATTTGGTAACAACAACAAAGGAAAGGTCATAGGAATTGGTATGGTCGGTAAGCACACTAACCCCTCTATAAAAGATGTCTTATTAGTTAGTGGACTTAAGCATAACCTGTTAAGTATTAGTCAACTATGTGATAAGAGTTATAAAATCATGTTTGAAAAAGATGCATGTTTAATTTATGATTCTACCCTACAAAATATAATTTTTCAAGGATTTAGGAAAAAAAACATTTATGAATTGTGTTTAAAAGCATATGAGTTTTCGAATGATTTTTGCTTACTAGCTTCTAATAATGATTCTTGGCTATGGCATAGTCATTTTGGTCATGTGAATATGAAAAATCTCTCTAAATTGTCTAAGTACAACCTAGTTAAAGGACTGCCAAGACTATCCTTTAAAAAGGATAAGTTATGTGATGCATGTCAACTAGGTAAACAAATTAAATCTACTTTTAAAACAAAAGAAGTAATCTCTACTAGTAGGCCGCTCGAATTAATCCACATAGATTTATTTGGTCCTATTAGAGTAGCTTCTTTAAATAAAAGTAGGTATGTATTTGTTTTAGTATACGATTTTTCACGATTCACTTGGACTTTCTGTTTAAAACATAAGAATGATGCTTTTGGAAAATTTGCTAATTTTTGTAAACGAATTCAAAATCAAAAGTCTCTAACCATAGTCACTATTAGAAGTAATCATGGTGGAGAATTTGAAAATGAAACGTTTGCAGAATATTGCAACAAGAATGGTATAACTCATTCGTTTGCATTTCTTAGAGCTTCACCACAAAATGGAGTGGTTGAAAGGAAGAATAGGACTTTGCAAGAATGTGCACGTACCACACTTGTTGAAAGCAATTTACCTAAGTATTTTTGGGCTGAAGCCGTTACTACAGCTTGTTATGTTTTAAATAGAATTTTGATTAGGCCTAAGCTAAAGAAAACATGTTATGAGCTATTTTTTGATAGAATTCCTAAGGTCTCTTACTTTAAAATATTTGGATGTAAGTGTTTTATTCTGAACACTAAGGATAATTTAGATAAGTTTGATCCTAGATAATGAGGGTATCTTTGTAGGATACTCAAATAGGAGTAGGGCATATAGAATCTTCAACAAGTCAACAATGATTATTGAAGAATCCATGCATGTTGCATTTGATGAATCTCTGTCTTCATCGACTTTAATTGAAGATGATAAAACTGATTCATCACCTTTAAATAAAGTAATTACATCTTTAGAGCAAACTAGCCTTACAGATAAGTCGACCGATAAGGAAGTCAAGTCGACTACTGTAAATCAGTCGACTGATCCTATTGTGATGTCTCCAACTTTACCAAAGTCTTTTGTTGAAGTTAGAGATCATCCACATGACTTAATAATTGGTGACATTTTACATGGTATTCAGACGAGATCACATGTTAACATGATATCTGACACCGCTTTCTTGTCGAATTTTGAGCCGAAGAATATACAAGAAGCGTGTGAGAATGAATTTTGGATGAATGCCATGCAAGATGAGTTAAACCAATTCATAAGGAATAATGTATGGGATTTAGTTCCACGACCTCCTGATCATACTATAATTAGTACCAAATGGGTATTCAAGAATAAGTTAGATGAATCAGGATAAGTTGTTAGGAACAAAGCTAGACTAGTTGCTCAAGGGTATAATCGAGAAGAAAACATAGATTTTGATGAAACATATGCTCCTGTTGCTAGATTAGAATCAATCCATATCTTATTATCTTTTGCATGTTTTATGAATTTTACACACTTTCAAATGGATGTTAAAAGTGCGTTCCTTAATGGTTTTATAAAGGAAGATGTTTATATTAAACAACCACTAGGTTTTGAACAATTTCCAAACCACGTTTTTAAATTGAAAAGTCTTTATACGGTCGTAAACAAGCACCACGTACTTGGTATGATCGATTGAAGACTTTTCTTTTAAAAACAGGTTTTGAAATAGGTAAAGTAGACACTACCTTATTTATTAGGAAAATAGAGACAGATATCTTGATCATACAAATATATGTAGATGACATAATTTTTGGTTCTACTAATAGTAATCTATGTCAAGAGTTTGCTAACACCATGAAAAACGAGTTTGAGATGAGTCACATGGGTGAACTCAATTATTTTCTTGGACTACAAATTAAGCAGACACATAATGGCACATTTATTAATCAGGGAAAATATGCTAAGAAATTACTCAAACGGTTTAACATGGATAGCACGAGTAGTAAGACCACACCTATGGCTACTACCACTACCCTTGACAAAGATGAATTAGGTAAGAGTGTCGATTAGAAACTCTATCGAGGTATGATTGGCTCACTCTTATATATAACTGCTAGTAAACCGGACATTATGTTTAGTGTATGTTTGTGTGCTAGATATCAGTCAAGTCTTAAAGAGTCTCACTTAAAAGCTGTGAAACGTATTTTAAGATACCTTAAAGGTGTGTCAGAATATGGTCTATTTTATCCACGTACCGATAACTTTCAACTTTTGTCATATAGTGATGCGGATTTTGCCTATAGTAAAACTGACCGCAAGAGCACTAGTGGGACATGTTACTTTTTGGGACATTCACTAGTCTCTTGGTGTAGTAAGAAGCAAAATTCGGTATCCCTATCTACTAAAGAAGCTAAATATATCGCTGCAAGTTTGGCTTGTGCCCAAATTTTGTGGATGAAACAAACCCTATTAGACTATGGTATTTCTTTTGAAAAACCTTCAATAATGTGTAATAATACCAGTCCCATTAACTTATCTAAAAATCCGGTTCAACACTCATGTACGAAACATATTGATATTCGACATCATTTTTTACGTGATCATGTTTTAAAGGGAGACATTTTTTTAGACTTTATTTTTACTGATAAACAGGTAGCTGACATCTTTACCAAACCTCTTAAGGAAGACACATTTATCACCTTAAGGAGAGAACTAGGGATTTGTAGTTTTCATGATGTTTTTAAAATTTTTCTCTGGTAAGTCGACTTACAAGTATTTTTCAGTCGACTGCAAAGTATCTTTATTTTTCTAAGTTTTTGTCTGAGTTTTATGTTCTGGACAGTCGACTGTGCAGAGTACCCAGTCGACTGACCAGTTGTATTAGTGCTATGTTCGCTTGTTAGTTTTGCTCTCGACTAAGTCGACTTCCCTTTGAGACTAGTCGACTGTCGCGCATCAATATTCTTCAAATTAGAAAATTGACACATCTTTTGAGGCGATTCTTTTCACTTTACTGCTACCCTTTGATCGATCTGAGCCTTTGAAACTCCCTAACTTACATCTCAGTCATCCATTCAAAGTAAAAACCCTAACTCTTTACTCTCATTCTTTCACTTTTACCCTAACTCTCTCTCTCTCTACCGAGCTCTCAAGTCGGTTACTGCTGCTTGGCGATTTCAAGGATTTTGAAACCCCAGATTGAAGTTCTCTTTCAATTTTCAGTGATTCTCAGAAGATCTCTTGAAGTTCTTTACTTCTCTTTGCTACCTCCTTGTCGGTATATCTTCTTAGGACTCTTTCCCTCTCTTGAATTTTTAAGATCTATTTTTTGTTATGGCCCCTAAAAGATCCCGTTCATCTAATGTAGAAGAAGGACAAGGATCTAGAGACTATCTTCAATATTTGAGAAAACCGAATCTCATTGATAAATGGTACATTATTTGTTCCATTATCATTTTCCAGGTAGATTTGTGAATTTTCCATATTTAGATAGGTTCCCTCTAGCCCTATTGTTTGAGCAATGTGGGTTATTTGATCTATTGTCTCTTGTCAATCAACCCTCTTACAATCCTCACCTAATATATTTGTTTTATACAAATATGAAGATTACTACTTCGGAGGATGGTAATGAGATTTTTATTTTATCGTCTGTCAAAGATAAACCAATGAGAATCTCCCCTGCTAGACTAAGTCTTATTTTGATTCTGTCTGATGAAGGGTGTGACTTAGGAGATGTTGATATGCATGATGACTCCGTTTTTTCTAAAATTTATTTGCCAAATCATGGTCCTCCTATGACCAATCGATCTATCACTCCTATTACTAAGCTAGTTGCACGCATACTGTCATATAACATTATTCCCAAAACTGGGAGTAATGATCAGTATTCACTTGAGTTGTAACAAGCTGTTTATGCACTATTCGACAATATTAAAATAAATTGGGGTCTCATCATCTTTAAACGTCTTGCTAAGGCTCATACTTCATTTCTTCCCTTTGGTGCTTTACTCACTCACGTCTTCTATGCTCATGATGTTGATCTCAAATCTAAGACGGATGTTGTAAAACACTTTGATTCATTTGATCGTGCTAGTTTAGCACGTATGAAGTTGCTAAATCCTCCACGTAGGTCTCCTACTAGGACTGTACCTTCTATCTCCTTAGCCACTTTAGCTCGTCGGTCTTCTGCTTCTAGTTCATCTCGTCCTCGTGCTGATTTTGATGATCCAAGAAGTCTTTACTCTTCTGTTAATTATATTATGGATCATCAAGACGCTCTCATGAATTGTCAAGATGCTCTTGAAGCAAATATTTCTCATCTTACCCACCTGTTCCCCTCTTAGTTTCCTCATCCCTTTCATGGTGGCCAAGATGAAGATGATGAAGATTGATGCGCTACTATTTTTATATTTTTTCTGTGTATTTCCTACTTATTGTTGCATTTTCTATTAGTTATGTAATAGTTTGAACTAAGAATATTTCCTTTCTATGTACAAATTTGTCTTTGTTTGTCATTTTGCTATGTACTTTTTGTGGTTTACTTTTTTTCTCCATTTTTTGTTGATGACAAAGGGGGAGAAAATATAGCTATCGTGTATATCTTTGTGCATGTTTTTGTGCTTGTTTTTCACACCTATGAATGTGGTACATTTGATAGGGGGAGCATGTGAGCATTTGTAATATTTATTTCCATTGTTTTAAGCTATTGTGTTGTCATCATCAAAAATGGGGAGAATATTGATTCTTGATTTTGATGATTACAACACAATACAAAGTTGTTGTGCTACCTCTCATATATTGCAGGTTGTATCAAAGTTTATCATGTATGATACACAAAGGTCTCAAAGTAAATTGATCAAGCAAGTTGTTCTAAAGCTGAAAAATGATCAAGCAAAGTTTCATACAAAGACAATGACTAAAGCTTCTATCAAGACTAAAGACTCAAGTCAAGACCAAAGCTTCAATGTCTTATATGTTGTGTCTTGTAAAAACAAATGTAATCTTCTTTTGTTGAGTCTTAGATTGATGTAAAAGCATTGTCACACACACACACTCACATCTAATTTTATAACTGTGTGGTTTTCAAAAATAAAGGTCAAAACAGTTTGAACTAGGTCAGCTATTGAGTACCAGTCGACTGCCATTAAGGACCAGTCGACTGTACCTATACAAAACTGTATGAGCTTCTTCAAACTCTGGCCAGTCGACTTATAACGGCAACCCAGACGACTGTTCAAGCCGTTTTGATAGATTACTGATTTCAAAACTTGATTTTTTATTTCAAAAAAAATATATCCGTTTGTAAACAGTTGTAATAAACTGTTTTACTACTTCCATAAATTCTACTCTATAAATAGAGGCTTAGAATCACCATGGAAGGCCTCCAAGTTTTTGAGAAATTTTTTTTTAAGTGTTCTTACTTTTAAAAGAGAAAAAGTTTTCCAACTCAAGCACTCTAATTCTTAAGTCTTTGTTCTCTGTTTTCAGTCCAGCATAACATTGAATTCGTTTTGGACTGAATCCAGAAGTCGACCAAGTAGCCACGTACAAAATCACATTCACAACAAGGCTATAGGTTGATTGTAAACAATTTTATTGTTTTCTTTTCCTCTCGGTTGGAGAGTAAGGCTCTAGGGTGTAGATTCAGGTTTTCACTCTTGGTGGAAGAGTGGGTTTCTCTCTCTAGTGGTGAGAGAGGACTACGGATTGGACAAGGTTGTTGTCTAACGCCGTAGGGTATTCTTGTACATTTTTCAAGAATAGTGGAAAATCTCAAGTGGGTTGCTTGGAGAGTGGATGTAGGTCGGGAGGACCGAACTAGGATACATCGTGTGTACTCTGTGGTTGGAATTTCTGTGGTTGTATCTCTTGAACCTTTTATTACTTGCATTTCAATTCTCTCAAAACCGTTCTAGTAAGTCGACTGTATTCCCATCTTAAGTCGACTGATCAGACTAGTATTACAATCTTCTCAGAAACTCTTCTGACAAGTCAACTGCCTTTCTGTATTAAGTCGACTTATCAGATTAGTATCAAAATACTCTTCTACTCTGATGCCTCAGTCGACTGAACTTCCTTTTACAGTCGACTGAACAGAAGATAATTTTTAATTCCGCAATGAATTTTTTATAAAACACTATTCACCCCCCCTAGTGTTTTTTGCCTTGCCTACAGGATCCAACACTATTTTCATTTACCATTTTGCCATATTTTTTAGCAAACGGTTGTGGATGCTCTAAAAGAGGTAAATTTCATATTTTTGGAATAAAAGAATTTCAGATTCTTGAGACGAGTTCCCACGTGATTAAGAGGCTTGTTTCAGTTGAGTTGAAAGAATTTCTTGTAGAATTGATTGAACTTTATGAATGAATGGAAAGTAGTATTTAAAAGTTGATTTTAAAGAATTTTCGTAAATTGGATATGTTTCCACATATAAAAGAGAGAGTTATGGCAGTATTAGTTGATTTAAAGGAATGTGATTAATGAAGAGTATTTTGTATAACTGAACTAAGTTAGGTTTTGATTTGAGACTTAGGGTTATGATGTGGACCCTAGAAAGATTGTTGATGGTATTTTGAGTTATGAGACTCTAGAGGTTGGGGGGGACCCTAGCATGCCGACAAATGAGATTTTGTTGGAATTTGGCTGGTGGGGCTTTTGTTTTGATTTAGTAAAATTAAGTCTGGTATGGTAAACAAACTCTAGGGAGACTGTGATTCTAATTGAACATAATAAACATAAGGACAGACACTAGTTGGAGTTGTGATGAAATAAAAGCAAACATGGGTAGGGGGCCTTATATGATCGGATGGTGGAAGATAATCCCAAGAATTACCGGGGTGTAATCACGGACGGTGTGGAATGTATCTTCAGAATTACTGGGGATCGGGGTGACGCTCATGGGATATTCGTGTGATGAGGTACCATTTGACTTACGGTGTGGGTTTCAATTTCTAGAATTATCGGGGTGTGAGGGAGTGTACCCAAAATCACGGACAGTGGGAAGTTGATTCTCAAGAATTATCGGGGTGTGAGGGAGTGTACCCAAAATCACGGACGGTGGGAAGTTGATTCTCAAGAATGATCGGGACATGGCACTAGATTCTCACAGAATAATCTAAATCTTAAAGTAATCAGCGTAGTAGATTAGTTACATAACTAGTGATTGAACCCTATAAAGTGGAGAACGATAAGGGCTTGCACCGGACCTATGTAGTATGGGATGCATAGAATCCGACAAGTATGCATTAGAAATCAACATATGCATTTGTGTTTCTTGACTTGTTTTATGCATGCTTGCTTTCTATTTTCATCTCATACATTTGACACTTAGCCTAGATTCACTTGTTGTTCTATGTTCTATTTATATTTGTTTATACACCATTTATTATTGTTTTATTAATATGCATCAATTTTTTGATTGTGAGATCTAGAAGTATCACTATTACTATAGTTACGTCATTTGCATTTAACTGACGTGCCAACTTTTCAATAGACTTTTACAGGTTTTCATTTATGGATATCATTAATACAAATAAATCTTGGAGTATAAATACAAATTGAAAATTTATGTGTTGTAAAGATATGAAATTAATGTATTTAATTCCGCTTTGTTTTTGTAAAAAAAGATGTAAAAAAAAGTTATAATTTTTCCTGTATTTGATACTGTGTTTATGCTTGCAATTGAAGTTGATTCTGAAAGTTGTGTCACATATTTCTAATTTTATTTATTGAAAATTCGGGACGCTACATAACATAATATCTTGATGAACGCGTGTGGTTCGGAAATGGTAAAAGAGACGGCGCGGTGCATAGGAGGCGAGGTCGAGGTTTGGGAAGGGCCACGCGGGAGGGACAGTGTCGGATGTAAGAAGGGAGCGTGGGAGGTGGGTCGGAGGGGGCAGCGTCGGAGGCGACGAGGGCGTGGGAGCGCGAGAGGTGGGTCAGGGAAGAAGGGGGTGCGAGAGGTGGGTGTAACGCTCAAGGTCCCCACCCAACAAATTCTAAAAACTGCACACCACAGGCTGCCTCACAAAAGGTGTCCGGACTATTTGGTGCCTCTTGATCTTAGGTCATCTAACATATACACACACAATCCTAACTCACCTTCCATGTGGGACTAAGTCACCACCACCTATCATGAATACCATGGCCCCATAGTAATTAATTCATTCTTTTCTATAGGCTCTATACACACACTACTAAATCTATAGGCCCATCTAACCATGAATTAATTATTAAGCCCACCATAAAGGCCCATCTCATACGGGGTATTACATATACCCCACCTTGAGATCTCAGCATCCTCACTGAGCCCGGAACTTGCAACCTGATCCAGGATCCCTTTCTAGCTGATGTGGAGTGGAGTACCCTGATTCTGCTAGCGTACTGCCCCTGGTCATACTACCAGCATACTGACCTCAGCTGCCTCTCAGGCATACATCTTACCCACTCTTATCCACCATCAGTGTCGAAAGTCGGCTCTGATACTATTTGTAACATCCCGAGCCCCGCTCAGCTAAATCCTAACAACTTTTCACCACATGCGGCCTCACAAAAGGTATTCGGACTATTTGGTGCCTCTTAATCTTAGGCAATCTAATATATACACACACAATCCTAACTCACCTTCCATGTGAGATTAAGTCACCACCACCTACCATGAACACCATGACCTCATAGTGATTAATTCATTCTTTCTTATAGGCTCTATACACACACTACCAAATCTATAGGCCCATCTAACCATGAATTAATTACTAAGTCCACCATGAAGGCCTATCTCATACTGGGTATTACAGTGGGCCAGAGGCGAGTCCAATGTGAGGAGGGCGCGTGGGAGGCAGGTCGGAGGTGAGGAGGCACTTGACATGTGAGGGGACAACGTGGGAGATAAGGGTTGGGGATGATTTTGAAAGTGAGATGATGAGATCGTGGCTGGGGAGAGTTTGGAGTTTTTTATTTTTTATTTCTTTATTTTATGAAAATGTCTGAATCGCACGGATTAGTATAAATGAAATTCCTATTTTTGCTCTTCTTCCTCTATTTTAAAATAGAGGAAGGGGAAGGGGAGAGGGAGTTGACCCATTAACTTAATATATAGTTATAATATATATACCAGTAATTTACACATGTGATGCACGTTTTAATAAATACATATTTTTAAAAGTGAAATTCTAATGTATTCTGAAATCGAACCAGAAACCTCCTTATATTAGTTATTTATGTGCGATACATATAAGTTGGTATATTTACAAACAATAACTCCAATTATCTTCGTTATAATATTAGGAATATTGACTCACTATAAGTCAAACACATTGCAATCAGTTACTATATATGAACAAAGTTACTGTAGATTAGTAATTTATTATAGTTTTGTTTCTAAGAAAGTTATTGGCAAAGATGGTAGACTGATTTTAACTTTGTCTGCATTTTCGAGCATATGGCCAACGACTTCACATCTAGATATTTAATTTTGATCCACATTAAGATCTAACCAGATCTTTTTTTGATAAAAGCTTATATCTAACTGTGTACTTCCTTTGCTAGGGGAAAAGAAGTTGGATTCTTCCTTTAAAAAAATTCTATTAGATACAAGAAAAAAATCTAATTTTGTACCACAATTACACCTAATTTAATTTAATTTAATTTGATACAAAATTAATTATTGATACATGTTCATCCCTTTTGCAGCACATAGATTTATATGTGAAAGAGGATAGCAATAAGTTCTTTAAAATGTACTCTATTTGTACCTTTCTCAATGTGTTGCAGAAATGGTTGCAATCAAGTAAATAGTGCTACAAACCCAATGGATTGGATATGATTAAAAAAGGAAAAGATTTGTACAATTTTTTTATCTTATCTCCACTTTGACAAAAAATTGTTAGATATGAATATGTTAGAAAATCGTTAGGACTACATGACTTAATCTCGTATATCGTCTCTCTCACCCTATTCACTTGTAATTTTTTTTTTTTTTTCATTTTTTTAAATTTTATTTTTATGTTTGAAAGATAAGAGAGAATCCTACGGACAAAAATTATACCCACAAAATTTGTACAGCTCTGAAATCCCCGTACTTCATGTACCCACATAGTCCTCATCTAAAATTTCGATTGACATTAGGTTGCGTAGCTAAGTTCGTACATCCACACAAGTATATATACGAAATGAACAATGTAAAAACTAAAAAGTATGTCAACCCATTCATTTTTATGGCACATAATTACCAATAACTAAAAAAATTAAAAAAATGAAATTTTTTTTCATTACAAATTTTTGATTAAATAGATCACATCAATTAGGTTTTAAAGTTTAAAGCATCATACATATTTTCCATTAAAAGATTTCAACTGCACCAAATCAAATTTTACAAATTTACTGTTTTATTCAAATTTACCTAGTCCTTTGTTACCAAAGCTTCAATTAGCAATCGATAATTCAAGAGAATTTGCTAGTTTCAAAAAGTGGAAGAATGAAGGGAAACAAACAGTTTTTGATAATAGTAAAAATCATAGCAAATCATGGTCAGGTGATTCCAATACATATCTTAAAGCTTCTACAGGCAAATTAATAATAATGGGTCTCCCTAATAGGTAAGCCTTCTCCAGACTCACTAACATGACATGTACCGCATTCATGCCCATCATATTTGGCTAGTCCTATTAGGAAAAACACCCAGCCAATTAGGGTTGTAAGTAAAATCTCTTATCCCCAATAAGAGAGTAACCGATTCTATCTCTTAAAAGGAGGGAGAGGATCTAAAGAAGATATTAGATTTATATCAATCTTCTAACTAATTTCCAAACCTATAAAACCCCTCCCCCTCCCTCAGAAGGTAATATGTAATCAGTAATCAAAATTTTCTCTCTTGAACTCCTTTTCTCTCTTTGGTTCTGACTTGAGTGTCGGAGAATCTGTCGTCGGGACCAACTCCGGTGTTTCAAGTTTTTTTGTAGGTCCATCGACTGCGCCAGCAACCGTCAAATCCTGATCACGGTGCTCTTTCAAAGATCCAGATTCAATCTTGGGAGATCCAACCATTTTTTACGGCGACGATCAAATGTTAAATCTTTAGTAGTTTTCTTCAAAATATAAACTCACTGTTTGTTTGCTCCCACACCAAAATAAGCAACAGCAGATTGGCGCCGTCCATGGGATACTACACAAATAGGAACTTGTCGTGAGAAGCATCAAGTTCTACCGCCATGCCACCGAAGTTAAGAGGAAAAGCAGCGGCATCAAGCCGTCAAGTCAACCCTCTTCGTCAGCAAGCTCCTCGTGTGGAGGACCATATTCCTTTTCAGCAGCAGGATCAGCTTCAACAACCTAATCAAGCTCCTCTCAATAGAGATGCACCGAGAGGCTCCCTACAAAGCATTTAAGAACCACATCATGAATGACACCCTCTATATGACCATGTCTCTGTCCATACTACTGCAATACAATCGACGCCCTCGAGGCATCGCTAGGGGTCATGAGCCCTCTACCAAGTCATCAACTCCAGACAACAGGATTCCGACCTCCATACCGCTTGAATGACAGGCGTGCCTGTGGCAAAACCAACCGTTCAGAACATCAGGAAAACTAGAGAAGCAACTCTCATCGAAGGAAAAGATCAAGACGCTCCTCCTCTCACAGGGAGCACAGTAAAGAAAGAAGCCCGACTCATTGAAATTCGAAAGCTTCATAACAAGAACAAAGAGCAAGAGGCCCTGGTCACTAAGGCCAAATTGGAAAACTTCAAGCACGACATCATCCGAGCCATCCAATGTACTCATGATCAGGGTCGACACTCATAGAGCCACCACTCTACTCCTTCAAAAGAAGACATTGACTCAACTAGATCCAAGGGAAAGTACGACCAAGTCCGTCGTCGCATATGAGAAGTAGAGGATCACCTGGAAAGATAAAGCATGAAGGGAACCACTCTGGCAGGGCTTACTGCCCCAGTCGATTTCCGTTCAGCGAATCCATCCTCAATGCACCTACTCCTAAGAACTTCAAAGCTCCCCAGTTTGAATCTTATGATGGTGAATCTAACCCGACCGATCATATTGAGAGTTTTAAAACTCTCATGATGATCTACAACACCTCTGATGCGCTCGCATGCCGAAAATTCCCCACAACCTTGAAGCGATTAGAGAGAGAGTGGTACTCTCGCCTTACTCCAGAATCAATATTCTTCTTCGACCAACCCAAGGGACTCTTTATAGCGCACTTTGTTATTAGCTGCATGGCTGAAAAAATAAGTGTTTCTTTATTAGAATTAAAGAAAAGAAACAGAGAGCTACTGAAAGACTTTATCAAACGCTTCACAGCAGAAGCAAGGTCCATTTTCTCCCTGAACTCGTCATTGGCAGTCGCCGCCTTCTGCCACAACGTCGCCCACAAGGACCTGAAGTCCTCCCTCACGAAAAAGCCGGCTAAAGATTTTATCGAGCTCTTAGAAAGGGGTGACAAGTACATCAGAGCTGAGAAAGCCCTTCATCCTCAAGGCTAGAAGGACCCATCTTCTGGGAACAAACAGAAGAATAATAGTGAGGAATGACCCATGAAGTTTCTAAAATACGATGCAGCTCAATGTCGTCCTCCTCCAGCACCACGCTTCGATAAGTTCACTCCCTTTAATGCAAGCATATCAACCATTGTCATGGAAGTAAAAAAGGACGGAATAATCCGCCCTCCTCCCAAGATGACCACAGTTAGCAATAGAAGAAATAGGAACAAATTGTGTGCATTTCACAGGGACACACCACCGACAACTGCCGAGCACTCAAAAAATAACTTGAAGGATTGATTCACTGGGACTATCTCTTCCAAATTGTCCAACAAAATAACAATGTCAAAATCCCTCAACATGGGGGGCTAATAAGCATCAAGAGAAGCCCTCCGAATCTCAAGACTCAGATAACTTGGCAGTATTTCACTCCATCCACGGAGGCCCGATGGGGAGAGATTTTAACTCCCCCTCAAAGCGTTCGTCGGGGAGGCAAACTCAGTACATAACATCCCACCTGCCAAAATCTTAGGGGTCCCCATGTCTTTTTCTGATAAAGATCTAGAGAGCATCATGACGCCTCACTGCGACGCATTGATTATAAGCATTTGCACGACAAATCATGAGGTACGACACATCCTTGTAGACAACGACAGCTCTTGGAACATTCTATTCTTAAATGCATTTGATGGTTTCAAGCTCTATCGAGACCAACTCAAACCAGCAAGCAATACACTCCACGGGTTCTCCGGTGTCCCCGTTCAAGTCAAAGGAATCGTCACACTCGATGTGATAACAGGAAAAGCCCCCATTACTCGAATGGAATCATTAGACTTTATGGCAGTCGACATCAGAGCTGCATACAATGCAATATTTGGTCGTCTAGGCCTAGCGGTCTTTCATGGAGTTGCTTTTGCATACCACATAGAAACAAAGTTCCCCACAATAGCATTCGTAGGCCATGTTATAGGAAGCCAACAGGAAGCACGAGCATACTACAACGCCACAATGGGGGACTCGGTTCTCTTCCTCGACGCCATAGAACTCCTACTAGAAAGAAGTCGCAATAACTCCAAGCCCGTAAACGAGCTTGAAGATATCATCTTAGACAATCCTACCAAGAACTTTCTAACCCGCCAAGCTCTCTGCAACTAGGTCCAAATTCGTTCTCATCAAAATACAATAATAGACTTAAATCCCCCACCTAAAATCACTCCACTCATTCAACGAAAATAAATAGTTCTGCCTAAACACATTGGCGAACCTGAAGACCTGAAGGTCTCCCCTTCTTTCTGCAAAAAAAGAGAAGGCTCACTCCAAAACTGGCAAGTCCTGTAACACCCCGTAATTTTCGAAGAGATATAATATAATATATAATAATATAAAAAAGGGGAATTAAGAGCTTCCCCATAGGAATTCCTATGGGGGATGTTGTGTGAGGATTTAATAAAAATCAAAAATGTGTAATGAGAGGGGGGGCACCTGAAGAAGAGAAGCATTTGCCACTTTGACTTCGTCAGCCACGGCTGACGTGGCCTTTGATGTGGGGCCCGCCCACGTGAGTGAGAGCTTCGGTTGTACACGTGAGAAAAAGAGGTGAGAATGTGAGAAATTAGTCCCATATCAGGAATTGCACAATATTAAAATAATAATAAATATAATAGCCTATGATCCAGAGTCACCAATCCGGTTAACCACCTTTTGAGAGGCAGCCTGTGGTGGGCAGTTGTACTATACTATAAATAATTTGTCTTGTAAATTGTATAAATTGTCTGAGCTTGGGTCAGGGGCATTACAAATGGTATCAGAGCCGACTTTCGACACTGAGTGTGGGGAATGTCTATATAGTCGGGCGGTGGATTCCGGGACTGTGGTGAGTCCTCAATTAAATTCGCGACTGTGATTGATCATGCGGTGGATTTCGGGATCATGATTACTCAGGCGGATAGGAGGGAAGCTCAATTAAATCCGGAATTATGATAGATCGGGCGGTGAATTTCGGGATCATGATTAATCGGGCGGATAGAAGAGCAGATGCTCCACAACGGCTAGAAAGTCGATCATGCACTAGATTGTGCATGCCCTGTGCTCAGCGATGACGCTGATTTCTGAAGGGGGGGTATAACACCGCGTAATTTTCAAAGAGATATAATATAATATATAATAATATAAAAAAAAAAGAAATTAAGAGCTTCCCCATAAGAATTCCCATGGGGGATGTTGTGTGAGGATTTAATAAAAATCAAAAATGTGTAATGATGGGGGGGGGGGGGGGGGGGGGCTGAAGAAGAGAAGCATTTGCTACATTAACTTCGTCAGCCACAGCTGATGTGGCCTTTGATGTGGGGCCCGCCCACGTGAGTGAGAGCTTCGGTTGTACACGCAAGAAAAATAGGAGAGAATGTGAGAAATTAGTCCCATATCGAGAATTGCACAATATTAAAATAATAATAAATATAATAGCCTATGATCAAGAGTCACCAATCCGGTTAACCACCTTTTAAGAGGCAGCCTGTGGTGGGCAGTTGTACTATACTATAAATAATTTGTCTGATATATTATATAAATTGTCTGAGCCTGGGGCAGGGGCGTTACAAGTCTAGGTAAGGTCTACCAAGTTGATCGCCTAGCAGCTCATGAACTTGAAGACCCCGGGGGCAATAAGATATCAGCAGGGACTTGGAAAGTGGAACACCTTACAAACTTCAACAAGGGTGCTTGATGCCCTCCTCCTCTACCAATTTTCAATATTTTCCAATAAAGACCGCTCTCCCTACCGATCACTGCATGTAATAAAGGTCAGGCACTATAGCAGCCGCTTATTTATTTTTTCAATTAAATTTAGTATTATTATTTACAAAATTCTTGTACAATTCGTTGGATGCGAACAATGAGTTAAAATGCCAAGTATACTCCTAAAAATAGAACTAAAAACTCATTAGAAGCGCCTTACGAGACGAGTTTAAAGCCAACACCCGTGGCTCGGAGTAGCTCTAGCAATTTGCGACAAAGCAAATTTAGAGCAAATCGTCATTGGACCTGCTCCTACAACTCGTCAAACCCTTCAACAACAAGTTCGGAGTTCATACACATGGCTCAGAGTTGCTCAGCAACCTGCAGTCAAGCACGTTCAGAGCTCAACTCGTCATTCGATTTGCTCCCGCAACCTGTTAAATTCCTAAATAACAAGTTCAGAATCCATACCAATAGCTCAGAGTTTCTTTAGCAACCTACAAACAAGCAAGTTCATTGCTCAACTCACCATTCGATCTGTTCATGAAACTTTTTAAAACCCTTAAAGACGGATCAGATGACCATAATCGTGGATTGCAGTTGCTCTAACAAACTTGCAAACAAGCAAGTTTGGAGCTCAACTTGTCACTCGAGGCAACTATCACAATTCGTTGGAGGACCCATACAGCAAGTTCGAAGCCCAACTCCCTCCTAAAGTTGCTCCTACAACTAGCTAAGTACAAAAGGACAAATTCGGAGTCCAACCCTTCCCTACAGCTACTTCTATGACTGGCTAATACCGAAGACAATAAATCACAGGACAAGGCACAGGCATGTAAAAGATTTCTTATTTCACAAACAACAAGTCTCGCTACAACTGCAGAAATACAATGAGTCTACGTCTCATGCCTAACCATCGCTACAAAAGTCTTGTAAACTAAACAACAAGCTGTCCTACGAGTCGTCCTTCCAGCTACATGGTACGTGATGTTCCGCCTAAGAGATACAAATTCCCTTATAGGCCTTCTGCTTGCTACAGCTCCCTAGGGCTGCCTAAATTATTGACGATAAAATTCAAGACAAACCTTCCTTAGATGGGCAAGCTCCAAGTCTTTCCAGAGCAGCACCACCTTCACCTGAGCTAGATCCAAATCGATCTCGTGTGAAGCACCGTGCAAACGGACAAGTCCCGGTCTGTCAATCACAATGTATTGTGAAGAGTAAGCTCAGTGTTCCGAGGACCACATTCGGTGTACACAACTGCTTGTCAGCAAATAGAAGAATGGAATTACTTCACCGTCAACGTTGAACAAACACAAAGGACTTCCACTTCAATATTAACAACATGAAGAACACCCACAACTTATTAACCCCAAGTAATGAGTTCAACACCCTTCGCTCAAGCTCTGCCAAAACTTCGTTAATTCCATACAACGAGTTCAATGCCCTGCTCTTCGCTCAAGCTACATCAATAGTTTGTTAACTTCATACAACGAGTTCAACGCATTGGCCCTCGCTCGAGCTCCGTCAACGAATCGTTAACTCTACACAACGAGTTCAATGCATTGCCCCTCGCTTGAGCTCTATCAATAACTCGTTAACTCCATATAACGAGTTTGATGCCTCGCTTGTCGTTCGAGCTCCGTCAATAACTCGTTAACTCTACACAACGAGTTCAATGCCTTGCCCCTCGCTCGAGCTCCATCAATAACTCGTTAACTCCATATAACGAGTTTGATGCCCCGCTTGTCATTCGAGCGTTGTCAAAAACTCATTAACTCTACACAACGAGTTCAATGTCTTGCCCTCTCTCGAGCTCCGTCAACAACTAGTTAACTCCATATAATGAGTTTGACGCCTCGCTCGTCATTCGAGCTCCATCAACAACTCGTTAACTCCATACAACGAGTTCAATGCCCTGCTACCCGCTCGAGCTCCATTAACAACTTGTTGACACCATACAACGAGTTTTATGCCTTGCTCTTAGCTCAAGCTCCGTCAAACACTCATTAACTCTATACAACGAGTTCAATAACTTGCTCTTCACTCAAGTTCCATCAACAACTCGTTAACTCCATACAACGAGTTCAATGCCTTGTCCCTCACTCGAGCTCCATCAACAACTTGTTAACTCCATATAACGAGTTTGATGTCCCGCTCGTTATTCGAACTCCATCAATAAATCGTTAACTCCATAAAATGAGTTCAATGTATTGCCCCTTGCTCGAGCTCCGTCAATAACTCATTAACTCCAAACAAAGAATTCAATGCCTTGCTCTTTGCTCGAGCTCCGTCAATAACTCGTTAATTTCATACAGCGAGTTCAATGTCTTGCTCTTTTCTTAAGCTCCATCAACAACTCATTAACTCTATACAACGAATTCAACGCCCCGCTCCTCGCTCGAGCTCCATCAACAACTCTTAACTCTACAGAACGAGTTCAATGACTTGCCCTTCACTCGAGCTCCGTCAATAACTCGTTAACTCCATATAACAAGTTCAACACCTTGCTCTTCGCTCGAGCTCCATCAACAACTCTTTAACTCCATACAACAGTTCAATGTCTTGCTCTGTGCTTGAGCTCCATCAACAACTCGTTAACTCCATACAATGAGTTCAGTGCCATGCTCTTTGCTCGAGCTCCGTCAATAACTTATTAACTCCATAAAACGAGTTCAATAGCTTGCTCTCCGCTGAAGCTTCACCAACGACTCGTTCACTCCGTACAACGAGTTCAAACGCCTTGATCTTCGCTCGAGCTCCATCAACAACTTGTTAATTCTATACAACGAGTTCAATGCCCTGTTCCTCGCTCGATTTCTGTTAATAACTCATTAACTCCATACAAAGAGTTCAATGTCTTGCTCTCGCTCAAGGTCCTATAACAGCTCGTTCACTCCATACAATGAGTTCTATAGCTTGCTCTCTGCTGAAGCTTCACCAACAACTCGTTAACTCCATACAAACCCCGCTCTTCGCTCAAGTTCTTCCAACAACCCATTATCTTCATGCAATAGGATCAACGTCCAACGCCGGCCTATAATTGTCTTTATAAACTTGTTGGGTGCAAACAACAAGCTGAACATCAACTTCATCGAAGAGTTGTCCCTCAAAACTTGCTGGACGCAATACGTCAACTCCGTCTTAGAATTGCCTCTACAAACTTGTTGAGCGCAAACAACAAGTTCAAATGCCCAACTTCATCCTAGAGTTGCCTCTAAAAACTTGTTGGGTGCAAACAACCCAACTTTATCCTAGAGTTGCCTCAAAAAATTGTTGGGTGCAAACAGCAAGCTCTACGTCCAACTTCGCCTCAGAGTTGTCACTACAAACTTGCTGGGTGCAAACAGCAGATTCAAACCTCCAACTCCATCTTAGAGCTATCTCTACAAACTTGCCAGGTGCAAACAACAGGTTCAAACGTCCAACTCCGTCTCAGAGTTGTCTCCACACACTTTCTAGGCACAAACAGCAAGTTCAACATCAACTCTGTCATAGAATTGCCTCTACTAATTTGATGGGCGCAAACAACAAGTTCAATGTTCATCTCCGTCCTAAAGTTGTCTCCATAATGCTGGTATTAAACAGCAAGTATGAAGCCCAACTATTTTCCAAAGTTGGATCCTACAAGCAGCTCTTCTAGGTCGGTCACGTACCCATGATCCAAGATGGGCAAAACAAAAGGTACTCAAGACAACAACACTCACCCTAAGTCGTTCGACAAAATTCTTGACTAACGAGACACTCAATCGATGAAACAGGTGGTCAATGAAGTGCTTGGTTGAACAAAACACTTGATCAACAAAACACTTGGTTGAACAAAAACACTTGAAAGAAGGGCAGTTGGTCAACACGAATGTTGGACGGCGGGTGAGGAAATTTCATGGCAAAATACTTGGCCAAAAAAACGGGTTGACAAGCACAAGAAGCCATGTTCACCAAAAAGATTCTATTTGTTGATCTATAAACGAAGGTTTATAAAATGAACTTTGTGTGTATATATAATTCCATGCATAAAGAATGAAATTATGCCCTAAAGCAAAGCTCCAAAGCTCCCTAGCTCCCTGATACACAAACTCCAAAGTCAACAAAGCTCCATACTTGACCAAAAACTTCAACTCAACGAGACAGCTTCTAATTTGGCCAAAACTCCAACTCAACTACGGCTCCAAGATCAACAAAAACCCGAACTTAACATCAAGCTTCTAACTTGAGCCCGATGATTCTCCAAAGACCCGAAGGTTGGCCAAAACTCTAACTCGACAGAAGCTCCCGAATTCAGCCACAAATCGAACTCTACAAGAACTTCGATGATGCTCCAAAACCTGAAACTTTACAAAGAACCTCAGAGATGATGAAGACCCGAAATCAACAGGAAGCTTGGCCAAAACCCAACTCCGCACTTGGCCAACCCAACCCGAGGTGCTCCAAAAGTTAGCCAATTAAAACACGACTAAAAAGCTTCGAAGATGATCAAACACAAACCCGATAAAGCTCCTAGCTTGGCCAAAACCCTAGGAACACAAATCCGACAAAGCTCCTAGCTTGGCCAAAACCCTAGGACAACAATGCTCCAACAATTGGCCACCCTTCAAGCTCAGCAAAGACCCGAAATCGACACAAGCTTTGAAGAGCTACGAAGTTAGCTAAACCCAACTCAACGGAGATGGGTCAACTATGAAGGAAGTTGATTGGCAAAGATGTTGGTTGATACTTAGGGTGGTCAACGAGGTGCTAGTCGAACGGAGCTCGTTGGACACCTAAAAGTCCTCGCTCGACAAAGGGGATGGTCAACAAAGCTTTGTGGTCGCCAAAGCCCGAGGTCGACAAAGGGGTTAGTCGCCAAAATCCTAAGTCGCCGAAGCACCTTGGTCGCCCAAAACTATAGCTCGAAGAAGGGGTTGGTCGGCGAAGCTCCTCGCACGGCTACAAACCTGAGACTAGCTCAACGAAGCTCCTTAGTCAGCGAAGCCACGAGCTCGACAAAGCTCCAAGATGGCACACCAACAAAATCAACTGCAAGAAGACAGTCAGCAAGCTCTGAGGTCGGCAAGACCGAAAGTAGGTTGCCTAAATGGTCGGGGGACCTAGGGTTGGCTCACAGCACCTTCACAGCCCTTTACTCGCTTTGTGATGCGTGCAAATGCCTTCGGTGCCCTGCATCCACTTCAAACTGCGTGAAGGCGGGTCCAGAAGGGACGGGTCAACCCGAAACCTAAGCCAAAAATCCAAACCCGCTCCATTGGTCACCCAAAATAGTCGAGCAACCAAGGGCTAGCCCCACGCAATTGTCAACCATTCGACTGTTCAGATCCGCAAGCTCCCCCTTGATGGACCCATGCGATTGTGCCAAGTTGCCGCTTCGCCATTGCATTACCCTGCTCCGCTTCTCAGCTACTCGATCACCCCAATACGCAAGCTAGCGCGAGATCAACATGTGCAATTTTTCCACGTTGCCTCTAATCCCTCACTCCGCTTCTCAGCCGCTCGTTCAACTCAGTGCGCGAGCTCCATCATGATGGATGAGCGCGATCGCGCCACGTCACCCCTTCATCGCAACTGCTCTATCGTAGTGTGCAAGCTCCATCGTGATCGACACTCGTGATCGCACCACATCACATCTTCATCACAGCAGTCCATCACGACTGTTGAACTACTCTGTGGGTGAGCCCATGTTTGATCAACGCACCAGATTGCTTCAAAAATCGCGGCAGATATGATAATTCAATTAATAAATCCCAAAAATGATTTAAAACTTGTAATTTAATTAAAATTTTCTAAATAATAATTATTTAATTAAGAAAATTAATTTAAAATTTTGAAAATAATTAAAATTTGGGATAATTAATTAAAAAATTGAAAAAAAAACAATTATTAATTGGGGGAAAATCATTAAAAATCCGAAAAGATTCTGAAAAATTCCAAGAATATTTTGGAAAAGTCCAGAAAAATATCCACGACCTCTAGAAGCTCCAATTAAGCTCTAGGAATCCTCAATTATCCCTGAAAGCAAATATAGTAAACCAGAACTCCGAAACAAGGAAAACTACTCCCCGAAAGCCGAGAAAATCGCCCTCCTGGAGTGGGGGGCTTATGATAATGGTAAAAATCACTGTAAATTAGGGTTGTACGACCCCAACACAGATATTAAAGATTCTATTGGCATATTAACAGTAATGGTCTCCAGGCTCACTAACACGACATGGGCCGCATTTAAGTCCATCAAAGCGACTAGGCCCGTTAGGAGAGACACCCAGCCCATAGAGCTGTAAGTAAAATCCCTTATCCCCAACAAAAGAGTAACTGCTTCTTTCTCTTAAACGTGTGTGTGTGTGTGTGGGGGGGGGGGATCTACAGAAAATATCAGATTTATATCAATCTTCTAACTGATTCCTAGACTTATAAATACCCTCCCCCCTCCCTCAGTCAGGATGTTATCTGTAATTTGTAATCAGTAAGCATATATTTCTCTCTTAAACACTCTTTTTTTCTCTGGTTTAGACTTGAGCGTCGGAGGGTCTATCGCCGGGGCTAACCCCGATGTTTCGGGCTTATTTGTAGATCCATCGACCGCATCAGCAACCGTCGGTCCTGATCACGGTGCTCTTTCAACGATCCAAATTCAATCTCGAGAGATCCAAACACTTTTTACGGTGATGATCAAAGATTAGATCTTTAGTAGTTTCCTTTAAAATATAGACTCACTATCTTTTTGCTCTCACACCAAAATAAGCAGTAACAGTTCTCAAAAATGTTTTATGTAATCATCATCATGCATTTCATGCTAAGTCGTTAGGGCGGTTCTTATTTCTTATGCATTATTTCATTCTCTCAATTAATTAAATTTTATTTACCTTAAAAAAACAACCAAAAAAAAACAAACATGTATCATGCTTTGTATCAAACTGGGCCCACTGTATCCAATGTTGTAAGTTGTAACTGGACCCATGCCCAACTGCCCGGGCAGTTTGGCCCAAACCTGTCACATTCCAAACACAACTTGACAGTACGGGGCATTGTGGTCTTTGTGGTATGAACAGAAGAAATTTTTTTTTAAAAAAAAAACCTATAGAAGTGTAGAACAAATTCAAGGGGCATTTTGGTAACTTCACAATGCAAAGTCCACTGTTGAACCGACACGACCTCAGACCTTCTAGAAACTGATGCAACGACCAGTCTGTGACTCAAGTGACACGTGTTGAACGTAGTATGGTATGGTTTGCGAAGTAGGAGCACTTACTTTCTTATTGACGAGGGAGGGGCACGGACGGTGTGTTTGTTTGAATTGATTAAGAGAGAGGTTGGCAACAAATCATGTGAGTTGGGTAAATGTTCATGTTCTGGATTTGGTATGTGGCAGGCTGCACCCAAACTGGTCCATCCAACAACAAATTGTATGCATGGGTGACCGCCCTTCCATTAGATTTTTTTTTTCTTTTTTTTCTTTTTTTTTTTTGAAACAATGTCGTAGCCACGTATGCTCACCCAAAGTTCAATCAGTGATCAAAATGATCAAATATTAACTGTATAAGTGGGTTGGACAAGAGGTCGGAGGTTTAAACTTCACTTGCAGGGTTGCACGGATCTCTTAAGGGGTTATTACTGATCTCTGATGGGTGCGAGACTACGACCCTGTTTATTTTTTTTTTTAAAGAAAAATTTGAAATAGAAAAAAATCTTTAAACTATGATAATACTATCATTTAGTTTATAATAGTTTCTAAAATTTAGGCCTTAAATTAGACATTGACCTGGGCTTTCAGCTACATATACATGTAAGGTATTTACTTTACAAAGCATTTAAAAATCTTCTGTGGACTTCATCAAGAAAAACATTCTCCAACTTTCTTAAACTCGTGTAAAATAAAATTGAAGAAGCATACAGAAAGTAGGGGTTCTGCATAATTTACAGTAAGTAGGAACATAGTGTATATAAAGAGTACAAAACGAATAAAATTTCTTATATCCACCCTCACATTTCAGTTATATCGCTCCAAATATTATCAATAATAACAACAATCATCTCTAATATAATATATATATATATATATATATATATATATATATATATATATATATATATATATATATATATATATATATCTAAAATTATAATGGGAGAAGGCCTTAGTGTTATTTGTCAATCTACCAACACGTGCATCGCGCATAACTAATATGAATGAGGTCTCGGGTTCGAGTCCTCACTATGTCAGATTTTTTACTTTAAACTTTTTTTTAATATTAAACATGCATCACATGTGTAAATTACTATTCATTTATCTATAATATAATATATTCACTTACTATTTAATAGAAGAGTTTGTCACAAATAAACAAATTTTAAATTATATTTTTTGTCACAAAAGAAACACCACTTTTATCACGAAACAAACATGTGCATTACACGTGCAACTCCAAATCTATTTTTGAACCCGTGCATCGCACGTATGCATCAAAATTTTTCCTTCTTAATTTTAAAAAAATGTGTGTATTGCCTGTTCTGCTCCATTTTTTTAAAAAATTAAGGCATTCATCACACGTGTTATTTAGTGTTGACTTACATGTATCGCATGTTTAACTCCAACTATTTATCAAAACGTGCATCGCACGTGAAAAATACTACTAATAATAATATTATAATGGGAGAAGGCCTTAGTATCATTTGTAAATCTATCAACGCGTGTGATACACATACATAATTAATATGAAAGAGATTTCAAGTTCGAGTTCTCACTGCGTCAGAGTTTTTGTTTAAAAAATTATATATTATTATTAAGACGTGCATCGCACGTGGAAGAAGAGGAGTTATCATTTGTAAATCTATCAATGCATGTAATGCACGTTCAGGTCTTAGATTCAAGCTCAGACTACGTCTAAATTTTTATCTTAAAAAAATATATTTATTAAGACGGGCATCACATGTGTGAATTACTAGTATATATAATGGGAGAATGCCTTAGTATCATTTGTCAATCTAAATCTATCAACGCATGTGATGCACATACATAACTAATATGAAAAAGATCTCAGGTTCCAGTCATCACTATGTCAGGTTTTTTACTTTTAATTTTTTTTATAATGTGTAAATTACTATCCATCTATTTATCTATCTATAATATAATATATTTACTTACTATTTAATGGAATAGTTTATTACAAATAAACAATTTTTAATATATTTTTGTCAAAAAAAAGAAACAGCATTTTTGTCACCAAACAAATTTGTGCATCGCACGTACAATTCCAATTCTATTTTTCAACACGTATACATCAAAAATTTTCCTTCTCAATTTTTAAAAAAATACGTGTATACCCGTTCAGCTCCATTTTTTTAAAAATTAAGACATTCATCGCACGTTCTAATTACTGTTGACTTACACATACCGTACGTTTAACTCCAACTCTATATCAAAACGTGCATCGCACGTGAAAAATACTAGTTGTCATTAATGAACAGATAAATACATTCAGGCTTCACGCTTTGACTGGATCTACATTTCCCAAGTGTTTGTATTCATAAATATTATCATGTCCAATTAAAGCTATCAACTGTCTAGTACTCAAATAAATTGTGTTCAATCAATATTGTACATTTGTTGGTCTCGACCATTGTTCATGTTCCATATGAGCTCTGCCACCGAACGAGCACATTTGGCACCAGAACCAGTATCAAAGATCATTCATAAGGTCATGAAGATGCTTAAATAGTCAATTTAAGCAATAATTACTAATTAATCGAAGTTTTATCCACCAATGATGCCCAGCTGATGGAAGACGAAGGCTAGGATCAACATGAAGATTGCAAGCATTAATCCAGGCTTTCCAAGTAACCAGTTCTTCGTCTTTTTTAAGGTTTCGATGCCTCGTTGTGCTCTTTCTGCCCAACGCATCTAATATATATTTAAAAAAAAGTATATCAGAAAGATATATAATACAAAATCTCCATAATCCTTGTTCAATTTCAAGCATGCATGGCTAAATCCTACTCGGTTTTATTCTATCGGATCTCTTTTGTACTGGCTTTTATTTTATCAGATCAACCCAACTTAGTTGCGTGAAATCTTTTATTCAATCTTGAAATTTATATAAACTTCAGAACACAAATCGAGAAATTTATGAAAAAATTTATGCTTTTAAGCAAAAATTATAGTGACAAAAACAGTTTCTGATTTTTCTGAAATGCTAGAGCAGAAGAATGTGAACATGAACAGATTATCTAGGGAGGATTATGTACCATCTTATCCAAGTCTTCTGGCGATAATGACGACATGGTTTGTTGAACTTTTGCAGCATCCTCTTTTGAAAGTTTCATTCCATACTGCTCACTCATGTTAGCCATCATTTCTGGGCTTATGTTTTTCATCATAGATGTAAACATCTGCAAATTGGTCACATGTACGAGAATTAAGTAACATCATAACTCCGCTATAAATAGAGGAGACAATGCTCTACACCAAAAGTTGTGGAATGCAGAAAGTAGACAAGAGGGAGCAGGAGGTAGAGACTTCGGCTTGTAAGGCTTTTTAGCGGGGCTAAAACTTATATCCCCAAACATGGATCTCCTTTGATTTGATTTTTAAAAATAAAGAAACATTAAATAATAATTATTAGTATAGATTGGAAAATACAAATTTTCAGAAAAATATCAAATTTTGATCAAATAGATTGTGAGGGGGAGAATGATTTTTGATGATATATGAAATATTTATGGGTTCGACGGTCTCGGATATTTATTTTTTTTAAAAGGCAGAACTTTATAAAATAATTGTTTTCAATTATGCTTATGATATCTGGGCTGACTACCTATGCACAAAAACCACACATTGGCCCACTTTCATGATTACATTTTCCAGAAAAAGTGTAAGCTGGACTTTGCCAAGAGTAAAGAGCTTTGTAGAACCCTGGTAGCCTAATGAACTAGAAATATAAACCTAAAACCAGGCCTACTTTAATTATTAACTACAGTACCTCTCTCATAGCTGGATCTTTCATTGAATTTCTCAAGCTCTCTTGCAAGTCAGTATTTGAAGTTGGAAAACTGGATGGGACATGACCATTTACTGAATTTGAGAACAATTCACCAGAAGAACTTCCAGCTGCAGATCCACTTTCTGATGTCCTAGTCCTATCATCAGTTGTAGCACTTGAAGAAGGAATGCCATTGACATTCATCGAGGAGGCAACTTCAAACATCTTTCGAAGCTCTTCAGGAGGCATCATGCTCATCCTATCAGTTGCCATCTTTATCATTTCCGGTGTCATTTCGGGGAATTGTGAACCCAACACTGACCCATTTTCTGGTCTCGAATTGCCATCTTTTGAAAAAGTATTGCCCTTAATATTCATTGATGAGGCAACTTCAAGCATCTTTTGAAGCTCTTCAGGAGTCATCTTGCTCATCTTATCAGATGCCATCTTAATCATCTCGGGCGTCATTTCTGGGATTTGTGAACCCAAGCTTGAGCCACCTCCACTGATGTTTAGTGCTGGAACTTTTCCATTGAAGGAAGAAGCAACTTCAAGCATTTTCTGAAGCTCTTCCGGCTTCATCTTGTTAATCATATCTGTGGCTGTTTTAACCATTTCAGGTGGCATTCCTCCGGCACCCATAGCTGCCAGTGTATCAGGATTTGCATTTGAAAGATAGTTTTGAAATGACCTGGCAAATAGATATCCAGAACAGATAGTACTAATGAGGATATTCCGTAGTCAACCCAAGTTATATAGCATGTCCATTCATTTTTTATTTTTGTAATAAGAAGAGTACTGATTGCAAAATAAGTAATGAGGTTTATCACATAGAACCAGTAAAATGTTCGTTCTATTGCAATTTAAAACCAAGCATTCGGATAAACGAGACACTTACACATGAAAGCTCCCGAATGCAACTTATTTATACATACTATATACTACTATATAATGGAAAAAGAAGGTGTAGATTCACTGGTTGGTCTCCTCCCTTCGTTTGTGACTATATTCTTTTAAGTTTGTGTGATCACCTTGAGGATTGATGCTAGGTGTAGAGAAAAAATATAACAAACTAATAATGTAGAAGACTAGATATAGAGAAACTATGTAAAAATATTTAAGAGAGAAATCAAGCTCATCTATCCAACACATACATTGCATGTGTCCATAAATGTGGCAGAACTTTAATATGTCCTGGAGCATATAGCATTCAGAGATGAAAGTGATTTTGCATGTGAAAACTACAAGAGCGTAAATCTACCTCATGGCTTCTGGATTATCTCTCAAGCTCTTTAAGCACTCAGCATCAGCAGAAGAAGCCCCACAAAAAGGCCCACCTTTTTTAGAGATCTCGCCAACTTCAGCTGGTTCGGACACAGAATATTTTGCAGATGAAATGCTGGGACTTTCTAAACGAGTTGGATCGATCTCTTTTTCGTTTATTTCTTCAATAACTAAACCTGCAAGGTTGTGAAGTTTATTCCATTTAGAGACAACAAAAAATCAAAATAAACATTGAACAATTTGGGGAAAAAATGAGAAAGAAGAAAGAAAGAAAAAAAAAACATACGTCTTGATCCATGCTGATTTCCAGCTTTCATTAACTTCTCATTTGCATTTCTGCACCAATATATGTTTATGTAACTATCACTCACATTATAATATAAAGTATTCAGATGTCCTTTCTAAATAGACACGATATCCAGTACGCTTGGTGGTAAGCTGTACCTGAAAACTTCTGCAATAGTCTCATCCTCAGGAGAAATTTCGTGTGCACTTCTCAAGTCAGAGACAGCAGCCTGGAAAATACAATGATTAGGCAGTGAGAGATGATATTAAAAAGAATTTGCATATCATTAGTCATCATCATCATATGTTTAGCTTGTTTATTAAAAATAAACCCTTAAAGATGACACAATTTAACACTGAGGAGGCCCAGGATAGGCAATAGGGATAATTTCTACAAAGGGAGATGTATCGAATACAATTATTTTCATATGTTAAAGCTGCTGACAGAGAAGATTTCTTATTTTTGAAATGCCAATGTGATGAATACTGGATAATAAAAGCATAACTTACTTCTAAATTTCCTAGTTCCTTATATGCTTGACCTCTCCGATAAAAAGCTTTGACATTCTTCGAGTCATACGCCAGAACCTGAAATGAAACAAATAGTTTCATTTAGCTTTGACATTCTTCAAGTCATCCAGTTTCTAAGCTGTCAATCTAAGAAGCACATACACGTTATGACACAACACACTGACATGAGGAAATTTTTGAAGAACTACACTAGAAAAGCCACTGTCGTGTCACATTCATGTATCCAACACGACACAACTACCAAATACAAGTGTCTGTGCCTGTGCCTCATCACTGCCAATTTAAGCAGTTCAACAATAATGGAGAGCATTTGCAAAAAACAATAATGGAGAGAACAGAACTATCTTATAACGGAGAGAACAGCACAACCCTTTAGAAAAAAAACTTAAAATATAGTGTTGTGAAAAAGTTGAGAAGAATACTAGCTTAGTAAATTGGCATGGATCGAACTTATGGATGATGAGCCTAGTTATTCGAAATTGTTGAAAGAAAGGAACATATATAAAATACTAGAAATCAAAAGTGGAGATATAACAAAAAGTTCTATGATTATTATAAGGGAACAATTAAGTGACAGAACCTTCTGTATCTTCAACGAATGATGAAATAGTCCTATACATATTTTGCCATGTTTTGTTCCTAAATCTTGAAAACAGTTGTGTAATCAAATATGAGAAAGAAACAAATAACTAACAATTAATGGTTCAGAAGAGTGAAATTATTGTGCCATTGGGCAGAGATATTTACTGCATAGGATTCATTGTTACTTCAGTTTATGTACTACTATGGATTTGTAAAATTCTTTTCTTCTTTTTGGAAATAGATTTGTTTTATCTGTTTTCAATAATTATGAAAGGAACACTTCAATAGACTAAAAGCTTTGTGATTCAACAGGTAATATGCATCATGGCCTCTCAATTGTATTTGGTTTCTTTTTATTATTTGATTATAATTACCAAAGGTAATCTGAATTTTCCTATGTTAAACACAAAATTTTGGGCAAAACTCTTCGCTGCAATTAACCTAATCCATCAACGGCTTTGAATCATAATGATGAAACTCTACAAGAGCTGGTAAGAAATGTGATTTGTGACTTGAAGATGATCGATCTAATCTACCCTATGTGCCAGATACTTTTTTAACCTAAAAAATTGTTTAAGAAAATACTGTTACCCTACCCTAACAAGGATAAATTTTACCTTGTAGAGCTAAACAAACAAAACAAGTAGAATAGTAGAAAATTCCCAATGAAATTTTTTGAAATGACAGGATACATTTTTTTTTTTTTAAATCTGTATGATGCACAAGCTTATATCAAATCCATAGTTTCCTGTGTATAAATGAGGTTTTATATATTACTAGCAATAATGTGTGCGATGTTGATGTAAACTTAACCCTAAACAGAGAATTTTCAAGAATATTAAAAGATTAAGTTTACCAACATGTAATGCCGATTAAGTTAGAAATTAAAACTACTACTTGGTTTGATGGATTTTCGAGAATTGAAATAAGTTTAACAAGCCAAATTAAAGATTCAATTCTAACAATTAATAATTATACCTGAGCGTTCTTAGCAAGTAAGATATTCAATAATGATTCGTACACTAATTGGCAAGTAGAAGCACACACTCAATATTTGCATACGACAATAAATTTAGATAATATTCTAGAGACGACATGCGGTACCACAAATAAAGAAGAATGGAAAGAAATTACCAGGTTCGATGAACGTGTTGCTACTGACGAAGGAAGAAGATGTCAGTTGTCACAATCAATAGCACTGTACTCCTCAGCAAATCATTCTCTTTGATATGAATATTCGGGTTAGGAATTGAGTTGAATTTGGGGATTAAGGTTTAGGATTTTGAATTGAAAATTTAGGGATTTAGGGTTTAAGATTCTGAGTTGGATTTGGGGAGTTGGAGTAGGGGTGGTTTCGGTGGTGAAGGGGTAGTCGGGGGGTGCTGGCGGTCGACTTCAAGTTTCGAGGAAGGAGGATGGTGCTGCGGTGATGAGGGAGGTAGGGTTCGGATTCGGGTTCGGGTGCTTTGGGGTGAGGCAGCAAGCAGGAGGTCGGCGATGGAGTTGCGGGATGGAGGAGAAAAGGCCAGGGCTGTGGTTGCAGGAGTGTGGTTGCTTGGTTGGTGGTTGAAGAAGGTTGGTCGACGGGATCAATGGCGATGTTGGACGGAAGCTGAGATCGGGTGACTAAGGGTTCAGGTGGAATCAGTTTGAAGGAGAAAGAGAAGGGGCTTCAGTGGGGGTTGTTGGGTTTGGGTTTCGGGAAGGAAAAGAAAGAGAAGGAGAGAGAGGGAGGGTATTAGAGAGATTAAAATAAAATTGGAAATTTTGGGGTGTAGTTAGACCCTCTCACAAACCTTAATAGTTTCTTAGGATTTCTCACAAATCCTAATGTTCTCTTATGGTCTCACACACAAGAGGAGAATGAGTAACAACTCCACACAATAATTTTTTTTAATCAATAATAGCATACCTTCTCATTATTCTTAAGGCCTAAATATAGGCTCAAAACAAAATCTCAATACAAATCTCCAAAATATTCTAATGCTAATAAAGAGTGCAAACCGCAAAACTACTACATATGGTTAAAATGCCCAAAAACAAATAAAATTTGTTGAAATAAAGAAAACTATGCAACTGGAATAACCATCCTAGACAATGTTTGCGCTGATAGAAGCGCCCAAATCGTCTGGAACTGATGTCATCATCAGATGCACAAGCTTATCTATTTTACACTCTATTTTGTTGTTTGTGTAATTTAATTTAACATTTAAACTTGAACTTTCTCCTATGTTTCAAAAGCAGCAATTTTGCTAATAAAAAAATGTATGTGTATACTTTTTGTATGTTTTTATCTTTATCATTAAATGTTAATAGATTATTACAAAAACTTCAAATTTCTTCTTTTTTTATTATTATTATTAAACAACAAAAAAGCATTTTTCCCAACTAGTTGGGGCCGGCTTTTTTCATTATTAAAAACAAGTAACTATCTCTTAATGATAAATAAAATATGCATCTATTTCTCTTAAACCATAAATAAAATATGTAGTGTACATGCGTATATACATATATATGAGCAATGCTCCATTGCAGACCACTGAAGCCGTTGTTCGGAACAACGACTTCGTATATACAACGGCTTAGGTTATATTCGGAACGACGACTTAGGTTTATAACCTAAGCCGTTGTTTCAAACAATGGCTTAAGTGGTTTGTATACCCGTTTGCACGGGACCCGTTTGCAATAGAGCATTGGTCTCTCTCTTTCTCTCTCTATATATATAGCTATGACCATGTGAGAACTCTTTCAGTGAGAACCAAGTGTGAATTTTTTGGGGATATAAATTGAAAAATCCGAACCATTCATTTTGATCTTTTCATCTAAATTAGTCTACGAATGAGAAATCAAGTCATTTGAGATTTGTTTGTCCATGCATTAAAATGTTACAAATTGTATGGCTGAATATCGTTATTTTTAATAATGACTTGATGGATGGACAAATGAATATCAAATGACATGATTTACATATTTAGACTGATTTAGTCATTCTAAACAATATGAACGGTTCGGATCATCCATGTGATGGCTACGGAAAAAGTTCACACAAAACTTATCGTGAGAACTAGTTCTCACATGATGATCACTATATATATATATATATTAGATTTGCCCTTGGGCACGTACCTACGGCACGTCTTTGGAACGATGCAAAACACGAAAAGCCCTGTAAACAGTAAAACAACAATTATGTAGCTCAAATTTGAATAATATGACAATAATTAGTTGTAAATAAAAGTCCATGTTTCCACTAGTATATGTTGAAAATTAATTATAAATGGGGGTGTAAAATCTAACTTATTAGAACTTTTATGTCTGGAAAATGATGAAATTAACTGTTGAAGAGATATTTACTATTTTCAATATAACATGTGCAATAAAAAAAAATCTGAAAATTTACAAACCTGAAATCTTAAAATCTAAATTTCTAAGTAAATAAAGAAAGAATGGGAGATAGAGATAGGGAGAGAGAGAAAGAGAGAAAAAGTGAAGAGAGAAGAGAGATAGTAATAAAGTAATGAGTTTTTTAGTTTTGGGGGGGAAATTTTGGTTTGGGGGTTTGAAAATTTGGGAGGAATAATGTGTTTTGTGAGAATAGATTTGGGTCTTTGATTTTGGGGGGATTGAAGGTGAGCCACTTGATAGCTTTCTTTGTGTTTTATTATATACACACACACACACACACACATATGAGAAATGCTCCATTGAAAACGTACTGTAGCGTGGAAAACGTGAAAACAAGCCTAGGCCGTTGTTGGGAACAACGGCCTAGGTTATAATGCATTATGGTTTCACGGGTTTTCACAACATTTGCGTTTTCAATGGAGCATTTTCCTATATATATATATATATATATATATATATATATATATATAGAGAGAGAGAGAGAGAGAGAAAGTCCCCTTCCGTTGTGCACTAGGCCTCCGTGTGCACTCATGTGCACTCGGTCTTCCCACCTTCGTATTGACGATCCGAACCGTTCACATTGATCTACAAATCTAAATTAGTCTAAATATGTAAAATCAAATCATTTGAAATTCATTTGCCCATCCATCATGTGATTATAAAAACAACAATTTTCAGCCATACAATTTTGTAACACTTCAATGGATGGACAAATGAATTTCAAATGATTTGATTTTACATATTTAGACTAATTTAGCTGTGTAGATCAATGTGAACAGTTCGGATCGTCAATACGAAGGTGGGAAGACCGAGTGCACACGAGAGAGAGAGAGAGAGAGTGTGTGTGTGTGTGTGTATGGAACCGTTCTCAAAATAAGCTTCTTGAAAACTCCATACATAGTCATCCTATGGAATATCCCATCATTGTAATCTAGTTACATATAAAGATGATTAGATTGTAGGTGTGGCTCGGCCCAAAGCTAGTAAGCTAACTTACTAGAAAGTAGAACATGGGGCATAAGAAACAATCATTTGTGTTGATTTGGGTTTTAAAATGAAGGCTTACAATCTTTTGGATCAGTTGAGTGTAGTAGGTTAAGCTTAGCCCTCCAACACGTGTCAAATAAGACTTAGATGAAGCTTTACACATGGATTTAAGGCCCATGTATAGCACGATAAAGGCCCGTGTAAAGACCCATTGTAGGACTACATGCATTTAAACATGAAAAATGAGTATGCAATTGAGTAGAATAAAAAACTGAATACAAAAGGGCTCTACTTGGTTCCCAACAAGGCAAAAATATAATTTGCTATTATGTCAAATTGTTAGCATGCTATATGATTTACCGCTATCACATTGTTAGCATGTTCTATAATACTAGAAACATTTAGGTGTGCTTTGAATGACATTTGGGTCTTTAACAGTAGCAATTTAAACTTCAAATTCTAGTAAATGAGTACTAGCCAAGTTATTGCCTAAGATCAATTGTTACGGAAACTATGCTCGTGTTGATAGAGTTTGGTGTAGAACTTTATCAATGTTTGAATTTAGATGGGTATGTCTAACACATAAAAGAAATGCGACATTTTATTATTGTTTGAATGTATATGTAGGCATGTAGCACAATTAGGTTCTCTCGGCAAGGCACGAACGGTAGGCCCAGTCAGCTTAGTGTGAACACAATACTATGACAGGCTCAAGTCTAAACATACAAAACTAATCCCATGGGCGATGGGCCATTGCAAGCCTAGGCTGGGTTTGGAACTTGGACTAAAAATTTTGGTGGAAAAACCTTTAAGTTATTGTTTATAGGATCCTACGCACCAGTGGTGGTGGTTTGAGAGAATGCATCCCAAAGAACTCCTTGCATGATTTCCTTGAAAAAATCATGCAGAGAGTGTGCATATCTCCAAGTGCCCGAACTATATCCAGTGGGAGCTACTTGTTCATAGGAAATCATGTGAACCATGATTAAAAAGACGTTTTTCCAGAGACAGTAACCCCCTTAACGGAAAATTGAATAAATAGATGACATAAGAATAAAATAATTTCCAATTTTTAAAAACTACTATTTAACAAACATACAATCAACATTTCTCACTTCCCCAACAAAATTAGTTTCCCCAACTCTGTTTCTTTCTTGTCCTCCATCAATCCTCAGCTCTCTCTCTCTCCTAATAATGGTCTGATCAAATATCTTTTGTGATTCTTGTATTATAGAGGACTCCAAAAGACTCCTCTAGCCTACTTGAACAAGAATATAGACGAACATTACAAGGTCAGCAACTCTTTTACATAACCCATTTTACTTTTACATTTCTTATACCCATTTGTAAATTTATTTTCTTATTTCATATGCTTTCACATAACCAAACACAAAATATCGCCTTGCAAATTATAAATGTGTTGTAGTTGGACTCCTTCCATACCTCATCTATAAGTATTATAGAACTCTACAGATAATTGATGATTTTAATTAAAAAATAAATCTTTTCTACTCAATTAGTTAATAACTATATTATATTTATATTTTCATTTTATCTCTTTTGAAAGTACATGGTAAAGAAAGTACATCAAAATAGAAAGAGGAAATGATGTAAAACATAATCCTAGATAGAGAATTTCCAAGAATTTTAAAGAATTAATTTTACCAACATGTAAGGAGGATCAAGTTAGAAATTAAAATAGTTAATCGGTTCGATGGATTTTCAAGAATTTAATTAAGTTAACATGCCCAATTAACGATTCAGTTCTAACAATCAATAACTATATCCCTAAGCGTTCTTAGCAAGTAAAAGATGCAATATTGATTTAAACTCTAATTAGGCAAGTAGAACACTCACTCTCAATATTTGTGGACGACAGTTAAATCAAATAATATGATAGAGACAATAAAGCAATAATACAAATATTTGAGAAGTGAAAAGAGTATACCGGGATTCGAAGCAAATCGTGCTAGAGCCAGAAGGTTGTTGTGGTCGGTGTTGGCTGCGATGAGGGAGGTTGTTGTGCGAGCGGTGATCGAAGGGATGGCCAGGTGCTGTGGTGGTCAGAGGCCGGGTTGCAGGCGTGGACCTGTCAACGGCAACGGTGGAGATCGGGGTTGGGAGCAGTCGGCGGACTTGCAGGGGCTCGCTTCGGGATGGTGGCAGGAGAGGCGATGAAGGGTTTCGGGGATGGGTTCGGTGTAGAGGAAGTTGAGGATTAGGGTTTCGACGTGGGAGAAGGGGATTGACGGCGGCGTCGAGATGGTTCAGGATTGAAGTGAATCAATTTGATGGTGGAGGGGACAGAGGTGGTCGACGGGGCTGACGAAGGAGTAGGGTGTGGGTTGTTCGGTTTCGGGAGGAGAAAGGAAGAAGGAGAAGGAGAGAGAAGGTCAGGAGAGAGGGAGCGGCTGAGGGAGAGAGGAATTAGGGTTAGGGTTAAATATTGATTTAGGAATTTGGGGTAGTTTTAGAGTTTATCACAAACCCTAAAATTGGATCTCAATTGTATCACACAAAAAGAGAGATGAAGAGCAAAACTCAATACAATATTTTTTTTAAAATCAAGAATGGCATAACTTCTCATTAATCTCAAGGCCATATATAGGCTCAAAACAAATCTTGATACAAATCTCAAAATATTCTAAAATCTCAAAAATATTCTAATACATAAAAGAAAATGGTGCAAATTGTAAAACCACTACATAAGGCTAAACCTTCAAAATAAACTAAACAGAATAGATGTCCTCATCAGGAAGAGGACAAGCAGTAAAAGGCAATCGCAGCTATAGAAGCAAACGGTTGGATCAAAGGTCAAATATTGATTGAGCAATACACAGACAAGACAGTTGCAACTAGATGCTAGAGATGCAATAACCGACATATCTTTTCCAGGGTTAATTTAAGTAAAATATGGGCAGAATTTTATGATTAAAGTATTAGTTTTTTAAAATTCTCTTTTTATATACCTCATCAATAAGTATTATGGAACTCTAAAGATAATTGATGATTTTAATAAAAATAAATCTTTTCTACTCAATTAGTTAATAACTATATTATATTTATATTTTCATTTTATCTCTTTTGAAAGTACATGGTAAGAGATCCACAGTCGTCATTGTTTAAAAAATGCATATAGCAGTTGGCCAATTCGCTGCAGTCATCGATTGGTATTTTTTACCAATTTAATATATAAAAAAATTCAAGCAGAACTTAACTTTGCGTCGCACGATTTTTATGATTTTTTATGATTTTTTTAATAATTAAAAACTTTATTTTAATTTTTTTTTTAAAGTGGGCCCCTCCGTTGGACGCAACTTCAAGTTGCGTCCAAGGAGTTCCCTGTTGAATTTCATTTATTAAATTGTTAATTTTTTAAAAAAAAGTCGTCGGATGCAATGTGAAGTTGCATCTGACGATTTAAAAATAATATTTTTTCGAGCGACGGAACTCGAAGCTGTCCTTTAAATTATGCATAATTCTCATATCCGCTCTCATTTATAGCAATCTATTGTAGCAAAATATGCAAAATATGCATATTTAGCAAACAACTGCAGTGATATTTTTGAGAAAATATGCATATTATGCATATTTAGCAAACGACTACAGATGCACTAAAGAAAGTACATCAAAATAGAAAGAGGAAGCGGACAAGCAGTAAAAGGCAGTCGCAGCTGTAGAAGCGAACGGTTGGATCAAAGGTCAAATATTGATTGAGCAATACATAGACAAGACAGTTGCAACTAGATGCTAGAGATGCAATAACCGCCATATCTTTTCCAGGGTTAATTTAAGTAAAATATGGACAGAATTTTATGCTTAAAATATTAGTGTTAGAAATTCTCTTTTTATATACAAGATTGCTCATATTTTATTAAGTAGTATGATGTTTGAATTAAAATGATTTATATGAAATTTCAATGGACTCAAGTTTTGAGGCTAAACTGATAATGCATCATTACTATTCCTGATATTGTATTTGTTTTCTTCAATCCATCACCAAAGCCCAACTGAATAGATCATAACTCATAGAAACAAAGCACTGCCAATATTGAGCCTAAATTTTTTAGAGAGGATAGCAAAGTGTGCACGTAAGATATATTGTAAAAGAAAGATAATGGAGAAGACACGCACTAAAGAAAGATAATAGAGAAGCAATAAACGTCAGTGGGAAATGAATAATGGCAGAGGAAATTCTTAACTTGACCCAGTTAGAGGTTATCTGATACAGCAACTAAACTGGAGCATGAAACTCTACAGGAGTGAGAATGCAATCTATATCCACTTTTAATGTTCCTTAACTATGTATTGAAAACTTAGTTACTTCTAGACTAAGCTTAAATTTGCATCTGCGTGATACAGATCTGTCCGCTACAAAGAATAAAAGGGATCCAATTTGTTATGTAAAGTAGGAGACACAGCTCTTACACTAATAATTGCACAAATATACATATAAAAAATAAAAAATGCATAGCAGACATAAAGAAGAGTTGTTCCATCCCTATAGACAGGACAAATATGATAAAATTATACCATCTTGCTCAGTAAACATCAAGAATTAATTAATTATTGGATTAATAATTGTGGCAGACCATACCTCTGAACCTTCTTTGATGCAGTCCTCAAATTGCTCCATTTTCAGGTAACATGACATTAGATTAAGTGAACATTGCAACTGAAGAGTTCCTCCTTTAGACGAGGAAATATCTGTCAAATTGTTCTTCGCCTGATAATGAAAATTCAATCAGAATACTGGTTATCATATACAAATTTTCTAGATTGTCTAGGACTGTAAGTATATAAAGGTATAAGTTAAAAAGGTAAAGAAGGTATGCACATACAAGAAGATATTTATTAGCAGCAGCATGATATTTCCCATGGCTGTGGAGCTTGTTCCCCTGAAAGAAAGCAAATATAAAATCACTAACTAATTATAGTGAAATAGGAATCAAAATATTACATTACAAAGAACACAAACCATATACATGCAAGAATCATATATGTCTGGTAACAATTACGTATTAGAGAATTTGAGAAGCAATGAAATTGTTACATGAGGTAGCATCAAATAAAAATAAGTCAAGCATGCAACAAAAATAAACAGAAACCCAAATTGCAAGATGAAGCTATCTGATTTACCCAACATTACTAATCCTAGAGGTCCTTTGAATAACAATTGAGCCTGTATGAATCTTTTTATGGTTCCTAAGCTACAAGTGGTATCCTGCTACATTTTTTATCAAAAACTTGACTGGCTGACATGTTGCCACAAAACAATCTCGCAATCAGGTCTGTGAAAGGGTCTTGATAAAATCCTATCAGATCTAGCTAGCATTAATAACATGCTCTTTCTACACAGATGTATAAGATTGGAAGGGGCCAACCTTCAAGACTAACCATGAAGAATATCAGCAAAGAAGAGATTCAACATGCTAAAACAAAATTCTTTATATGTTTGAGTTATCATAAATGAAGCAGGTGAGGTGGTGTCAGAACATAATTATTAAACAAATGTGTACCATTCCATCTCACCTTAATTATCATCCATAGTGTCTACTAAAGTAGTCAAGAAAATGTTTTGTGTATGTGTATTTGCTGTGAGCATGAAAAATATAGGGTGAGTGTGACCCTGTAGCAACCAGAGGCTATACTAATAGGTACTGTGCACTCCTGATACAATGTCATTGTAGCTCCTGCTCTCTGTCTCTGTTCATGTGTGTAGATGCAGGAGTTCAGCAACAATAGGAGGAAATTTCTTTCTCATAGTGCTAATCTCACTTCAAGTTCATAACCAACTCCATTCAAAGTAATCCATATGCCATAAAACAAGACAAGATAAAAATTAAGAGGTTAGAACATATTTCAGTCATGGATCAACTAATTACATGAAGGATTTTCTTTCTACAGCCCTGCATATATTGCGTAGTTTCCTTTTCATCTTCATGTGTGTGTTGTATATGTACCACGGTTCTTATGAGATTTCATTATATTATCATGCCCATATGGTAATGAATATATAAATAGCATATTACCATATTACCATGACAAATAGTTACACCCTGGTCCTGTGGCATGTACATTACTAAACTGATGTTGCTTAGGCTCTGATTGATATTTTCGTAAGCAAAAAAATTATATGAAGACGTGTTGAGAACAAAAGCGCTGTGAAGAAAAAACAAATTTATGTCAGATTTTCTCACAGTGCAAAAGCAATTTTCCAAAAAGCTGAGAGCATATTTAACGGGTAGTGAAAAAGAGAGAAAGCTCTAGTACTGGAAGATTGGTTTTGTTAGTGGCTAAAGGTTTCAAGCAAGTTCATGGAATAGACTATGATGAGACTTTTTCTCCAGTTATCATGCTTAAATTCATTCGGATCTTGCTTGCTATTGCAGCATATCATGATTATAAAACCTGGCAGATGGATGTCAAAACTGTTTTCCTAAATAGAAATCTTCTCGAGGATGTGTACATGACACAGCCTGAGGATTTTGTCACTCCAAAGGATGCTGGAAAAGTGTGTAAGCTGCAACGATCCATTTATGGGTTAAAGCAAGCTTCCAGAAGCTGGAATCTTCGCTTCGATGATGCAATCAAAGAGTTTGGTTTCATCAAGAAAGAAGATGAACCTTGTGTCTATAAGAAGGTTAGTGGGAGCACAGTTGTCTTTCTGGTGTTGTATGTAGATAACATACTACTCATCGGGAATGATATCCCTACCTTACAGTCTGTAAAAACTTTGCTAGAAAAATTCTTTTCCATGAAGGACTTGGGTGAAGCTACCTATGTATTAGGCATCAAGATCTATAGAGATAGATCATGAAGATTGCTTGGCCTGAGTCAGAATACATACATAGATAAAGTATTGAAACGTTTTAATATGCAAGAGTCAAAAAAGAAATTTCTGCCTACATCGCACGGTGTGAGTGTCCAAGGCCCAAAGTCCTTCAACTCAAGCTGAGAGAGACCGCATGACTAAGATTCCATATGCATCTGCAATTGGATCTATCATGTATGTCATGTTATGTACTCGTTCACATGTCCCATATGCTTTGAGCATGACGAGCAAGCAGTGTTCTAAATGGCGTCTGCCTTGGACACCTAGGCGCTCAGATGGACGAGAACGAACCGCCTTTACATGAGGCGGTGGTCTAGGCAGTTAGAGGCGATTAAGCGGCCGTCTTGTTGAGTAGGCGTCCGTGGTGCCGATCAGGCGTCCGCCTGATGTCCAACGCTCAGGCGTTTTCTATTTTTTAAAATTTTAAATACAATACAATAACACAAAAAAAGAAAACTACTATTAATCTATTAATATGATATAATATGTATGGATCTTTAATAGTAGTCGAATTGTTTTTACTTTTTTTTGTATTATTGGTGATGGATTGCACATATTACACCTATTACACATATTAAAATAGCACATGTTACACATATTACACATATTGGCATATTGCACATATTACAATTGGACAATTGTTTTTTTAATTGCACGAGGAAGCTTTTTTTATGCATAAACACTTTTTAATTACACATATTACACAAAAACATGATGAATATTTGCAATTGGATTGCATGATTATACTTACGATTAAAGAATAGGGGCTAAAATTAACTAAATTGACAAAATAAATTTAACCGCCTAGGCGCCGCCTAGGCACCCTAGGCACTAGGCATCCTTTGACCGAACCGCCACTGCCTAACGCCGTTTACAACCTTGCGAGCAAGTATCAGTCAGTTCCCGGTGAGAGTCACTAGACTACTGTCAAGAACATCCTTAAGTACTTAAGAACTAAGTATTCATTCTTGGTATATGGAGCCGAGGAAGAGCTTATTGTAAAGGGTTACACTAACGCTAGCTTCCAGTCCGATAAGGATGGCTCCAAATCGTAATCGGGTTGTGTATTTTGCCTAGATGGTGAAGCTGTGAGCTGGAAGAGTTCAAAGCAAGAGACAGTAGCTGATTCTACCACAAAGGCTAAGTATATTGCTGCCTCCAATGCAGCAAAGAAGACTGTTTGGATCAAAAAATTCATCACTGAACTTGGCATAGTTCCTAGCATTGTGGACCTAGTGGGCCTCTATTGTGATAACAATGAGGCCATTGCACAAGCTAAGGAGCCTAGATCTCACTAGCGATCCAAACATATACTTATGCGCTTCCATCTCATTCAAGAGATCATCAATAGAGGAGATGTGAAGATATGCAGAGTACCGACAGATGATAACATCGTTGACCCACATGATATATAATCAGGTAGTAATAACATGGCATCAAGTAATGGGAAACACGACTCCCTTCTGAGTACACATACCTATATTGTCCACTACTAAGGTCTTTCCCTTAACCTCGGCTTGGTTACTTGTTATTATTATCAAACAGACATATACGTGCACAAAACAGGGCAATAATAACATGGTACGAACAAGGGACAGGTTCAGATCAGACATAAACATGCACAGGTGACAGACAACTCATAGAAGGCTAAGACAACGAAACTTTCAGTTCTGGACAGCAGGATACTACTACACCAAATCTGATATTCCCGTTGCCACAAACATGCGAATCTGGATCCGTCAAAAAATCTAGAAAATAGACTCTCGACCGAATCCAGCACATATATATAAGTCATATAATAATTGCAGAAACAGGGCTCAAAATAGAATTATATGCAGAAAACGTGTTCAGCCAGAAATCACAAGGTTCTGCACAGCGAAAGCATGAGGGTCACACTAGGTCTATAGGCATTAGATGTATGTCTGATTGGCTCTAGTGCAAGTGGAAGATTGTTGGTGTATGCCCTAGAGTCCAGTTGTGTATTGGCAGTACTAGTTTACATTGTATAATGACATTTATTTCCTATTGAGACTTTTTATTGTGAATTAAATGAACATAATAAAGCCCTTAGAATAGTAAGTTCAATGTCATGAGATATCACTCCCTGTTTGTAACACTAGAATAGGATTTTAGTATTACTGTCGATGCAATGGGAAGCTACAGGATCACACTTAGAATGAATCGAAATTGGAATTTTAATTCATGAGATGAATTTAATTAGGAATCCTAGTAAGACTTGAACTCCTGACATGGTTGGGTAATTAATTAGATTAAATGGACCAACTAAAGTTAGAAGCCCACACATGAATCTGACCCAGGTCAGATTGTGAGTCCAACGGCCTCATCACTCTCTTAGGGTTGATTTTCTGCATCTATATATACGATATATTTCGGTGAAAAAGATACACGAGAAAACCCTAGTTGTCACAAAAACTGTGAGAGGAAGATCGTGAGGAACATTCCCTTCTTGCAGCTAACACTGCGGTATGAAGGGGAGCTTGATTTGATCCGTTTGTGTGGATACGGTAGAGGCACTATAACCTTACAGTGCTATGGTTGGCATATTTTGAAGACGCTAGATCGATCTTTAAGGTACAACTCCTAAACATGATTTATTATTTTCGCATGGATCCATGGCTAGATTTCGATATTTTGTGATTTTAATACGGCCTGTGTCGTGCCTCTCTCTACATTCTAATTGTAATCTAAATACAGTCTGCGTGTCGTGTCTTTCTCTCTACACTCTAATTGTACATTCTTTTCTTTATATATAAATGTAATCTCACTGTGGAGGCAAGAAACAGACAACCATACAAGGAAGTCACTAGGAAGCTGCTCGGAGAAAACGCTATAATCCCAATGTTTGATTATTGATACCCTCATTGGCTTGGGACCTATGCTGTCAAAATCGGATTAATCGGCCGATTAATCGTTATTCGGCTTATAACCGATTAGTTTTGGACCGATTATTGGATTTTAGAAAATCTGGGGATTAATCGGCAATAATCGAGAATAAATGGGTATAATCGGCAATTTTAGATATAATCGGGATTAATCGGGCTAATCAAGTACAATCGGCTATATTGCATAAATTTTTCAAAATGAGAAAATAATATTTTAAAAAATTACTACAATTATTCGCAAACATACAAATGTTATTCTCAAACATACAACCATTCGCAAACATACAAATATTTTCTCGAACAAACAAAAATTGCTACAATTAAATTTCTCACATACAAAAAAAATAGTGTGTCAGTGTGTGTGGCAGTCAGTCCAAGAGCATCTCTTAGTCCTGTTGAAGAGAAGATTTGACACCTTGAATGCCCGACGAATGATTCTAACCAAGCACTAAAAATCTCATTGTCAGAGTCGACTCCTGAAAGTAAAACGATTGCATAGAAATTAGAAGAACATAAGAACAACATTCAGGAGGTATGCGTACTTAATTAGTGACGTTGATTAAACTTGATATTTCACGTGTTAATTTGTCTTTAAAAACTTAATATCTTCTTGATCACACACACACACACACACACACATACACACACACACACACACACGATTTTTCCGATTTAATCCCCGATTATCGGATTACTCACTACACTAATCGCTCCTAAACCGATTAGTTCTGAAAACCGATTTTAACTGCATAACTTGGGAGTATAAATGCGTTAGGGGCCACACCATGTCACATATTTTATGCTTTTATGTTGTATGAGATGCATTGTTTTTTTTGTTACATGCTAATGGATAATAGCTGGTGAGATAAATTAATAAAAATAATAAAATCCCTCAAAGTAAATATTACGTCATAATAAGATACCTTCCAATGCGTGACACTCATCTAAGCTAGGATCGATTAAGTGTAGGTCTGCCAAAGCATGGTGGCTTTATCTATCCTGTTGAGACGCGATGGGATAAAAGTAATATTCAACTGCCAACCACTGGGTATGACTTAACTGGTTAATTCAATAGGATTGAAGTTTGGAGGCATGGAGTTGGGCTTTAATCTGAGATAGATTAGAATAAATGTTATTCACCCAACTATCCAAGAGTTGCATACGATGTAATTGGAAAGTATTTCCTACCTAAATAACTGAAATTTTGGTGATCAGCCAAAGCTGACTCAGAACTAGGTAAAATATGGATCGTGGCCTACTAGAAATCTTACGATGGGATTTTCCGAGTCAATGATAAGGGTCATTGATTTGAATAAAAATAGTAGGAGGCATATTTAATAAAAGACCTTATTAAATATTTCATTGTCATGATACACACTTTGCATATTTCTGTTGATGGTTACCTTATTGATTTCTGTTATATATTTCAATAACATGATATTTACTTTGCATATTTCTGTTGATAGATTACCATGACATCCAACACATCAAATAACCTATCATTACGATCTGTTCTTGAGAAGGACACTATTTGGGGCAAATTTCCTAGACTGGTACAGGATTCTGAGGATAGTCCTCAGGCATGAGAAAAAGCTGTATGTTCTAAAGCAGCCTATTCCTGAGCCACCTGCTGCAAGTGTCCCTCACACCGAAAAGGATGCTCATAAGAAGCATCAAGATGATGCCTTGGACGTTGGTTGTCTCATGCTAGCCACGATGAACTCTGAGCTTTAGAAGCAACATGAGAACATGGATGCCCATGATATGATCGTACACCTCAAGAAGTTCTATCAAAAGCAGGCTACGCATGAGAGGTTTGAAGTCTCAAGGACATTGTTTAAGAAGGAAGTCGTGTTGGAACTCATGTGCTCAAGATGATTGGGTACATAGAGAACCTTGAAAGGCTTGGTTTTTCTTTGGGCTAAGAGTTGGCCACTAACTTGGTCCTGCACTCATTGCCAAAAATTTATAGTCAATTCTTCATGAACTATAACATGAATGAAATTGACAAACCTCTGCCAGAACTACTAAGCATGTTGAGAACTACTGAGCAGAACATTAGTAAGGGAAAGACCATTATAATGGTCTAACAGGCCAAAGGTAGGGGCAAGGACAAAAAACAAATTAACAAACCTAAGGGCAAGGGCAAGGCAAGGGGAAGGGGAAGGAGAAGGACAATTTCAAGCCCAGCACTTCTGCCTTAAAACCTAAGTGTGGGGTGGCCAAGGAAAGCACATGCTTCCACTGTGGTAAGACCGGGCATTGGAAGAGGAACTGCCATAAGTATCTGAAGGAGCTTAAAAAGAAGAAAGGAAGTGAGACTTCTACTACAGGTATTTATGTTATAGAAGTCAATTTATCTATTTCCGCATCTTAGGGATTAGATACTGGATGTGAATCTCACATTTGTGTAAATGCACAGGATCTCAAAAGGATTAGACCATTGGCTAAGGACGAAGTGGACCTACGAGTTGGAAATGGAGCAAAAGTTGATGTTTTAGCTGTAGAAACTTGTCATTTATCATTGCCCACTGAGCTTATCATTTGATTTAGAGAACTGTTATTTTGTGCCTGTTATTAGTAGGAATATTATTTCTATTTCTTGTTTGGACAAGAACGATTTTTCATTTATAATAAAGAACAAAAAGTATTTTATTTATTTGAATGATATCTATTATGGTAGTGCACAATTGAGTAACAAACTTTACATTCTCGACCTCAAAATGTATGTCTATAATATAAATACTAAGAGGTTCAAATCAAATAATACGAACTCAACTTACCTCTGGCATTGTCGTTTAGGCTACATAAATGAGAACCGCATATCCAAACTCCATAAAGATGGATTCTTGGACTAATTTGATTTTGAATCATATGAGGTATGTGAACCTTGTTTGTTGGGCAAGATGACAAAAACTCCATTCACTGAAAAAGGTGAAAGGACTAGTGATCTTTTAGGTCTCATACATAGTGATGTCTACAGACCTTTTCACACATTGACTAAAGGAGGTTTTCAGTACTTCATTTCATTCACTGATGATTTCAGTAGATATGAGTTTGTGTATCTAATGAAAGTATGAAACATAAATCGGAATCATTTGAAAAGTTCCAACAATTCAAGAATGAGGTACAAAACCAACTTGGTAAAAGTATTAAAGCTCTTCGATCAGATCAAGGTGGTGAGTACTTAAGCCAAGTATTAGATGATCATCTAAAAAAATGTGGGATAATATCTCAACTCACTCCCCCTGGAACATCGCAATGGAATAGTGTCTCTGAGAGGAGAAACCGAACCTTATTAGACATGGTTCGATCTATGATGAGTCATGCAGACCTTCCAAGCTCTTTCTGGGAACATGCTCTATTAACAGCTGCTTTCACACTTAACCGTATTCCACCTAAAACGGTTCAAGAGATACCATATGAGATATGGGCTGGGAGATGTCCTAGTGTGTCTTTTATGAAGATTTGGGGTTGTGAAGCCTATGTAAGGCGCCAAGTCCCTGATAAACTTGGTCTCAAATCTGATAAGTGCTTCTTTGTAGGATATCCCAAGAAACCCAAGGAATACTATTTCTATAATCTTACTAAAGGCAAAGTATTTGTCGCATGGACTGCTGTGCTCCTAGAGAGAAAATTTGTCTCCAAAAGAACCAGTGGGAGAAAGATAGAACTTGAAGAAATTCAAAGTTCGCAAAGTAGTACCGAACCAATGGTGGAAATAGAGCAGGCTCCACAATCGTTGTAGAACAACAACCTACTCAAGTAGCACAAGGCCTACGTAAGTCTAGTAGGATACCTCATCAACTTGAGAGAAATAGATTTCTCATGACTCAACATGGTGATGTACTACTCATGGATCAAGATGAGCCTACAACTTCAGAGGAAGCTGTAAAAGGCCCAGACTTTGAGAAATGACTCTGATACCACTATTAGGTTTCGAGGGCAATCACAGATTAAATACACAGCGCAAAAAATTGACAAAATATTGAAACCTAGCCATGGATCCATGCGAAAACCATAAATCGGGTTTAGAAATTATACCTTAAAGATGGATCTGGTGTATTCAAAATATGTCAATCACAGCACTGTAAAGGTTGCGGTACCTCTACCGTATCCACACGAACGGATCAAACCAAGCTCTTTCTCACGCCACAGTGGTAGCTACGGGAAGGGGATGTTCCTCACAATCTCTCTCTCATAGTTTGTGACAGCTAAGGTTTTCTTGTGTATCTTTTCCACCGAAATATATCGTATATATAGGTGCAGAAAATCAACCCTAAGAGAGTGATGAGACCGTTGTACTCACAATCTGACCTGGGTCAAATTCATGTGTGGGCTTCTAACTTTAGTTGACCCATTTAATCTAATTAATTACCCAACCATGTCAGGAGTCCAAGTCTTACTAGAATTTCCAATTAAATTCATCTCATGAATTTAAATCCAATTTTGATCCATTCTAAGTGTGTGAACATGTAGGTTCTCATTAAGTTAACAGTAATACTAAAATTATATTCTGTATTACAAACAGTGAGCAGTTGCTAGCAATACATCACTGGTACTCAAATAACAGGAATGTCAGTGATTTGACATAACTTATCTGTAACCAATGTTACCATGTAGTCTGGTCCTTTTACCCAGATATCTTAATTGAACACAAGGCATAGAGCGTGTCACCCTTGCATAGTTCAATCTTTGATTTCTTGATGTCTAAGTAGACTTACTAAAATAAATGAGCTCAATATCTCATATTGACTCATTTGAGCACGACCATGCATTTACGATCTCACTCAATCAAGGGGTCTGAAGATATCGCTCATATTATGTAGGAGGGACAATTCCTATCTAAGTCACTCACATTCTCTGTATGATTTGTAGTATATCCAATAGTCGACTTTATAATCACCTTATTATAAGCAACATTTGACGATATTAAAATATATAATTTCTCATGTAGGAAACCGTAGTGACTTCAAGTCAAAAGACTGTATACACCATGATCACTGTGAGAACCGCTTATGACACTCACGTAAGAATCCATGCAGTGTTCTCATGGTGGGTCAGTCCAGTACATTATTACTTTAATATGTACACACGTGAATACTTGATATCTCATATCCATGATCCGTGAGAATGGTCAACAGTACGCACACACTAGTCTCTATGTATTATCGTTGTCCTAATTCACAATAATACTTAACTATGAATGTTTAATAATAGTATTCTGATTTCAGCCAATAGAATTTCACAATCAAGTCATGCACTTAATATCCTATGACATTGAACTTACTATTCTAAAGGACTTTATTATGTTCATTTAATTCACAATAAATAAAATGCCTCAATAGAAAATAAATGTTATAATACAATGTAAACTAGTAGTGTTAATACACAACTGGCCTCTAGGACATACACCAACAGGTTTATGCACAACACACACTTCCCTCAGTTACCAAACACCTATTAAAATGGTTTCTAGAGTTCAAAAAATGTTCTTAACTCTAAAAACAATCACAATATAACCTTAATAAGGGGAATCTCTCAATTATGATATGTGCTTTGTTGAATAATATCCGTAGGCAACTAGCCATTAAACAGTAACAAATACCTCAAATACATATTAATTACAAATTTCTGATTATACCATAATCATATTTTTGCAAAAAATAAAAAATCAAACCTCCTGCTTGAGCATCTGAGCTGCACTTATTTCATAAGAGACTTGAGCATTCGCATGGGCCTTCATAGCTGCAATCTCTTCTGGCTTAGCTTTAGCCACTTTCTCACCAATCTCTACCATATCTTCAGCTCTCGTGTGTTTTAACTGTTCTGCAGCACGTTTCAGATCTTCAGGCCTCATGGTTTTCATACTTTCTGATGCTAATCTCAAAAGCTCGGGATTCGACATCATCTGTAATATTATTTATAAATCAACCACAACTTTTTCAATTTATGCACGTAAAGAAAAAATGCAATGATAGAATAGACTTGTGCTAAAAATATTTAAATAAGGAAGTGAATGATTGTAATGTAGTGGAACAGCAAGCAGTTACAACTACAATATCGGAAAAAGAGGGTAGTTGGTCAGGGGCATGACTCCCAATGTGTAGGTCTAGTTACGAAATGGGTGCAAAAGCAATAGTTGGAAAAATGCCCCCAAATTGAGCATACAACTATACTGCCAAAAACATACCCAAAGAGGATATACCAGAATGCAGTTGGAAATACATGTAACATTGTAACTAAACAATAGTTCTCATACTTAGTTGGAGTCGTAACTATAGTAGTTGGAGCTAACATAAAGGAAATACCAAGCTATTCTATTAGTTTGGAGCTACATAAAAATAATACCCTGCTATTCTAATGACACTCAACCACTCACGCACCTATGCCAAATTAGTTTACAAACTTAACAGTTAACATATCATAGTTCTGAATTAGGTAAACTATGGAGTAACTTATATTTCTCAGACAAAGCTGAAATGGTGAAATTCAGCAAGCTAACAAAGTAACAAGACAAGATCAAGAACTATAAAATAGATCAGAAGCATAGCATATGATGCAGAAGAAATGAAACGTATGTCCCAAGTGTTTTAAGTTTTAACATTCTTGCCAGCATGCACGATGCATGTCTTTGTATTCTCTTTTATCCTAAGAAGCACAGGCATAGGCATAGACACACTGACACTGACACGGACATGATGCGGCACGACAAACTAACGAAAATTTTGAAATGCTACATTAGAATAGCAAACGTTGTCCGATTTGTGTGTCAGACATGACACGGCTACCAAGCAGAAGTACTCGTGCTTCTTAGCTCCTCTTATTTCTTGGCAGGTGAGGGGTGTGTGTGTTGAGTAGTAGCATAAAGTTGGGAGGTCATGTTCAGAAAAAACAGCCTTTCCTACAATCCAAACTACCAACAGTTCACTATTCTCAAGACTGAAAATGTCAAGCCTCAATGCATTACTAATTTTTTAAACATTGCTTCCCTCTTTGTGTATAAACACAGATGTTTTAGTAGAAATCAAAGCATCGCTAAATCTATGAGTTAACCAACAGACTACAAAAGTTCAACTACATCTGCCCATCAATCTTAAACAAAGCACCAAGCAAATTACCTACCACTCAAGTTAAAAAATGGCATACTCCAAAACCACTATAATAACCAACAATTTCCAACATATACAATAATTAATAATTTGATGCAGGGATTTTAACATGTATACCCCTAACAAATGTTTGAATCTAATATTTACCTCCCACAAACTTGTATTTTCAATTTACTCTCACAATGCTCTAACCATGTTTTAGTTTCCCCTCAAGTTAACACTAATCCAAATTGAGAGAATATCCTGTCAGATTTAACCGGATCTACCTGACTTTAACTATTACGCTCTCTTCATTTCTCCATGGTCCACCAGAACAGACGGAGAGGCAAATATGAAATGAGACCCATATCGTTTGTTAAAGAAGAATTATGAAAATGCACCTTTCTCGGGGTAACTTTACGAAATATATATGTCAAAAACCCTTTAATGAAATGAAAAACAAATTCACGATCAACCCTAATTCTGATATATCTAGAAGCAAATTCCTGATTCTAAATAGACTGATCCAAAAGAATCCAACTTTTTCTCAATAACCAGCCTAGATCAACTTAATCAACCAAATTTCTCGATCAAATCCAAAATTAAAAACAACAAAATGGGGAAGAATTCAAAGAAGATTGAATTTGATGTTGGATCCTGGCAAATTCTTGGGGGATCAAACTATCTCCTCTTGAGAGAGCGTCATCATTTCGGGATCCTTCATTCCATTATACATTATTATAATTATTATAATTATTATTATCGAAGAAGAAGACAACATATCTTTTTACAACGAAATCGGAGTTTGAATGGAAGTGGAAAATTTATAGTGGGACAGAAAAAGGTTGATTTTAATCAGATCCTCGGACAAGACCACTTGATGTATTGCTAACTCAAAAGACTTCTGGCCTGAAAGCCCTGAAATTCCAGATGTAGACATCTGGCTGAAAGTCTTGAAATTCCAGACGTCACCAGGGTAGTTATCAGACATGCATGTAGTTGATAAAGACATGAGAAGAATGATGTCTTCACGTGAAAGAATGAAAGTGTGTTGGCGGGTTTCTGCAACTCTTAATAATAGCAAGAATCCAACATTTAGGCTATGTTTGAGAACGAAGTTAAGTTAGGACAACCGGAGTTCTCTCTCATAACTTTAACAAATTGTAGTTATCCTAATTTTGGCACGTTTGTGACTCGTTTTGGAGTTAAAGATAACTACAGTTACATTACACAAAAAGGTGAGTAAACCATAGTTATCTAAATTCCACTCTTACCTAATTTTTATTAACTTTGAAGATAACTTTAAAAGGAAGGTAATGGTATAACTACCAAAGTTAGCATGTCTTGGACCTCCAAAGTTAAGAAACTTTGGTTATCTGAACTTTGCTCCCAAACATGGTCTTAACTCAAGACATTGTAGGGTTTACCCTTCGGCATATACAAGTAGTCAACACCGTTCATTTAATTAAAAATTATAACAAAAAGAATGATGATATTAAGTTAAGTTTGCTAGTAGAGTTGCAGTATCAAACACTGATCATAAGAGATTTACGGATGAACAATTCGATCTGAGTGTGGATTTCTTGTATAGAGATAAGGTAAAGAGCAAAGCCTGGTGGTGTGTATATCCATTTTCAGATAATATGGCAAACTACAAAATTTAAGGTATGTCTTCCTTTGTCTAAAAGGCTTAACTAATTAATTAAGAAGAATCGTACAAAACAAACAACAGTTCACTATTCAAGCCTCAATCTTTTATGATGATACAACATAAAGAATAATTCGAAATTGAATGAAAAAACCAAACAAATTCTCCTCTTTTTACCCAGATCCATCTGCAATAATCTAAATTTTCCCAAAATTAGCCCTAAATCAATCAAATCAACCAAATTCACAACAAATCCAAAATTAAATTGACAAATATGGGGGGAAAACAAAAAATAAATCGAAACCTGTTGTTGGATCCTGGCGAATTCCTCAGGAGGGATCCGACCCATCTGCTCCTGAGCGATCCTCATCAGTTCCGGATCCATCATACCATTATACATTACTATAATCAACAATAATCGAAGAAAAAGAAGAAGAAGAAAAGGAGGGATTTTTTTATCGAGATCGGAGTTTGATGGAAGTGGACAAATTTAGAGAGAGATGAAAAAAGGGAAATGGCAATTTATTTAACAGATACTACCTTAATATAAAGGAAAAAAGGGTACGAGCAATGGGAATATAAATTATCTAATATAAATATAAATTATCTATCTTATCTCTACTTATTTTAATGAAAGAGTCTTTATATCTCTGCTATTTTCTCTACTATTTTAATGGAAGAGTTGGGATCTGTAACAAATAAATCCTAATTTGTAATTATATAAACACATATAATACACGTTCAAACTATATTCAACAAATGTAAATGTGCACCGCACGTGTAGCCCAAATCAAAATATTCAAATATAAACTATTTTTTTATTCAATCCATATTCATTTAATTTGATAACTTTATTTTTTTTAGACGTGCATCGCACGTACATTATACTAGTACTATTTTAATGGGAGAGTTGGACTTTGTAACCAAACAAGCCTAACTTTGTAATAGGGTTGGCAAATGGGTCAAACGGGCCAGGTCGAACCCGTCCGGGTTGGAAGAGTAGGGTGGGTTCGGGTCGGGTCCAAATGTTAACCGGGCCAGGCCAGGTTGGTTTTGCAAAATGTCGATCCGCCCAACCCATGAACCCATTCGGGTCTAACCCGGGTCGGGTCGGATCGGATCAAGGGTTGGCCCGGCTATTTAAAATATATTTTATTGTATTTTTTAACTTCAAAAAATAAAAAAATCGTACATTTTATATTAAATGGGTGTGAACAACAAAATTAATTGCTACTCAATTAGCTCGCCTCACCCTAGCTATTTATAGCAAACTCTATCTTCTCACTTATCTCATCTCACCAATGTGAGACTAAATATATTTTGATTTTAAATTTTGAAATTTTTTAGTCCCATATTGGTGAGATGAGAAATATGAGAATGTGAAGTTGGCTACAAATAGCTAAGGTGGGGGTTGTCTAATTGAGTAGTGGCTAGTAATCAATTAATTTTGATGTCCACACTCATTTTTCTAAATTTTGATAAATTTTGGAGTATATCTATATGCATACATACCTATATATCTATCTAATAAAACACAAAGAAAGCTATCAAGTGGCTCTCCTTCAATCCATCAAAAATTAAAGGTCCAGATCTAACCTCACAAAACATATTTTCCCCCCAAAACTTAATTTCAAATCCCCCACCCAAAATAACTCCTTTATTTATTTAATTTATTTTTTTTCCTTTCTCTCTCTCTCCCTCCCTTTTCTATTCAAAAAAATTAAGAAAAATAAAAATTTATTTTTTTAAAAAATTAAAAATTAAAAAACTAAAAAAAGAAAAACTTCAAAAACTTTTAAAAAAATTCAACAAAATCATATAATATGTTTTTTGCTCTGTGTTTGCTACTTCAATTAATTTGCTGGACCTTCAAAACTTTATATGATCAAATAAGGTGTACCGTTCCGAAGACGTGCCGTAGGCACGTGCCAACGGGCAAACCTAGCACACATATTTTTTTCGATATATGTATACATATATATACATATATTTGGCACAAAAAGAATATTAAAAAAAATTTAAAAAAAATCAAATAGGTTGAAATCCACAAACCCGCGGGTCACGGGTCGAGTTCGGGCAGCTTTGCGGGTTGACGGGCCGGGTTGAGCGGGTTGGTATTGAGATTTTTCCAACCCGGGTTGACCAGGTTGGGATAACGGGTCCGACCCGAACCCGAACTGGGCCAAGGCGGGTCGGGTCAAATTGGGCGGGTCGCGGGCTGACCCGACCCGGTTGCCATCCCTACTTTGTAATCAAACAAATCCGTGCAATACACGTCCAAACTATATCCAACAAATATAAGTGCGCATCGCACATATAGTCCAAATCAAAACATTCAAATATATTTATTTTCATATTCGATATATATTCATTTAATTTGATGAATATACTTTTTGTAAACATGCATCGCACGTACATTATACTAATAACTATAACTATAACTTAACTATATATATCTATACACTAATTACATTATATTATGTTAATACCACTTTTGATCCAAGGGTTTTTCTCATTTCTAAATTTTTTTTAAAAAAAACAAATGTATCCATTCTTTTTCCAGCCAAATTTTAAATTGGAATACTATCTTAATGGGGGAGCTGGGCTTTGTAACTGTTGCCGCTAAATTTGGTGTGGGGACAAACAGATAGTATTTGTGGATTCTTGGAAAACTTTGAATAGCAAACCTGTGTACCTGTTCCGTCGGTGTTTGACGCTGACTCCGGCCGTACACCTGCAAAAAGTGCGAGACACCGGGGTTGTTCCCGGTGACGCACCCTCTGACGCTCAAGTCAATAATCAAGGAAGATTATGAAAGAGCGCAAAAACTGGAAAAAGATTGATTACTTCTCAGTGGAGATGGATGGGGGGTATTTATAAGCGCCGCTGGGATCAGATTAGGAATGTAATCCCCCTGTGGTTAGATAAGGAAAGTAATCCCTAATCCCCAGTGAAGGGATAGATATGAATCAGGGCCGTTGATTAGGATTTAACCAGAAACCCTAATTCTATCTCTTCTGGACTGGGTTCGATGCGGGTTGAAACCCGCTCCCAGTTGAGGTGGATCCGTTTGCGGGTAAGTGGGTCTTCGGGGAAGATAACCAGTACCCGCTTCAGACCCGTTGGTAGGTGAAATTACCATTTTACCCCTGAGCTTCAAGATTCGTGCCCAATTTGGACGGTTCCGATTTGACCCCATTTTTAGCCATATCACGAGCCTCCCACTCCTAAAGACTGAGTTTGATCAGCCTTTGAGGAGTAGTTTAGCTAATTTAATGGCTAGTGGAGTTGTATCGGAGTCAAAATGGAGGGTTTTGAATCTAGAAGGGGGTAGTGAGGTGATTTTTCAGGCTTGTAAGCTGTTCTTAAGCTTCTCTGGATGTCTGGCGGTTTTTATCTATTTTTTCGGATTATCTATTTAATTTCGCGATGCATTAACCGGTCGTTCGGGGGTCTTAACTGCGTATTCTAGGTAATAATTGTTCGTTCAGGGGCTTAAAAGCGCTCCCCTGAATTTGTAATTATTTTCTAGAATTTTTAGTTAATTTTTCAGAATTTTTAGTAATTTTTTCGCAATTTTTAAATAAATAAAGCGATTAAAATAAATAAAAATTAATTTTTAATACCGATTTATGGCGTGGCGCAATCTGGGCCCTTGATCAGCGGCGAGCGCGATTTTCTAGGCGATCAGACGATCCGCGCTTCTCGGCAGATAGTTTCTTCATTTACGAGGGTCGGTTCTTCGTCTCCTCGGCTCGGCTACTCGGCGCCAAGCTCGGAATCAGCCGAACTACGTGGCATGATCCTGAGCGTCCATCTCAGCACAGATCCCAAAAAAATGCTATATTGTCATTTAGTGGGCGTGGCAAGATCTGAGCCGTCTATCATGACGAGCGCGCTTTTTGACAAGATCCAACGGCTGAGGATGGTCGGCAGGTTTTTTCTCCATATTCGAGGGTCGGTTCTTCGTCCCCTCGGTTCGGCAGGTCGACACATAGCTCGGAATTAGCCGAACTACGTGGCGTGATCCTGAGCGTCCATCTCAGCGTGGATCCCCAAAAAATACTATCTTGTCATTTAGTGGACGTGGCAAGATCTAAGCCGTCCATCATGACGAGCGCACTTTTTGGCAAGATCCAACGGCTGAGGAGGGTCGGCAGATTTTTTCTCCATATACGAGGGTCGGTTCCTCGTCCCCTCGGTTCGGAGGTTTGGTGCCTTTAGCCGAGGCCTGGAGTTAGATGTTTTGAAGAGTCTTGGCTCTGAAGCGTCGCCTCCCTCCGACCCAGAAGCTCGGCTGCTTAGCCAAGCTGTTCAGTAGCTCGGCTAGGCAGACCGGTGGCAGGCAGCTCGAAAGGTGCACGTGGTCAGATCTGAAGCGTCCATCATTGCGTGAATTACGAGGGCAGGATTCAGATCACGAGAAAACATTATTTTTTCGTTTTGTGAGCGTGGCGCAATCTGAACCGTCCATCGTGTCTTGCCACGAATTTTGGAGAGATCCGACCGTGATTTGTCCTCGGAAGGATTTTTCTCCATATACGAGGGTCGGTTCCTCATCCCCTCGGTTCGGAGGCTCGGTGCCTTTAGCCGAGGTATGGAGTTAGACGTTTTGAAGTCTTGGTTCTGAAGCGTCGCCTCCCTCCGACCCAGAAGCTCGGCTGCTTAGCCAAGCTGTTCAGTAGCTCGGCTAGGCAGACCGGTGGCAGGCAGCTCGGAAGGTGCACGTGGTCAGATCTGGAGCGTCCATCATTGCGTGAATCACGAGGGCAGGGTTCAGATCACGAGAAAACGTTATTTTGTCGTTCTTTGAGCGTGGCGCAATCTGAACCGTCCATCGTGGCTTGACACGAATTTTGGAGAGATCCGACGGTGATTTGTCCTCGGAAGGATTTTTCTCCATATACGAGGGTCGGTTCCTCGTCCCCTCAGTTCGGAGGCTCGGTGTCTGTAGCCGAGGTATGGAGTTAGACGTTTTGAAGTCTTGGTTCTGAAGCGTCGCCTCCCTCCGACCCAGTAGCTCGGCTGCTTAGCCAAGCTGTTCAGTAGCTCGGCCAGGCAGACCAGTGGCAGGTGGCTCGGAAGGTGCACGTGGTCAGATCTGGAGCGTCCATCATTGCGTGAATCACGAGGGTTGGGTTCAGATCACGAGAAAATGTTATCTTGTCGTTTTGTGAGCGTGGCGCAATCTGAACCGTCCATCGTGTCTTGACACGAATTTTGGAGAGATCCGACGGTGATTTGTCCTCGGAAGGATTTTTCTCCATATACGAGGGTCGGTTCCTTGTCCCCTCGGTTCGGAGGTTCGGTGCCTTTAGACGTTTTGAAGGGACTCAGTAGCTCGGTTGCTCAGCCAGGCTGTTCGATAGCTCGGCTTGGCAGACCGGTGGCCGAGTCGTGGACTTAAGTGATTTGAGGAGTTTTTGCTTTTCGAAACGTCGCAACTCTCCGCTTGACGCTTTGGCTTCTTAGTAGGCTTTTTAGATTCCCAAGGAGGCCCAACATCATACTGGGGTTATAAGCTCTCACTCCCCACCCCCAAGTTCATTTCACCTTTTACTTCAAACTTTTACTTTCACTCTCTGCGCTTTCTGCTAGCGGCGACTTTTACTCCAAGGCGGTGACGTTAGCTGTTGCGTGGGCCAGGCGATTTCTGGTGAGCTTATTCCGACCGTGAACGTCACTTCAAGGTCAGTCTACTTGCCTTATCTTTTTTATAGAGATGTCAAGGGTGAACTCGGGGAGTGAGGCCTCGTCCTCGGGCGATAGTGGTGCCGAGGAGAGGAGGCAGATGGAGATCCGAAGGAAGGGGAAGCAAGTAGCCGAGCCGTCTGTGGCCGAGGTGAGGAAGGAGAAGAAGAAGAGGAGGGTAGTGACCCAATCTCCCGTGGTCGAGGTGATTGTGGAGAATCCGAGGCAAGCCCCTGAGACGGGCCGATACCCTTGTGTACTGTCCGGGCACGCTGGGGTTAGGCTGTACGAGGGCAACCTCATGAAGAAGGCGATCATCGGCCAGTCGGAAGTTTACGAAGAGAATAACCCGGTTCTGACTACCGAGGCAGATGAAATTGGATCGGTGCTATCCGAGAGGGACCTGCTCCGGATCAGAAAAGGGTTCGCCATCCCTCCGGAGTACAAGATAATTCTCCCCGGTCCTGGGATGCGAGCGAACTCCAAGCTGTCGTCGTCGGATATGTGCATGTTCGACTACGACTCTCTGAATGCCGGACTACGCTTTCCCCTGCACCCCTTCATTCGTTTGGTCCTTGGGTGGTACTGCCTCGCACTGACCCAATTCATGCCGAACACATGGCGTCATGTGAACGCCTTCCTGCTCCAGTGCTGCAACGCCGAGGTCGAGCCAGATCTGACGGTCTTCCGAAGTATGTATCGGATAAACCGGATGCACAAGACCGAGCATCGATATTACCTGGCACCGAGGAAGGGTGTTCGGATTATAGAAAACCCGGACTCGATCAAAGGCTGGAAGAAAAAGTTCTTCATTTTGAGGGAGTCATCGATGCTGCAAGTTCCGAGCCGATGGAAAGTAGAGGTGCCCAAGTTTGCGAGGGCCGACCCAGATTTGACTGCGGCCGAGGAGGAAGTGGCGAGGAAGATCGTAGCCCTCCCGATGTTGAGTTGGAGGGAGATGACCGAGGAGGTGCTGTACGGGTCAGGCCTTAGTCCGATCGACCCAAGTACGCTCCTGACATCTCGTATTATATTTTTTTCTAAGTCTTTAGCTCGATTTACTGACTCAATTTGTTGGTTGTTTGGTACAGAAGCGCTGAAGATGGACTTCAATGCTATGATGAACGAGAGGGGCAAGGTGGCTGATGGTAGGAAGAGGAAGAGGCTGAGCATGACCGCCTCGTCAGGTCGGCATCTCAAAGTTGCTTCGACTACCACTCCGCCTCCCCCGGTCACCGAGGTGCCCTCGTCGTCGGTGGTTGTTGCCGAAGAGCCCTCGGCTCCTGTTGCTTCTGCCCCGGTCGGTGGGGCCTTCGACGTCTCGGCGGCGTTGTCGCTTGAGGCTCCGCCGCTGACTGCTCCGGCGGAGGTGATCTTGACCGAGCAGCACAAGCAGCTGTTCGTTCCGAACTGGCGAGTCAAGAATCACGATGGATTCCTCGGAAACTCGCAGATGTCGATGCAGGTCGTCAAACACCTGGCGACCCCGAAAGATCGAGCCGCGCTGAAGGCGGGGACAGTCGGCGATGACACCTACGAAGTGGCTCGGTCGCTCGTATCGGTAAGTTTCTCTTAAGAATTTCTTCAAGTCTATTGCTCGGCCCTTATCTTGTGCTCACCATTGTTGTCTTAACAGGCCACCTGTCACTTTAACCATCTCCTTGAGGCGTTCGCCGAACAGGAGAAAGAGTTGAAGGCCGCCAGTGATAAGGACAGGGTGGAAAAGGTCAAGGCGGTTCGGCAGCTCGAGGCAGAGCAGAGGCGAGCCGAGGGCTTGGAGGTCCAGGTTGCCGATCTTGTGGCCGACCTGGAGCGAGTCAAGGGGCAGCTCGCTGAGGAGTCTGCCAAAGCCGCCAAGGCTGCCGAGGAGCTGGCTTGTAACCCCTGTTTTCGATTGTATCGATTCCTATTTCTTTCTCTTTCTCCATGTATTCTTGTACTTCGATTTTTGTATAAATTCTTTCGATGCATCTATATCCTTTTGAATCTTCTACTGAGACCTACATTTATTTTTCAAACTAGAATTTGTCTCTGTTCTTTTTATTTAACTCCTCTAAGGCCCATTGATTTTGATGTGTTATATTATTTAATTAATTAGTTTGAAGCCCAACAATTCCTATTGGGTTTATTATATTCATTTTTTTAGCCCAAGTCCAGAACCCATATATTGTACAGTTTTATCCTACATCTATCCCTATAGAATTCTTCCCGTATTCCCCACTCTTCAAACCCGTTCACTAACTTTTCCCCCACTCTTCCCACAATCCCGTAACCACTCCCCCACTCTCTCCCGTTATTTTCTCTCCCGTTACAACTAAACCCCCTTCCTCTCTCTCCCGTTCAATCTCCCCACCTCTCTCTGTTTCTCTAACAAACAGAGAAACCCAAACAAAACGTAACCCAACTCCTCTCTCTTCCACTTCATCTTCTTCACTTCCCGCTCTTCCCCATCATCTGCTAGCCGAGCGTCGCTCGAGCTCTCCACCGCGCTCGACCGCACTCCGAACCACAACCGCGCCCCCGCAGCCTCCGCTGTTCCCTCGAGCTCGTCAGCAGCCGCAACCCCATCAAGCCGCCAGCGTCGTCTTCCTCATCCGAGGATCCATCATTGCCGAAGCCAGAACTCCGACTTCTCCATCCCGAAGCACCGTCCGCCATCGTCGACTTCTCCTCTTCCCTCTCGCTGAACTCGCCCCGATCTCCACCGTCTTCAACCTCGAAGCCACCGCAGAGGATCTCCTCCTCCACAACGCCAGCCGCCCTGCCGCTCTCCACCTCGCGAGCGCCTCTCGCTCGAGCTCTCCATCGAACACCTCCGAAGAACATCGAAGACTACCACCCCGTTCATCCCGCCATTGCTCCTCCTCTTCCTTCTTCGAGCGCTTCCCGCTCGACTCAACCGCAAGCCTCCTTCACTCGAGCTCCGTCGCGTCGCTCGCCACCTCCGAGACTCTACTCGATGCCAGCCTTCGACAGCACCAGCGTCAAGCCACTCGACCGCTCCCCTGTTCGATCGCGAAGAACAGAGCACGCCATTCCTTCGCTGCTCCGCCTCTCGACGTCAGTGTTGCCACTCGCCTCATCGTGACGACCTCGCAGCCGCAGTGCCGAAGTCCTCGTTGCGACCGCCGCTCAGAACTCCACCATCGACGAGCTCCCACCATGGCCGTCATTCCCCTCCACTCGAACGCTCCTTCCCGTCGCCAGCTTCCTCTCGCTCTCTCATCGCCTGCGCCCCACCAGCCGTCACCGTCGCCTGAGCCTCCCAGTCGCTCGCTGATCGCGGCCCGCTCCCTTTTCCCACTTGCTCGCTGTCGCCCTCTCTCTCCCCCTCCATCTCTCTGGGTTGTAATAGAAGTAGAAGACAGGGTGTATTGGGGATTGTGTGTGTTGGATTGATTCTATTATATTGGTGTTGGGTGCTTTGCTGTTTGGGAGGTATTGTGTTTGTTGGATGTTACACTGGTGTTTGGTGTTGTGGAGTAGCGGATTGGATTGGAGTTATTAGTTGTTGCAGTGGAGTTTGTGTTGGAGTGGAGTGTTTGCTGCCTTGAAAATTGTGAAGGAGTTGACTCATATTGGAAGTGAAGTTGCTGTTTATTGCTATTGGAGTTGCTATCTTGGACCTTGGCGTGGCTGCCACATACATTTTGCACATATTCTACTGCCCGGGATACTGATCCCGTTATTCTATATTTAATTTCATCGTCGTCAACTAACAAGCAAGTCCACTTGAACTGTTTTATTTATTCTAGTTCAAGCTTATTGATCTCCTGCAAGTAGTTCCATTTTAACTATCTTAATTTGCCTTGTGTCCCGTCTGTTGGGAGTATCGAGGGTTTACACGAGCTAACCCGACGTACTCTTGACTTCCTTTATTATCCTTTGACTCAAACCCAAACCTGGACATGCATATGATATAAATAATTAAATTATACATGAGAAAAACATACCATGATTAAATACATGCTGTTTACATGAGAACTTGAGACTGGAACTTGATTATTAACTTGACTTGTTTACTGGAAAAATTTACATTACTTGCTGTACATTAGTCATGATATATGCATGATACAATAACTCGATAATTACCCACATGATAAACATTTATGTGATGCTGTCTTGTCTGTCTTGTGCTGAGGTTTCGACCCAGTTTTATCAGGAACCAGCTAAATTAATATAAAGAGAATTGTTGTTTTAGAATTACTACTTCATGCCTATTATTGTGTAATATATCCTGTTGCTGCATTATCACCATTCACTTGACATTATTATAACCACTCGCATGTACCTGAATGACTTAATAAAATACTAAAACAAGCCGGGGTTTCTAAGGGTTGACCTAGTAGTGGACAGTCTCAGAAAATGTACTCGGTAGGGCCCTCTTGTTACATGGACTTGTTATATAGAAGGTGGAGAATACGTGTGGAGACGTGAACTTGTTATCCTGTAATCTTGTTGTCGTGATATGCCGAGTACACGCTCTGTAGGCCCCACCACGAAGTCTAAAACGAACACTGTTGTGCGTGCATGGAACCTGTAGTATGGGATGCAGTAGTACGTGCACTAGTTAGGAGAAACAACTTGATAATAGAACTAGTTGACATGTATATACACTTGATTAAGACCATTTGTTACTAGTACCCATTATTGCCTTGCAAACTTGATCTTGATTCATATTCTTTCATGTAACCTGTTCCTTTACTCTCTGTTTTTCACTACTTGCTGTCCGTACTTGCTCTAAGGACAAATTATTCTTTCTTTTTAGATAATCAAGCACAGGTGCATAAAGAGAATTCCTAGGAGGCATTGATGAGCAGATCTTTCACAATTGGAGCAGGAGTCTCTCGAGTAATTTGGTAAGTTTTTGTATTCCAGATTTGGTTATTGAATTTCATTCTCGTTTATGTGATCATGTTTCCTGCGTGGTTGTGATTAAATTTTCTTATACTGTTGAGCTAAGACTGGTACAGCTTATGGATGATATGAGTTGGCATACTTATATCATTCGTTGGGCCTCAGTTACGTGCCTGTGTTTCCGTATTCCAGGAAGCGGGGCGTGACATGGCTGGTCAGCGAAGGCTCTGGCCGAGGTGAAGGCGGAGAAAGAGGCCTTGGCAACGAAGATCAAGGCCGAGGTCGAGGCCGAGGCGAAGAAGCACATGGCCTCGAACATGGAGAAGTCCTACCAGAGGGCGCTCGACCATGTTCAGGACCGCGTCCCCAGCTTCGAGCGGGTCGGCTACAGACTGTGGCCCGGGTCCCCATCACACAGCGAGGAGGAGGGAGGCGAAGGTGACGAGGGAGAGGGCGACGACGACGAGGAGGTGGTCGCCGATGTTGTGGTGACGGACCCACAGGACGGGACGAGAAATGAGGGGCCATCTGGTGAAGCGCCTATGATCGAACCGATGCCGCAGGTGGACCCCTGATCTCCTCGTCGTCTTCTTTTTTTTGTTTTCTTTTCAAAAATGTAACGCCTTTTTTGCGGACTGGCCACCACTTCTTTCTATTAATGAAAATCATTGTTTCAAATTTGTGCAAGTGTTTGGGTCGGTCTATAAATTCTTTGTCGTGACGTCCTTGTATTTCAGATCCTCGAACACGCCCCAAATACCGCAGCAGCTCGGCGTCGCGCCGAGCTGTTTAAGCAATCTCGCGAGGCTCGCCTCGTCGGTGAAATCGAGCTCACCAGGAGGTTGATGTTTAACGTGGAGAAGAAGTACAACGAGCTTCTGGCCGAGGTGCACCATCTCCGGATAGTCGAGGAGGAGCTATCGGCGAAAGAGGCAGAGCTAGTTTCGGTGCTGGCCGAGCGAGATGAGCTCGAAAAGAAGGTCGAACAACTGCAGAGGGTCACGGTCGACAAGAGCATCTAGGTGACCAACTTACGTCGCATCATATCCGATAGCGCTGAGTACCCCGGTTCGGCCAAGCTCCCTCGATTCAAGATAATGGTTAAGGACGACACTCTGAAGGACAGGATCGTTGAGCTCGAGGAAGAGGTGGCTCGACTGAAGCCTCAGCCTGTGAGAGCTAATGTCCGCAGCACTTCTTGCACTCGCGAGGAGAGAGAACGGGGGATCACCTTTTACAAGCTAGCGACTCGTGGCCAAGTTATTGGTCGGTACGCACAAAGCGGAGTAGCTGTTAGCTCGAGCGGGGCTTCGGTCGGAGCAACCGTTAGGGTTAGTGGCGAGGCGGCGTCCCAGTTCGTCGGCCTAGAGACAAGCTCGGAAGTGAAAAGACGGAAACCACGATTGTCTCTGAATCGGAACGTCCCTGTTCCGAGGAGGCACTAAACGAATGGCGTTGAGCCTTTTACTTCTTGCATCGTCTCTGTTGTTTTAATAACATGCCCTGTAATTTATTTAGTTGCTTTCCCGCTGTAATTGTTTGCCTTGTAAATTTACCAAGTGTCTTAATAAAATCGAAGTTGCTTTGTTCATCGTTGTGCCGTGGTCGCCTCATTCTTGTCGCCGAACCATAAGGACCCATAGTTGTCTTCTTTGTAGGTTTTAGCCGCAGAACTTTAGTTTTTCGCTCGGAGTATACCGAGGTGACTGTGCGCTTCCGAGGTGCGATAGCTCGGACATCAGATTTCGGCCACGTGGTAACATCCAGACGGTCGATCATGACCGTGGTACGTATCACGAGGTGAGAGGCACGAGTTCTAAAAAATACTATCTTGTCGTTTTGTGGACACGTGGCGCGATCAGATCCGTTCATCACGTTCTAGCGCGCATTTTGAGATGATCCAACGGCGAAATCGGTTTGGCATAATTTTTCTCCATATACGAGGGTTGGTTCCTCGTCCGCTCGGCTCGGGGTTTTGAGTGAGCGCGGTTGAGCCGAACGATGGATTCCGAACCACCGTTAGAGTTGCTCGACGGTTGTGGGAGCAGTTCCGAACGGCGACCTGCTTCTAGCTCGCTTACGAGCGAACTTGCGAAGTAGGGTCGAGCCGAGTGTTGGACTCCGAACCATCGGTAGAGTTGTTCAACGGTTGTGGGAGCAGTTCTGAACGGCGACCTACTTCTAGCTCGCTTACGAACGAACTTGCGAAGTAGGGTCGAGCCGAGTGTTGGACTCCGAACCATCGGTAGAGTTGTTCAACGGTTGTGGGAGCAGTTCCGAACGGCGACCTACTTCTAGCTTGCTTACGAACGAACTCGCGAAGTAGGGTCGAGCCGAGTGTTGGACTCCGAACCATCGGTAGAGTTGTTCAACGGTTGTGGGAGCAGTTCCGAACGGCGACCTACTTCTAGCTTGCTTACGAACGAACTCGCGAAGTAGGGTCGAGTCGAGTGTTGGACTCCGAACCATCGGTAGAGTTGTTCAACGGTTGTGGGAGCAGTTCCGAACGGCGACCTACTTCTAGCTTGCTTACGAACGAACTCGCGAAGTAGGGTCGAGCCGAGTGTTGGACTCCGAACCATCGGTAGAGTTGTTCAACGGTTGTGGGAGCAGTTCCGAACGGTGACCTACTTCTAGCTCGCTTACGACCGAACTTGCGAAGTAGGGTCCAGCCGAGTGTTGGACTCCGAACCATCGGTAGAGTTGTTCAACGGTTGTGGGAGCAGTACCAAACGGCGACCTACTTCTAGCTCGCTTACGAGCGAACTTGCGAAGTAGGATCGAGCCGAGTGTTGGACTCCGAACCATCGGTGGAGTGAAGAGTAAAGGTAGAGAGATGTAAGCAATTTTTACAAGTAAAATATGAAAAAACTTTCTTTATTGATGACTAATGGCCGACTGCTTCTAATGTTGCGAGCCGTTATTACAAGATAAAAGAAAATCATTACAAGTAATAGGAGAGGAACGGTTCGACATCTCAAAGTGCTTAGAGAGGCGTTGGTGCTCTCTCTTGGTACTTTAAGAGATGGTCGGCATTCCATGTCCTAGGGATCTCCCTACCTTCGAGGTCTTCTAGTCTGTACGTGCCGGGCCGAACTTCTTTGACGATCTTGTAAGGTCCCTCCCAGTTCGGAGCGAGTTTACTCTTCTGGCTGGGGAAAGAGATGGCTAACTTCCTGAGGACCAGGTCTCTTTCTTTGAGGTCGGTAGGACGGACTTTCTTGTTGTATGCCATCTCGATCCTTCTTCGGTAGCTTTGTTGTCGAATGGCAGCTCTTTCTCGGATCTCATCTATCAGGTCTAGACTTGCTCGGAGCTCTCTGGCGTTTTGCTCTTCTTCATAGGCTATTAGACGAGGAGAGGGTATTTCGACTTCTAGGGGGATGATGGCCTCGAACCCATAGGTGAGATTAAATGGGCTCTCTCCTGTGGGGGTCCGTTTTGTGGTGCGGTAGTTCCACAGCACGTTGGGAAGCTGATCGACCCATAAGCCTTTGGAACACTTATCTAACCTCTTCTTAATGCCGGAGAGGATCTGTCGGTTAGCATTTTTGGCTTGGCCATTCGACTGAGGATGAGAGACGGAGGAGAACCGGTGTTGGATGGCGAGGTCTTCGCATAGAGCTCGGAAGGCAGCCCCGGTGAACTGGGTTCTGTTGTCTGTTATTAGGACCCTAGGGACGCCGAATCGGCAAATCATGCTCTTCCAAAAGAACTGGACAACCTTGTTCTCGGTGATCGTGGCCAAGGGCTCGGCCTCTATCCATTTTGAGAAGTAGTCGATCGCCACGACCAAGAACTTGAACTATCCGGGAGCCGGTGGAAATGGCGCTAGTAAATCCATCCCCCACATTGCAAAGGGGATCGGACTTGATAGGGATGTGAGCGGAGCTTGTGGGAGGCGTCGGATGTCGGAGTACCTTTGACAGGAGCTGCACTGCCGAACGTGCCGTTCGGCGTCTCGTAGGAGAGTGGGCCAGAAATATCCGTAATTCAACACTTTTGCAGGCTAGTGCTCTGGAACCCGAATGTGCCCCGCCGATGCCCTCATGCAGTTCTTGCAGGGCGTAGTCAGCTTGACCGGGGGAGAGGCATCTCAGGTACGGCCTGCCGTCTACCTGTGTGAAAGAGCGTTTATATAGGATGCCTCCGATCAGTGTGTAACGCTCAGCTCGAGTTCTTACTCTTCGAGCCTCCTTGGGATCCTCGGGGAGGAGTCCGTCCCTTAAGAATTCGACGAGGGTTTTCATCCAGTTATCTTCAAGCAGGACGGGCAACGACTCTATGGAGTCGGAGGTTTCATCCTCTATACTCGGTTTCAGAAGAACTTCTATCAAGACGGTCTGCTCGAGACCCTGAAGGGAGGAAGAGGATAGTTTGGAGAGGGCGTCGGCCTGAGCATTTTCTTCCCAGGGTATTCGTTGAATGTGGGCTTCTTCGAACAGTGCCATGAGGCTCCTAACCTTGGCTAAGTATTTAACCATCCTATCATCACGTGCTTCATACTCGCCGATGACCTAATTTACGACTAGCTGAGAGTCGCTAAAGATCCGGAGGCATTGCGCCCCTGCATTCCGAGCCATTCCAAGGCCGGCTATGAGTGCCTCGTATTCTGCTTCGTTGTTCGAGGCCTTGAAATTGATACGGAGGGAGTATTGGAGGATGAAGTCATTTGGGCCTGCCAGAATGACCCCGGCTCCGCTTCCCTCATTGCAGGAGGATCCGTCCACATAAACCGACCAGATAGGCGGTCCCTTTATTGCTTGACTGAACTCGGGGATGGTACTTTCAACTATGAATTCTGCTGGGGCCTGAGCCTTGATCGCGGTCCCAGGCTGATATGTTATACCATGTTGGCTCAGCTCGATAGACCATTTCATCAGGCGGCTCGAGGTCTCTGGTTTGTGGAGGACTTGTTTCAGCGGTTGGTCGGTCAGAACGACCACCGAATGGGACTGAAAATACGGGCGAAGCTTTCTCGCGGCCATCACCAGGGCATAAGCCATCTTTTCTATCTTCGGGTAGCGGAGCTCGGCATCCCGAAGTACTTTGCTCACATAGTATATGGGCTTTTGAGCCCGGTCTTCTTCCCTTACTAAAACAGCACTGAGGGTCTGCTCGAAGGCTGCCAGGTAGAGGTAAAGGGGTTCGCCAGGAATTGGTTTGCTGAGGAGGGGAGGATTGACGATGTAAGCCTTGAGCTGGTCGAACGACTCCTGTTGCTGTTGACCCCATTTGAAACCTTTAGCCCCCCTGAGGGCCTTGAAGAAGGGGAGGCATTTCTCCCTGGACTTCGAGAGAAAACGCCCTATGGCGACTAGGCGGCCTGTTAACCTCTGAACTTCCTTAACATTCTTGGGAGGGGCCATGTCTAATATGGCCTTAATTTTCTCAGGGTTTGCCTCAATTCCTCGTTGGCTAACCATGAAGCCGAGGAACTTTCCAGACGAGACTCCGAACGCACACTTGTTCGGATTGAGTCTCATGTTGTGCTTTCTCAGAACGTCAAATGCTTCTTGGAGGTCAGTTACATGATCGGCACCTCGGATGCTTTTTACAAGCATGTCGTTAACATACACCTCCATGTTTCGGCCGATTTGAGTTTGGAAAACCTTGTTGACGAGGCGCTGATATGTTGCGCCTGCATTCTTCAAACCGAAGGGCATAGCCCTGTAGCAATAAAGGCCCTGGTCGGTCACGAATGAGGTCTTTGGGATATCCGGAGGGAACATCCGGATCTGGTTGTAGCCTGAGAAGGCATCCATGAAGCTGAGGAGCTCATGTCCCGAGGTGGCATCAATCAGAGTGTCAATACTCGGAAGAGGGAAGGGATCCTTGGGGCAAGCCTTGTTGAGATCGGTAAAATCAATACAAATCCTCCAAGTCCCATTGGACTTCTTCACCATTACTACATTCGACAACCACTCGGGATAGTTCACCTCTTGAATGAACCGGGCCTTCAAGAGCTTGTCCACCTCCTCTTTTATATATAGCTGGCGCTCGGGGGCAAATTTGCGCCTCTTCTGTTGAACCGATTTGGACCCCAGAACAACGCTGAGGTGGTGGACTAGGAGCTCTTCGGAAATTCCGGGCATGTCTGCAGCTGACCAAGCGAAGAGGTCTTGGTTCCTTCGGATGCACTGTACAATGTCCGAGCCTAGGGCGGACGGGAGGGTCTTGCTAACAAAGAACTTGCTAGTTGGATCCTGCTCAGAGAAGAGCACTTCCTCCAGCTCATCCACCGGCTCGGACGTCGGTCGAGCAGCATCTTGGGGGATTTCCAGAGTTTCTAAGGAGAGGACTGGTCCGAGGGTAGAGGTCATGTAGCACTTACGGGCCGTTTCCTGATTGCCCCTTACTTCCCCTACCCCGGCCCGGGTGGGGAATTTCATCTTAAGATGGTACGCTGAAGGAACGACTTCCAGAGCTACTAGGCCGGGTCGGCCTAGGATGACATTGTAGGCTGCAGGGACATCCACAACCATAAAATCCATCGCCTCCGTTCGGGTAGTAGGAGTTTTGCCAGCGGTTACGTCGAGGGTGATCACCCCTTCAATAGTCACTGGCACTCCCGTGAACCCATGGAGCGTGTATCTGGCGGGCTTGAGTCTATCTCGGAAGAGTTTGAGGCCTTTAAAAGCGGCGAGGAAGAGGATGTTAACGGAGCTGCCATTGTCTACTAGGATCCTCTCCACTTTGAAGTTCGCCATGTGGAGACTGATGACGAGTGCGTCACAGTGGGGGGTGCGGACACCTTCAAGATCCTCATCTGAGAATGTGACTGGCACTCCGAGGCCTTTGGAAGGAGGGTTGGCTCGAACCGAGTTAACTTCTCTTATAAATGCCTTACGAGAGGAGTTTGAGGACCCCCCATTGGGCCCCCATGAATGAGGTGGAGGACTCGCTCCTCCTCGAAGTCAGGCGTTTCATCACGTTCCGGACGCTTATTAGCCTCCCTAGGTGGAGGAGGAAGTTCGGCTCGGTCCTTTCTTATGAACCTGGTCAGCTGCCCCCTCTGGATGAGGGCTTCTATCTCATTCTTCAGGGCCCGACAATCATTGGTGTCGTGGCCGTGGTCTCGATGATAACGGCACCACTTCTCTTTATCCCTTTTCTTGGCAGGGGTGTTCATCCTCGGAGCAGGAGGTATGATCCCTTCCTTCTCAACTTCCATCAAAATGGTAGAGACATTAGTGGTGAGGGGAGTAAACTTCTCGAATCTGGGGGGAGGTCGGCGCTGGCCGACATTATCCTTCTGGAGCTTCTTGGCTCCTTCCTCCTCTGTTCCCTTTCTCTTAAACCCGGAGGAAGACCCCTCCAAGTTGGGGCGGTGCTCGGCTTCTTCGGCCCGAATGTACTTTTCACTTCGAAGGAGGAGGTCAGAGAAGTTCTGTGGGGGCTTCTTGGCGAGGGAGGAGCAGATGTTGGGATTGAGGACATTGGACTGAAATGTTGCTGCAGCGACCGACTGGTCGAGGGATGCTATGGACCTGGCTTCAGCTGTGAACCTCTTCACATAGTCTCTCAACTTCTCACCCTTCTTCTGGTGGAGGTACAGTAGCGAGATGCTGGTCTTCTCAGTTCTACGGCTACTTACAAAATGGGTGACGAAGAGGGTCTCGAATTGCTCGAAGGAGAATATTAAGGACGGGGCAAGGCGAGAGTACCATTCTCGAGCTGGACCCTTGAGAGTTGCGGGAAAGGTTTTACAGAGGAGAGCATCGGAAGCTTGATGGATGAGCATTAAGGTCTTGAAGCTCTCGATGTGATCCACAGGGTCAGTCTTTCCGGAGTAGGTCTCAAATTGAGGAGGCTTGAAGCCGACTGGCACAGGTGCATCCATTATGGTTCTGGAAAAAGGAGGTCTGCTGGGACGAAGGGCCCTTCCTCTAAGCTCCTCTTCTCGGTCTAACTGACCCAAGTGCCTCTCCATTTCATGGAGACGGCGGTACACAGCGTCATCCCTTCGACGGTAATCAGCCGAGCTTCTAGACTCTTCTTCGTACGAGGGAGAGCGAGGGCTACAACGACGGTAGCTCCTGGAGTGGCGAGGACTTTGCTCATGCCGGGAGTTGCTGGGAGTTGGAGGAGGAGATGGGGACTGTCGGCGAGGACTTCGGACCGGAGGAGGAGAGGGGATCTTGGGTGCGTTGGTGTTGGGACGGAGATTGAGAGCTTGTAGGACGGTCGCTTGGAACTGCTGGAACTCGGCACGGGCGATGGGTGCCTCATCATTCCTAGGCTGTTGCCGACCTGCGGGGGAGTGTGTCCTTCTGCTGTAATGCTCGGGGGACCCTCTCCGCCCCCTTCGGGTAAGGGATCTTCTGTATTCTCGGCGGTGAGGAGATCGCTCATCCGGACGGTGTTGGCGGGAGGTTCCCTCTCGGGCCCGCTTTTCATCCAGATGGCGACGAAGATCCTCATCCTTCTGCCGATTGAGGACGGTGTTGTGGAGACCGGAAGCTCAGGGATGATGGGAGGCCATAGAGTCCGAAGAGGTATTGTGGATGGAGACGTGGTCCGGATGGAGGGGCTGTTTCTGCGGGTTGGGACCCCTAGGAGGTCGCTGATTTTGCGGAGGAGGCAGGTCCTGTTGGAGTGGGTCTTCCGCTGGAGGAGGAAGTTGCCCTTGCTGCGGAGCCGGTTGGATGGGAATGTCTTGTGGCTGATCGGGGTTTGGTCCTCGGTTGGACCCTCTTGATCTGACTTTCCTAGGAGGCATGGCTGGAGAAGATCTGTCCAATGGGAAGAGGGGAGGTTGCTATTCGTTAGTTTCCCACAGACGGCGCCACTCTGTTGCCGCTAAATTTGGTGTGGGGGCAAACAGATAGTATTTGTGGATTCTTGGAAAACTTTGAATAGCAAACCTGTGTACCTGTTCCGTCGGTGTTTGACGCTGACTCCTGCCGTACACCTGCAAAAAAGTGCGAGACACCGGGGTTGTTCCCGGCGACGCACTCTCCAACGCTCAAGTCAGTAATCAAGGAAGATTATGAAAGAGCGCAAAAACTGGAAAAAGATTGATTACCTCTCAATGGAGATGGATGGGGGTATTTATAGGTGCCGCTGGGATCAGATTAGGAATGTAATCCCCCTGTGGTTAGATAAGGAATGTAATCCCTAATCCCCAATGAAGGGATAGATATGAATCAGGGCCGTTGATTAGGATTTAACCAGAAACCCTAATTCTATCCCTTATGGACCGGGTTCACTGCGGGTTGAAACCCGCACCCGGTTGAGGTGGATCCGTTTGCGGGTAAGTGGGTCTTCGGGGAAGATAACCAGTACCCGCTTCAGACCCGTTGGTAGGTGAAATTACCGTTTTACCCCTGAGCTTCAAGATTCGTGCCCAATTTGGACGGTTCCGATTTAACCCCATTTTTAGCCATATCAGTAACCAAACAAGCTCTAAGGGGTCGTTTGGTAGAAGGATTTTTTTTTGTTTCCTTGAAATCTTAACTTGGAAATTTAGTTTCCTACGTTTGGTATGCTAATTTTTAAATTCAAATTCCCAGGAAACTAAACATTCCTAGAATTGTTTTTTGCCACAATTCCCAAAAAAAATTTTCCATGGGAGGGTGGGATTCTTAGATTTCCAAGTACTTGGAAAAATGTTATTTCTTTAAAATTACAATTTTGCCCCTAAAATTAAAAAAAATACAATATTCTGGTGCAGTCAGTTTTTATCATGGTTTACCTTTTCTACAAACTCAACTAGGTGAATAGTTGTACTCGTAGCCATTTGAATCCTTAGATTTCCAAATACTATAATGCAGCGATAACTACCTACCAGGTCACACATTATACAACTAGTCAATACAGAGCTCAATTATGTCCGCTTCGGAAGAAAAATTGAGAGATCGCTTATGATCAAAGCCATTTAAAGCCTACACCACTATGGTGGAATAAGCAAGGGGATTGTATTATCTAATCAAAACCGTCACATCGACGTTCAAGAATAACTTTCTCAACTTGAATTTCTAAGAGCATCTGTAGTCGTTTGCTAAATATCGATAAAATAGATATTTAGCTAAAAAATACGCTACACTCGTTTGCCAAATATCCATTTTATCCATATTTCGCTACATTCGTTTGTTATAAATGAGAATGGGTTTGAGATTTATCCATATTTGAGCGACGGCACTCGAAGTGCCGTCCCCCAAAAAAGTAATTTTTTTTTTTTTCGTCGGACGGCACTTCAAGTGCCGTCCCCTTGATTTTTTTTTCCAATTAAAAAACCCCCAAATCCCTCGGACGGAACTTCATGTGCCGTCCCTTGAATTTTTTTTTTCCAAATAAAAAACCCCAAATCGCAGGCCCAAATTCCTCAGACGACACTTCATGTGCCGTCCGGAGGTTTTTGTAATTTTCAATTTTTGTTTGCAATTTTTGGAAATGTTTTTGCAATTTGTAATTTTTTTTTTGCAATTTCTGAAATATTTTTGTAATTTTTTGTAATTTTTCGTAATTTGTGAAATGTTTTTGTAATTTTTTATTTTTTTTGTAATTTTTTATTTGCGCCCCGAGTACGAATTTTTATTTCTCCGACGACACTTCGAGTGCCGTCACTCCATTTTTTTATTTTTAAATTTTTTTTCTCCGACGGTACATGAAGTGTCGTCGCTTATTATTTTATTATAAAAAACTAAAAAATAACTTTTGACGACTGCAGTAAAACTCCGATTCCTATTTCCATTTATCCATATATCGATATTTTTCTCTTCAACGGCTACAGATTACAGATGCCCTAAGTGGGGAGGATCATTTTCTGCAGTAATACTCCTTTAAAATCACATAGAATAAATGGTTCTTGAAAATAAACAATTAAAAAATATAACATCATGTCACACCTAATTCTAATGAGCACCTTAAAGGTCAGGAGATTGGAGGACAGTATGCAGCACCGCAGAAAAAACCCCAGGTGGCTACTCGGGTCCAAGAAGATCTGATCGTCTTCCACATTCGCACCATCAGGGCTTGTAATTATACCTGAGTAGACTAACTCATTTGAACTTACAGGAAATATATATATTTATAAGTTAATCAATACATATAGTTATTTATACCTTGTAGCTTAGAGCATCCATGATGAACACATTATTATTCACTTTTTAGAGCAATAATCTTAATATAATGAGACATTTAAAAGCTATATATATGGTATTTAACTCTTATTCTTTCTTTTCCATAGGAAACAGCGTAAAACAGCAAAACGAAGCAGATTCAGGACTTCAAAGATGATACACAGCAAAATGCAGAGGAACAGTCGACTTATTCCCAAGAGCAGTCGACTGGCCTGATCAAAAATAAAATCTTCAGAAGTCTCGACTCAGTCGACTGGTTCGAAGACAAGTCGACTGGTCTGCGGCGGAGTAAACAGATAAGATCTTCAAAGATATACCTGCATCTAAATTCAAATCTACTTGGATCAAGATTTTATACAGCGAATCAAATCTAAAGACAGGGTGTTTCCAAGTGGACGTGGTGAACAGATAAGGAAAGAAAGGAGAAAAGAGAAAGATATTAATCATCAAATCAAATAAAGAAGGATCTTCCTGTAAAAGTGGAAACCCTAATTCTCAGCCGTGTTCTATAAATATCAGAATACCATCTCTTGAACGGGCTATCTCCACTCCACGACTCCATCCGAAGACGATCATATATCTCTGGGAAGCGACTCAATCACCAAGTTCCTGAACAACATCAAGAGCATCACTCCATCAACATCGAAGAAGGAGAGAGAAGATCCAGCAACCAGAAGGCAGTCGACTGTGTGACAGCCAGTCGACCATATTGCCGGAATCCATTAGTTTATTTCTTCTTCTCTCTTTATTCTTTTATGTTGATCATGTATTCAAACTTGTTAAGCAATAAAGTTATTATTATGTGGAACTAATTTCATAGTTGGGTAGATCGAAACCGTAGTTATGTAATGCTATTTTCTTCTGAACTCTTCTATGTTACTTATTGATTGAATCTAATTGAATTGGTATAGGTTTATGATAGTCAAACTAGATCTCAAGACTGAGAGCAGTCGACTGAGGTGAGAGCCAGTCGACTGACGTACAGAACTTGGGAAGCTCAAGTTTGGATGTCATTTATCTGAATCTGTTATATGAGCATATTGAGACGACCGAATCTCGTGCTCATAATTTGTAACAAAGGAATCTTTAGGGGTTCTTGGTTCAATCAACTTAGAGGATCTAGATATGATACCAATTTCTAGAACTTTAAGTGTTTGTTCGTTTCCACTGTTCTTATGTTTTCTCTAAGTATGACTTAGTAGATACCATGCTAGATACTTACGGGAAGAAACGAATTAGAGTAGATACCATGCCTAATTCTTGGCTTAGGGAAACATTACTTTAAGGAGTAGATACCATGCCCTTGAAGTGAACAAACATGAGTAATTAGAAGTAAGTTCAGAAGGTAACTTAGCATTATTAACTATTGGTGGAGATCAACAGCCCAACTATTCAAGAGATATTTGTGATTCAACACCTCTCATCTTAGTTTTAATCTTTTAGTTCTTTTAGAATATTATAAAAACTCTTATTCATTTTTATTATTAGTTTTATTGATTAGTAAGTTGAAGTCTACAATCTCTGTGGGATCGACCCTTGCTATTACTACGATTCGATTCGTGCACTTGCGAGGTTTTTATAATTTGTGTCTAGTTTTGTCTATATATTTAGGTAGCTAGATTTCCAACAACAAGTTTTTAGCGCCGTTGCCGGGGATTGTTTAGTATTTTAACTTTCAAGTCAGTAGAATTTTTATTAGTTTTTCTTTTCTTTTATTAATAATTTTTCTTTTAGGTTACAGGACTTCGGTGAATGCACGGTAGACGATCACTTCGTCCAGAGCTACTACCTATTGACGCAGAAACAGAACGAACTTTGCACAGACTAGGTAAGCTGTTTTCAGCCAACCAGTCGACTGCTGTACGGACCCAGTCGACTGCACAGAGACCAATTTCACAGGAAGGAATGGCTGAAGAAATACAAAATCGAGTGCCAATGCAGGATAAATTCACTCCTAAGAATATTGAGCAACCTTCCTGCATTGCTTTTCAACCTAATGCCACAGGGAACATGCACCTATCTCCTCATTTACTTAGTATGGTTCCCCACTTTAGTGGCAAACCAGATGAAGAACCTCATCTTCACTTGCAAGACTTTTTCGATCTTTGCAGGACACAGAGCGTCCAAGGGCTTACCGCTGAACAAATCAGGTTAATCTTGTTTTCTTTTTCTTTAAAACTTAATGCTAAGTTGTGGTATAATTCCTTGGAACCAGGATCAATTAATTCATGGGAGCAATTGGCAACGAAATTTTTGAAAGAGTTCTTTCCAGCCCAGAAAACCAAACAGCTAAAAAGGGAGATTCAACTCTTCCAGCAAAAAGATGGAGATCTATTCTTCGAAGCATGGAAGGACTTCAAGAGCAAGCTTCTCAAGTGTCCTACTCACAATCTGCCTAAGGATGATCAGGTACAAGCTTTTTATGAAGGTCTAAATGACACTAATAAAGCAATTGTTGATGCAGCGTGCAATGGAATTTTGATGAGGAAAAGTGGAGAAGAAGCCAGTGAACTTTTTGAAGAACTCAGCGAGAACTCCCAACAATTCTCAACAAGAAGGGGACCTACGAAAAAACAGGGAGTTTACGAAATCTCTAATAGTAATAACATTCAATTAGAAATGGCAAACATGAATAAGAAAATTGATATGCTTGTTAATGCAATGTCGACGATGGGTGGAGTTAAAAATCAAACAAATGAAATGTGTGCAATTTGCTCGCATTTAGATCATACAACTGATACATGTCCCATGTCTACTTTCACAGATCAGGAGCATGCGAACTATGTGGGTCGAGGAGTATTTCCACCAAAGAACAACCCATACTCGAACACATATAACCCAGGATGGAGAAATCATCCAAACTTCTCATGGAGCAATAATCAAAATAATCAAGGGAATCAATTCACACAAGGATATGCAAGGAACCCTCAGATGGGAAGTGGATTTGAAAGACCAGCCCCAGAACAGAAGAAGTTGGATTTTGAGTCCACCGTTCTTCAATTGCTCCAACAACAACATCAAACAAGCAACCAACAAGGGCAAGCAATTCAGAAGTTAGAAACCCAAATTGGTCAGATTGCAAAAGAGCTAAGCGAAAGAAAGGCAGGAGAACTCCCTTCACAAACCATACCAAACCCAGGAGGTCAAGAACAGCTCCAAGCAGTAACAACCCTAAGAAATGGTAAGATAATTGACAACAAGGTTGGAACACACACAGACAAACCAGTCGACTGTTTCTACAAACCAGTCGACTGCACAGACAAATCAGAAACACAACCATCAAAAGATTTGGGTTCAAGTAAGGTAAGTGAAAAAGTAGGGACAATTCCACCACCATTCCCTCAAAGGTTAGTCAATAAAAAGAAAGAACAATATTTATTTGACGTCTTTGAAACTCTCAAAAAGGTAGAAATTAATATCCCCCTACTTGACGCTATTAAACAAATTCCTTCTTATGCCAAAATTTTGAAAGACTGTTGTACTCACAAAAGAACATTTCAGGTTAAGGAGGATGTGGCTTTGACAGAAGAAGTGAGCGCTGTATTATTAAGAAAACTACCACCTAAACTGAAAGATCCAGGTAGTTTCACCATTCCTTGCAAAGTTGGTGAGCACTTCTTTGAAAAAGCACTGTTAGACTTGGGGGCAAGCATCAACCTTCTTCCTTATTCTGTTTACGAAAAGCTTGGATTGGGGGAACTCAAGCCAACATCCATCACTTTGCAATTGGCTGATCGCAGCATCAAAAGACCTAGAGGTATTTTAGAAGATGTCCTAGTTCAGGTAAATGATTTTATTTTGCCTGCTGATTTTGTTGTGTTAGATATGGAGGAATCTTCAATGTCATCATCTCTACCGATCATATTAGGTAGGCCCTTTATGAGTACAGCTGATATAAAAATTTGTGTTAAAAAGGGCATTATAAGTATGAAGATAAACGGAGAGAAAGTGGAATTTAAAATGTTTGATACACTGAAATTACCACAAGATGATCATGAATGCTATAATATTGATGTGGTGCAGGAGATTGTTGATCAAACATTTCAGGTACATAGCGTTGAACCACTACAAGCCACAATCACTCAATCTCAAACTTTATCTCATGTTGAACAGGAATACGATGACTGGGAGATTGCAGAGACAGTACATCACCTTGAAACTCCACAGTCATATTCAGGTAAGCCGGCACCTTTATTTGAAAAATTGGTGTCTGATATAAACTGTTCTTCTACAGATCAGGCGACTGATGAACAGAGTAAGTCGACTGGTGTTCTAACCAGTCGACCAAACCCAGACACCCAGAACAGGTCGACTGCTGACATGGACCAGTCGACTGTACAGAAACTTCCAGACATAGAACTTAAGCAGTTGCCCGACCATTTGAAGCATGCATTTTTGGGCGAGAACCAGACGCTACCAGTAATAATTGCTGCCAACTTAACTGCACAGGAAGAAGAAAAGCTGCTGAAGGTATTGCGAGAACACAAAAATGCAATAGGATGGACCATTGCAGACATCAAGGGAATAAGTCCATCCAAATGCATGCATAGAATATTGCTTGAAAACGATGCAAAACCTAGCAGGGAGGCACAGAAAAGGCTTAACCCAAACATGAAGGAAGTGGTAAGAGCAGAGATTCTGAAGCTACTAGATGTTGGCATCATCTATCCTATCTCAGATAGCAAATGGGTAAGTCCTATACATGTAGTACCTAAGAAAAGTGGAGTTACAGTGATAACAAATGAAGAGAATGAACTTATCCCAACAAGAGTAACCACAGGATGGAGGGTATGCATTGACTATAGGAAGTTGAATAATGAAACCAGGAAAGATCACTTCCCTCTTCCTTTTATTGATCAAATGTTAGAAAGATTAGCAGGATATAGTCATTATTGTTTTCTAGATGGTTATAGTGGCTATAATCAAATTGCTATTGCTCCAGAAGATCAAGAAAAGACCACTTTTACATGCCCTTTTGGTACTTTTGCTTACAGGAGGATGCCTTTTGGATTGTGCAATGCTCCAGCTACATTTCAAAGATGCATGATGAGCATATTTTCAGATATGGTGGAAAGGTTTATTGAGGTATTTATGGATGACTTTAGTGTTTTTGGATCTTGTTTTGATGAATGCCTTAACCATTTGCAGCTTGTGCTTAAAAGATGTGAAGAATGTAATTTAGTGCTGAATTGGGAAAAGTGCCATTTCATGGTACAACAAGGTATTGTGTTGGGACATGTGGTGTCCAAAAGGGGAATAGAGGTGGACAAGGCAAAAATTGACATCATATCAAAGCTACCCCCTCCCACTACAGTTAAGGGTGTTAGGAGTTTTCTAAGACATGCAGGGTTCTATAGAAGATTCATAAAAGATTTCTCAAAAATCTCCAAACCCCTTTGTGACTTGTTGGTTAAAGATGTTGAGTTTGTATGGACAGAAGAATGTACAAATGCCTTTAATACATTGAAAAATCTTCTCATTTCTGCACCTATAGTCATGGCACCAGATTGGAGCCATCCTTTTGAGCTCATGTGTGATGCAAGTGATTATGCCTTAGGGGCTGTTTTAGGTCAAAGAATCAATAAGAAACCCCATGTTATTTACTATGCTTCTCGAACTCTAAACGATGCACAGCTAAATTATTCTACCACTGAAAAAGAAATGTTAGCTGTTATTTTTGCTGTAGAGAAGTTTAGATCATATTTAATTGGTTCTAAAGTTATTGTTTTTACTGACCATGCTGCCTTGAGATATTTGTTTGCTAAAAAGGATGCTAAGCCTAGGTTGATCAGATGGGTGCTGTTGCTTCAAGAATTCGATCTTGAGATTAGAGACAAGAAAGGAAGTGACAATGTTGTGGCAGATCACATGTCCAGATTATTGCAGGAGGAGGAGAGAATTGTGCCCCCGCTGAACGAAAATTTCCCAGATGAACAATTATTTGCAATAAATATTCACACTCTCGGGGCAGTCGACTGGTCCCTCAACCAGTCGACTTATCTCTCTGAACAACTCCCCTGGTTTGCTGATATTGTCAATTTTCTAACTGCTCATGTTTTTCCTCCAGGTATGACACATCAGGAAAGGAAAAGATTGGTGGATCTGAGCAAACACTATTATTGGGATGATCCTTATTTATTCAAATTTTGCTCTGATCAAATTATAAGAAGATGTGTGGCAGACGAGGGACAAAGGAGTATTCTACAACATTGCCACCAATATGCATGTGGAGGACATTTTGGGCCAAAGAGAACAGCACTTAAGGTATTGCAATCTGGTTTTTATTGGCCTAAAGTATTCAAAGATGCTTTTTCTTTTTGCAGGACTTGCGACAAATGCCAAAGGACAGGCAACATCTCTTCTAGGAATCAAATGCCACTACACAACATACAAGTAATCGAGCTTTTCGATGTTTGGGGAATCGACTTCATGGGTCCATTTCCTAACTCATTTGGTTATTTATATATACTTGTTGGTGTGGATTATGTGTCTAAATGGGTCGAGGCTGTCCCCTCACGAACTAATGATCACAAAGTTGTTGTCAAGTTTTTGCAGGAGAACATTTTCACTAGGTTTGGTACACCACGAGCAATAATAAGTGATGGAGGGAGCCACTTCAATAACTACCCATTTGCTTCTTTGATGAAGAAATATGGGATTACACATAGAGTGGGAACTCCATATCATCCTCAAACCAGTGGGCAGGTGGAGATTAGCAACAGAGAGATCAAGAGCATCTTGGAAAAGACAGTCAACACAAGGAGGAAGGATTGGTCGCTACGCTTGAACGATGCCTTATGGGCCTACAGAACCGCTTTCAAGACACCCATTGGCATGTCACCATACCGTTTGGTCTTTGGAAAAGCATGTCATCTGCCGGTAGAATTGGAACACAAAGCTTATTGGGCTATCAAAAAGTTCAATTTTGATATGAAACAGGCAGGTGACAAAAGGAGATTGCAACTAAATGAGCTTGAAGAATTGAGGCACGATGCATATGAAAATGCCAAGCTATACAAGGAAAGGACTAAGTTATACCATGATAAACAATTAGCAAGGAAGGAGTTTTATGAAGGACAAAAGGTATTGATCTACAACTCAAGATTAAGACTCTTTCCAGGCAAGCTCAAGTCAAGATGGTATGGACCATATATTGTCACAAAAGTCTTTCCACATGGTGCATTGGAAGTTCACAGCGAAGAACGAAATCAAACATTCAAGGTGAACGGACACAGAGCGAAGCCATACATAGAGATGAGTCTAGAACCGCAAGAGGAAGATGTGAATCTTCAAACCATTCAAGACATTGCATGAACTCATCATGTCTAGCTGAAGACATGAAACACAGCGCTTATTGGGAGGCAACCCAATTTTTCAGGGGAGTATTTACACTTTCCCTTTATTTTCTTTTAGTTATTCATTTTTATTTTTATTTTTCAGTCTCTCCTTACTAGATGGTAACACATGCCTATATCTTATGTTTTGTGCGAACATTGAGGACAATGTTCCATCTAAGTGTGGGGGTATTAGTTAGTTATATTTGGAATCTTTTGAATTTTTTTTGGGATAAACAATTTCTTATAAAGTAAGAGTAAGGATACTTATTTACTTTAGGATTGTTGAGTTTCATAATTCCCTACAAAATTGTGCGAGTCATGCGATTATACATAATAAACAAATGTGATGCTTTTTCTGATAATTATTCCCTTTAGATCTAGTCCTAAATCGAGTTTAAGTAAATAGAGTGATACAATATATGTATATATTTGAATAAAGTCAATCTACTCCAATGTTTTGAGCGCTTAGTAACTAGGGGTATTCATCACCAATGTTTACCTTTACGTCAAACGGCAACTTGAAATATGAGTATGCAAAGCACTTTAATGTTTGTGACTTGTTGAGTAACCGGGTGGATACATCACAAATGTTTCGCATTCGCGTCAAAAGACAAGTGACAACTTTAAAGAAGAGACTATAAAAAAAAAAAAAAAAAAAAAAAAAAACTCTAGTTTGCTACTGGATTTGTAGTAGAAAAAAGGGATAATCACAGACTGAGTAGATGCATACTATAACTACATTAATCGCATGACAAATATGATTAAGTTTGGGGATTATGACTGAACAATTGCACTAGAGAAAGTGGGTCTGTTTAATTTTACTTTATCTGAAATTGTTTGTAGTTTTATATTTTTCATTTTGATGTCCACATAATAAGAAATCTTGGTGGTTGAATCTATTGTTATTATTATTCTCCCTATTCATAAATTCACTTTTTGCTTGAGGACAAGCAAAAGCTAAGTGTGGGGGTATTTGATGAACACATTATTATTCACTTTTTAGAGCAATAATCTTAATATAATGAGACATTTAAAAGCTCTATATATGGTATTTAACTCTTATTCTTTCTTTTCCATAGGAAACAGCGTAAAACAGCAAAACGAAGCAGATTCAGGACTTCAAAGATGATACACAGAAAAATGCAGAGGAACAGTCGACTTATTCCCAAGAGCAGTCGACTGGCCTGATCAAAGATAAAATCTTCAGAAGTCTCGACTCAGTCGACTGGTTCGAAGACAAGTCGACTGGTCTGCGGCGGAGTAAACAGATAAGATCTTCAAAGATATACCTGCATCTAAATTCAAATCTACTTGGATCAAGATTTTATACAGCGAATCAAATCTAAAGACAGGGTGTTTCCAAGTGGACGTGGTGAACAGATAAGGAAAGAAAGGAGAAAAGAGAAAGATATTAATCATCAAATCAAATAAAGAAGGATCTTCCTGTAAAAGTGGAAACCCTAATTCTCAGCCGTGTTCTATAAATATCAGAATACCATCTCTTGAACGGGCTATCTCCACTCCACGACTCCATCCGAAGACGATCATATATCTCTGGGAAGCGACTCAATCACCAAGTTCCTGAACAACATCAAGAGCATCACTCCATCAACATCGAAGAAGGAGAGAGAAGATCCAGCAACCAGAAGGCAGTCGACTGTGTGACAGCCAGTCGACCATATTGCCGGAATCCATTAGTTTATTTCTTCTTCTCTCTTTATTCTTTTATGTTGATCATGTATTCAAACTTGTTAAGCAATAAAGTTATTATTATGTGGAACTAATTTCATAGTTGGGTAGATCGAAACCGTAGTTATGTAATGCTATTTTCTTCTGAACTCTTCTATGTTACTTATTGATTGAATCTAATTGAATTGGTATAGGTTTATGATAGTCAAACTAGATCTCAAGACTGAGAGCAGTCGACTGAGGTGAGAGCCAGTCGACTGACGTACAGAACTTGGGAAGCTCAAGTTTGGATGTCATTTATCTGAATCTGTTATATGAGCATATTGAGACGACCGAATCTCGTGCTCATAATTTGTAACAAAGGAATCTTTAGGGGTTCTTGGTTCAATCAACTTAGAGGATCTAGATATGATACCAATTTCTAGAACTTTAAGTGTTTGTTCGTTTCCACTGTTCTTATGTTTTCTCTAAGTATGACTTAGTAGATACCATGCTAGATACTTACGGGAAGAAACGAATTAGAGTAGATACCATGCCTAATTCTTGGCTTAGAGAAACATTACTTTAAGGAGTAGATACCATGCCCTTGAAGTGAACAAACATGAGTAATTAGAAGTAAGTTCAGAAGGTAACTTAGCATTATTAACTATTGGTGGAGATCAACAGCCCAACTATTCAAGAGATATTTGTGATTCAACACCTCTCATCTTAGTTTTAATCTTTTAGTTCTTTTAGAATATTATAAAAACTCTTATTCATTTTTATTATTAGTTTTATTGATTAGTAAGTTGAAGTCTACAATCTCTGTGGGATCGACCCTTGCTATTACTACGATTCGATTCGTGCACTTGCGAGGTTTTTATAATTTGTGTCTAGTTTTGTCTATATATTTAGGTAGCTAGATTTCCAACAACAATCCACAGTCGTTCAATGAAAAAAATGGCAAAATGCATATTTTGACAATCCATTTCGACGAAATGCTGCAGTTGTCGAATGGCAAAAAAAATGCATAAATTAGTTAAAAAAGAAACAGACAAAACATGATGTTTCGTCTGTTATTAAAAAATAATTTATACAGGTCGAAACTTAGAAAATATTAATAAAAAATACGGGACGAAGCATGATGTTTCGTCCCAAAGAGAAGAATTTTTTTTTAAAATAATCGGACGAAACATGATGTTGCAAAAACAATTTTAAAATAGTTTGTAAAAAATATTTGCAAAAACAATTTAACAATTTGCAAAATCAATTTAAAAATTGCAAAAACAATTTAAAAATTTATAAAATTAATTTTAAAAATTATTTTTTAAGAAATAAATTGGATTGGGACGAAACATCATGTTCATTCCCACCCTTAAATTTATTTAACCGGTTATTTTATTTGGTTTTTAATTTTTTTTTACTTGATGTTTCGTCCGATCAATTTAAAATATAATTAAATCATCAGGCAAAGATAGAGAAGAGAGACTACTTATCAGGTGCTCACATAACCAGTCACCGACTAGCACATCAACTGCTTTCAACTAGTTGATTTGTTATTTTTCTTCGATAAGCTATGGTGAGAGATAGCAGGGCATTTGATCAGGTTGATATCTGTGCATTATACTGCAAAGAGTTTTTTCACAAGAAAATGGTAACTTGGGATTTACTCAGGTATTTCATCAAATAGTTTGTTTTGTTATTTGAGGATGAGAGATGTATTTTGGACAATAAGATTAAGATTCCCAGAAAATATGTAGCTTAACCATAGGAAATTAAGTTTCCAACTAACATTCCCAGAGATGTTTAAGACCTACCAAACATATTTTATAATTCATAGGAATCATAAATCTCAGGAATCATAAATCCTAGGGATTTATGATCGTAACATTCTAGATTTTCAAATCTTAATTTAGTTGTTTGATTCCACGCATTGTGCACGTGCAGATTTATGCACCTATTTCTCTAAAAATATTCTCATGAACATTTGATCCAATTTATTCTCTTTTTAATCTAGAAAGCCTAATTAAATTCTAGGCCAAACTGTCTCTTTCTAACCCACCATAATTCATTAATTAATTAATTTATTAGAGCACATGGTTAATTGGCCCATTAGTGAACCCATTAACTTAATTCTCCTTTTAATTAGTCTAACTTGTCGTGTAGACTAATTTAGTAGACAATTAATTAAATAACATGAACAAACTTATAAATTGGGGTACTAGTGCAGCATGTGCATTGCACTAGCACGTGCATGGAGCACCCTATAGGTGTAGCCGGGTTGTACAAAGAGAGAGGGAGAGATGGGTGTAGTGGTGAGTTGGTTATCTCTTCATGGGTAGTTGCTACAACTCCCTAATTCATCATAGCCCTTGATCCTTAACTATTTGGACTAATCCTAGCCTTCCATTTGTACTCAAAAATTGTATAAATACCCCCCCACCCCCTCTTCATACTTGCACCTAATGCTTGCACCGAAAAGATTGAAAGAAAGAAAGAAAAGAATAGACAATTAGTAAGTTAAAAGAGTAGAAAAGTTGTGAGTTAAAAGATTGAGTGTTGAGTTTGTGTGTGCTCCTCTTCCAAAGTTGGCCAGCCTACCAAAAGAGCAAGAAGAAAGGAGTTTCAAGTACCATCAAGCTAGGAGGAAAAGTCAAATTGGTGGCTCAAGCTAGGAGAAGAAGGCTTCATTTGTTCATTCTAGGAGATCTTAGGAGTTCTTGGTTATTTTCTCTCTACATAAGGTGGGTGATTTTCTCGAACTTCTAATTAGATATCATGCTAGGGAATCGTTTGATAAGATTGAGAAGAAAACTATAATTAATTTAGCCATATGTTGTGAAAAATGAGACAAATTGCAAATGGTATGAATGTTTATTAAAAAGAATGTTAATTAATGCAAATTGTGATTTGTTATTTATAAATTACCAAGCTACCATGATTTATATGTTGGTTATGTGCTAAATTAGAAAATTATGCTTATATGGGTTAATTGAAATGAGAACCACGAAAATGTGATTTGCCTAATTGACTTGATAATTGCATGAAAAAGGAGATTTTGTTGTAGAAGTGATTGCATAATGATAATAAAAATAATAAAAGTGACCTAGGGAAAGTTTTGAGTACAAACTTATAAAGAAACTACACTCGTATTCTTAATTTCGAAATTGTAGATATATGTAGAGAGTAAAATTATAATTTTTGCGTCAAAAATCAAGTCTTATTTTACTGATATACTGTAAATACATAGAAACTAAAATCTGGAAATTTTGAATACAATTGAGAAAGAAAAGAACTTAAAAATACTTGTTTTTATAAAAAATTCAAAAAGAACAGAGACTTGAATTATAAACCCTGTAACCCAAACCATTTCAGGTTAGTCACTTGGACTTATTGGTCAGTGGGTGCATTTGGGTTTGGTCACTGTAGCGGGCTGGTTGGCCGTTGGTCTCGAGTTCGAAACTAGGCATCAACCTTTTGTTTTCTTAAAAATCCAAAATAACCCATGAACTAATTTACATACAATTAAACCCCTGTTCATATCGTTTGGGCGCCTTGGCCTTTCTGGCTTTTGGTGGCGCCACAGTCCACTTACTGTAGCGGGCGGGCGTGTCTTGGGTCGCGGGTTCAAACTTAAGTTCGGTAATTTAAAACAGTTTTTAGGTTTTGGGTTTTTTATTTGATTTTTTAACTTTTAAAAATCCGAAAAATATATTATAATTATTCTGAAAATATATGGACTTCATGAAAAATCTATATAATAAAACACAAAGAAAGCTATCAAGTGGCTCTCCTTCAATCCTCCAAAAATCAAAGACTCAGATCTAACCTCACAAAACACAATCCCCACCCTCCCAAAAAGTTTTCCCCCAAAACTCAAATTCAAATCCCCCCCCACCCAAAACAACTCATTTATTTATTTAATTCTCTCTCTCTCTCTCTCTCTCTCTCTCCCCTATTCCAAAAATTAAGAAAATAAAAATTTTAAAATTTTAAAAAATTAAAAACTTAAAAAATTAAAACTTTAAAAATTTAAAATTTTAAAACATAAAAAATAATTCAAATAATTTAAAAAAATATTATTTTTTAAAACAATTTGAATTTTTTTAAAAAAAATTAAAAAAAATAAAACTTTAAAACTTTAAAAATAATTAAAAAAATAAAAAAACTTATAAAAAATTATTTAAAAATTTTAAAAATTAATTAAATAATAAAAAATCAGAATTTTAAAATTTTTTAGTATTTTAAAACTAAAAATTCAAAAATTAAAAATAAAAAAATTTTAAAAAAATTAAACAAAATTAAAATTTAAAAAATTTAAAAAATTTTAAAATATATATATTTTTTAAATTTTAAAAAATGAAAAAAATTTAAAAATTTAAAAATTTGAAAACTTTGAAAATTTGAAAATTTGAAAATCTCAAAGCAAATCCAATGTCGAACCCCAATAAAGAGGTCGTCGCTGATATCTGATCCACTGCTGATTGTGTATCGATGACTCCCCTCTACCAAATCGAGCGCGAATAACAAAAAGACTCCGTATTGGTGACTCCCCTCCCCCGAATCGAGAGCCGCTATATGCGATGCGACAACTCTAATTTAATCTCAATAACCGAATTCTTGTTCTAATTTTTAATTTTTGTGTGCAAGGAATTACTCAGTTTTTTGCTGACTCAAATTTTGTGTGTGTGCATGGGTTCTAAGTTCAGAGAGGTATGATTGTTTTATTTTTGGGTTTAAATTTTTTTAATTTGGTGACTTATTTGATGAGTTTTTTATTGGTTTTAATTTAAGGTGTACGCAAGTGTTGCTACTAATTTTGGTGTGGGAGCAAACAGATAGAATTTGTGGATTCTTGGAGAAAACAATAAAGCAAACCTGTTGACCTGTTGACCTTCACCGACTTGTTGACTCGATCTCTTGCCGCTGCCGTTCACCTGCAAAAAGTGCGAGACACCGGGGTTGATCTCGGCAATGCACCCTCCGACGCTCAAGTCAGTAATTAGGAAAGATTATGAAAGAGCATTAACTGTCGAAAGATTGATTACCTTATAATGATGGTGGGTAGGGGGTATTTATAGCCGCCTTTGGGACCAGTTTAGGAATAAAATCTCTAATTCCCAGTGAAAGGATAGAGCGAATCAGGGCCGTTGATTAGGGACAATCATAAACCCTAATTCTATCCAGCTAGACTGGGTTTCTTGCGGGTTGGAACCCGCACCCAGTTTAGGCAGATCCGTTCATGGGTTATTGGGCTTTGAAGTAAGACCCAGTCCCCATTTCAGACCCGTTTGTAGGTGAAATTACCGTTTTATCCCTGAGCATTAAGATTCGTGCCCGATTTGAATAGTTCCGATTTAACCCTCTTTTTAGCCATATCACGAGCCCCCCACTCCTGGAGACTGAGTTCTACAGTCTTTGAGGAGTAGTTTTGTTGTTCTAATGGCGTACGGGATTTTATCGGTGTTCTTAAGGGAGTTGAATCTAGCTCGGGGTGTAACAGTAGTTTTCTGAGCTTGCAAAATGCCCAAAATTATTCTCAGATTTTTCTGGATTTTTTGTGATTTTTCCAGATTTTTTCGAATTTTTTTATTTAATTTCCGAATTAAATAATTAATTATCGAAAAATTTAATTAATTATTCTAATTTAATAATTCCTATTTTCAGAATTTAAAAAATTATTTTCTGAATCAATAATTATTTTTAGAATTTTTAATTAATTTTTTCCAATTATAAAATATTTTTTCGAATTTTTTAAATAATTAATTCGATTATTTAAATAAATAAATAAATAAATACCTGGTGACGTGGCGCGATCTTGTGTGTCGATCACGATCAAGCGAGCGTGCATCGGGAGGAGGCCATTTTTTCCATATTTTAACTCCGGTGCCAAGAGCTCTCGGCAAAAGTGGCCGAAGTCCATATGGACGCCACGTGGCAAAGTCAACCGTTAACTTTTTTTTTTAATTTTATTTTGCTTTGCTTTTCCGCTGCTGCCCTCTTTTCTCCTCTTCTTCGTTTCTCTCCCGCTCTCCTCTGTCTTCTACTTCTCCGCTTCTTTCTTTTTCTTCTCCTTCGTCTCTTCGTCTTCGACTCTCGTCCCCTTCCTTCGGCGCCACCTCAACAGCGAGAGAAGCTCGCGTCGGAAGGCCCTAGTGTCATTTGTAAATATTTTGTCATTCTACCAACCCGTGCAATACACGTGCATAACTATTATAAAGAAGGTTCTAATTTCAAATCCATACTATGTCTAAATTTTTATTTTAAAAAACTATATTCATTAAGACGTGCATCGCACGTATAAATTACTAGTATATATAAAGCAAAAACACCCAAATGGATGAAGATCATCTGTTTGGTGTGTTGTTCGACTTTTTTTATTTTTCATTTTCATTTTCATTTTTTTACTGAATACCAAAAAAAAAAAAACAGACAAAGACGGAAGATGATCTTCCGTCGCTTCTATTTTTAGACTTTGGCGACTGCAGCGTGGTCCTTCTATTGCTATTTCTAAATGCTATATGTAGCAATTGACATAGGAAACGATAGTGGATACTCTTATAGACATGAATATGCATATATAAATTATTTGATAGGTTTTCTATATTTGATATAAGTATATTCGAGTTTGAATCTAACAAGGATATTTGTAAGAAGTTATAAGATAGTAATTATAGTTAATAAGAAAATGACTAACATTTTTATTTTTTCTTTAATATATATATAGCAATGCTCCATTGAAAACGCTACTGTAGCGTTGAAAAAGTGAAAACAACCTAGGCTGTTGTTCCAACAACAACCTAAGTTATATAAGGAATGCTCCATTGAAAACGCAAATATTGTGAAAACTCGTAAAAACCACCTAGGCCGTTGTTGGGAACAACGACCTAGGTTATAATGCATTATAACCTAGGCTGTTGTTCCCAACAACGGCCTAGGTGGTTTTCACGAGTTTTCACAACATTTGCGTTTTCAATGGAACATTGATATATATATATATATATTTGCTCATGCATTGAAGTGCTACAAAATTGTATGACTGATTTTTTTAATTTTTATTTTATAATGACATGATGAATGGGCAAATGAATTTCACATGACTTGATTTTACATATTTAGACTAATTTAGATGTGTACATCAATGTGAACGGTTCAGATCGTCGATCCGAAGGCCGAGTGCACACAATAGCTAGTGTAAATCCCCCTGGGGGGTGAATAAGGTGATTGTGCAGAAATTAAAAACTTGAATAAAATGTGTAAAGTAAAGAAAAAGAGTTAGAGAAAGCAAACAAAGTAAGCAATCAAGACATAACGATATAACGTGGTTCGACCCACAGGTCTATGTCCACATCACCTACTTATAGCAATTCTCCGCCATAAGCGTTCCACTATACTTTAAATCCTTGTACAACAATTCTCGAAATTCAGGCCATGAGACCTATTACATGTACAAGGCTTCTACAAACAAGTCCCGCAAACATTCACCATAGTGGAAGAAAAGAAAAACTCTCAAGATCTAAAATGATCTTGACTAAAGAAAACAGTAAAAGCTCTCACACTTGGATCGTTGATTGAATGATTTGTTCAGAAGAATTATAACAGAAAGGGATGAAGAATACTCAGTTAATTTGCCCCTATTTATAGAGAGAGGAAATGTATCTTTCCAAAAGAGAAGATATTTCTGAAATAGTCATGCCTGCATGTTTACGGTCGACCGCATATGTGAGAAGTCAACCGTTCATTTTTCAACTTGAAAGGCGACTGACTCATCTTTTCTACAGTGATGAGCGGTCGACTGTTGTGATGGTCGACCGATATTTTGTACGGTCGACCACTATCGTGCAAATTCGAATTTTATTTAACGAATCCACTTTATATAATTCCAAAAATTAATCAATCAATCAACAGCCTTTACATAGCATTTTCTCATAAAAACATAAATGAATAATTAATTATTGCTTGCTTCCTTGAGGATTTAAAGCACATGTTTTTTGTGTTGCAATCTTCCTTGATTTTTACAATCTTTTCAATTCATGCCTCTTTTGCTTAGATTCAAATTATTTTGGATCTTTATTTTGGTTTTCCTTTTTCTATATTTTCTGTAAATCTTAATTAAAAATATTAGTTGAACATGATACATTTTGTGCACACCAAACTTAGGGTCAGCAATCTCCCCCTTTTGGTGTGAACAAAACGTACCTTAGAATTTAAGTTTAAACCAAGTTCAACTTCTTTCCCTTAATCCAATAGTCCCCCTAAATTCATGCATGCACGAATGAGTGTGTTCATGATACATTTTATATGAAGTTTTGTTTCAAAACATGTATTTATAAGTTTTAAAAAAAAACAAGCAATTTTGGGAGATATAGAATTGAGAGACAGAGAAAAGACATGGCATTTTAGAAAACCATAGAGAAATATTCTTACATAATAATGTTGATCACGAAGCTCTTTGATATACAGTGAGAGTTCTACATGATATCATAGAATTGAAATTTCATCAATACAAAATAGTAGAGGTGTAACCCCTGTTTACCCAAATCTGTATTTTCTGTGTATTTTCGGCATTTCTAATTTTTGTAAATTAGTTTTTCGCTTTCGAACTATTTTTGTTAAAATGTATTATTGTATCTTCTATTAAAATCTATTTTTGATCAATAATTTTAGCTGTAACTATTTTTTATGATTTATATATTGTAATACAATTCTTATTTTGTTATTATTACTTTTATTGTTACTCTTACTGTTATTATTACTCTTACTGTTATTATTATTACTATTATTATTTTTATCAATTTTCTTGTTATTATTATTGTTACTATCTGTATTATTTTGCAAGTGTTATTATTTGCATTATTATTATTTGTATTGTTAAAATTTTCATTTTATTATTTTATTTTTAGCCTGAACATACTCTATTTTACCTAATCTTTTTATAATTATTTTCTGTTAGATTTTTAAAACTATATATTCTTTTTAATTAAACCCATACCCATTATCTATTACCCAATAACCGATTTAACCCATTACCATTTACACCCTTCTCAACCCGAAACCCTATCCCACCTAAACCCATTACCCGTTCAAATCCTTTCAGCCCAAAACCTAACCCTACCCGATACCCAGTATAAAACCCTAACCCAAACACCTATATATACCCAGAATCCCCTACCGACTGTTCATCTTCCCCATATTCAAAACCCAACAGCTGCTTTTACTTCTTCCTTTACCTGTTCATCTCCCCCATCGGAAAACCCTAGCCTTTCTTCCAACTTCAGCCGCCTACTTCTTCTTATCCCCATCCCGATCTTTACCCTACACTTCCCCGTCTCCCTCTCTTCCGACCTCCTCCCCCTACCGCGACCCTGTGCCCTGCCACCCTCGTATGCAGCAGCGCTCGCCAACCAGCGAGTCCCGCCAGCCTGTCGTGACCTCCCTATCGCACCGCACGAAGGCAGCACAACAGCACCAGTCGCCAGTCGCGACAGACCCCAGCAGCTCCCCTGCCTTGGCGTTGACCTGAGAACAGTAGCGACGGCAATATTGTGTGATGTGCTCCGTCGACAGGCCAACCCCCGTGCACCGCAGTACACTGTGCTCCCCACTCTGACACCGACAGTCGCTGACACCGTTCCTCATCTCCCTCGTGTGAACGGGTGTTGTTTGCTCGTTATTGATCATGGGTTGTGTGCTCTTTGTTGTGTTCACGGGCTCGTTATTGGGCTCGTGGGATTCTTCGTTCCTTGTTCGTGGTTGTTCGTGTCCTCGTAGTGGTTTATGGTTGTTCGTTCGGTTTGGATCGTGCCCTGGGAATCTGTTCCCATTATTCTTGCTTGGAGTCATTTTCGTCATCGGTTAAGGCAAATAACTTGTACTCAATTCCTTTATATGATACAAGTCATAAATTCCGCTGGTAGTGTAGTTGGGTTCTAGTGACAACTCGTGTGTAATGTATTTTTGATGAGTATTGTCTCTATAGTGCTATCTTGACCATAGTTGCCTCACAACACATATGACATGAATTAACCTAGGAATGACCGTTTCTTGATATGATGTATATGTGAAACAATTATGAAAACTCGTGTGCGTGTGAGATCCATGTTATATACTTGTTGTGGACATGTCGTATACCCTATTTCATATTGGTTGGACACTTAATAGATTCTAATTCATGTTTAGTTATGTTTCGATCAAGTTTCGTGTGATTCATGTTGGTTTTGTTCCTAGAGGAAATTCTGTATTTTCTCGATAATCTGTCTTGATCAGTAATTTAGACCATATTAAGGTCAGTATCTTAATTTCAGTATAAAACATGAATTTTAGATAAATCCATCTTCTTTTCAACCCCTCTAAACTTGATCGATTTTATTTTCGTATGTGTGAGATATGATTGTTTTACTACAGAGGTGTATTTCATTTCCAGATTTTGTTTCTTAATGATTTCGATGCCTGAACTATTTTGATACTATTGCTAAACATATTATTTTGATCTGAAATTTTGGTCAGTATTTCTATACCTATTAAGGGATTACCCAGAGTTTTGGTGGATTTATTTGATGAGTTTTATATACCATTTCATGCTTGTTTATAAAGACTATACTTGTTGGATTTTGTTCGCTGTTCTATAAAGATTTGTATTTTCACCCTAATTTCTTTTCCTGTATGAATTTTTTTAATGAAAGTTAGCTTATTTTGTCTATTTTCATATGCTTTTGGCGGATTTGGATTTAATTTCACGGTTTGCGAGATATTACTGTTTTCGTACAACAGTGTTGGGAATTCCAGATTTGCAAAACTATCGTTTCCTGATGTTTTATGATTTTCGTTGACTAAACTAATCTTGCTGGAAAATTATGAAACTTAAAGTTTTGATGTTGGACATATAGGGGAATACCCCAGATTTTTCCTGGAATTAATTAAGATGTTTTCATGCTGTTTTCCCGTACTTGAATACAATTTACTGATTTCTGGTTGAACGTATTTTCTGGTTTAGAATCAGTTTTGAGTTATGTTTTTGTGAAATAGTATATGACTTATATATGTTTGCTGGATTTGGTCGGGATTCTATTTTCTAGACCTTTCGACGGATTCAGATTTGCATGTTTGTAGCAACGGAAATCCTTGTTTTAGTGCAGTAGTGTCTTGCTGTCCTGAACTAGAAATCTCGTTGTTTTATCCTTTTATGTGTTATCTTGCACCCGTACATGTTTATTCTTCATCCTGAACTTGTTACTTGTTTGTAACATGATATACTTGCCCTATTCGTGACACATACATGCTTGTTTGACTAATAATAACAAAATAATCAAGCCGGGGTTAAGGAAAAGATCTAGTAGTGGAAAATATAGAAATGTGTATTTAGAAGGGGGCCGTGTTTCCCATTTGATTCATGTTGATACATGAACCTGTGGATGCATGAAACTGTTGGTTCATGTACCTATTACCTGTTGATGCATGGACCTATTGGTTCATGTACCTGTTACTTGTTGATGCATGGACCTATTGGTTCATGTACCTGTTACCTGTTGATGCACGGACCTATTGGTCGTGTACCTGTTGATTCATGAACCTGTTGATGCATGAATCGGATGATTCGTGTACCTGTTTTATTCATGAATCTGTTTCCTATTTCTGTTTTCCTGATCCCTGAGTACACTGCCCTATGGACTCCACTACGAAATCTAAACGAAACTGTTTGAATGTAGCAACCATGTGATAAAAGTTGGGGTGCATGAAGTGCTACCTAGATAGTAATAAATACAAACTTGACATAACTTGACATACATGAATACCTATTACCTGCTTGCCTGACACATGTTCACCTGTTTACCTGATTACCTGTTACAAGATTGCATGTACATGCTACTTGACACTTGTTACTTGTTACTTGATTTCGTGATACTTGATTCGTGATACTTGTTACTTGTTACATGATACTTGTTCACTTAATACTTGATACATGCCACTTGCACTTGTTCATCTTTTCATGCTAGTATCTTATGTTGTTATCATGCATATTCCATGTTATTAGTTAGTTTTTCCTGTGTACTTGTATTCTGCACTACAAGCGGCCCGTAACTTGCATTGACGGGTACCTTGTTTTCTTTTTTCCTCTTCCTGCAATTTATTAAATTGCAGATTTTGGAGATCAGCTGCTAGATGGAATAGGAGAGATGAGATATTAGTTGTTGGAGCTCTTGCTACATTTATTTATTTTCCTGTTATTCATGAATAATTGTATCTGCTACTTGGATATTCATTTTGTACTTGGGCGATGTGACCTAAGGATTATTAACTTGTTCAGATCTGGTTTATTTGAGAATTATAAATTTGTTTCAAGTAAATTTGTTGGTATCTTGATTCGATTATACATGCCTGGTTGTTTCTCTTGCTTCTGATTCTGATTATTCTTGTGAAATGTTGTAAAGATTCTTGAACAGCTTATGGATGATGAAAATCATTCGCTGGGCTTAGTCACGTATCCGTATTTCATATTCTTTTTGGGAAGCGGGGCGTGACAAGAGGAGAGACATAAGTTTGATTTAAAATATTCTAAATTCTCTCCATTTTTGGAACACACCAAAAGGTGCAAAATATAGTTGACAAAAAATGCAAAGATAAACACCAGAAAAGAGACAAAAAAATGGCAGAATAAAAGGCCGGTCGACCGCAGAGTCGACTGGTCGAAAATAATGAGAAAAATTAGGTCAACTGTAAAAGCAACAGAAAGAGGGCCAGTCGATCTCACAGTTGAGCGGTAAAGAAAACATGTTACTGAAATCAAAACAGAGAGAAGAATGGGTGACCTCGTGATCGACCGTACATCCTGATAGGATGACAGTTGACCGTCCAGTCGACCGAACAAAACTGTTATGCCGAAATATCAATAATATTCAATTCTCCTTTCAAAAAGTGAAAACGTATTTCATCTAAGGGTTTTGTAAAAATATCAGCTAGTTGTAAATCAGTTGAAACATACTCAAGAATAATATATCCCTTTTGAAAATGATCTTTAATGAAGTGATATCGAATTTCTATATTCTTAGTACGACTATGTTGATCAGAATTATTAGTCATGTGAACAGTGCTAGTATTATCACATTTAATGGGGATGTGATCAAAGAATACCTTGTAGTCTTCTAAAGTGTGTTTTATCTATAATACCTGCGCACAACAAGATCCGGCTGCTATATATTCGGCTTCGGCAATGGACAAGGTTACCGAATTTTGTTTCTTAGATGCCCATGAAACAAGACAATTTTCCAAAAAGTGACATGTACCTCTAGTACTTTTTATATCTGTTAGACTCTCGGCATAGTCGGCATCTGAAAAGCCCACAAGAGAGAAGTTTCTATGTTTTAGGTACCAAAGGCTGACATTTGGTGTGCCATTAAGATATCGAATGATACGCTTAACTACAACCTAATGAGATTCTTTTGGACACGATTGAAAATGAGCACATAAACAAACACTAAACATTATATCATGACGAGATGTAGTAATATAAAGTAGGCTACCAATCATACCACATAGGTAGTAATATCAACATTTTTGCCAGATTCGTTTTTGGATAGTTTAGTGGTGGTAGCCATACGAGTTTTGAATGCATTCGCACTATCAAGACCAAACTTTTTGACATGATCTTTTGCATATTTGGATTGGTTTATAAAGATGCCGTCCTTCCGCTGTTGTATTTGAAGTCCAAGGAAGCATGTTAATTCTCCCATCATGCTCATCTCAAATTCATCCTGTATTTGCTTAGAAAATTCTTTGCATAGATTTTCATTAGTAGACCCAAATATAATGTCATCAACATAAATCTGAACATAAATACGAGTTTTTATTAAACATGCTTTTATTAAAAGCATGTTTAATAAAAAGTGTGGTGTCTACTTTGCCTTTTGAAAAACCTATATGAATGAGGAACGAACTTAGTCGCTCATACCAAGCACGAGGAGCTTGCTTCAAACCATATAGTGCTTTGTTAAGATGAAATACATGGTTTGGCTGTAGTGGATCAGTGAACCCAGGTGGTTGTTCAACATAAACTTCTTCAGAAATATAACCATTTAGAAAGACACTTTTTTACATCCATTTGAAAAAACTTAAAATCCATGTAGGATGCAAATGCAAGTAAAATACAAATGACCATACAACATGTGCAAAAGTTTCATCAAAATCTACTCCCTCTTGTTGATTATAGCCTTGAGCAACAAGATGAGCTTTATTTCAAATAATATTACCTGATTCGTCTAACTTATTTCTAAACACCCATTTTGTACCAAGAATGGTTCGGGGGTCTAGGAACAAGTCTCCATACTTGATTCCTTTCAAATTGATTAAGTTCTTCTTGCATGGCAATGATCCAGTCATTGTCTTGCATGGCCTCCTTAATATTTTTAGGTTCAAGTATGGATACGACTGCAGAAAAACACATAAATTTTTTAGCTTGAGTTCGAGTAGTTACCCCCTATGACATATTACTTCGTATAAGATCTGAGGGATGGGTAGACATAATTTTCCAAGCAGGATGCTTCTCACTTGTAGGGAATTGAGTTTGTATAGTTTGAAGAGTGTGCTCATCTTCCATGGTATCAATTTGTTGTTTGTGCATCTCGTCTATCAAGAATTTGTTAGTGCTTTGATTGATGGATAAGTCTTTATCTTGATGGGATGAGATGTTTTGAGATTCTTCATTCGGCCTTTGTTCAGTATGTACCTTTTTCTTTTCAACACAGATACCTGTCCTTCATCATCAATAACATGTAATATCTCTCTTTGGATAGGATTAGTTTCATCAAATATAACATCAATAGATCTTGAATTGTCATCTTCTTTTATTAAATACACGATAGGCTTTGCTAGTAAGAGAATATCCTAAGAATATGCCTTCATCACTTTTGCGGTCAAATTTTCCCAAGTTATCTAAGGTATTTAAGATATACACTTTGCATCCAAATACACGAAAATAGCTCAAGTTTGGAATTTTGCCATAATACAGTTCAAAAAGTGTTTTCTCAAGATATTTTCTAATGATTACTTGATTAGTGGTGTAACATGCTGTGTTGATAGCTTCTACCCAAAAGGATTTCGGTAGACCAATTTCTTTAAGCATGGTACAAGCCATTTCTTGGAGAGATCGATTCTTCCTCTCAACAACCCCATTTTGTTGGGGAGTGCGAGGACAAGCAGACTCATGTTTTATTACTTTTTCATCACAAAACGACGTAAAAATATCATTTTGAAATTCTCCACCATGATCACAAAAAATAGTAAAAATGGTAAGGTTTTTCTCATTTTATACTCTATGACAGAATTTTTAAAAAACATATGAGGTTTCATCCTTTTGTGACATAAAAACAACCTAAGTAAATCGACTGTAATCATCTACAATTACAAAAGCATATCATGCACCACCATTACTACATGTTCGTGATGGTCCAAGAAAATCCATGTGCAAAAGTTCAAGAGGTCTAGAAGTTGATACCATTTTTTAAGGCTTGTGCGAACTCTTAGTTTGCTTACCGAACTGACAAGAGTCACAAGGCTTACCTTTTTCAAATTTGAGTTTGGGAATTCCACACACTAGTTCATTGTTGATAAGATTGTTAAGATTATCCATAGCTGTGTGTCCAAGACGCCGATGCCATAGCCAACCATCTTCGTTTCTAGCAACAAAGCATCTCATATTTTCCTGTGCTAATTCATTCAAAAATTTATGACATACACATTATTGCATATATTAGCAAGAAGTAAACATGATTTATAACTATCTAATACAGTGCATCCATTTTTATCAAAAGTAACTGTATAGCCTTTATCACACAACTGACTAACACTAAGTAAGTTGTGTTTCAAGCCTCTTACCAATAGTACATCATCGATGGAGCATGATGAACCAAAATGTATTTTACCTTTACCGATGGTTTGACCAATGCTGTTATCTCCAAAGATGATGTTCTTCCCTATTTCCCTTGATAGTGATGCAAAGTATTTAGCTTCACCTGTCATATAATTTGAGCATCCACTATCAAGGTATTACCGATTTTTAGATTTGATACGTTGATGCACCTATATCCCTCTTTTGAGTTTGGTAATTTTGCACAAAAATTCCTCTTTTTGTAATATTTGCAAATAGGTCAAATAATTATCAGAAAATTCCAGAAAATTCACAAATAATATCTAATAATATTTAATGGGTTTCCCCAGAATAATTTTTGACTTTGAACTTCCCAAGAAAATATTTGCACGTGTTTTGCACGTGTAAAAATGTAAATTTCAGAATATATTTATTAAATCACCAAAAATCGTTTTAATCCATTTATTAATCTTAAAAGCATTATTTAAAATCTGGGGTATTACACATCATCAAGAGAGAAAGTGTCATATTTTGTTCCAAGGTGTGCATGCATAGTACTAGAGTCGCAGGAAGTGTTCAGAACCCCAAGTCACCAGGAGTTCGAACTTCATGCTAGAGAGATGTCGTTTGGACGTGCCAATAATATGGTGAGCCACAAAGCAGATTGTTAGAGTTATTAGATGCTGATGACGGAGTCTTCCCATCAGAGTGGCGCAGCAGAAGCATGGTGGGCCCAAAACCCACAGGTCCCAGGATTCTCATGTTGTTTCTCCTTATATGAATTGTTTACTCTATTTCCTTACTATCTATTCGTCATCATGCATCAATTTATTATTTAACATCATTTTAGATAACTCCATTCTTATCCATGTTCTTTCAAATTCTGGTGTTGTCACCACTTCGTTTCTTTCTCTTTAATTCCCTGTTTTGTTTTCTCACAAGTTTGCCTTTGCTTTGTCCTACGTTTTGCCTGAATGAATTTCGAGGATGAAATTCTGCAAGGTGGGTAGGATTGTAACCCACATTTCCACCTATACATATTTTTTCTGTGTATTTTCTGTATATGGATTCTTTATAAAATTTCCCGTTTTCTTAAATTCATTTTATTTTAAATTTATTTTGGATCTCCAATTACAGTCCATTTCTATTCATTAATTTTATTCATAGTTATTTTCAAATAATTTTGTATTGTAATACAATCCTATTTTGTTATATGATCTTATTATTATTATTATTATTATTATTATTATTATTATTATTATTTCTTTGATGGTTTATTAATTTGTGAAAGCCCATATATTTTAATCCATCTTTTATTATTATTATTTATTAATATGAAGCCCATTAAGTTAACCCAAAGTTCAATTTTAAACCACTTTACATATGTTATTCGATTTATTATTTTAAAACGCAAACCCAAATTCTAATTCAGACTAATATATTATTATTTGATCAATTAATTTTATTTGTGGGTAGCCCAACTTTTAACCCAAACCAGATATCCCACTCTTATTTAATTATTTATATTAAAACCAAAAGCCATTTCTTATTGAATTCTAACCCAAACCCATTAACCCTAACCCACATCTTAATCCCCTATACATATAAATTAACCTAAACCCTAATTATCTAACCTAATTATCATCTAATCTTTCTTCCCCGCAGCTTAATCCTTCCTCTTCCCTGTTCGACTTCGACCCCGTAACCCAGCCCGAAGCGACACCTTCTTCCTTCACCGAGCTCCACCTCGCACCTTGACTGCACCACCCCTCGTCGCCATCCTCCATCCCCTGAGCGCCCCCGCCTTACCATCCCGCAGTGCCCTGCCTCCTTGCCACCTTTCCTCATCGTCGACAACCCCTACCTTTTCCTTCACCGCTGCACACCACCACCGCCACCTGCAACGTTCATCAAACCGTTGCTTCTCCTTGTCGTGCCCTCGACTGCACCACCGAGCACCCTCTCCTTCTTCTTCATATTCTACCTCTCCGTCGCCAACTCCTCCCGATCATCCTCCCCCTCTGCCTCCACTACTTCTTCATCACCGCCGAGCCTCACCCCTGCTGCCCGCTACTGCATCCCGATGCCTGCAGCACCTCCTCGTCTCCCCTGTCGTGACCAACGCCTGCAGCCTGCACCTCGACCATCGAAGTTGTAGCCCATCGTCACACCCTCGTCGAGCCCCTCGCCACCTTCTCCAACAGCACCCACTGATGCTTCCCTGCCGCTCCTGCCATCATCGCCCAAGCCATCACCTCCAGTGGCCGAACAACCCAACCATCGCCGCTCCACCACCTTATTGCTGCCTCTCCCCGCCATCACCTTTGTAGCCCCAAAGCCCCACTCCGAGCACTGCCGTTCTTGCTGCACCCCTGATCACAGCAGCCCGTCACCTTCCACCGTTGACCAACCACCCTTGCTACACCCGTCGCTCCATCCCCATCGACTACCACCTTGCTGACGCTCTTCTTGCTGCGTTCCTCGCTACCTCGACCACCATCCAACCACCGCAGCCCAGCACCCCCTTGCTGTCCAGTCCCTCGCAGCATCGAAGTCGCCTCGTCGTTGCTGCGTATTGCCGCTGTCATCCTTGCTGTCGTTTGTTGTTGTCTCTTGCGGTGCATTGTTGCTGCTGTCTCTCTTGTCGTCGTCGGTGCTGTCCGTTGCCTTCGGGACTCTTGTTCTCATTATTCTTTTATATTCGGAATCATCATCTATAAGGCGAGTTTCCCTTGAACTAGTTTATTACTCTTGTTCAAGAATTTCTTTGATCTCCGCAAGTAGTTCCTCTTTAAATTATCATATATTATTTGTTTGATACCTTTCAAAGAGACTACTACAGATTCATTGGCGAAACCAAGTAGTAGTTTTCTTTTCGTTCCATTCCCTTGATTCAAACCCAAGCTCTGTATATTTTGCCATATGCATACACTACACAAATCCTTAGATTAGAAACATCTTATATAGAAGAATGATGATTGAATGCTCTTCCGATTGGTTATGATGTTCATGCTATGTTGGTATAAAATTGTCTTATTAATAGCAGAATCCCACCGTTATGACTGAGTAGAATTTCATGTTAATTATTGCTATGAAGTTATATGCATGCATATTTTGTAAATTGTTGCTATAACAAGCCATAAAACTAATTCAAAACTACTTAAATTTATAAAAGTAGTGATTTGTAAATCTCTTTCAATAAAACATAAATTGTGCATATAATCAAAATAGAGTTTCTAAAAATTAATTGTTCGTTGAAATAGCTTCGTATTCAGATCCAACCACATTAATACCAAATCTCAAAAGAACATCCCCAATTTGGATATATTTTCTTAAATTCAACTAAAACCCCAATTTTAGTCATCATAACTCAAATTCTCAAAACATGGTCTTTTATTCCATTACTCCTTCTCAAAGTTCCTCAAACTCAATCTCATCTATTCTCTATAGTTGATCCATAAACAAATTCATCATTTACATGGCCAAGTTGCATTCATCCATCTCACCAATAGTCCAAAAATCTCGTCTTTAATTAATTAATGCATAACATTCATCATGCTCAATCAAATCAGCAATAATACAAAAGAAATAGCATACTAAAAATTTATATTAGGTTTTCCACCCATCTAAAATCATCCACAAGAAATTCTACTCACAAATAATTAGTTCTTCTCAAAGATCCAATTTTTCATCCTTCCAACATACATATTCTTACCAAACCCTAACATGCTTTCTAGTAGATCAAATTCAGCATCCAAGAACAATCAAAACATTTATATTACTCGCATACATTATACACAAAACAAAAGAAAAACAAACAAACAAACCACTCACCTCGATGAAGAATCCAATCGAATCAATGGAGAATAAGCAAAACCCTTCTTTTGCGGAATCCAAGATCTTCTCTTTCAATCTCCAAGAAAAATTAAAACAATAAAACCTTTGTATTATGCAGCGAAAGACGGTTGCACTCCATCTTTTATACAGGCCGGAATTGAAGGATTAGGGTTTTAAACACATTTGCAAAATAATCCTTTAACAAATTATTACTTTACATATATAAACCTTTCTTTATAAAGTAGTTAAAATAAGTTAAATAAATTAAAACCAAATCAAATCCTTTTATTACTGAGTTGTCCAGCAATCCAGCACAGCCCAGAAATAAAGAAAATTTGGATTTGTACTCAGGGTGGCAAATTTGCACAAAAGTCCTTCTTTTTGTAATATTTGCAAATACATCATAAAATATTAGTAAAAATCCAGAAAATTCAGAAATAATATATAATAATACATATTATTTTTTCCAATTAAAATATCTGACTTTTACTTTCCAGGAAAACATTTGTTCAAGATCCAACATAAATTCTATATTTGCAAAAACACCATATTTGTTTAAATCTTTACCAAATCGACTTTAAATAAAATTTAAATATATTTTGATTTCAATGATGAACATGAAAAGCCCAAAAATCAGTAAAGACGAATTTTTATTATTTATTTGAGATCCAAACGGCTTTTTACATAAAAGCCCATCTCTTTTGAGGTATTTATAAAAATAGTTTCTTTAATCAGAAAAATCCCAAAATTTAGAATATAATCCATTATAAGTAGGAGAATTTATTAAAAATATAAATTTGGATATTTACACCAAAAATATTTGCACATGTTTTGCACGTGTAAAAAGATAAATCTTCAGAAAAATATTTATTAAATCTCTAGAAAATCATTTTAATTCATTTATAAATCTTTAAAATTATATTTAAAAATACGGGGTACTACAGGACAAAGGTGGGAGTACCACTCCTTTGCTAACCCCTTCAGTGTGGTAGAAAATGTCTTGCAGAGGAGTACATCTGAGGCCTAGTGGATCATCATAAGAGTTTTATGACTCTTGATATGGTCGGCCCGGTCGAATTATTCATTTTAGGACTTGAAGTGTGGTGGCTTGAAGGTTTCAGCGACGTGAGACTTGGTGACGGGTGCCTCTACTTCTCTATTGTTCCTGTGGACTGGTCGGCTAGATGGAGTTAGGCTTCTTCTCCCCCGAATGGAAGGGGTCATTCTTCGTCCCTTAGGAGAAGGATATCCTCTTCCCTCCCGGGAGAGGGAGTTCTTTTTCTTCCCTTGGGAGAGAGAATTCTTCTAGACCCCTGTTTTCGAGGAGAGGAGCTTGTCTTGCTTCCCTGGCGTTCTGGATGGTGGACTTCGTCATGGAATCGCCTTTCATTCAGGAAATTTTAGAGGTTAGACCCCTGTTGTCTAGTGATAATGATCTGACGGAGGTCTTACTGCAACTGGGGCGCTACATAAGGCACCATAAAGGGTGTTGAGGTACGGACAAAACCTCTATTTTCGACCATGCACTGCACATGGTGTTGTTTGGAACGACTTCGTCGGGAGGCCCTCGATGCAGCCCCTTTAGAGCGAGGCTAAGTAGGCTAATGATGGGGCTATTTTGGTTGAGGAGGTTGAAGGGGGTTCTCCGTATGAGGAGGAGGTGGAGGAAGATTGTTGGCTTGTTGGCTAGTAGCAACCGCCTTCCCTTTCCCCTTTGGAAGCATGACTAGAAAAAAGTAGCTTTTTATCGGCGAAGTTTCGTCGGATATCTTTCCTGTTTCCTACAGACGATGCCAATCTGTTGCTGCTAATTTTCCGTGGGAGCAAAAATATATTGTGAGTTCTTTTTATGGAAAACAATCAAAGACCTAACCCTTGCTTTTTGCCAGTGTTGACTATCGTAAACTGTTCTTGACTATGAAATCTGGCTGTTGGGGACGGTTGAGATCGTTCCAATTGACTTAAAAATAATTTGAAACACCAGGTTGTCTCTGACGATAGACCCTCCGATGCCCAAGTCGGAAAAATCATAATATACGAAGAGTTTTGTGAGCGAAAATTGTCATTACCTGGTTTTTGAAGAGGTCAAGATGTATTTATAGTCGATGGGGAGCCAGTTTCAAGATATTGGATTTATCTCTACTTCCCGGTGTTACCCTTTCCTATATAAAGAGATCGAGTTAGGACTCTTCTTTTGATAAAGAGATAGAGTTTTTAAACCCTCTCTTATGCATGGAGAGATATAAGTAGTTACCCTCTAGAGATAGAGAGTTTAAACTAGCTTCGTTGGATGAACCTAGACTCATTTACTTTAGATTGCTTTGGAAGCCCCTTATTGTAGACCGGGTCGAGTGTATGGGCCTAAAAGTGGCCCAACTTCCTCTTGTGGGCATATATCTGTTGAAATTTACCTTTACTCTTGAGTGCTTTAGGATTCATGCCCGATTTGAACGGTTCCAATTTGGTTCTATTTTTACCCATATCAAATAGACTATGATAATCTTTGTATTATACAAGTTCTTTTATACTGAGATATGTATATGGTTTTCGTATTCTATATTTTTTAAATGGCTAAATTGCAAAAAAAACCCTTGGACTGTGGCCTTTATGCAGAAAACCCCCATGATCTTTTTTTTGTAGAACCCCCCCTCCCCCGATTTTTTTTGCAGAAAACCCCCTGAAGTATTTCAGAAAAAACCACATATAACTTTTCTAGTTGTATCAGATAACCTCATTCATCTTTACAAGTTAGTTCAAAAAATATCATATTGTGTTTCTTATTATTGTCAAAAACGTCCCTCAACTTTAGCAGAAAGTCTCATGCCGGCGGGGTGGGATTTTTGCAATAATACTTCTGGAGGATTTTTTGATAAAAGAAAGATTGGAAGGGTTTTCTGCATAAAGGCCATAGTCGAAGGTTTTTTTTTGTTGCAATTTAGCCTTCTTTAAATGGACGGATAGCATATTTTCATATTAGAAAAAATACAAAATGGGGTTGGTTTGGACGTTTCCATATCCGTTTGAACCCTTATTAGTTGGTCTTTATATACCGGAACATTTATCTACCTGTACCTATGAGAAAATTTTGCCGTACTGACCCACTTTTTGAAAATATTTGGTGCTCAGACCCACTTCCGAAAACAATTAGCGATCTGACCCAGTTCTGGACACGTCAGCATAAACCGTTATTAGAAATAACGACATAGGTTATTTACGTGCCGTTATTTCCAATAACGGCATCTACATTTAAAAAAAGTGTCATGCCGTTATTTGGAATACCATCATAGGTTATTTTATTTTTCGACAGCTTGTAGTCTCCATTTAGAGAAAAAATTGCAAGTGTGAAAACCTTATAACAGATGCCGTTATTGCAAATAACAGATGCCGTTATTTTAAATAACGACATTCTCAATACTGATGCCGTTATTTGGAATAACAGCATCAGTTATAATTTTTTATATAAAAAAGTAACTTATTATTCGTCCTCTGTGATGAATAAGTTAATTTTTTTAAAAATAATTTATAACTGATGTCGTTATTCCAAATAACGGCATCAGATATAATTTTTTTTAAAAAAATTAACTTATTATTCATCCTCTCTGTTTCCAAACAACGGCAAGAGTTCATTTATATATAACTGATGTCGTTATCTCCAATAACGGCATCAGTCATTCGAATGCCGTTATTGGGGATAACGACATTATTTATATATTTTTTTCACACTTAAAATTTTTTAAAGTTAGAAGATTCACACTTGTAAGAGAAATATACTGATGCCATTATTCCAAATAACGGCATGGTAAAAAATGTAAAATAGATGTCGTTATTTGAAAATAACGGCATGTAAATAACCTATGCCGTTATTTTCAATAACGGTTTATGCTGACGTGTCCAAAACTGGGTCAGATCACTAATTATTTTCGAAAGTGGGTCAGGACGCTAAATATTTTCAAAAAGTGGGTCAGTACGGCAAAATTTTCTACCTATGACCCCTTATGACTTTCTTTGTCCTTTTTTTTCTTTTTCTTTTTGACATGACCTCGGTTCTAAGGAATCTATACTTCTTATATACTCCTCTTTAATTAATACAAAACACTTAATGCTGAAAAAAATATAGATGGTAAATGTCAAGATATAAAATTAGGGTTTATGCAATGGCGGCTGTTTTACTTCAAGATTATACACTAGATATTTGAGATACCTAGCATACTGCTTTAGACAGTTTATATAGCTAATACCGACTTATTACACAAAGAACCTTATAGTGGGTTAATACATATTATAAGGCCCACTACCCAATGATCCGACATTCATGACTTGACTCTGTATACAACACGTGTCCCTGTACAACACAAATAATATAATTATCTTGGAGTATATATAATTGATGCCTATGACAGCAACAATCTCCTCGTATATTCCAATATGATTATATCTCTATATCACATTCATAAATGGTCTACAGGCAGAAATAAAGATAGTTTTAGCAATCACATCAAATTTAGAATGTAGAGCAATCTTAATCAATAAACCTGTTTGAAAGAACAATATGTTTTGACCACATCAAAAGCATCAGATTTGGAAGGAATAATTCTCAAAATATATGAGTCTGTCAATATATAAAGTGCAACAATAATTGACTAAAGCAAGTTTTAAATTAAAATAGATTAAACTGAGATAACTAATATGTTCAAAACAAACTAAAAACTTCAAAACTAGTAGTTATTAGCCATAATGTGCTTAAACTGAAAAACAAAGTTTTAAACTAGTTTGCTTAAACTCACAATTGAAGTTTCACCTTGCAAGTGAATTATTTATTCTGAAAAGAACTAAATGCTATAGCTTGCTGACACAAATGATGCTCCTCCATTTTATTGTTGAGGCCGTCACCCTAATTGAGTAAATCATCATTGTCCAGGTTGAAGTCGAATGCATCATTAAATCTCCCATATCCAAGCAATTATCTGCATTTTAATGATTGATGCAATTAAGAATTTATGTTCAGTAATATGCAAGATAATGAGTAGCTTAGTCCTAGGAAAAGAACAAAGTACAAATCTGAATCATATATAGCAAGGATGTCAAATAATAGAGTATGCATCATGATCCATATTGCTATCTTCTTTTATAATAATAAATAGAACCTGGAGCTTATAGTTGCTAAATCTTTAGAACCATACTTGTTTCCTTTAGGAATAATCAATCTATCAATGAACAATAAAAATAACATAATTATCAAATTTGGAATAATTGCAATTTCATCTTCAATAGAACATATTATCAAATTTGAAATAACATTAAAATAAATCAAGTACCACGAAACATATCTACATGATCTCCATGCTTGATTTTGGAATAGATAATAGCCAAACCGCTCATAGAAAAACAGCAGACCATCAAAATTTTGGAATGATATATTATCGATTTACAGTTGGCATAACTCTACCAAACTATCTAAGCACTTTAACCACTAATGATGCTCAATAGTGTAAATATCTCTTTTATATTGGCTATTTTTACATATCTAGAAATCTCTAAACTCAATCAATGCACTAAAACTAAAAACGTAAGTATGATGGGCCATCACTCCCATTATTCCCACTTGTTAGAATGTTCAGTAGTTAGCTTTTATTTATTACAAGCTTGACATACCTTCAATCCATTTCCCCACTTGTTTTGAGTGTTAGTTCTCTAGTTAGCCCTTTAGTAAGGGCATCGACCACATTATCTTTAAAACGTACATGGATATACCTCTTTTGATGGAGAGAATTTAACTAGGCGTGTCTAAAGTATTATATTTTTTTTTTTACTGTTATAAGGAGAATTTGTCACCACTAATATAGAAGACTGATTATCTTTATAGGTAGGTAAAGAGTTTATTTTAAAACCCTTGGATGGAATATCAAAAAATTAGTCCCTTATCTATTCAACTTTATTTCCTTCCAAAGATAAAACGAATAATTCAAAATCCATTGATGACTTGACAACAATATTTTGCCTTTTGGATCTCCAAGACATCATGACACCACCCAATATGAGTACATACCTAATAGTTGATTGATTATCCCCCAAATCAGATCCCCATGAGGCGTCTCATGCCCACATTAATGTAGAGCATAATTTGGTGTACCTTTAAGGTAACCCATCAACCTATCAAGGACATACCAATGCTCTCTACTTGGATTATTAGTGAAGCGACTTAGCATGCCTACTACAAAAGAAATGTCTGGCCTTGTGCTCGTCATAGCATATACATTATACTACCAATATGTTTAGAATAATCCAGCTGGTGAATGGATTTCCTAAGGCCTAATAGCCTCAGTATCCCCACTATTAAAATATTGATGATATGTAGTGTGACTGACTAAGGGTTATTCATTGTTCATTAACGTCACCTTTCATACCCAAGATACACTCCTCAATCTTTCATGTCAGATGCATTTGATAATATTAACTTGATTTTATTTACTACTAGAATATGAGTATCACAAATCAATATGTCATCCACATACAAGCAGATCAACACAACTTTATTAAATTAGAATGTATAAACATTTATCAGATAAATATGCGTAAAGTCCTAGTTTTCTAACAGTCGTACAAACTTATGATGCCATGATTTTGTGCTTATTTAAGATCATACAAATATTTTATTGGTTTTACACTTTAGAAATTATTTTTCATGGAGATGTTTGCAGATGAAGATGAAGAAAGAGAAGAAGAAGAGAGAGTTGAAGTAGCTACCGGAATGAGTATGGAAGGAGAGTTATTAACAATATCATGTCATTCTCTTGTTGGCTCTTCTAGCTACCCCCAGACTTTAAGACTAAGGGGTAGACTTAAAGGAAGGGATGTGAATATTTTGATAGACGCTGGTTCAACACACAATTACATTGACCCTTAAACTGCACTTAAAGCAAATCTTCATATCTTACTAGAGCCCAAATTTCAGGTTACAGTAACAAATGCAGAGGTGATACACAATGGAGGATAGAAATGACACCTTTTACAGTACATGGAGTGACTTACCAGCTGATTTATTGGTTTTTACCTCTAGGGCCATCTCAAATGATTTTGGGAGCTCATTGGCATAGATCCTTGGGTAGGGTTACCATGGAATTTAGCGGCCTAACCATGGAATTTCAGTTAGCTGAAAGTTGATAATTTTATAGGGTATTAATGATGGTAGTATCCAGGTTATTAATGTTGAAGAGCTTCCCAAAGAGTTAAACTGTTCTTGTCAATCTTTTATGCTACAACTTCACTGCAGGGAGGATCAGGTGTGTCTATCAATAATAACAGAAGTGTTAGCTGATTCCACCAAAGATCTTGTATAGTTATATGAGTTAGTGAATCAAGTACTGAATAGATTTCCTGAGGTCTTTTCACCTCAAATCAGTATGCCTCCCAAAAGAAGCATTGCTCATCAGATACCCCTGCTTGAAGGTAAAAAAGAAGTATGCATTAGGCCCTATAAGCATCCATATTATCATAAGAACGAAATAGAAAAACAAGTAAAGGAAATGTTGTATTTAAGGTTTATCAGAAATAGTTGTAGCTTTTCTCCAGTGATTTTGGTAAAGAAATCCGATGGAAGTTGGAGACTATGCATAGAGTACAGAGCTTTTAATGCCCAAACCATCATAGCTAAGTTTCCAATCCCCATTATTGATGAACTTTTGGATGAATTGTATGATGCAAAGATTTTTTTTCTTTTCAAGATTGACTTTAGGTGAGGATATCACCAAATCAGGGTTAGTGAGATGGATATTCACAAAACAACATTTAGAGCTCACCAAGGCCACCACTAGGGCTGCAATCGAGCTGAGCCGAGCCGAATACCTTCAGGCTCGAGCTCGGCTCGTTTACGAACGAGCTCAGTTTTAAGCTTGAGCTCGGTTCGAGCCGAACTTTGACCGTATTCGATCCGAATAGCTCGCGAGCTTAGCCTAAAAAAAAACTCAAGCTCAAGATCGACTCGTTTACGAAATGAGCTCAGCTCGAGCTCGGTTCGAGCTGAGCTTTGACCGAGCTTTGACCTATCTCGAGCCGAATATCTCGCGAATAGCTCGATTCGTTTGCAGCCCTAGCCGCCACTATGAATTTTTGGTAATGCCTTTCGGTCTCACAAATTCTCTTGAGACTTATGAAGGATATCTTTCAAGCTTATTTAAGGAAATTTATTCTTGTATTCTTTGATGATATATTAGTCTACAGTCCTACTCTCAAGAGACATTTATCTCACTTAACTAAGGATCTGGAAGTGTTGAAGAATCATCAGTTAGTAGGAAAGGAAAGTAAGTACAGTTTTGCTAAGGAGACTATAGGTTATTTGGGGCATGTCATCAGTGTTCAAGGAATTGCAGTGGAAGCTAGTATGGTTGAAGCTGTAGTTAACTGGCCTGAGCCAAAATCATTAAAAGATTTGAGAGGGTTTCTTGGTCTCACTGAGTATTACAGAAAATTTGTTAAAGGTTATGGAGGAATTGTAGTTCCTCTTACTTAGCTGCTAAAAAAGAATGGTTTTAATTGGAATCCAACAGCTGCTCTAGCCTATAAACAATTGAAACAAGCTTTGATTAGTACTCATTTTCTTGCTTTGCCTAATTTTTTGTAAAGAATTTGTCCTAGAAACTGATGCTTCAATGAATGGAATAGATGCAGTGTTAATGCAAGCACATCATCCTATAGCCTATATGAGTCAGGGGTTGAAGGGGAAATCACTATCCCAGTCAACATATGAGAATGAGGTGTTTGCTCTTCTCACTACCATCAAGCATTGGAGACAGTATTTGTTGGGTAGGGTATTTGTGATCAAGACAGATAAAAAAAAATCTAGAACAGAGAATAAACACTGATATGCAAGAGAAGTGGCTATGGAAATTGTTAGGTTTCAGTTTCATAGTTGAATACAAGAAGGGTAAGGACAACTTGGCAGCTGACAGCCTATCCGGGAGGAGGGATGACAGAAATGATACAACAGTTGAGATCACTTTCATCGTGCCTCAATGGATAGAAGAGGTGAAAATTATCGTACAACAAGATCCTTATATTCAAACAATACAAGATAAGCTGCAACAGGGTTTGTTGCAACCTAATCTCTACAAGTTGTTAAGTGGAATTTGGTATTACAAAGTCAAAATTCTTTTGATCCCTACCTCAACTTTGAGAGAGAAAGTTTTTGTAGATAATCATAGGACCAACAAAGGTGGACACTCATGGTTTCATAAAATCCTCCATAGGGACATGAGATCATTTACATGGATGGGCATGAACAAAGATATTAAAAGGATGAAGAGGGAATGTTGGTTGTGCCAACAGAATAAACATGAAGCTATGTTTCCTGCAGGGTTGCTTCAACCATTGTTTATTCAAGAGATGGTGTGGAGGGACATATCAATGGAAATGGTTGTCTAATAGTTGTGGTTAGAATGTCATATTTGTTGGGGTGGACAGGCTCACAAAGTATGCACATTTCATTGTCTTGACTCATCCATACACTGCTCAAACAGTTGCTCAAGTGTTTGTGGAGAATGTCAGCAAGTTACATGGAATGCCCAAGAGCAATGTATCTGATAGAGACCCATTTTCTTTAGTTCTTTTTGGAAAGAATTCTTCAAGTTTCAAAGGAGTAAACTTAACACCTCAACATCGTACCACCCTCAAGTGACATATTGAGATTGTGAACAAAGCTGTTGAGATGTACTTGTGTGTATGTGTGGACAAAATCCAAGAGAGTGGAAAAGGTGGTTTTGTTGGGCTGAATATTTGTACAACATTAATTGACATGTGTCTACTGGTAACGCACCATTTGAGGCTTTGTATGGCAGGTGCCCTCCAACTCCCAAGTTTTATGTCCAAGGAACTGCACAGTTGCCAACTGTGCATGATGAATTGCTGCTAAGGGATGCTATTTTTAAACTATTGAAAGATAATATAGTAGCATTATTAGGATTTTGGCCTCAAATATACTTAGGAATGGAGTACTTGACGTTGGAGAAGAAGAAGATGAGGAGATAAAGACAGCAAAAGAAGACAACAATAAGTAGAAGATGTGCAGTCTAGTGAGTTGCGGTCGACCGACCCTGATTGTAGACGGTTGTTCGAGTGTACATGGTTCAACAGAGAACATGACAGTCGACTGTGCAATCGACCGGTCATGTCTTGGGTGTGGGCTTTACACATTGCGGTCAACCCGACCTGGGGGTGTGGTTGGTCGGTCGACCGCACCCCCTGGGGGTGCGTTGACCGACAACGGCGCTGTGTGTTATTTGGGCTGATGAGTTTAAGGCCCAATAAGCTGGATTAATGTTCATCTTTTGCTATATATATTGCTGTAGACTCTAGGATTTGAATCGATGAGATTAAGAGGTGAGCCATTATCATTGTTCAACTTCAAGAGAGGATTGTGCCGAGTGTTTCAAAGGTGAGGGAGAGAGATTGAGAGTTGTAATCTCTTTTGTAATCATTGTATTTTTTGGGGAATAAGAAGTATTTGTTATCTCTGCATATTGATTGTATTCTTTTAAGATATTGCATAAATCGTGGTGGCTTGTTCTTGGTTCATATATGTCTTGGTAGTTTCTATTGCTTGTGGTGTACTTTCGCTATTAGCACTACGAGTTGTGATAGATTTTTCAACAAGTGGTATCAGAGCACTAGGTTCGAGATGACCGATAGCAAGTCGAAGATCGAGAGGTTCGATGGAAGTGACTTCGCGATGTGGAAGATTCATATGATAGAGTATCTTCTTCAGAAAGATCTAGATGGTTTGTTGTTCGATGAGAAGCCGAAAGATGCAGAGGATGCGAAGGTCTTGGCAGAATGGAATCATTTGGATCAGAAGGTGCTAGGGCAGGTTCAGTTGGGGCTGAGTAGGAAGGCGTTATTTCGAATCTCGAAGGCAACGACCGCAAAGGAGGCTATGGAGATTCTCATAGATATGTATGAGAAATCGTCGAAATCTAATCAAATTCTTCATATGAAAAAATTGGTTAATATGAAGTTGAAGGAAGGGGGTTCGGTAGCAGAACATGTGAACAATTACTGTATGGTTTATAACCAGATGGAAGGTCCAGGTTTGAAGTTTTCAGAAAGGGGGCAGTCATTGTTACTTCTATCTACTTTACCTAATAGTTATGTTATGGTGGAATAGACTATTATAGGCACTATGACAGATTCAATGACTCTACTGGATGTGATGAGTAGCATTCTGAATGACGAGGTGAAAAGGATGAGAAATGAGGGATATCCATCATCATCTTCTAGAGATTCTGTAATGACAGTTGAAAAGAGACGTGGGAGATCTAAAAGCAGTCGAAGAAGAAAGGATCAGAGTAATTCATCAGAGAGTGGGTCTGTCACGCTCCGCTTCCCGTTATACTGAAATACGGGCACGTAACTGAGGCCCACCAAATGATATAAGTTTCAAAACTCACATCATTCATAAGCTGTACATTGTAAACTCAACAATATGAAATGTAACCACAACCATACATGAAGAAATAATCACATAAACATGAATGATCCACAAAATGTCTTATACATAACCAACATCTGGAAATAAAATAACTACGGGTCACCAAAGCCCGGTACAATGTGCGATAATAACAATAATGGAAATAATATAAACATGATAATTGCAAGATTATTATTGAAGACTAATGGTTCAACTCCATCCTCTAGAATACTTAATCGGTAAGTCATTCTGGCAGTACTTCTCCTGTACCTGTAGGTTCAACATCTCGAGTTGGGGAAAGAGAGCACCTGTTAGAGTAAGCAACGGGCTGCAAGTAGTACAAGCAAAAAGGGAACAAGAACAAGGATATAACAAAGAACAAGAATTATGGATATAGGAAACAATCATGTAACAGAATAAAATGCAAATACATAAATGGGGATCATGTAAACTTGACTCATAAAAGGGAATTGTATAACTTGAAACAAGAGGCAGGTAAATGGAACTTCAATATGCATTCAATCGATGACAAGGAAATCATGCAACATTAACATGTCATGTATACAGGAATCATGCAATGTGCTTAGTGTTAATCTTAAGTCTATCAATATTGTATCAATCCTATCTAATGCATGCAATCCTGCAACCCATACCATAGATTTTGGTGCATACAAGAGCATCCGTTAGAGCAAGTAACGGGCCGCAAGTAGTACAAGTAAAAAGGGAACAAGAATAAGGATATAACAAAGAACAAGAATTATGAATACATGAAACAATCATGTAACAGAATAAAATGCAAATACATAAATGGGGATCATGTAAACTTGACTCATAACAAGGAATTGTATAACTTGAAACATGAGGTAGCTAAACAGAACTTCAATATGCTTTCAATCGATGACTAGGAAATCATGCAACGGTAATATGTCATGTATACAGTAATCATACAATGTGCTTAGTGTTAATCTTAAGTCTTTTAATATTTTATCAATCGTATCTAATGCACACAATCCTGCGTCCCATACCACAGGTTCGGGTGCATACAAACATATTAACGTTTAGACTCTAATAGTGAATTCTATAGGATCATGTACTCAGGTCTTCCAGTGACTCTAACAGTAATCATTTCATATCATCATGTAACCAGAACCATATCATATCATGTAACCATATCATATAAAGAGTCACTATTACGAAAAATACGGCCGCCCTTCTAAGTACACTTTCCTATATTGTCCACTATTAGATTATTTCCCTTTCATTACCCCGGCCTGTCATTATTTTATCATAATGAATTATGCATATGCAGTTGATGGAACGGTGTCAAGGAACAGTAATAGTGAGGTATCAATGTCTATGCAATACATGGTATACAAATTTTATTATTAAAAGCAAGAAATAAACATATTTACAATCAATGATATCAAGTTACAATTCTGGACAGCAATACATTGCTGTACAAAAATTTACTTTTTTGTTGCTACAGGAAAGAGAATTAGGTACCGTTAGAGGTTCAAGAAAGTAGACTTCAAGCTGGTTCTAACAAATATTCACATGATATATTACAGTCAAAGTAACTAGGTCGATCAATCAATCTTTACGGGTTTCGTGCACAGTCTCGGTTCTGAAAATAACAATATGCAAGTACTAAAACAATGATAACTTTCAATCTATAAATTGGATTGAGAATCCGTAAGATGTTCCAGAAACTAGACACAGTTTGCTACAATTTCTATTTAATAAGTTTTAGATAATAACAACAGTAACTTGGCCGAATTCTCACCCCAAGTTGGAGCAGACGGCAGTCCAGAAATATACTAAGTTGGTTCTAACAAACTTTCATTTGCAAGTGTATAGTTTTTTATGATTAGAATTGAGCGTACAATTACATTTAGACATCAGCATGGTTCTAATATTAACATGGCAACACTAGCACATTTAATGGTATTAAACTATGAATACAATCAAGCGATCATATATGAATACAACTCATTCAATCACCATTCCATTCACAATCTCGTGCCTCTAGTTTGTGTTCAAGTAATACATGCATGTATAAATGGATCTTCATGATTTATTATGACTTTTAGGTGGATTAAAGTCGAATAAAACGGTGAACAATGGATGGTTCAAATTCAAACCATACATGAGGCAACGGAAAAGATTAATAACATGGATACAATAAGGAAACTATTTGCAGTTTTCAAGCAAAGCTTGTACAGGAACAAGAAGAGTGTACAAGGAATACTTGCCTTATGAATGGTGATTCCGATTATGAAAGAATAACGGGACGAGAGTCCCGGCAACAACGCACGTGCAAATAACGTACACTGCAAACACGTGCACATGATGGACAGCACGACTGCAGGAGGGACAATGGAAGCAAGAGTGACTGCATCAAGGCGGCGGTGAAGGCACGAACAGCAACAACAGCAAGCGGGACAGTGGAAGCAAGAGCATCACGACAGCGAGGGGAAGTAGCGGGGTGCAGTTGGGGCTTGCAGTGGTGGAGCAGCAGGGCGGTCGGTGGTGTTGGCAATGAATGATGGCAGGGAGATGCATGTGATGGCCGACAACAACAACAGGGAGTGGTGGTCGGGGCGAGGCAAGTTGGGGTTAAGCTGCAGCGAGGAGAGGAGGATCTTGGGGAGGTGCAGTCGAGGGGGCGAAGTGAGAGGGCAGCTGACAGTGTTATCGACGGTGGGCAGAAAGTGGGCGCGACTGTGAGGCTGAACGAGGCAGGGGAGGAAGGGGGAAGCAGAGCTTTGACTGCAGAAGAGATGAACATGGCGGGGGTTGCAGTCAGTTGCTGAAGGGGAGAAGCTCGAGCGGGGGTGACCGTCGGTGGTGGCGCTGCGATGAGAGGCAACGATCATGCGAGAGAGAGACAACGGGTGGTGTTGGCGGCAAGCGAGAGAGGAGCGAGGCATTGGGTTAGGGCGCTTTGTTTCAAACAGAGGAGGGAGAGAGAGAGAGAGAGAGAGAGAGAGAGAGAGAGAGAGAGAGAGTCGGGGAGAGAGAGTGCAGGGAAGAGAGAGAAGGGGGTTATTATATAATAATAAGGTAAGTTATTGTAATGCCCTGATTTTTCATTTAATGAAAAATTATTTTATTCTTGCACGTAGTGTGCACGTGCAATATTTTTGGTTGAATTAAATGTTATGATTATTTTCATCATGATGAATATGGGTTTTTAAATATGTGCTTTTAATTATTTTGTATAAAGCCTTCTTTCAATTAGACAAAAAGCCTTTTCTTTTAAGAGCCCAAAGTTAATTTAATTCATTATTTTTATAATAAGTATTTTGGCCCATTAAACTAAAGCCCATTAGTTAAAATTTTTTTTATGACTTGTAATGTAGAATACAAAATTAAAGTTTGTTTTTATAAAATTTAATGTACAATTTTTGGACCTAGTTGCATGCACGTGTATTGCACGTAGACGTGCAATATGCACTTCCTATGTAGGCCGGATTGCTTCTTTTTGGAGGGAATGGAAAATTTGAATGGAGATCATGCTTGGTGGTTACTTGGTTGTGGGTAGTTAATGCAAATCCTACTTTCATCTTAGCCCTCCATCTTATAACCAATTACTTGATCCTAACCCTCCATTCCACCAAGATTTTAGTATAAATACCCCCCCTCCTTTGCCTTTCTTCATTAGAAATCTAATTTTTAAGAGTGAGTTGAGGGTGAAGGTCGGCATTGCTTCAGAAGGTTTCGGTAGCAAGGAGCAAGGAGGAGAAATCACATTATCAAACTAGAAGGCTTCACGGGATTCGTTTACTTCGTCAATAAGGTGGGTGTTTCTCGGGACTTCTAATATAGTAATTATGCTATGGCAATAATGATTGTTACCATGCTTATGAAAAGTAAGTTTAGATATATTAAATTGCCCTGTGTTATGCTTATTGTGAAAATTGTGAAGGACTAATAATGAAGTAATGACACTTTAAAAAGACTGTAATTGGCTCGAACAGTCGACCGTCATGTAGACAAGTCGACTGGTACGAGGCGGATGTTTTTCTCATGATTTCTGAATTAGAAGATTTAATTATGTACATGTATACAAACTGAAGTGATAGAATGATTGCTAAATCCATATCCTCCACGTTGTATATAATTGAGGAGACATGAACGGATGAAAAAGGACAAGTGACGATTAGAAAACTGGGAATAACCTGTACAGTCGACCGCTAATGTAAACAGTCGACCGGTATATTGAAATAAAGTATGTACAATCCAGAGTTTCCGTAAAACGAGGTATTTTAATGTGATGTTCTAGCGTGTTAAATTGAGATTAGTATTCAACTCTGCAAGTAAATGATGAGTAAATAAAAGGGCATGCTTAGCATTTCTTTGGGGAAAGAAAACATTAGTTATGTGAAATTTATATGTTGTGATGTTAGTGAACAGATAAGAAATTACATGTTTATGTTAGTATGAATATAATGTAAAGTGACAAAATGATGTATGTGAATTGAAGAACAGAAAGGAAAGATAATTCCTTAATTTGAAATTTAACCTGTTCAGCCGACTTAATGCATGTAGCAGTCGACTCACTGAGCATGAAAAGTGTACCGTTAAATCACCCAGAACAGACGACTGATTTTGAATGACAGTCGACTGTCAAGTGAATGATATTTTAGACATGGAAAACTGCGGAACAGCCGTCTGGCCATGTGCAGCAGTCGACTCTCCTGAGCAGTTATGAAGAACTTTATTTGACTGAACAAGTTGACTGGACTGTCTCCAAGTCGACTGTCCAGGATACTTTTGATATATCAGAAATCTTATTTGATTTATGATAAAGATTGTGAATCTTATGGTTGATATTGGTAAACTCTATTTGTCTTTGGATGAATTTACATGAAGTGAATCATTGATTTGAATTGTGGGAATTAAATGAATATGAAAGTTAGGAACATGATAAAGGAAATCTGTGAGATTATCAAATGAATTATGAGTTGGAAATGCTTAAATTGGAAATTGTGAATTGGAATTGAAACAGAAGAGTAGCTAAGTCTCCCCGGCATTTGAAAGAGATGAAATGAAATTTGAATTGAAAGACCAAGGTTGGTCATGTTGAATGAATGAATAAGTCCAGTTTAGTGGAGAGGCTAACTCTAGAGCTTTGATTATTATTCATGATTCTAATAAATTAGTACATAGTGGAGATATGATGAAAGTGAGAGAAAACACAAGTATGAGAACTAGAGTTTACGGTGCGGGTGTGTGAGCCACAGAATGCATGCTTGATGAGTTAAGACATGGCGTGGGCACAACTCAGTAATGATCGGACTTTAGCCACGCTTGTGGGATGTTTGGTGATTGCAAGAGGATCGTGTGCCATGAAGGAGGCTGAATTGCCACAGAATGCATGCTTGATGAGTCAAGACATGGCGTGGGATTCCTCTCCAGGTTTTCTGTACACGTGCTTGTACTCATAGATCATCTAGGATACTCACCGTAGTTACAGTAGTAGATTAAGTCATGGCGAGGGATTGAACCCTACAAAGATGAAGAACGATTAAGAGGTTTGCCCTCGGACCTATGTAGTATGGGATGCATAGAATCCGAACAAGTGCGCATTAGTGTCATGTAATATAAATAATTGCATTAAGGATTAAGTGCACAATCACGACACGACATCATTAAGATTTTCCCTTTACTTTAATTTGATATGTGAACAAGTTTGTGATCTGTTAAGAAATGAGAATCGTTATACTGTTTCTGGCATAGAGAAGATGGCCATGTATAATTATCGTCGGTTGAATAAACTGACTTACCCACAGTTTTATATGCAGGATAAATGGCATGATAAAGATTAAAGAGGAACAGATGCTTAAAGATTATTCAATGTTGTTGTACATTTGTTCAATTGTTGTAAATTTTACTTCCGCTGTGCAGTGTAAATTGTAATGTATTCATGTAAACTCTGATGTAAAGTGAAAAGTGCAAATTTCCTTGTAAAATTGTACTAAATGAAGCGAAAAGATCCTGTAGAACATCTCGAATTCAGTGTATTTGGGATTCGAGGCGTTACAGTTATGATATTATAATGGGGTGATTAATAGAGAATTGAGTGGGGTAGGTGATATGGGATAAATAAAGCAGCATCAATCAGGGCTCTCTGATCTCCTCTGGATCCTCCCCCCTGTGATCATCAGGCTAGCTACAGTCCAATGGGCCCCAGCCAGCTCAGGCCCATGGGCAAACAGGTCCAACCCAGCCCGTTAGGGCTCCAGACCTGTTTTCCCTGCCTATAAATACTCCACCCCCTCCTCATTGTGAAAGGTAATCAAACTTTGCCCACCTGAACCCTAGCTGCCTAGTCTCTTTTCCAGTGACTGACTAGACCGTCGGAGGGCCTGACACCGGGACTTTCCCGGTGTTCCTAGACATTGTGCAGGTACAGAAGACCCGAGCCGAGCCACTACATCCTCTGCCGAGCCGAGTTTCTGGATCCGAACCGAGCACCTTTGTGCTCCTCCTTCCGAGCCGCTCCCGCTACCCGGGGTCGAACCGACGCCAGTACCGCATAAAGACTTCCCCTATACAAATCACAAAAACTCACACCTGCTGCCCCCACACTCCAAAAACAAACAGCATCAGGTTGGTGCCGTCTGTGGGAAAGTTTCTTCTAAGTACTATCATCCTTCCGAGCCCAGCCAGAGTTGTCACCTTGGGTCCATGATCCTCCATGGCTCCCAAAGCCAGAAGGGCCGTCACCTCGGCACAACATCCGGACCCCCACCATCAGAGCCGCGCGAATGACCAGGATTCTAACCAACCCCGAGTCAACAGCACGGCCCGAACTTTGATAGCGTCTGATCTGTGCCGCGTCATCTCAGACAGGCAGGCCAGCCAGACAAGGGGAGAGGCCGCTTCCAACTCGGTCTCGAACCATCGCCGACAGCCTTCCCAGGTGCGCGATCCCCCGCAGAACCTGGTGGGGCAAGCCCCCATCACGAGGGTCGAATTCCAGGATTTTCGGAACAAAATTATCCAACCCATCCGAGGCGGCCAGTCCACCGAGGTCTACCACAGTTCCGACCACCGGTTAGGAACAGGAGCTGGCGAATCCCGCGGATCGGATAGTCCACAGGAGCGGGCAGACCCCGTCCTTCATCGTTTGGAGGAAATGGAGAACTGCCTTGCCCATCCTGGCGAGGGCGGACCGATGCAGGGCCACGGTCATCGTCCGACCGGACCCCCCTTTTTCCCTCAAATCCTTGAGTCCGAGATTCTTCGGAACTTCAGACCTCCTCAGTTCGAGACCTACAATGGCGACGGTGATCCTGCCGATCACATGGAGGGTTTAAAGACTCTCATGATGATTCACAGCACTGCGGATCCCCTCCTCTGCTGCACCTTCCCTGCTACCCTTTGTGGCCCGGCTCGAGAGTGGTTCTCCAAACTTACCCCTGGCTTGGTCTTCTCTTTCGACCAGCTGGAGGCGAGCTTCCTAGCCCACTTCGTAACCAGCATGAAGGTCAAGAAGACGAGCTCTTCCCTTCTGGACCTCAAACAGAAGGACGGAGAATCTTTCCAGGAGTTCGTTCGGAGATTTACCACCGAGGCAAGGTCAGTTTCCTCCCTCGATGCAGGGGTCGCCTCCGCAGCTTTTCGACACAATGTCTGTCACGGCCAGCTCAAGGCCTCTTTAGCCAAGAAGCCACCCGTGGACTTCCCCGACCTACTTAACAGGGTCGAGAAGTATATCAGGGCCGAGGAGGCCCTCAACCCCGAGGGTGCGAAGGAAGCCACTACTAAGGGGAAGCGCAAGGTCGATGATGCTGAACTCTTCAAAAGGACCAGGAAAGAAGCAACTGTTCCCAAAAGGGTCTCTCGGTCCTGCGGTTCGAGAGGTATACGCCCCTGACTCAGAACATCTCGATAATTTTGATGGAGATCGAGGACAAGGGGGTCGTCCGGTTCCCTCCCCGACAGACTAACAACGGCAAGAAGCGAGACCAGAGGTTCTACTGCCGCTTCCACCGAGACACTAGGCACGATACAGATCACTGCCGAGCCCTCAAGGACGAGATCGAAGCCCTCATCCAATGAGGGTACCCGAGGGAGTTCACCCGGGCCAATCCCAAAGACCGAAGAGAGCCGAGAAGCTCGAGGCCACTGCCTCCCCCTCGGACGACAGGCCGACGACCTAACCGAGATTCAGAACCCGAGGAAACAGGTGGACAGGCCATCCCACACTGCATCCATGGTGGGGCCAGGGGGGGGGGGAATCAAAGACTTCTCGCAAAGCCTTTATCCGGGAGGTCAACTATGTTCTAGACCACCCCTCACCTCGGGTCCAGCAGCGGGCGGTCTCAGGAGAAGACCTCGAAGGCGTCCGACTTCCACATTGTGATGCCCTCGTCATCAGCCTCGTCATGGCCAACTTTGAGGTCCACCGAATCTTGGTGGACAACGGCAACTCAGTTCACATCCTTTTCTTAGAAGCATTTGAGAATCTCAAACTCTCCCGAGAAAAGCTGAAGTCGGCCGGTTACACTCTTCATGGATTTTCTGGCATCCCAGTGCAAATCGAGGGGATCATGACACTGGACGTAACCGCAAGAATGACCCCCGTCCTCCGAACCGAGTCGATAGATATTATGGTGGTCAATGTCAAGGCCGCCTACAACGCCATCCTCGGCCGACCTGGGCTCTGTTCGCTCCAGGTCGTCCCCTCAGCCTACCACTTGAAATTGAAGTTCCCGACTGACATCGGGGTCAGGGTCGTCCGGGGCAACCAGGAGTCATCACGCTAATGCTACATGACCGCAGTCGGGGCGGTATATTCCCCCTTGACGTCGTTGAGCTCCCACCGGAAAAGAACCAGCCCGAGTCAGAGCCCGTGGACGAGTTGGAGGAAGTCTCCTTTGAAGCAGAAGACAAGTCCAAATGGTTCCGTGTGAGCCGAACCCTTTCATCTGACCTGAAGCCAGATCTAATCAACTGCGTCCGTCGCAATGTCGACCTTTTTGCCTGGACACCGTCGAACATGCCCAGGATTTTTGAAGACTTAATCATGCACCGGCTAAGCGTCATCCCCGGCTCCTAGCCGGTTCAGCAGAAGCGCTGAAAGTTCGCCCCAGAAAGGCAATAGGCAGTGAGAGCGGAGGTCGATAAGCTGTTATCTGCCCGGTTTATTCAAGAAGTTAGCTACCCTAAGTGGCTGGCCAATGTTGTAATGGTGGAAAAGGCTAGCGGGACCTGGAGGATCTGCATTGATTTTACCGACCTTAACAAGGTGTGCCCCAAGGATCCTTTCCCCTCCTAGCATCGACGCTCTGATCGACGCGACGTCGGATCACGAGCTCCTGACCTTCATGGACGCCTTCTCCGGCTATAACCAGATCCAAATGTTTCTGTCGGTCATTTCCAAAACGTCCTTCGTCACCGACCAGGGCCTTTACTGCTACTGGGTAATGCCCTTCGGACTCAAGAACGCCGGGGCCACCTACCAGAGGCTCGTCAACCGAGTCTTCAAGAATCAGATCGGTTGGAATATGGAGGTATACGTCGATGACATGCTTGTCAAGAGCCGACGAGGAGAGGATTTGTCGACCTCGAGGAAGCCTTTGGCGTCCTCCGATCTTACAATATGAGGCTCAATCCCGCCAAGTGCGCCTTCGGCGTCTCTTCCGAAAAATTCCTGGGGTTCCTCATTAGCCAGCGCGGTATAGAAGCCAATCCGAAGAAGATCCAGTCCATCATCGACATGGCCCCTCCCCAAAATGTCAAGAAGGTTCAGTAGCTTACGGGCAGATTGGCGGCCATCGGCTGTTTTCTCTCTAAATCAGGGGAGAAGTCCTTCCCGTTCTTCAAGGCCCTGTGGGGGACGAAGGATTCGAATGGGGTGAGCCTCAGCAACAGGCGTTCGACCAATTGAAGTCCTACCTCGCTAATCCCCCACTCCTAAGCAAACCCGAACCAGGAGAACCCCTCTTCTTATACCTCTCGGCCTCGAAAAATGTGCTCAGCGCCGTGCTCGTCCGAGAGGAAGACGGTGTTCAGAAGCCCCTGTACTATGTGAGCAAGGTTTTGCTCTCGGCCGAGACTATGCAAAGATGGAGAAGATGGCATACGCACTGGTGACGGCCGCTCGTAAGCTCCGACCCTATTTCTAGGCTCACTCTATTGAGGTCCTCACGGACAAGCCCCTGAAGTCTGTCCTCTACAAACCTGAGAGCTTCGGTCGCCTGGTCAAGTGGTCGATCGAGCTGAGCCAATACGACATCATCTACTAGCCCAGGACGGCAATCAAGGGGCAGGCAATCACCGAATTTATCACGGAGTGCACTTTTTCCGAACCGCCTGACACCCCGGAAACCAACCTAATATGGGAGGTTTATGTCGACAGTTCGTCTTGCGAAGGAGGGAGTGGAGCAGGCGTCATCCTAAAAGGCCTCGACAATTTCGTCCTCCAATATTCTCTCCAGCTAAATTTTCCAGCCTCAAACAACAAAGCGGAGTACGAAGCTATGATTGCGGGGCTCACCCTCGCGCACAAGGCCGGATCCAGACACATCAAGGCCTTCAGCGACTCCCAGCTCGTGGTCAACCAAATCACCGGGGAGTACGAAGCTCGTGACACTCGGATGGTACAATACTTGGCGGTGGTCCGTAATCTCTTGTCATCTTTCAAATACCACTCGGTGGAAAGAATTCCCCGAGAGCAGAATGCCCAGGCAGACTCATTGTCGAAGCTGGCCTCGTCATCCTTTGAGGGGCTCGACCGTACCATCCTAATCGAGGTCATCCTCAAGCCCAGCATTGATCTCCCGGAAGCCACCTGCCTCAACACTGATCATTAGCCTGGCGACTGGACGATGCCTATTCGGAAGTTCCTTTCGAACGACGAATTCCCTCAAGACTGACCCGAGGCAAGAAAGATCCGGGTCCGCTCGGAGAGGTTCACCATGATTAATGAGATGCACTTCAAGCGCTCATACACAGTGGCTGACGGCAGACCCTACCTCCACTGTCTGGCACCTGACAGGGTTAGGTATGCCCTGAAGGAACTGCATGAGAGGATCGGTGGATGCCACATGGGGAGCAGGTCGCTCACCCGAAAGGCACTGAATCATGGATACTACTGGCCAACCATGTTGCAAGACGCACAAGACCTCGTCAAAAGATTTGGCCCTTGCCAAAGATTTGCATCAGTGAAGAGACTCCCGCAGGCCAACCTCCGATCCATGGCCAGTCCGACCCCCTTTGCTAAGTGAGGGATGGACCTAGTCAGGCCTTTCCCTCAAGCAACGGGCAAAAGAAAATTCCGGGGGGGGGGGGGGGGCATCAATTACTTCACCAAGTGGATCGAGGCGGAACCCCTGGCCTCGATCACCGAGCATCAAACTCAGCAATTCTTTTGGAAGCACATCATCTGTCGGTTCGGGATTCCGCAGGTGCTCATCACCGACAACGGAACCCAGTTCGCCGGTAAGAATTTTCGGGGGTTCTGCGAAGACAGCGGCGTCCAACAATGCTTCTCAGCCATATGCCACCCTCAATCAATTGGCCAAGCCAAAAATGCAAATCGCCAAATCCTTGACGGCCTTAAAAAGCGATTGGACAATTCACCCAAAAGGCTTTGGATCAACAAACTCCCAAGCGTTCTCTAGGCACACCGAACGACGAAGCAGATACTCACAGGCGAGTTGCCCCTCAACCTAACCTACGGTACCGAGGTAGTTATCCCCTTGGAAATCGGCCTCCCTTCACCCAGAATCATGGCATTCGACGAAGAAAGCAACTCGGCAGGTCTCAGGGCTAACTTAGACCTAGTCGACGAGGTCAGGGAAAAATCCACCATCCGAATGAGCATATACCAGCAACGGGTCGAGAAATTCTACAACAAGAAGGTCTGCCCCGCTAACATCCAACAGGGTGACCTCGTCCTCAGAAAACTGGCCGTCCCAGACCCCAGCAAGAAGAGAAAGTTAGCCCCCAATTGGGAAGGTCCGTATAGGGTCGCCGAAGTAGTGCGCCCCGGCACCTACCGGCTCACCGACATGGGAGGCAACCCGATCAAGAGCCCCTGTAATGCAGAGCACCTTATCCAATACCTCGAAAGGGAGGGCTAAAGTTATTTTGTAATCGATCCCTTGTAATCGGCATTACACGCCGCAGTTTTTGTATAAAGAAATCTATTTTGTTTCCAAAGTCTTTTAGCTCAAATTCTCTGTGTAAACTTCTAATGTAATGGAGCCCCAAGCCTCGACACCGAAGCCTCGACACCGAAGGGTGAACTCGAGCACACGGGTAGCTTTTTCTAGCTAAGGCAACAGAGCTTTTCGCTCTCTGCCGACCCCCCAAAGCCTCGACACCGAAGGGTGAACTCGAGCACACGGGTAGCTTTTTCAAACTAAGGTAACGGAGCTCTTCGCTCTCCGCCGACCCCCCAAAGCCTCGACACCGAAGGGTGAACTCGAGCACACGGGTAGCTTTTTCAAACTAAGGCAACGGAGCTCTTCGCTTTCCGCCGACCCCCCAAGCCTCGACACCGAAGGGTGAACTCGAGCACACGAGTAGCTTTTTCAAGCTAAGGCAACAGAGCTCTTCGCTCTCTGTCGACCCCCCAAGCCTTGACACCGAAGGGTAAACTCGAGCACATGGGTAGCTTTTTCAAGCTAAGGCAATGGAGATCTTCGCTCTCCGCCGACCCCCCAAGCCTCGACACCGAAGGGTGAACTCGAGCACACAGGTAGCTTTTTCAAGCTAAGGCAATGGAGCTCTTCGCTCTCCGCCGACCCCCCAAGCCTCGACACCGAAGGGTGAACTCGAGCACACGGGTAGCTTTTTCAAGCTAAGGCAACGGAGCTCTTTGCTCGCTGCTGACCCCCCAAGCCTCGACACCGAAGGGTGAACTCGAGCACACGGGTAGCTTTTCAAGCTAAGGCAACGAAGCTCTTCGCTCTCCGCCGACCTCCCAAGTCTCGACACCGAAGGGTGAACTCGAGCACACGGACAGCTTTTTCAAGCTAAGGCAATGAAGCTCTTCGCTCTTCGCCGACCCCTCAAGCCTCGACGGTCGACCCATATCTCGAGCCTGGGGGTAGCTTCAACGGGCCAAGTCACTTGGCCTCGCTCTTCCAGCCGACCCCCATAAGCCTCGACGGTCAACCTACATCTCGAGCATGGGTGTAGCTTCAACAGACCAAGTCACTTGGCCTCGCTCTTCCAGCCGACCCCCATAAGCCTCAATGGTCGACCAATATCTCGAGCATGGGGATAGCTTCAGCAGGCCAAGTCACTTGGCCTTGCTCTTCCAGTCGACCCCCATAAGCCTCGACGGTTGGCCCATATCTCGAGCATGGGGATAGCTTCAACGGGCCAACTCACTTGGCCTCGATCGTCCAGCCGACCCCCTCCAGGCCTCGACGATCGACCTACATCTTGAGCATGGGGATAGCTTCAATAGACCAAGTCAGTTGGCCTCCCTCTTCCAGCCGACCCCCTCAAGCCTTGACGGTCAACCCACATCTCGAGCATGGGGATAGCTTCAACAGGCTAAAAATTTCATTAAGATTTGAGGTGCTCGCCTTTAGCAAATGCCCCGAGCCCCGGACCGTTGGTTGACCCACCTCTCACTCGCAGACAACTCGGGGTTTAACGGCCCTCAGAGCCAAAACCCCGAATTGTTCGAGGGTGGTAGGGGAGCCACCGACCCAGGACTCTTGCCCAAAAAAACACCCCGAGCACCCGGACCTTGGTCGGCACACCTCTCACCCGCTAGCAACTCGGGGCAGACTGCCCTCAGAGCCGTCTACCCAAAAATGCTAGAGGATGGCAGGAGAGCCACCGACTCGGGACTCTCGACCAAAAATTCCGTATTAGAGTGCCCGCCTTTGGCTAGCACCCAAAGTCCTCATCCCGGGGTCGGCCAACTTTTCACCCGCTGGCAACTCGGGGTAAACGGTCCTCGGAGCCGTTACCCCAAATTGTCAGCGGGTGGCAGGGCAACCACCGGCAATGAGAACCCACGGTGGTGAAAGATTTTCTCTGATGGATTTCTGGTGAGGGGGTGGGGGTTTTATAGCCCCCCAGGATGCCTCATTAATGACGTCGGTAGACGAAAAGTCAGAAGTCAAAACGTCCCCCGTTAAATGACGTGGGAAGGCGAAACGTCCAGCATTAATGGCGTGGGAAGACGGAACGTCCCCCCATTAATGGCATTGGAAGGCGGTCCTCTACTGCAGAGCTTTCGGGACCCCTCTCCCTCGCCGTTGCCTTACTGCTTGGGGACGACTGCCATCTCTGCCTGAGAGGCCAATTCCCGGAGCCAGCCGAATTGCTCCACCTATCGATGTGTTGTTTCGCTCCCATGTCTCTGACCCTCTGCTCGGCCCCGAAGCCAAACAAGCGCTCTAACTCTAACCCTCAAAGCATTCTCAACAATAAGTTCAAAAGAGTCGGAAAACTTATTCTTTATTATAACGCCCTAGGGGGCCACAATATAGATGTTTACTACAACCAAAGCCACGTCCTAAACTATCCTCAGGCCCCCTCCGGGCTCACACGGGTCAGCTCGAACTCTGCCAAACTACTCGGTTCTGCAGCATGAGTTGCTGAGCCCCTGGGATCATCCAAAGATGACACGCCGGCCACAGAACTCTAGGCATCGCCCGACCTCACATACTCCAACTGCAGAATTGGTGACGGTTCGTGCCTCGAGGAATCTCCGATCGCCGAGGGGACCGTCCTTCCCAACATCGTTTTATAATGCTGAATCTCAATCGCTTTCTCCATAATGACCTCGCGGAGGAATGACTCCGATGTAGGCCTCTGCACCGAGGCACTTGACATGGAAAATCTAAGGCCCGTACCCCCGAGGTCGCGGTCGGCTATCGCCCTCTTCAATTGAGCCGAATCCGCACTTAGCTCCTTTGACTTATTTCGAAAATAGTGGAACGCAGCGTCGTGATCACGGGCCTCCTTACGATATTGGTCAAGGGTGGACTCCAGCCGACCCGCTCAAGCCTCGATGGTCTACCCATATCTCGAGCATGAGGGTAGCTTCAACAGGCCATGTCACTTGGCCTCGCTCTTCCACCCGCCCCCTCAAGCCTCGACGGTCGACCTACATCTCGAGCATGGGGGTAGCTTCAACAGGACAAGTCAGTTGGCCTCGCTCGTCCAGCCGACCCCTTAAAGCCTCGACGGCCGACCTATATCTCGAGCATGGGGGTAGCTTCAACAGGCCAAGTCACTTGGCCTCGCTTTTCCAGCGGACCCACTCAAGCCTCGATGATCTACCCATATCTCGAGCATGAGGGTAGGTTCAACCGGCCAAGTCACTTAGCCTTGCCCGTCCAGCCGACCCCCTCAAGCCTCGACTGTCGACCCATATCTCGAGCATGGGGGTAGCTTCAACAGGCCAAGTCACTTGGCCTCGCTTTTCCAGCTGACCCACTCAAGCCTCGACGATCTACCCATATCTCGAGCATGAGGGTAGGTTCAACCGACCAAGTCACTTAGCCTCGCTCTTCCAGCCAACCCCCTCAAGCCTCGACTGTCGACCCATATCTCGAGCATGGGGGTAGCTTCAACAGGCCAAGTCACTTGGCCTCGCTCTTCTAGCCGACCCCCTCAAGCCTCGATGGTCGACCCATATCTCGAGCATAGGGGTAGCTTCAACAGGCCAAGTTACTTGGCCTCGCTCTTCCAGCTGATCGTCTCAAGCCTCAATGGTCGACCCACATCTCGAGCATAGGGATAGCTTCAATAGGCCAAGTCACTTGGCCTCGCTCTTCCAGCCGACCCCCTCAAGCCTCGACGGTCGACTCATATCTCAAGCATGGGGGTAGCTTCACAGGCCAAGTCACTTGGCCTCGCTCTTCCAGTCGACTCCCTAAACCTCGACGGTCAACCCATATCTCGAGCATGGGGATAGCTTCAACAGGCCAACTCAGTTGGCCTCGCTTACCCAGCCGACCCCCTCAAGCCTCGACAGTCCGAGCCGACTCCAACCGGCCCCAGCTACGGGAACTCTCTTCCTACTCTCTTTCATGAAACCCAACTACTCCTCCACGACCCGCCAGGCACAGTCCTCCAGGAGTGGGGGGCTTATGATATGGGATAAATAAAGCATCATCAATCAGGGCCCTCTGATCTCCTCTGGATTCTCCCCCCTGTGATCATCAGGCTAGCTACAGTCCAATGGGCCCTAGCCAGCTCAGGCCCATAGGCAAACTGGTCCAACCCGGCCCGTTAGGGCTCCAGACCCGTTTTCCCTGCCTATAAATACTCCACCGCCTCCTCACTGTGAAAGGTAATCAAACTTTGCCCACCTGAACCCTAGCTGCCCAGTCTCTTTTCCAGTGACTGACTAGACCGTCGAAGGGCCTGCCACTAGGACTTCTCCCGGTGTTCCTAGGCATTGTGCAGGTACAGAAGACCTAAGCTGAGCTACTACATCCTCTGCCGAGCCGAGCTTCTAGATCCAAACCGAGCACCATTGTGCTCCTCCTTCCGAGCCACTCCAGCTACCCGGGATCGGACCGATGCCTGTACCACATAAAGACTTCACTTATAAAAATCACAAGAACTCACACCTTCTGCCCCCACACCCCAAAAACAAACAACATCAGTAGGTTATGGTTTGTTTTTTATAGTTTATAATTGATTGCATTTAGAGGGGGTTTGCGCATGTCAGAAGATGAAGAGAATGGAAATTGTCATGAATTTCTCTTTGAGTTGAAGTGAGCTTGTGAGTATGGGCTACACAAGAATTATGATAAATAATTGAGTTGGGCTCCACAAATAAAATTGTAGGATGGGCTGGGAGAAAATATAATAGCAATTAAAATAGATTTGGCTAAAATTAGAATGAAGAATCCTAGAAGAGACTAAGAATTCCATATGGGCTTATAATCAAGATAATTATGAAACAAGAAGGAATGTAGAAAATAGAATTACAATCACATGGAAAATAAAATACAAAAATATTAAGAATTTAAATACAAATCCTTATAATCGAAAATGGGGGTTACATGGTTTGATGAAAGCGATGGGGAACATGGACCTGAGTGTTGGTATTGTCACAAGAGGGGGCACATGATGCGCAGTTGTAAGGCTTATATGAAGAGGAAGCATGAGAAACCGAAAGAAGACAAACCAAAGAAGGAAGCCAATCTTGTATCCACAGAATTGAAGATTTATGCTTATCAGTTAGGGAGGAGTTGGGTACTCAAGATTGGTACATTGATTCAGGAGCTTCTTTTCATTGCACTTCGAGAAGAGAGGTGCTTGATGACTACGAGGAGGGTTCTTTTGGAGATGTGATCATGGGGAACGATCACCGGTGTCCTGTATGAGGGATTAGTACTGTTCGCGTGAAAACCAATGATGATCAAAGTATTGTCTTGCGGGAGACAAGACATGTTCCAGACTTGAAGGAAAAACTTATCTCGATTGGAAGGTTAGATAACGAGGGTATGTCTACTACAGTTGGTAGTAGGAAGACTTATAGCTGCAAGTTCAAGGGTGATTGCAAAAGGGAAGCGTGAGGGAACATTGTATTTGCTTAGAGACGTGAGGGGCATTTCTTTTGCAGTTGACTCTCAGTCGGAATTGAGTAGTAGGTTTTGTGGGGTGCAACCGAGTTCTTTCAGTTATGGAGGGGAGGTTACTATTTTAGTGGGAGTTGCTGGTCATCGAAGTGATCTTAGAGGACAAGACGTTGCTGCGGTAAGAGAACTTTGCGATATGGCAGACAAAACTTCAAGTCGCTCTTGTGTGATAGAGAGTACCGGTATCGATATGCGGGGTGATGTTGTGAGGGTAACCGAAAGGAGACTGTAGGGGTTGAACAGTCTGCGGATATTGTGGAGGTGTCGTCAATGGAGACTTCTAGTGCAGAGGGTGCACTGAGAGGCTTTGAACCATGTCCGGTGTTAATGGAGATTCTACGAGTTGGAGAGTCTTGTAACACAGAATCCAACACAGGAGGTTATTTCTCTGGTATTTGTACTTTATGCGATTGGTGGAGCACATCCTTCATGATGCGGTGAGGGGTGGTTGGTGCACTCCACGTGGTGGAGCGGCGGAGGTGCTCTTCATGAGAGTGGGGAGTACTTGAGTCTTCCATGAAAATGGGAGATTTGCAAAGATAATGTGAGGTAAAGAATACAATAACTTTGAAGTATTGTGTATTTGGTCTAAGTGAAAGATTGTTAGGATTGTGGCCTCAAATATACTTAGGCACAGAGTACTTGAAATTGGAGAAGAAGAGAAGGGGACGAAAACAGCAAAAGAAGTGAGAATGTTTGGGTAATTCTTATTGATTCTTGATCTTCATAGAAGAAGATATATATATGTATATACACGATACAGAGAAGAACCAAAATCAAGAAACTAGTAGCTATGCCTTAAATAACTATGCCTTAAATAGATTATATCAACAGCCATGCAAATCAATCCCATACCAATCAATCCCATACCAATCAATCCCTATATCAATGCACTCCGTAATACCCCCCCTCAAGTTTGAGCATGAAGATCCGAGATGCCCAACTTGTGAAGTAGATAATCAAATTGTTTCTTTCCCAAGGCCTTGGTAAAGATATCTGCCAATTGTTCTGTAGTAGAGACATACGAAGGAGAAATATGGCCCTCATGAATTGCATCACGAATGAAATGACAATCCACCTCAATATGCTTCGTACGTTCGTGGTGAACAGGATTGTGAGCAATATGAAGAGCAGACTGGCTATCACAAAACATAGGAATGGCTTTTAGATGATGCACTCTGAGACTCAACAACAAAACCTTTAACCACTTCAACTCACAAGTAATAGAGGCCATAGAACGATACTCACCTTCAGTGGAGGAGCGAGAAACGGTGGGTTGCTTCTTAGTTTTCCAGGAAATAGGCGATTGACCAAGAAAGACTAACCAACCAGTGAGAGACCGGCGAGTGAGAGGACATGCGGCCCAGTCGGAATCACACCAGCCTTGTAAAGACAAGTCACTATCTGAACGAAGTAAAATTCCCTGGCCTGGGGCACCTTTCAAATAACGAACAACTCGGATGGCTGCGTCCCAATGCTCCTTCTTAGGATGTTGCATAAATTGAGATAAAACATGAACAGAGTAAGATAAATTTGGACATGTGACAGCCAAATAGATGAGACGACCCATCAATCGCCTATAGGATTCAGGCTCCGCAAGCAAGTCTCCTTTATCATGCGCAAGTCTGTGATTTTGTTCGATTGGAGAACCAGCTTGCTTGGCTCCCAATAAACCGACCTCAGATATAATATCAAGGGTGTACTTGCGTTGACACAAGAACAAACTGTGAGGACTCTGAGCAACCTCAATACCCAAAAAATATTTCAGTATGCCGAGATCCTTCATATGAAAACAGTTACTGAGATAGGTCTTAAATACATTCAATGCAGCGGATCGTTACCAGAAATGATTAAATCATCAACATAGACAAGCACATTAATCTGCACAGTACCCTTGGTATATGTGAAAAGAGAATATTCGGAATAAGATTGGAGAAAACCATAGCTCTTCAAAGCTGAAATCAGCATTGCAAACTAACAACGAGGAGCCTGCCTCAAGCCATACAAAGATTTCTGAAGCCTACACACTGTGCCAGGATCGGAAGTTTCAAACCCAGGAGGAAGTTTCATATACACCTCTGCATGAAAGTCACCGTGTAGAAAAACATTGTGAACATCCATTTGATGAAGCTCCCAATTCTTTGATGCAACAATGGACAAGAAAGCTCGAATAGTTACTCTCATTATAATCAATCCCTTCAATCTGATGATTGCCAAAGACAACTAACCGCGCCTTCAATCTCTCAATGGTATCATCAGAGTGGTACTTGATCTTGTAAACCCATTTACTACTAAGAACCTTCTTTCCAGGGGGAAGAGAAGCCATAGTCCATGTATCATTATCTTCCAAAGCCCACATCTCCTTTTGCATAGCACTACGCCAACCCGCATCTTTCACAGCCTCCTTGAAAGACTGTGGCTCCACCCCGGCAGTTACAGCTGCAAGAAAATTTTGGCGTTTCGCAGTAAATTTGTCACAATTGACATAATGTGCTATAGGAAAAGGCGTATCTGAGGGAGGAAAGGAAGCGGGTGATGAGGGAGATGGAATTTTCTTAATCACTGTATGTGTCACAAAATCCTTCAATTTGGAGGAAGGAATTTTAGTTCTCATACCTCGACCCATAGTAGAAGCATCAGAATCAGCGGAAACAGAAGGAGAGTCTTGCGAATCATTACCAGACGGGATAGCTACATCCACTGAGATAGAAGGCAACTGTGTTGGTAGTGGCATAGAGGAACGGGGCTCACCAGTCGCCTTGGTTATGTTTCCTTGTGCCCCACCCTCATCCACAAAATTAAAATTTGACACAAAAGGTTCGACATCCAAGGTTTCAAAAGAGACAGCCATAGGAGGTTCATCGTCCGAATAGGAAAAATTATCTTCATAGAAACGAACATCCCTAGAGGCGAACAAAATCTTGTTGTCCAAATCATATAACAGCCAACCCTTTTCCCCAAAAGGATAACCAACAAAAACACACTTTCTACTGCGACTCGCAAACTTATCACCTTTTGCTCTTTGATTATGAGCAAAGCACAAACAACCAAATACACGCAAGTCATCATACGAGGGTTGGGAGCCAAACAAAATATCATAGGGAGTTTTATTATGAAGCACACTAGAGGGAGTTCTATTAATAAGATGTGCCGCAGCTAAAACACACTTCCCCCAAAATAAAATTGGCAAATTCCCTTGAAAACGTAAAGCACGAGCAACATTTAAAATATGTTGATGTTTTCTCTCCACTCGCCCATTTTGTTGAGGCGTGCCAACACAAGAGGTGTGAAGTAAAATGCCATTAGCCAAAAAATAGTCCTTCATCCAATTAAATTCAGTACCATTATCACTCTGCACTATCTTGATTTTCTGTAAAATTTGGTGCTCAATCATAGAAATAAAGGACATAAAACATCTAAAAACCTCTGTTTTATCAACCAATAAATAGACCCATACAGCACGAGAAAAATCATCAACTAAAGTAAAAAAATAGCTTGCTCCACATGATGGCGAAGTATTATAAGGATCTCATAAATCACAATGTATTAATTCAAAAATTCTTGATGCTTTGTTGGTACTCAAAGAAAAAGACTCTCTAGACTGCTTAGCACGATGACAAACTTCACATGCTTTATTCAAATGTTCCTTATAACTACTAATAAAAGGAAGCGATTTTACCACTTTCTCGGAAAGTTGTCCCAAACGCTTATGCCATAGATCTACCGAAGATGATCCCACAACCAATGCTGCTTGAACGCTTGGCACCTGCCGAAGATAATAGTCCATCCCTTCTTTCACCCGTTCCAATCAGCTCCCTCGAATGTAGGTCCTGTATAGCACACAAGTGAGACAAAAATTGGACAAAACATTTCATATCATCATGAAGTTGCAAAACTGAAATTAAATTGCAATGTAATTTGGGAACATAAAGAACATTATTAAGATAAATTTTGTCCGTTAGTTTCACATTGCCTTGCTTAGTTGCTGCAACACTTTGCCCATCTGGAAGGCCTACAGGACAAGCACTCACATCTTGAATGTCAGTCAAAAAAGAAATATTTTTCGTGACATGATTAGAAGCACCAGTATCAATTATCCAAGATATATTATCAAACTCACCATTCAACAGATTTATTGGAGTTTGAGGATTACCAAATGCCGCAACCAACGCTTGCCACTGCGCGACACTAAAACCAGGAAGAGCCGCATTTGTAGCCGAGGAAGATGATGCACTGATCGGACCATCAGTGGTTGGTGCAACCGTAGCATGTGCGCGAGCCCCCCTCGACCCCGACTAGCAGCAGGCGAAGAATGAGAAGCTGGTGGCTTTCCACGAGGAACATTTGCGCTCTTAGTTTCCGATTTTGGTGGCGGATCATATTGCTCCTTCCACCAATCTGGGTAACCAATAACCAGAAAATAGCTATCAGCATCATGGCCAGAGCGTTGGCAGTGAGAACAAACCAAGCCTGACTTGTCTACTTTCTCAACACCATGGCCACGTCCGTGACCGTCTGTACGAACCGCAAACCCCACAATCTCTTGTTTATCATTTTTAGTACGAGCCATTCCACGCACCCTTTCATCTTGAACAACCTGTTGAAATGCTCGATTAAGACTAGGCAAAGGATCTTGAGAAAGCAAAGTCGACCGAATCTGGCTGCAATATTCGGAGTTCAATCCCATCAAGAATTGATGAAGTTGTTCTTCCTCCCGTCTTTTCTCGTGAGCCTTGCCGAGATTACATGTACACTGACCACAGTGACATCATAAAATAGGTTCATAATTACTCAGTTCATCCCAAAGTACCTTCAACTTACTGTAATACATCGCAACCGACATCGATTGGGACTGTTCGCAGCGAGCAATATCAGATTTTAATTGTTGTATTCTTGGACCATTGACAACCGCAAACCGTTCATTCAAATCATCCCATAACAATTTGGCGTTTTCGTAATTCGAAAGCATAGATCTTACCTCTGGATCAATGGTATTCATTAGCCATGAAACAAGCATACACTGTATACAAACCCAATCCTCTTTCGTGCATGGTGGCTTCATTTTGGTGATCGTACCGTCGAGAAAGCCATACTTGCGCCGAGAAGACAAAGCCACACGAATAGCGTGTGCCCAATCATCAAAGTTATCAAGTTGGAGCCGCACCGGAGTGATGAAGTCTCCCGGACGATCCTGTGGCCCTAAAAAAATGGCGAACTAGCATCAATCTTCGCCTCCATTTTTGTAATCGCCAGTGATGGTGTTCCATCCGTGGTGTTCATTATTGTGATATTTTAGGTGTTGGCTCTGATACCATGAGAATGTTTGGGTAATTCTGATTGATTCTTGATCTTCATAGAAGAAGATATATATATATACACGATACAGAGAAGAACCAAAAACAAGAAACTAGTAGCTATGCCTTAAATAGATTATATCAACAGCCATGCAAATCAATCCCATACCAATCAATCCCTATATCAATGCACTCTGTAATAAGAAGACAACAAGAAGTAGTGCAGTCTGGAGAGTTGCGGTCGACTGACTGGGGGTGCGGTCGATCGACCCTAATTGTAGGAGGTTCTTCGAGTGTACATAGTTCAACAGAGAGCGGGACAGTCGACCGGTCATGTCTCGGGTGTGAGCTTTACACGTTGCGGTCGACCGACAGCGGCACTATGTGTTATTTGCGCTGACGAGTTTAAGGCCCAATACGCTGGATTTGTGTTTATCTTTTAGGGTTTACTTCGGGGCTATACATATGGCTGTAGACTCTAGGGTTTGAATCGTTGAGATCAAGAGGTGAGCCGTTTCATTATTCAACTTCAAGAGTAAATTGTGCCGAGTGTTTTAAATGTGAGGAAGAGAGATTGAGAGTTGTAATCTCATTTGTAATTTTTGTATTTCTTGGAAAATAAGAAGTATTGGTTATCTCTGCATATTGATTGTGTTCTTGTGAGATATTGCATATATCGTGGTAGCTTGTTATTGGTTCATCTAAATCTTGGTAGTTTATATTGCTTGTGGTGTACTTTCGCTATTAGCATTACGAGTTGTGGTAAATTCTTCAATAAGCATCACAATAAAGAATGAAGGTGCAAGGTGTCAAGTAGAGAACATGGAGAAGCTTTGAAGTTGGATATTTAGTGCTGTTAAAATTACAACCCTATAGACAAACTACTTTGTGCAATGATATGCCTCAAAAGCTTGCAACCAAGTATTTTAGTCCCTATACAGTCCTTGAAATGATTGGAAAAGTAGCTTATAGGTTTGACCTCCGTGCTGATGCTTCTATTCATCCGGTCTTTCATGTTTCTAAACAGAAGAAGCGCTGGGGAAATCATACACCCCTAGTTTCCAAATGAGTTTCCTGATTGGTGGAACAGGGAAAGTGCTTCTTCTCAGCCTGAGAGTGTGCTGGATAAGAGGCTACATCAGAGAGGAATGGGGGCTGGGGTGAAATTGCTGATTAAATGGTCTTCTAAACCAAAAATTGAGGTTACTTGGGAGGATGCTAATGATTTGAGGCAGAAGTTTCATGAGTTTGTACTGGGGACAAGTTCATAGTAAGGGGGGAGGAGTTGTTAGGGATAATTTCTCAGACAGAGATGCAGAGCTATGGTATTGGAGTTGACAGTCGTTTGTTGAAGAGAGTCTGCTTGAAAGAAGAGTACAAGCTGTGCATTTTGATTCAGTTTGATTCCTGTATCTATTGTATCAGTTATATAGGGTTCGGGTTGTAATTAGAGTTAGTGGGCTTTAAGCCAAGTCCGGCCTATGTGAAGTCAGTTAGTTAGAAAGTTGTTACTCATTTGTACATGCTTTCCATGTAATTTTCATCCTATAAAAAGGAAGGAAAACCAAATGTACAATTCAAGAAATAATAAAATTCCAATTTCTTTTTCCCCATATCAGACCTCTATCAAACCCTCGGTCCCTAAGATGTGGGTTTCGGGCAAGGTCAGTCGGTGAAGAAGAAGATGGAGGTGATGCAGGCAATGACGTCGGCAACTCTCTCTCTTTTCTATTTCTATATTATTAATGTCGGTATATAGAACAACTTATAGTACTTTGAGATTGTAAATGTCTAAAATTAGGGTTTATGCATTAGCAGCTATGTTTTGCAGAAAGCATTATACGTATTTGAGATACCTAGTATATTGCTTTCAGGCTATGTATATAGCCAATACCGGCTTCTCTTCCAAGGCACCTTCTAGCCGGTTGATACGATATTTACTAACTTGACTCTGTATACAACATGTATCCTTATACAATAATATAATTATCTTGGAATGTATGTAATTGATGCGTGTTACATCAGCATAGGTATAGGATGAATTCTGGATACTTTCATTTGTCTAGTAGGCAAAATCATTATAAATTCAATCATTAAATCTAACATTTTTGTGTATCCTATCATTTCCCCTTTTTTTTATATTAATAATTCCCTTTCCCCCTCTCTTCTTTTCCCTCTAATACGCCACCAAACTGAGATAAAGAAAGATAGAGTTGCAGTTACCAGTATTCTCATACTCCTTGCACTCTGATCTCACAAAATTTGACCTCTAATGTGAAGAAGCTTCTTCGCTTCTCAAAAGCCCACCAATCCCTCTGTTTTGATCGCTCTTTTGATCTCCTTAAATTCTAGCCTTTGTCCTACTTCCCGCTATCCGTAACTACACTTACTATAAGTATGTTCCCCCCCTATTGTATACATTATATGTATCAAACCCTCTTAACACATTCAATATCATATATGCCTCCATCACAGAGAGAGGTACAGGGTCCAATCCAAAGGCCTAAACTTCTCAAGGTCAGCAAAGACTCCTTTAAAAAGTGTAAGAAACCAGAGCATACTGATGACCATGGATCGCCTGTAATCTTCCACGTGCAATCGCCTCAGATCATCCATGCAAAACCTCAGGATTTCATGAGGGTGGTGCAACTCCTGACTGGGAAGTCATCTTCTAATTCCTTCTCCTTTGTGTTTGGCAAGAATGAGGAGAGAGCAGTGTTCGGTATCAAAAACTAAACATATATTGAGAGTTTATAAGGTTTAGTTCATTGAAGTAGCTAGTAGTTCAATAAGAGATTTAATAAACAATTTGATTCTTATCACGATATTTGTATTATTAATCAGTATGTAAGTATATGTATATGATTAAGGAGGGTCTACCCTTAAGATCGAAAGTGTTCCGTATATTTTCAATCCATGTCTAGTGTTTGCTTTGTATCGATGGCAATGACATCCAAACAGTGCTAATTCGAAGTTGAAGTGGCCAGTTGCCATTGTGCCATCCATCCAGAATCTGACTGCAGTGGTTTTTCTTATGTGCTGCACGGGGTCAAGCGAGCCTAAGTATTGGTCTGATTGTTTACCATGACGTGCGTGCAATCTTCGGCACTTGGTTAATCTCATGTTTCAGTTCTATATATGCATGTGTGGGGTTTATACTTTGTTTCTACTTATGCTTTGTTAAACTTGGTTTTTACTATGCACATTATGGACCTTTGCACCTTAATCTGTCAGTACTACTGTTACCGCTAAATCTGGTGTGGGGCAAACAGATAGTATTTGTGGATTCTTAGGAAAACCAAATAGCAAACCTGAGACCTTTCCACCGGAGTTTGACCGTTGACTCCCGCCGTTCACCTGCAAAAAGTGCGAGACACCGGGGTTGATCTCGGCGATGCACCCTCCGACGCTCAAGTCAGTAATCAGGAAAGATTATGAAAGAGCATAAACTGGCAAAAGATTGATTACCTCTTAATGGTGGTGGATGGAGGGTATTTATAGCCGTCTTTGGGATCAGATTAACAATGAAATCCTTAATTTCCAGTAAAAGGATAGAGCGAATTAGGACCGTTGATTGAATACAATCAGAAACCCTAATTCTATCCAGCTGGACTGGGTTTATTGCGGGTTGGATCCCGCACCCAGCTAAGATGGATCTGTTTGCGGGTTATTGGGTCATAGGGGAGAATGCCCGGTACCCGTTTTAGACCGATTTGTAAGTGAAATTACCATTTTGCCCCAGGTTTTAAGATTCGTGCTCTGACTTGGGCGGTTCCGATTTAACGCCATTTTTAGCCATATCACGAGCTCCCCACTCCCGAAGACTGAGTTTTATCAGCCTTTGAGGAGTAGTTTTACTGTTTTAATGGATTACGGAGTTGTATCGGAGTCCAGATAGGAGGTGTCGAATCCTTGTATGGGGTATTGTGGTAATTTCTGAGTTAATCGCGTGCTCTAGGTTGTTCTTGAGCTCTCCTGGTTTTCTGGCATTTTCCCTTAATTGTTATCTAACTTTGCGAAGCGATGATCTGTGGTTCGGGGGTTTTAACTAGTTGTTCTAGGCGATAATTACTCACCCAGGGGATCGAAGATACTTCCCTGAACTTATAATTATTCTTTAGAATTTTTCATCAATCCACCCGGATCTTTAGCCATCTCTTTCGCAATTTTTAGATAAGACAACTCGGTATTATTCCCAACATGGTGGGATCTGAACCCTTCGTCAGTATTGGGCGCGATTTTTGAGGAGATATAGCGCCTGTGATCGCTTGGAGGAGTGATTTCCTCTATTTTATAGCTTACATACTTCGACGCTGCTGCCGACCCCCCTGGTACGCTCGCCGAGGAGGAGGCCGAAGTCTATGAGGGTACGGTACCTTATGCTGGAGTGCGGAGATACCTCGGCTAGGCTGCCGGCGCGAGGTCCCTTTCTCCCGTATCTGAGGGTCGGCTAGGCTGCCGGCGCGAGGTCCCTTTTTCCCGTATCTGAGGGTCGGTGGCAAGAGCGCTCGGCAGCGGGCGCCGAGGTCCAATTTTCCATGTAATTGGGTCGGTGCCAAGAGTGCTCGGCAAAGTGTGCCGAGGTCCAATTTTCCATGTAATATGGTCGGTGGCAAGAGCGCTCGGTAGCATGTGCCGAGGCTCAATTTTCCATGTAACATGGTCGGTGGCAAGAGTGCTCGGCGGCATGTGCCGAGGTCCACCTTTTTTCATGTAACATGGTCGGTGGCAAGAGCGCTCGGCAGCATGTGCCGAGACCCAATTTTCCATGTAACATGGTCGGTGGCAAGAGCGCTCGGCGGCATGTGCCGAGGTCCACTTTTTTTCATGTAACATGGTCGGTGGCAAGAGCGCTCGGCAGCATGTGCCGAGGCCCAATTTTCCATGTAACATGGTCGGTGGCAAGAGTGCTCGGCAGCATGTACCGAGGTCCAGAGCAAGATTTTTGGCGGCTTAGGAAACGACAGGCTGGGCAGGTGACTGTTGAACTTCTGACAACTCTGACAGATGTGACAACCATTAATGTGACAGTATAGCTGGGCGCGGTAATTAATGTGATGGTTCAGCTCGTTTTGTCTCCTTGTGTAGATGGGCTTGGCTCTTTGGGCCCACTAACCTCGTTTTATGTGCCAAGCTCTATAAAACTCCACCCCCCTCTCATTTCTCACTTCTCCGAATTTTTACTCAGGCGGTAATTTCTACTAGTGAGAGCTCACGGTGATCGTCGATTGTTTTCCGGTGAAAATTCCAACCGTTCCCATCACTTCAAAGATAACTTATACTTAGTTTTTTTCCAAGTATAAATATGTCTCTTTCACCTGTCTCCGAGCCCTCCCTCTCTGCTGCCGAAGCTTCTTCTCCGAGTCCGAGACTTCGCCAAGATAAGGGCAAGAGGGTATCTGGTCGAGACACCATAGTGGAGGACCCGAAGCGCATGGGGCCGTTCGGCAGGTTGCCAGGGCCGCTGACCGGGCTCCAGAGGGTTCGAGAACTTCCGGAGGAGAATGCCGAACGCATCATCCATGGGAGGGGGGGAGGGGGGAGGACCTTTGACGAGAACGCGGCAAGGGAGACCTCTGAGGCCGACGAAACGGTGTCCATCCTCAGCTCAGAGGACTTGGCAGTGATCCGAAATTGCTTTCAGATTCCGGAGGAGTACGAACTGATGCAGTCGGGTCCCGTGGTTAGGGCCAATTTGCCGCTGCCAGTAACCATGTATTTCTGGCCGGTGGATGCCTTCATCGCCGGGGCTCGGCTGCCTCTCCACCCGTTCGCGATTCAGGTACTTAGGTGGTTTGGGGTCAGCCCCATCCAACTAATGCCGAACGCATGGAGAGTTATCAATGGGTTCGTGCTCCACTACCAGACGGCTGGTCTCGAGCAGGAGTTGAGAGTACTTCGGACGATCTACCAGCTTCATCAGCAGAACCGGTCGGAGTTCCGGTATTACCTGGCTCCAAGGCCCGGAGGTCGGCTCGTCGTTTGCCCCGACTCCATAAAGCACTGGCGGGATAAGTATCTCATAGTGCGGAGCATGGAGGCGTGGCCCATACCCTCCGGTTGGGTGGAGGAGGTGTCGAAGCGAGTAAAGGATTCGCCAGTGCTTCACCCTCAAGAAGAAGAGGCAGTTCGGACCCTTCTAGATTGGCCAGAGTATGACTGGTGAGAACTGACCGAAGACATTCTCTTCAGGGGAGGGCTCAACCACGTAGATCCCAGTACGCGGCTCTTTCTACGTTTTCTTTTTTCTTTTTACTTCGCTTATCGTGGCTTCTATTTTTTAACCAAATTTTTTCTTGGTGCAGAGGCCATGGATTATGACGCAGTGCTGGCGCAAAGGGCCGCCCTGGGAAGTAAGGCACCAAAGAAGTGCAAAATGGTCGCCACCAAGTTGCCCTCCGCGAAGACCCAGAAGGTCGCGAGCGCGACCGAGGAGGTGGAGGCACCGGCGGATGTGACCCCAACCCGCGCTCCGACAGTAGCCTCGGCGTCGGCCAGGGGAGGGGAGTTCTCGATCGCCGTTGCACTCGGGATGGAGGCGCCCCCACTGACGGTGGCGGCTGAGGAGCTCCTGACTGAGGAGCACAAGAGGATCCACGTTCCGGACAGGCAGGTTCAGAAGCATGATGGGTTCCTTGGCGACTCCTTGGCGAGTATGCAGGTGGTAAAGCACCTGGCGACACCGAAGGACCGGGCCGCCATGGACGCCGGCCAGGCAGGCGATGACGCCATCGAGATCGCTCGCTCGGCGGTATCGGTAAGCGTCGTCTTTTCGCTTTTGAAGGTAGCTTTTATGTTTGATTTTCTAACTCCTCATACTTCTCATTGTTTTGTTGCAGATTACCATCCACTTCGGTCATCTCATGGAGAAGATGACGGAGTTGGAAAAGGAGCTAAAGTAGGAGTCCGACCGTGCTCGGACCGAAAAGGCTCGAATGGGCAACGAGATCGACAAGCTGAAGGTCGAGTTCGAAGGGAGGGCAACGAGGCTCGAGTACCTCAAGGGCCTTGTCATGAAACTCGAGGACGACCTTCTTCGGCAGAAGGAGGAGACGGCCAAGCAGCAGGCCGAGGCGGTGGAGGCCAAGGCTACTGTTGTGAAGGAGGCCGAAGACACCATGGCGAAGGCGCAAGGCTTCCTTGCCGCAAATATGGCCAAGGTGTACGCCCAGGCCATCGCTTAGGCGTCGGAGCGATACCCTGAGGTCGACTGCTCGGGGTGGAGGCTATTCCCGGACCATGTCGACGGCTTCGACCCCGAGTCGGAGGAGGAGGGAGATGACGACGAAGATGGCCCTGAGGTCGAGGTCATCGGCGAGGTGCAGGGGTCGGTGGTGACCCCGCTGGCGATGGTGGCTCCTTCGGGAGAGTCCGACCCCGCCCAGTCTCGATGCCCCGGGAAAGAGGTCGCCCCCTGACTTCTCCTTTCTTCTTCTGTTTTTTTTTTGTTTTTCGAGCTATTCTTGTACTGCCTAATTGCGGACTGGCCACCGCATTTTTGAGATGAATGGAAATACAATTTTTGTGCTCGAACTTGTCTTGTTTTGCTCTTTCCTTGTAGTCTTGAAATTTGACTAAGTGTTGAAACAAAATATTTTAGTCTTAACTAGGTGCATGTGGCCTTGTTTCGAAGTCTAATGTGACGCAATTTTGTGAGTGTTTACTGAGTGCTCGTTGTTTGCTTTAACTTTTCAGCTTGCCGAGGTGACCCAATCTGCCGAACCTACTCGCTCCGGGGAGGAGTTTCGTTCTGAGGTTGGCTTAGGGGTGACGAGGCTGTGTTTAACTGGGGCCGAGAGCATCTTTACGAAGTCGAGCTTGGGTTGCGCAGAGCCGAAAGTGAGTGGAACCATCTGCAGCAGATCTTGGGCCGGAGGGACATCGAGATCCGACGGCTAGAGAGTAGGCTTGCTGATATACCCCCCGTAGGCAAGGATGACGGCTAGTCGACAGCCTTCACCAACGGGCTGAGGCTTAAGTGTCTCCAACTCTCTTTGTCGAAGATGACGGCGGAGAGGGACGATATGTTCTCCGAGGTCCACCACCTGCAGATTGTGGAGGCAGAGCTTCTAGCGGAAGAAGAGGAGTTGACTACGGCGGTAGGCAAGCTGATGGCCGAACGTGACGAATTGACGGCAGAAGTCGATGCGTTGAAGAGAGCCATAGTGAACAGAGGCATCGAAGTCACCCAGCTCCGCCGAATCATTGCCGGCCGTCCTCGCATCCCGAGCACCGTAGTGCCTCCTCGCTTCGAAGTGGACGTGAAAGATGACTTTCTGAAGCAAAGGATCGCCAAGCTGGAGGCAGAAGTGGCTCGCCTAAAGCCGCACTCGGGGCCGATCAATGTCAGGAGCACTTCATGCACTCGCGAGGAGAGCGAATGAGGCATTTCGTTTTATGAGCTCGCGACCCGTTTGCCCATAGGCCGACCCATTCCGGGTGATGCCCAAAGTGGTGTGGCGATATCATCGAGCGGAGTGTCCGTCGGCGCAACTGTTAGGAGTAGTGCCAAAGATACGTCTCAGTTCGCCGGTTTAGGACCGAGCTCCGGGGTCAAGCGCCGTCATCTCCGAGTGTCTTTGAAGCGGAACATCCCTGTGCCAAGGAGGCGTTGAAGATTTCTTGTTTTTTGTATCCCGTCTAAGTATAACGGGTCGGCTTTGTAGCTTTTGTTTTTGAACTCTTGTAACTTCGTTGTAAAGAGAAGTTGTCTTGTATTGTTTCCCCACACTTAATCGAAATGAGGCTTTTTCCTTTCTTGGACTTGTGTGTTTTTGATAGCCTTGTCGTTGTATTACTCGTTACTTTCTTTAGCTTGCCGAGGTCCCAAGCAGGATTCTCGCTCATTTGGTCGTCGGTGCCAAGAGCGTTCTGCAAGGAGTGCCGAGGTCCAGAGCAAGATTTTTGACTCCGCTTCGTGACAAAACTGAGAATTGTCCAGGCTGGGAATTCACCGGAGCCTTTAACAAGTTCATGTTTGAAGCTGATATGTAGCATGCAAATGGTAGACCTAGCATCAGCTTCTCCCATGTTTAGTATAGTTGTCGGAATTTCGCGCGCGATGGCAGGGCGAGTTTCGACAGTTGTGGGAGCAATTCCGAATGGCGAACCACTTCTAGCTCGCTTAAGAGCGATCTTACGAAGCGGAGTTGAGCCAAGTGTTGGACTCCGAACTCGTCGTTTGAGTATATTTCAACGGTTGTGGGAGCAATTCCGAATGGCGAACCACTTCTAGCTCGCTTAAGAGCGAGCTTGCGAAGCGGAGTCGAGCCAAGTATTGGACTCCGAACTCGTCGTTTGAGTATATTTCAACGGTTGTCGGAGCAATTCCGAATGGCGAACCACTTCTAGCTCGCTTAAGAGCGAGCTTGCGAAGCAGAGTCGAGCCAAGTGTTGGACTCCGAACTCGTCGTTTGAGTATATTTCAACGGTTGTGGGAGCAATTCCGAATAGCGAACCACTTCTAGCTCGCTTAAGAGCGAGCTTACGAGGCGGAGTCGAGCCAAGTCTTGGACTCCGAACTCGTCGTTTGAGTACATTTCAACGGTTGTGGGAGCAATTCCGAATGGCGAACTTCCTCTAACTCGCTTAAGAGTGAGCTTGCGAAGCGGAGTTGAGCCAAGCGTTGGACTCCGAACTCGTCGTTTGAGTATATTTCAACGGTTGTGGGAGCAATTCCGAATGGCAAACCACTTCTAGCTCGCTTAAGAGCGAGCTTGCGAAGCGGAGTCAAGCCAAGTGTTGGACTCCAAACTTGTCGTTTGAGTATATTTCAACGGTTGTGGGAGCAATTCCGAATGGCTAACCACCTCTAGCTCGTTTAAGAGCGAGCTTGCGAAGCGGAGTCGAGCCAAGTGTTGGACTCCGAACTTTGGGTAAAAGAAATTAAAAACAGAGAGATGTACACAATCACAGAAAATATGGAAAAAAGAAGCTTTTCATTGATAACAACTAGTCAGCTGCTTCTAAGTTGCAAGCCGTTATTACATTGAAGAAATAAAGAAGCAAAATACAAGGGAAAGGAAAGGAACGGTTCGACATCTGAAGATACTTAGAGAGGCGTTCAAGCGCTCTCTTGATACTTCAATAGATGGTCGACATTCCAAGTCCTAGGAATCTCTCTGCCTTCAAGATCTTCGAGGCGGTACGCTCCGGGCCGAACTACTTTGGTGATCTTATATGGTCCTTCCCAGTTCGGAGCTAGCTTACTCTTTTAATTCGGAAATGAGATAGCCAGCTTTCTGAGGACTAAGTTCCCCCTTTGAGATTGGTGGGACGGACTCTTTTGTTGTAGGCCAACTCGATCCTCTTTGGTGTGAATATTTGCAAGTGTACAAAATCGCAACAAGTAATATAGTAAGTGAATAGAGTGTCGAACCAACAGAGACTAGATATTTTTCTGAGTACCGATATCACTAGATTAACTACTATTTGGAAGATCGAAATTTAATAAATAAAGAAAACAATTTAAAAAAATCTAACTAACTAAATTAATGGAGAGGGAGCAGAATCGGAAAATTGTAATTTGTTAATGACAAAATTAATTCTAGGGCTTTTGACTTCACCTAGTTAATCCCACACAATTTATAATTCCTAAAAATATTAATTTTCCAAGTTGTAGGCCGAAATCCCCAAATTATTCAATGCTTTCTCTCGAACAACACCAAAAATATTTCTAACTAACAGTTTGACATATCTCTATGCAAATTTAATTAATCAAAGACTCAATCGCGGTAAATCATCTCTAATTTTGCTCAATTAATGGTGTTCAATTTTTATTGTTCTAAATCACAAATTACCTCTCGGTCTCTTCATGATCCAATAATCATACAAAAATTGGCCAAATAATTGTAAGCATTAAGCACAAAAATTAAACACACAACCATAGAGAAATAGAAAAAATATGGAATTAAAAATTGTGTTCTCAAAACTAGGCTACATCTAAACCCTAGACAAATAAATTTAGTTCATAATAAAAATACTGCAACTAACAAATTTGTTCAAGGATTGCATATTTAAATTTTAGGAGAGAAAAGAAAATACAAAGAAACGGTTTTGTAAATAAATAATTGCAAACCGCATCCAGTAAACAATTGTCTATGTATCTCTCTTCTCTGTCTCGAACTCAGCACAAAAGAAAAACCAGATCAAATCGAAGCCCAGTCAGCGTCTGTCACACGTCAAATCGAAGCCCAGTTAGTGTGCCTGCTGTCTCGGAGAACGCAGAAACACAAGCCCAGTCAGCTTCGATCCGCTGTGTTGTTCTCGCTGTCCCGTGTTCTGTTATTTTGTCTCTTCTGCCTCGAGTTTAGCGCCCAACACAGAACTTCGTTTTGATCTTGCTGTTCCCTGTTCTAAGCTGCACGCCCACCGATTGCTGCTGACTTCTCTCTCTCTTTTTCTCTTGGTTTTTTTTTTTTTTTTTTTTTTTTGCTTTTTTGTTTCTACTGAGTTCGGTAAATGTGTCTTCGTTAAGCGCCCCCTTCCTCCTCTGTCTCTATGTTGTATTTATAGGAGTTGTGGTAGACATAGGATTAAGATAAATCTCTTTATTTGAGCTGCAAATAAAAATCAGGATTTAGAATAAATATTTAAATTTAAATTAATTAGATCAACCTAAAAGTAACTAATTTTTATTTTAGCTATATCAAAATCCTTTGAAATTTGTTTATTCTTTTTACACCCTGTTGACATTTAAATTGTATTTTGCTCCTCATATTGTCAATTTGTAAAATATAAAATTCAACAAATCATTAAAAATAATAAATCAATAGTTTTTCTTTGTTTGTTGATTTTTATCAAAAATAATCACTTTTTACATCAAAAATCTTATTTCTTCAAAAATAATTAATTAATTGAAATCTTATTGAAATAAGATGAAATATAAACAATATAAACGAAAACAAGCAATTTTAATGGGTAAATGAGTACAAATATTTATATAAAAATTAGATACATCAAATACCCCCAAACTTAAGATTTTGCTTGTCCTCAAGCAAAAAGTAGAATCATGAATAAGGGAAAAATAATCAAGAGTAGACTCAACCCCTCACACTAAAAGATCTTATCATGTAAGCATCAAGATTTCAATTCAAAATATAAACAATAGCAAATAAAGTAAAATCAAGTATACCCACTTTCTCCAGTGCAATTATTTATTCTTAATTCCAAACCCAATCATATTTGTCATGCAATTAATGTAATTATAGTATGTAACAACTCAATCTGTGATTTTCCCTTCTCACTACTACAAACCGAGTAGCAAACTAGAGTTTTTTTTTTTTTAATTTATTTTTTAGCCCCTTCTCTAAGTTGTCACTTGCCTTTTGACGCGAACGCAAAAAATTTGTGATGAATTCACCCGGTTACTCAACAAGTCACAAACTTATAACGCTTTGCATACTCATATTTCAAGTTGTCGTTTGACGTAAAAGTAAACATTTGTGATGAATACCCCTAGTTACTAAGCAACTCAAAACATTGGAGTAGATTGACTTTATTCAATTTTTTATTTTTTTAAATTTTTTTTTCCGTTATTACTCTATTTACTTAAACTTTGTTTAGGACTAGATCAAAGGGAATAATCACAAGAAAAAAGTATTACATTTTTCTTTTATGTATAATCGCATGACTCATACAATTTTGTACGGAATTGTAAATGTCAATAATCCTAAAGTAAATAAGTATGCTTACTCTTGCTTTATAAGAAATTGTCTATCCCAAAAAAAATTATTTCAATGCTTATCACAATAAAGAACTCAAAAGTGTATTGGTAAGTCTAATCGAAATCATTTTGTTTTATTTTTCTTTTTTTTAAAATATATATATATATATATATATATATATATATATATATATATATAAAATAAATTTGTAAACCTTCCCCCCAAACTTGAATATCACATTGTCCTCAATAGGAAAGGAAAAAGAAAAACAAAATGAATGGAAAAAGTTCAGAATTTCTCCCCTGATTCGTTTTGAAAATTCTGCATGCGCGGCGTTGAGTATTTTTGCAATATCTGGAGCTGTAGGTGTCCAAATGGGCTGAATTTTTTATTTTTTTTTGCTGGAAAGCTAAGACGATAGGCTACAATCGCTCTTTGAATCAGTTTTCTAGATTCTGACTCCATACTACTCAAAAACAGCCATCAATGCAGGTATACAAAACAGCTCCGCCCGGCGACTTTCAAAATTTTGCAATCCTAAAAAATAAAATCAAAAATTTAAAATTAAAGTAAACTAAAAATGAAAGGAAAATATAAATGCAGTAAAAGAAAACATGGGTTGCCTCCCAAGAAGCGCTAAGTTTTAAGTCTTCAGCCAGACATGGGGGTGAGATGGTTAAGTAACGCCTAGATCCAACAACATTAAAACATCCTTTCTAATTCTTCTCTTCAAGTGTGGATCAGGTTCAAGCTCTATTTTGAGGCGTTTTCTTCTTGATGATATCTTTGATTCCCCCACATCTTTAAACTTTTGCTGAAAAAATGAATAAATAGAGGGTGCAGCATCCAAATACATAACATGTTCAAAAATATTTTTCTTTTCAGTTTCAAAAGTTACTGCATTTGTTGGACATACTTCTATAGGTGATTTTTCAATTTCAGCCTTATATTTCTCGCCCACAATTAAATCAATTTTACTTACTTGAATACACGACTGTTCTTCAGGAGGTAACTTTATGGAATTAACAACATCATACGTTACTTGCTCATGCTAAATTTGTTCCTCCACAATTTGTTCGATCTCATCTTGCTTTCCAACCACATTCTGTTCGGCATTTTCTTCTTGTGGTTGCTCAATTGTCCTCCCGCTGCTTAGTGTTATTGCTTTGACATCTTCCGTGGGGTTGACAACTGTATTGCTTGGTAATGTTCCTGCATTTTTTTCGTTAATAGTATTTGAAATTTGAATAATTTGTACCTCGTGATTTGGGATGGAAGCCGAAGATGAATTTGCAACATTTTGAATTGCCAAATCTGCCTTTTGTATGTACTGATCTGTCTTTTGTATGTATTGGTCTATCTTCTGCATGTGTTGCATGAACACTTCTTCTAATGTTGGCTTCTTTTCTTGCTGTGGAAAATTTTGAGGTGGTATAACTGCTTCTTGATTGTTGTTCCATGAAAAATTTGGGGTGTTTCTCCATTCTGAATTGTATGTATTTGCATAATGATTGTTCTGCATTTTAAAATTTGACACAAAATTTTCATGTTCGGCATTGGATGGAGCAAAAGGGTTCCCCACTAGGCAATCTGCGCTTGAATGATTTCCTGTACAAAGATCACAAATCATATTAGATTGAATTGCATTAAAATTTGTATTACCTAACTGTTTAGATAAAATATTAATTTGTACAGTTAAAGTAGAAACAAGATCAAGTTCAAAAACTCCAGCCACTTTTCTTGGCATTGTTCTTTCTGAAGACCACTGGTAATGATTTGATGCCATCTCCTCTAAAAGCTCATAGGCTGCTTTGTAAGTTTTGCTCATAAGTTGTAACACCTCGAATTTTTATAATACCGAAAATGTCTGTCTTTATATATTTTGAGTGGTGAAAATTATTTTTATGTATTTTATTTAAATATTGACACTGGTATGGATATTGTGGTCGATTGGTATTATTGATATATTGGAGCTACGAGTTGAAGTTTTATGTGAAGAGGTATTGTTTATTTTTATTTTATTTTATAATTTTGGAGGATTATTATGCGATAAATTTAGTGTATTTTTTATGGTTGGTATTATTAAAGAATAAAGTTGGGGTTATTTGAAATACTTTGGAGGTTTGAGGGCTTATTTGTAATTAACCCTTTATAATTATTTATTTTATAAATTTTTTTTTAATAAAAACCCCCTTCTCCTCTCCTTCTTCCTCCCTTCTTTTCTTTCCCTTCCATTCCCGATCGCAAGAAACCCAATCGGCCGAAGGTTACCCCCGGCCAAATCCACCTCTTTTCTTCGTCATCTTCAAATTAAATTGAGGGATTGACTAATTGGAGGGTCCTCTACGTCGTGGCGGAGTCCGTTTTTCGAAAGGGTTTCGAAAAGGTAAACCCTAGATTTTATTTTTGTATAAAATTTAGTGTGGTAAATTTATTTTGAGTAAGAGTATTATGGTAGGGAGATTAGAAGATGTTAGGGGTGGTAGAGGCGAGAAATTAGCATATTATTAGGGAGTTTGCAAGTTGCCAATAAATTAGGGTTTTGGATTTGTAAAAGAGAATTATGTAGGTATGAATTGTTTCTTGTATAGTAAGGGAAAATATAGTTGAGTTATTAAGATATTTTGGGGGTGAGTCTAGTTATTGTTTGGGGGATGAAAATCCCACTGACATTAGATTATTACGTGCATCGGACGTGTATCCCAGACGTTCAATAAAACGTCTGTGTGATAGTAAAATAATTGGTATTATTGTTTTCCCGTGACTGGTTTGAATGATGTGGGCCTTAATTACATTGAAATTTGATAATAGGATATGTTGGCGACTTTGGATGCGGGATGGCGAGATGGTGCCTCGAGTCTTCGCGGGATGTTATGTGAGTATGATTATTTTATTTAATGTATCTAATGTGCCATGCAAATTTTAAATTAAGGTTGTCGTGTGTTGATGTTTGTAGATAAATAGTTATATGCTTCGGGTTTGTAATGATCAGAGATATGTGTGTGTATGTGATGTGTGATCTTATGACTAATGTGATAAGATGGAAAGTATGGTGTGTATGATGTGATATTGTGATGCGATAATAAGATGAAGTGAGTGATGTGGTGTATGTGTACTAGGTGTGTTATGTGGGTGATAAATTGGAAAATGTTATGTGATAGAATGATGCGATATTGATATGACGTATGTGTGACGTGTGGGTCGTAAATGAGAATTTGATACGATAATTGCTGAGACTAATGGTTTTTGCGTATGCTTAAGAATTTAATGGAGATATATGCTTTCATGGTATGTTATAATGGCAAAATTGTATTATAAAGGAGTTATATTCTTAAGACGTTATGATATACAGGAGATATCTATATATATGGAGTTATATTATAAAGGAGAGATATATATATGGAGAAATATTATAAAGGAGATATATTATAAATGAATATATGGAGATATTTTATTAAAGGAGTTATTTTATAAAGGAGTTATATATTGCCCCAAATTATATTTGGGGAACAGGAGTTATATATATAATGATATTGTCCCAAATTTTATATTTGGGGAACAGGAGTTATATTGTAAAGGAGTATATAATAAAGGAGAATTAAATATTGCAGTGCCGCACAATCTCCCGGGGTTTGGGCTAGACCCCCCAGGCCTGGGATACACCCGGAAACAGGAGTTATATTTATATTGCCCCAAATTTTATATTTGGGGATCAGGAGTTATATATTGCCCCAAACTATGTTTGGGGATCAGGAGTTTCCCTCGCTGGTATAGGGCCAGGAGGAAGATGTAGCCTCGGACGTGTAAGACTCTGTGTGAGCATCGATCCGCGTGTTATATTTTACTTTTGACTAGCCTTTTGGCTTTAGTCTTGGTTGGACAAGCGCGCAACCGTACTTTCAATCCAGCCTACAAATGGTAGATGTTTAGGACACCTGGATCTGGGTGATGTGGTGGGTTAGCGGGATTGAAATGTACGGGATGGGAGGCACAGAGATCCCTGTGTTGTATGAGGAGGTCAGTTGTGTGGGCACTGAAAAGGAGAAAATATAAAGGTGTATATGTGTATTGAAAGAAGGTATGTATATATAAAGATATTGATGATATGATATATATTATGGAGATTATTTATATAATGGGAGATGTGAATATACTACGGGAGATATATATGTATAAATGAGCATTTGTCTTGAGATGTGATGTGATATTATCCAGACTGTGTGTTTGGGGTGCGGTGAGTATTACCCAAGCTATCGGCTTTGGGGTTTGGTATGTGATTGCCCAAACTATGTTTGGGATATGGAGTATATTGTGATAAGAATGAAAGTGAAGTCAAAGGCATTTTGTGCTATAAGTGGTATGTTAATGATGTGATGAAATGCGAGTAAATTGCCAGGTGTATTGAGATGTTGTGTTTTGTGTTATAAGACATGAATTAATATGAAATTATGAGAAGAGATGCTTATGTTTATGATGTGACACGTGATATAATACAATGAGATAAATACCGGTATTATGAGTTTGGTTATGAAAAGGTTATCAAAGAAAGTATGCTGTGTTATAAGTGGTGTGCCTTGAAATTGTGACTATGAACTACCCACCTGCTATTTCGGAGGAAATAGTGGGAACTACCTGCCTAGGCACAATTTTCAGGATGAATGAGTGAGTTGTTGATATGCTAGTTGTATTGTGAGTTGGAAATAAAAGTAAAGATGAGGGTGAAAATAAGCGATATGATGAGATTGGAATGAAAAGAAAGTAAAGGGTGAATTATAATGTGATGATACGTGGGGTGAATGTGTTATTATGAGATTAAGCGTGGGGAAGGTTATGCGATTAAAATGAATGCACATGAGGGTATGCGATGAAAATGTATAAGATGATTTGTAGTGGAATGAATGTGAAGTAAGGTTATGAGATAAATAGGAAAGAATATGAGTTGTGTGTATAAATGAAAATAAATGGTAAATGAAATACGTGGTTGAATCGTATGAAAAAAAAAGGAGGTAGTGACCTTATGTGACTATTTATGTAAATAAAGAAATGAGGAGGTGATGGAAATTGTGAAAAGATAGAGTATTAGCGTTGGAGAGTTCAAAATGAAACGTAATGGAGTGTGAATTAATATGTTGCTATGTGATTGAGTATGAGTTAAAGGAGTTGTATTTATATATATATATATATATATATATATATATATATAATTATATATATACTCAGTTATATATTAATATGATGTGTTTAGCGAAGGGTGTGAAGTTAAGGATGTACATATATGGGGACGGATGCAGATTTGTCAAATATTTGATATAAAGGCGTATTCTTGATGCTTTAATGTTCAGATTCAGGTTGAATCTTTTTACCTTTATAATTGTAAGTTTAATTTGTTTTATTTATATAGTTGGATTTATTTATTAGATTAGTAAATTATACTCACACCAGAAATGGCTAACCCCTTAGTGTTTGGGGGGTTAGGGGAGTCCGAGGACGACCCTAAATCCCTTACTGTTACAGGTTCTCATCAGTGCAGAGGTGAGGCGCGGATTGTAGGGTGAAGTTTTAATTTAAAATTTTTGTACTAGTTAGCCTTATGGATAGTTGAATTTATGATTTAAATTGTATTATGGATGTATATGCATGTATATGATGACGATGAGTATAGTGTGGGTGGCATGGTATGTTTGTGACCCGTACCCATCTCGTTGTGGAGTACCGGGCTCTGTGGTAGGTTTTACAAAGATTTTTCTAAAACTTTACCTTGTTTTTCAAAGAAATTTATCGTTTTTATTTGATATTTGATAATCCGTTAGGAGTTTGGCCCCCAGAGCATTATATTATATTGCCTGTATGTTTCTGCTCATTTTGGCCTAGGGAGCCCGTGAAATGATTGTATGTGTTGTGAGCTACGGAATTTTGAGCAGAATTCCGTAAGCTATCTGTGTTTCGGGGCAAAATTTACAGGGAAAACTCTGCCGAAATTTTCCCTGAAATATAACTTTCTTAGTTTATGTTTAAAGTAACATAGAAATTGAAAGAATTGTGTTTGGAGTCAAAAAAAAAAAATTGGGGCGTTACATAAGTGCACCACCAGCTGCTGCGTCAACAGTAGATCTATGTGTAAGTCCCAAACCATTATAGAATGTTTGCATTTGCAGCCATTTCGGTAGTTCATGATTAGGACACTTTCTTAATAACTCTTTGTACCTTTCCCATGCATCATACAAAGACTCGGTCTGAAATTGAGTAAATGTGCAAATATCATTTCTTAGCTTTGCTATTTTTGCTAGCGGAAAATACTTGGCTAGAAATTTTTGTGCAAGTTCCTCCTAAGTAGTAATACTACCGGGTGGTAGATAACGTAGCCAAGCCTTCGCCTTATTTCGTAGTGATAAAGAAAAGAGTCACAATCTGATTGCATCATCTGATACTCCGTTATACTTGAAAGTATCACAAATTTCTAAAAAGTTTGCAATGTGAGCATAAGGATCCTCGTGCGGTAATCCCCAAAATTGAACAGTCTGTTGAATCAATAGAATCATCTCCGGTTGAATCTCAAAATCGTCAACTTCAATAACCGGCTTCTTTATGCTTGATTCATAAATGGAGGGCATAGCATAGTCTCTAAAAGGCCTGTTTTCATCGTTTGCCATGATAATTTTCTTGTATGTCCTGAAATGTAAGTATTAAAAAAAAAAGAAAAACTAAAAAAAATAAAATAAGAAAAATAAATGAAAGTAAAAATAAGTCAAAAGAAAATAAAAAGGTAAAATAATAATAAAATAATAATAAATACAAAAAATCCAAACTAGTAATAATCTAGCAATTCTCAATATCAATAAAAGAATAACCAGTCCCCGGCAACAGCGCCAAAAACTTGGTGTGAATATTTGCAAGTGTACAAAATCGCAACAAATAATATAGTAAGTGAATAGAGTGTCGAACCCACAGAGACTAGATATTTTACTGAGTACCGATATCACTAGATTAACTACTATTTGGAAGATCGAAATTTAATAAATAAAGAAAACAATTTAAAAAAAATCTAACTAACTAAATTAATGGAGAGGGAGCAGAATCGGAAAATTGTAATTTGTTAATGGCAAAATTAATTATAGGGCTTTTGACTTCACCTAGTTAATCCCACACAATTTATAATTCCTAAAAATATTATTTTTCCAAGTTGTAGGCCGAAATCCCCAAATTATTAAATGTTTTCTCTCGAACAACACCAAAAATATCTCTAACTAACAATTTGACATATCTCTATGCAAATTTAATTAATCAAAGACTCATTAAGTTCTGTGGATTTCTTAACAGTCACATCAATCACGGTAAATCATCTCTAATTTCGCTCAATTAATGGTGTTCAATTTTTATTGTTCTAAATCACAAATTACCTCTCGGTCTCTTCATGATCCAATAATCATACAAAAATTGGCCAAATAATTGTAAGCATTAAGCACAAAAATTAAACACACAACCATAGAGAAATAGAAAAAATATGGAATTAAAAATTGTGTTCTCAAAACTAGGCTACATCTAAACCCTAGACAAATAAATTTAGTTCATAATAAAAATACTGCAACTAACAAATTTGTTCAAGGATTGCATATTTAAATTTTAGGAGAAAAAAGAAAATACAAAGAGACTGTTTTGTAAATAAATAATTGCAAACCGCATCCAGTAAACAATTGTCTATGTATCTCTCTTCTCTGTCTCGAACTCAGCACAAAAGAAAAACCAGATCAAATCAAAGCCCAGTCAGCGTTGTCACACGTCAAATCGAAGCCCAGTTAGTGTGCCTGCTGTCTCGGAGAACGCAGAAACACAAGCCCAGTCAGCTTCGATCCGCTGTGTTGTTCTCGCTGTCCCGTGTTCTGTTATTTTGTCTCTTCTGCCTCGAGTTCAGCGCCCAACATAGAACTTCGTTTTGATCTTGTTGTTCCCTGTTCTAAGCTGCACGCCCACCGATTGCTGTTGACTTCTCTCTCTTTTTCTCTTGGTTTTTTTTTTTTTTTTTTTTTGCTTTTTTTTTTGTTTCCGCTGAGTTTGGTAAATGTGTCTTCATTAAGCGCCCCCTTCCTCCTCTGTCTCTATGTTGTATTTATAGGAGTTGTGGTAGACATAGGATTAAGATAAATCTCTTTATTTGAGCTGCAAATAAAAATCAGGATTTAGAATAAACATTTAAATTTAAATTAATTAGATCAACCTAAAAGTAACTAATTTTTATTTTAGCTATATCAAAATCCTTTTAAATTTGTTTATTCTTTTTACACCCTATTGACAATTAAAATTGTATTTTGCTCCTCATATTGTCAATTTGTAAAATATAAAATTCAACAAATCATTAAAAATAATAAATCAATAGTTTTTCTTTGTTTGTTGATTTTTATCAAAAATAATCACTTTTTGCATCAAAAATCTTATTTCTTCAAAAATAAATAATTAATTGAAATCTTATAGAAATAAGATGAAATATAAACAATATAAACGAAAACAAGCAATTTTAATGGGTAAATGAGTACAAATATTTATATAAAAATTGGACACATCACTCCTTCGATTGTTTTGTTGACAGATTGAAGCTCTTTCGCGGAGCTCATCAATCAAATCCAAGTTCGCTCGAAGCTCTCTAGCATTCTGTTCTTCTTCATAGGCCATGAGGCGAGGAGATGGTAGTCCGACTTCTAAGGGGATCACAGCTTCGGACCCATAGGTGAGGTTGAATGGCGATTCACTTGTGGGGGTCCGCTTCGTAGTGCGGTAGTTCCACAGTACGTTGGGGAGCTGATCCGCCCATAAGCCTTTGGCCACCTTATCTAGCCTTTTCTTGATACCGGAGAGGATCTGCCGGTTGGCATTTTCTACTTGGCCGTTTGTTTGAGGATGGGAGACGGAAGAGAAGCGTTGCTGAATGGCGAGGTCTTCGTACAGAGATCGGAATGCCGCCCCTGTAAATTGTGTTCCGTTATCAGTTATCAGGACCCGAGGCACCCCGAATCTACAGATGACGTTCTTCCAGAAGAACTGAAGCACTTTGTTCTCAGTGATTGTAGCCAAAGGCTCAGCCTCTATCCACTTTGAGAAGTAGTCGATCGCTACGACTAGAAATTTGAGCTGGCCGGGAGCTGGCGGAAACGGCCCTAGTAAGTCCATCCCCTACATTGTGAAAGGGATCAGACTTGATAGGGAGGTGAGTTGAGCTTGGGGTAGGCAACGAACGTTGGAGTACTTTTGACAAGAGCTGCATTGCCGAACATGCCGTTCGGCATCTTGGAGGAGGGTCGGCCAGAAGTATCCATAGTTCAACACCTTTCTAGCAAGGGACCTTGACCCTGAATGTGCTCTGCCTATACCTTCGTGAAGCTCTTGCGAGGTATATGAAGCTTCGCCCGGGGAGAGGCACCTTAAGTAGGGTTTGCCGTCTACTTGGGTGTAGGAGCGTTTGTACAAGACCCCCTCAACAAGGGTGTACCGCTCCGCTTTGGTCCGAACTTTGTGAGCTTCCTTTGGGTCTTCGGGGAGGAGCCCGTCCCTTATAAATTCTATCAGAGGTTTCATCTAGTTATCTTGAAGTTGGACAGGCAACAACTCCATCGAGTCGGGAGTTTCTTCTTCTATGCTCGGTCTCAGGAGCACTTCAATCAGGATGGTCTGCTCGAGACCCTGAAGGGAAGAGGAGGCTAACTTGGAGAGGGCATTTGCTTGGGAGTTTTCCTCTCTGGGGATTCGCTGAATGAGTGCCTCTTTGAATAGGGCCATGAGATTTTGGACCATGGCTAGATACTTAGCCATCCAGTCATCTCGCGCCTCATACTCGCCTAAGACTTGATTCATGAATAGCTGAGAGTCGCTAAATATCCGGAGGCATTGTGCCCCTGCCTTACGAGCCATGCCGAGGCCGGCTATAAGTGCTTCATACTCCGCTTCATTGTTGGAGGCCTTGAAGTTGATGCGGAGGGAGTATTGGAGAACGAAATCATCCGGGCCTGCCAGAATGACCCCGGCTCCGCTTCCCTCGGTGCAAGAGGATCCGTCTACATATACCGTCCAGATAGGGGGTCCGTTTGCTGCTTGACTGACCTCTGGAATGGTGCTCTCAACAATGAATTCAGCTAGGGCCTGAGCCTTGATTGCGGTCCGAGGCTGGTATGATATGTCATGCTGGCTCAGCTCGATCGACCACTTCATGAGGCGGCCGGAGGTCTCTGGTTTGTGAAGGACTTGCTTAAGGGGCTGGTCTGTAAGGACGACCACGGAGTGGGACTGAAAATATGGGCGAAGCTTCCTAGCTGCCATTACCAAGGCGTACGCCATCTTCTCCAATCTTGGGTAGCGGAGCTCGGCATCCCGAAGTACCTTGCTCACGTAATAAATGGGCTTCTGAGCCCTGTCTTCTTCCCTCACCAGGACAGCACTGAGGGTTTGCTCAGAGGCAGCTAAGTAGAGATATAGTGTTTCCCCGGAGATTGGCTTGCTGAGGAGAGGGGGGTTGACTAGATAGGCTTTGAGCTGATCGAATGATTCTTGCTGTTGTTGACCCTATTCGAAACCCTTAGCCCCCCTAAGCGCTTTGAAGAAGGGAAGACACTTCTCCTCTGACTTAGAAAGGAAGCGCCCTATGGCGGCGAGGCACCTCGTCAGCTTCTGAACATCTTTCACACTCTTGGGAGGAGCCATGTCCAGTATGGCTTTGATCTTCTCGGGGTTGGCTTCGATTCCTCTTTGGCTGACCATGAAGCCCAGGAACTTCCCAGACGAGACCCCGAACGCACACTTGTTCGGGTTGAGCCTCATATTGTGCTCTCTCAATACATCGAACGCCTCCTGCAGATCGTCCACATGATCGGCCCCATGGATGCTCTTGACCAGCATATCATCAACATATACTTCCATGTTTCGGCCGATTTGGTTCTGAAAAACTTTGTTGACAAGGCGTTGGTAGGCCGCACCTGCATTCTTCAACCCGAAGGGCATTACCCTGTAGCAATAGAGCCCCTGATTGGTAACAAAGGAGGTCTTCGGGATATCCGGGGAGAACATGCGGATTTGATTATACCCAGAGAAGGCATCCATGAAGCTGAGGAGTTCATGGTCCGAAGTAGCGTCGATCAAGGTGTCAATGCTAGGGAGAGGGAATGGATCTTTAGGGCATGCCTTGTTCAGATCGATGAAGTCGATGCAGATTCTCCAGCTCCCGTTGGCCTTCTTTACCATAGCTATGTTCGAGAGCCATTCGGGGTAATTGACCTCTTGTATGAACCGAGCCTTAATGAGCTTGTCCACTGCTTCTTTGATAGCTTGCTGGCGCTCAGGGGCGAACTTGCGCCTCTTCTGTTGGACCGGTTTGGATCCCGGGGCAACACTGAGGTGGTGGACGAGGAGCTCTTCGAAGATTCCGGGCATGTCGGCTACTGACCATTCGAAAAGGTCGCAGTTCGTTCTAATGCATTGGACTATGTCGGAACATAAGGCAGATGGGAGGGTCTTGCTGATAAAGAACTTGCGGTTCGGATCCTGCTCGGAGAAGAGCACTTCCTCCAATTCATCCACCGGCTCGGACGTTGGTCGGATGCTCTCTTGGGGAATTTCAAGAGTCTCGTGGGAGAGGATCGGACTCCCGGTAGAGGTCATGTAACATTTGCGAGCCATCTCCTGATGTAATACCCTGATTTTTCAATTAATGAAAAATTATTTTGCACGTAGTGTGCACGTGCAATATTTTGTTTGGATTATTTTATTATGATGTGTATAAATATTTAAATATTTGTTCTCAAATTATTTTGTACAAAAAGCCTTTCTTTAAAGCCTTATTTTAATTTAATGAAAAGGCCCTTTTTCTTAAAAGCCCAAATGTATTTTATTTTATTTATTTTAATAAACTATCTTGGCCCAAAAAGAAAGCCCATGAATTAATCTCCTTTATTTAAACTTGTCATGTAGAAGACTATTTTATAACTAATTTATTTTTATACAAAATTAAAATGTACAAATTTGGCCTAGTTGCATGCACGTGCACTACACGTACACGTGCTATGCACACTCTTGATGGGGCCGGCATGCATTCTTTTTGGAGGGAGTTTTGAAATTGATCATGGTGTTCATGGAGGTAGTTTTGTGAATGTGGGTAGTTTTCATAACTCCTACTTTGATCTAGGCCCTCCATTCTACAACCACCTAATCAATCTTAGCCATCCATCTTACTTGTTTTCAAGTATAAATACCCCCCTCCCATGGCTATTTTCATATGCAATTTCATATTTCCAAACTATAGTCCTATTCTAATATTAGTGTGAGTTATAAAAGAGTGAGAGTTGTGTGCTTTGTTGCTTGGTGGCCGGCTACTACAAGAAGAGAGCTTGCGGTTTGCTTTTGGAGTGTGTGGAGCTTGTGCGCGCATCGGCTAGGAGGAGGTGCTCCTTGTTGCAAGGACTTGATTGCTTTGTGTGTTTTCTCTCCATACAAGGTGGGTAAAACTTTCATATTTCTAATGTAGGAATCTATGCTAGTTTTAATTATCAACCCTATGCATGAAAAATACCAATAAGAACACACTTAAATTGAGAAGTTAGTGTATGAATTGATTGAAATGATGTAGTTAACTTGTATGTAATTCTAGCATTAAATTAAATTGTGTGTGAAATTTCTCCATGAATGAATGGTGGTGGTTAAATCTCTTAAGAATATTGCTAGTATGATGCATGAAAATTTCCAATAAAATTGCGTGTTAATTGTAATATTGAAACATGAAAGTGATTAAGAGAAGGGCACACTTTAATTTGAGAAGAATGATTTTTCTTGAATGACTAAGTGGTAATTATGCTAATTAATGAGTAGTAGTAGACTTTGTGACATAGATGAACTAATGAAATCATTTTGTTATCATCAAAGAAGAACTACTCAAAAATTGGTAGTTTTGAGTTTACCTATTCATGTGCTAAATAAACCTTTATGTTGATATGGGTATGGATAAATTCAAAAATGTATGTGTTGTGAATAAAAATTAATAACAGTGAATTATCATAAGAAAAATTGTGAATAAAAAGGGATTAGAAGACTAATTGATTATTCAATGTCGAAAATAAAAAGTATGGTAGTCCTAATGAACAATTCATTAATTTGTGTGGAAAAGACTATGTTTTTGGTGCAAAAATTATTTTATACTTGCTGTTATGAAAATCATATGAAGAGGATTTAATCTGGAATTTTTTTAGTAGTTTTTACAAAGGCAATATGAGCCTAGATTAATTTGAATATCGAGTTGTTTTTAAAACAGTATGATTATGACTCATATGGGTTTTATTGGGTATTGTGACAACCTGAGCTAGTAGCTCAGGCGGTCACTGAGTGCGGCTGGCTTCTCTGGGTTGGGCGGTTCGAATCCCTGTGTTGACAACATTTTTTTCACACCATTTGAAAATATATAACTTTCGACTCGAAAGACATATACACTAAATTCGCCCTTTCATATCGCTAGCACAGTTCGGCCATGCGGCGGGTGCTCTTGGCTCTGTTTCTGTTGTGCCTGGGTTCGATTCTTACCTTCGGCATATATAAAAAATATTTTTTTGGGAGGTTTTGATGTCCAAAAAATGTGAAAAAAATATGGTAATTCTCATAAAAATGTATGGAATTTTATAAGAATGATTTGGGTATTATTTGAATAAAGTTAACTATGGTTTGGAGTCAAAAAGCATATAAAGACATATGGTTCTAAATGGGTTATTGGTATGAAACTATACTTGAAAGAATAAGTAAATTGGCACATTAAGAGTTGATTTGGCAAAAAGAAATGTAGTTGTGTGACATGATGCAATTATTTTCTCACTTGTGGAATAATGTGAAATGTGTACATTGTTTAGTAATGTAGAATTATTATGATGTGATAATTGATAAGTATATGCAAACTCATGAGCAATGATGGACTTGTGAACAAAATGAGAAATCATGGATTGAAAAGAGAATATACATATGAGTATGAGAACTCGATATGGAAATTGTGAAATGAAAATTGATTTATAAGTTGAAGATTGTGAAATGAAAATTGAAATAGAGTAGCTAAGTCTCCCCGGCATTGAGAAATGAAATGAATTGAAATGAAATTAGACCAAGGTTGGTCAAGTTGGAATAAACGAATAAGTCCGGTTGATGGAGAGGCTAACTCTAGAGATTAATTTTTGTTCATGATTTTTAATAAAACTAAGGATTAGTACATAGTGAAGATGTGATGAAAGTAGAAGAAAAACACGGGTATGGGGGCCAACGGATTTGCGGCGAGAGGGTATTCACAGGTCCTTCACGATGCGTCGTGACACGGCGTGGATACTGCTCCCGAGTACCGTCCCGGTGGCGACGCTCGTGGGATGTTCGAGTGGCTATGGGTGGTGTCATTGTTCCATGACGGAGGCTGAATTGTCCATAGGTTGCCTGCTCGATGCGTCGTGTCAGTGCGTGGGATTCCCCTCCAGGCTGCCTGGACATGGGCTCGTAGATCATAGGACATCTAAGACACTACCGTAGTTACAGTAGTAGACTAAGTCATAACGGGGGATTGAACCCTATAAAGATGAAGAACGAATAAGGGCTTGCCCTCGGACCTATGTAGTATGGGATGCATAGAATCCGAACAAGTGCGCATTAGTGTTATATAACATAAATAAATGCATTAAGGATTAAGTGCACAATCACAACACGACATCAATAGGGTAGTCCCTTTAGTGTGAATTGTGACAAGTTTGTGTTTGTTAAATATGGAAAGTTAAGTTATACTATTTCCGGCATAGAGAGGATGGCCGTGTATAATGTTCGTCGGTTGAATAAACTGACGTACCCACAGTCTTATATGCAGGTAAATGTCATGTTAAAGATTAAAGAGGAATGGATGCTTAAAGATTATATCATGCTGTTGTACTTTTATTCAATTGTTGTAAATTTTACTTCCGCTGTGCAAAAAGAAAAGTGTAATTTTGATGTAATCTCTGATGTATGATGAAAAGTTTTAATTTCCCTGTAAAATTGTACTAAAGAAAGTGAAAAGATCCTGTAGAACATCTCGAATTCAGTGTATTTGGGATTCGGGGCGTTACACCTGACTACCCCTTACTTCCCCTACTCCTGCCCTGGTGGAGAACTTCATCTTGAGGTGATAAGCTGACGGGACGACCTATAGAGAGGCAAGGCCGGGTCGGCCCAGGATTACATTATAAGCAGCTGGGACATCGACGACCATGAAGTCCATCGGCTAGGTTCGGGTAGTAGGAGTTTTGCCAGCGGTTACGTCGAGGGTGATTACCCCTTCAATAGTCACTGGCACTCCCGTGAACCCGTAGAGTGTGTAGCCGGCGGGCTTGAGCCTGTCCCGCGACAGCTTGAGTCCTTTGAAAGCAGCAAGGAAGAGGATGTTAACGGAGCTACCATTGTCCACCAGTATCCTCTCCACTTTAAAGTTCGCTATATGGAGGTTGATCACTAGTGCGTCACAATGGGGGGTTCGGACACCCTCGAGGTCTTCATCTGAAAAAGTGACCAGCACTCCGAGGCCTTTGGGAGGAGGCATGCCGTGTATTGAGTTAACCTCTCTGAGGAAAGCCTTTCGAGAGGAGTTGGAGGAGCCTCCCATGGGGCCTCCATGAATGAAATGCAGGATAGGCTCCTCTTTGAATTCGGGAGTCTCATCGCGTCGTTCAGAACGCTTGTTAGCCCCCCGGGGGGGAGGAGGAAGATCGATTCGGTCCTTTCTCACAAATTTAGACAGCTGCCCCCTTTGGATGAGGGCTTCAATTTCGTTCTTCAAGGCCCGACAATCATTGGTGTCGTAGCCATGGTCCCGGTGATAACGGCACCACTTCTCTTTGTCCCTCTTCTTGTCAGGGGTCTTCATCTTCGGGGCAGAAGGTATAACCCCTTCCTTCTCATCCTCCATGAGAATAGTGGAAATATTGGCGTTAAGAGGAGTAAAATTTTCAAATCTGGGGGGAGGGTGGCGCTGGCTGCCATTGTCCTTCTAGAGCTTCTTGGCCCCATCCTCTTCAGGCACCGTTCTTTTGGTCCGGAGGGAAGGCCCCTCGAAGTTGGGGCGATGTTCGGCTTCCTCAGCCCGAATGTACTTCTCGCTTCTGAGGAGGAGGTCGGAGAAGTTTTGCGGGGGCTTCTTGGCTAGGGAGGACCGAAGGCTGGAGTTAAGGACATTCGATTGGAAGGCTGTAGCAGCGACCGACTGATCAAGGGAGGCAATGGACCTAGCTTCTGCGGTAAACCGTTTCACATAATCTCTCAACTTCTCATCCTTCTTCTGACTGAGGTAGAGTAGCGAAATACTAGTCTTCTCGGTACGGCGGCTACTCATGAAATGGGTGACGAAGAGGGTCTCAAATTGTTCAAAGGGGAATATGGAGGATGGGACAAGACGAGAGTACCACTCTCGGGCCGGACCCTTGAGAGTAGCTGGAAAGGTTTTGCACAGTAGAGCATCGGAAGCTTGGTGGATCAACATGAGGGTCTTGAAGCTTTCGATGTGGTCCACGGGGTCCGACTCCCCAGAGTAAGTCTCGAACTGTAGGGGCTTGAAGCCTATTGGAACGGGTGCCTCCATTATTGTTCGGGAGAAGGGGGATCAGCTCGGATGGAGAGTCCTTCCCCTCAGCTCCTCTTCCCTGTCCAACTGGACGAGGAGCCTCTCCATCTCGTGGAGACGATGATAGATTGCATCATCCCTTCGACGGTAGCCATATGAGTCTCTGGACTCGTCTTTGTACGAAGGGGAGCGGGGGCTACGACGACGGTAGCTCAGGGAATGACGAGGACTATGACGGTGGTTGCTAGGAGCTGGAGGAGGAGTTAGGGACTGATGGCGAGGACTTTGGACTGGAAGAGGAGTGGGGGCCCTCTGAGCATTGTTGTTGTTGGGTCGGAGATTGAGGGCTTGTAAGATGGTTGCTTGGAATTGTTGGAATTCGGCACGGGTGATAGGAGCATTATCATCCCTCGGGGGTTGCCGGCCGGTAGGGGAACGAGGTCTTCTTCTATAGTGCTCAGGGGACTCTCTCCGTCTTCGGTGAGGAGGAGACCTCCTATGTTCTCGGCGATGAGGAGATCGTTCATTTGGACGTTGTTGGCGGGAGGCTCCCTCTCGGGCCCGCCTTTCATCCAAACGGCGGCGAAGATCCTCTTTCTTCTACCAATTGTTGAGGGTGTTGCGGAGGTCATCGGAGGCCCGAGGATTGTGAGATGCCATGGAGTCGATGGAGGGGTTGTGCACGGAGATGTGGTCATGTTGGAGAGGTTGTTTCTGAGGATTGGGACGGGAGCCCCCCGCACCGGCATTCAGAGGCCCGGTTTGACCGCGGGGGGGTTGATGATTCTGAGGAGGAGGTTGGTCCTGCTGCGGGGCCTGATTAGGTTGAGGAGAGGGACCCTGCGGCTGGACGGTTTGGAGGGGGATCTCCTGCTGTTGAGGAGGAGTAGGTCCATGGTTGGACCCTCTGGATCTCATTTTTCGAGGAGGCATGGCTGGAGAAGATCTGACCGACGGGAAGAGGGAGGGTTGCTATTCGTTGCTTCCCACAGACGGCGCCAATCTGTTACCGCTAAATCTGGTGTGGGGGCAAACAGATAGTATTTGTGGATTCTTAGGGAAACCAAATAGCAAACCTGAGACCTTTCCACCGGAGATTGTTGTTGACTACCGCCGTTCACCTGCAAAAAGTGCGAGACACCGGGGTTGATCTCGGCGACGCACCCTCCGACGCTCAAGTCAGTAATCAGGAAAGATTATGAAAGAGCGTAAACTGGCAAAAGATTGATTATTTCTTAATGGTGGTGGATGGGGGGTATTTATAGCCGCCTTTGGGATCAGATTAGGAATGAAATCCCTAATTCCCAGTGAAAGGATAGAGCGAATCAGGACCATTGATTGAATATAATCAGAAATCCTAATTCTATCCTGCTGGACTGGGTTTCTTGTGGGTTGGATCCCGCACCCAGCTGAGATGGATCCGTTTGCGGGTTATTGGGTCTTAGGGGAGAAGACCCGGTATCCGTTTTAGACCCATCTGTAAGTGAAATTACCATTTCGTCCCAGGTTTTAAGATTCGTGCTCTGTCTTGGGCGGTTCCGATTTACCCCATTTTTAGCCATATCAACTACTACTGCTGCTACTATGTACATTATGGACCTTTGCACCTTAATCTGTCTTTACTACTACTACTACTACATTATGGATCTTTGCACCTTAATCTGTCATTACTACTACTACTATATGCACTGATGAACTTATATTTCTAGTACTGCTGCTGCTGCTGCTACTGCTGGTTTGTTTGCTGTATGAACTTGTATTTCTTGTCTGTCGCAATTATAGAAAATACTCCAAATAAAAAAGGTGATTCAAAATAATATGAATTCGGAAGTCCAATAATCTTTATTCCTTAGTTCAAATAATTCTGTCCAAAAAGTTTGTTATAATTAACTGCTCTACATAACATGCATATGGGATGGGCATAAAACAACCTTCAAATTCCCTAGCTCTTAGAAAATATACGGTATCAAGTTCTTCACATTTCTAGGAAAGTTGTCAAACTTGGAGAGGTACCACTCCCTTGTCGCATAACTCCTACCCATCAAGTAGCAAGCAGTTCCAAAAGTGAAAGAGAAAGCATAGACAGTTTGAGCAATAACTGAGATCCCAACAAACCCTAGGATTTCGAAGAGATAGTGAGGGCAGATCACCAATCCGAAAAGACCCCCTCGAGGGATTTTGTAGCTTTTGTCATCGTTTTTCCTTAAATTTGAGAGGAGGAGATGGTGGTAGAAGTTGCCGGCAATGCTGATGAGGAAGAGAACAAGACCGGGGTATTCCAAATCGATGGATGGTTCTGGCATCCCTTGAGAGAGGTATTGCGCGTAAATCATGGTCACGGTGCTGAGGAAATAGCTGGTGGATATAGGTATAGCTGTACTAAGGAGCATTTTCCCGCTATATTGGTGGATGAACAAGACCTGAAATTTACAATCGCAATTAAATTAATCAGAACTAATTTGGAAAACAAGGTTACAAGGTAGGAATAAGGTTAATTACCTCGGACTAGTCCTAATACTGAATTGGTGTACAAAAGAATGTATCAATGTATGATCGAGTACAGAAGCAAATTTCCCATCCCATTCGATTTTGCATGAAGAGGTACAAGTTAGGTTGTTAGCTAGCATCGATGAGGAAATGCTTATTTTTTCATTCGATGAGAGTTACATGACAAAGTTATTATTATTATCAATTATTAGGGGATCTTTGAGTCGAATGATTAGTCTTAAATTATGGCGATGATTTCGATGAATTAAATTTTGGTCCCTGTTATACATTTATGATCATGAAGAGGAAATTAGACTGTGGTGGCACAACATAGGAATATATAGCATAGAAGAGAATGCAGATTTCATATTTGACAGTGCCAATATCTATAAAGAACAAATTATCTATTCACGGATGATGGGAGGGAGTATCAACTATGGAGACTCTTAATAACGAATATCCTACAAATGGTTTGATATATGGTGCAAACTGAGCTATGTAAAAGTTACATAGAATTACGAGGTGGGTAATCTATTTTAACTTAGATTTCATTTCTTAATTATTAATTTCCACAAAGTACTCCATTTTATCATATATAGCATATTCCGATCGAGACACATGCACCCCAAGAAGTAGGGAAAGCTATTACCTCAAAGACCCTCTTGGAGAAGTGAACTGCGAGAGCCCCACTGACCAACTGAGACCTCAACCCCACAACAGCCCCTGGCACAAAAAACGACGCTGCAGCCGCAACTGCAGCTGGTGCGTAGAGAAAGAACATTCCGGTCCTGTTTGAAAAACTTATCTCACTGTCATTCACTCTTGGATTTGCATCTGAACTTTCATTTTGATCCTTTTTATTGTTAGTACTGGGAGCGTTCAAGTTCCAAAACTTGGAGTAGCGCATGTGTATGCCTCTGATCTCGGAGAGGCCAGCGTTTGCGAGAGATGTGAAGCTGATCAGTGACATTGCCGTGACGAATAGCGATGGAGGTGGTGGGAACAAAATACTTGGCAATGTCATGAATGGCATCTTTGAATTTTTTATTTTTTTTGTTGTTGTTGTTGTTGGGGACATAGATAGATCTCTCTGGTTTGGGTTGTGATTTGTTGAACGTAAGAGATGTATTAGGATTTTGTGGAGGATGAGAAGGATGCGTGACTGCGTCGTAGCCTTGTATGTTGCGGACGTGGTCTTGGGCTTACAAAAGGCTAAGGTTGCAGGAATGGTCAAAATGTAGCCTGAAAACGGCCACAGTTTACAGTGGGCTTCAAGAGGTTTGTTTGAGTTTTTGGGCAAACAAGTTTTAAAGGGTAAATAAAGCTTAGGCCCATCACTCTTTTTGACTTTTTATGCTCTGTTATAACATAACCCGTAAAAATATTTTTATAAGGGTTATTATATACTGTTTCGAAATTTATGTGTTGTTTGAAGAATTTATGACAGAATTGAGAAAGTCAAATAGCCTAAAATAGAGATTCATTCTCAAGCCATAGGCCTAGATTTTATTACCCAAGTTTGTTCCCCGGTGGCCTACTGGGAAATCTTAGGGGGCGTTTAGTACGCGGATTGGAGAATTCCTAGGAATTGGTGGATTCCCAGGAATATGAGGGTGGGAATCAAGATTTCCGGGAATGTTGCAATACTGTGTTTGGTACACGACATTACATGTCTGGGAATACTTTATTACCGTGTTTGGTTCATAACAATTCATTCCCATCAAACCATCTCTATAGTAGACATTACCGAAAATACCCTTTTGTCTTTATTTAAACATAAATAAATATAAAAGTTATCTAATTTAGTAATTGATGTATATGTATGCATGTGCAAAAGCAATACTGATGTATATCTTATAAAACTTTAGTAAACTAACAAATAGGTTACTAAAAAAAGTTATACTATGATTCAAATATATTTCAACCAGTTAGATGAAGAACATAACAAAAAAAAATTGAAATGTATTTATTAACACGAGACATAGGTACTTAAATATATACAAATGAAATAATAAAGTTCATTGAAGCGATGCCAGAACATAATCAAAGGCATGCCATAACAACAATTACCACATAACAATGCATAGATGTAAAAACATCATAATTGAAATATCAAAATCATCTTTCGCATAAAAATATCCACACTAGCTCGTGGCACAAGCATTATCAAAATTATCCTCTCACCACACAAAAAAAAATGATTATCACTTGGCAAACTACTCTGTTGCCTCAACACAACCTCAAAACAAGTCTCCTTCAAAAGTATTATATATCAAATCGAACTAACAAAAGCATTTAATCATTAGATAAAATCGACGAAACCCAAAATTTCCAACGAAGTAGAGAAGTCGAAAAATCCCACCCCATCCATTTTACCTCTGCCTCCTCAGATACACAGCCATGATCACCACGGCCACCACCCCCGTGGCCACCGCGGCCGCCCCTGCCATCGCAATCGGCACTACCTTCGACGCTGCAACCACCTCCTCCACCTTCTGACTCTCCTCCATCTTTGCCTCGAGCTCCAAATTCCTCTCCCTCAACTCCCGCACCGCCTTCTCCAGCTCCGCCTCCCTCTGCCCCTTCTCCCTCGCCGCCTCCCCCTCTAGCTCCACATTCCTCTCCTTCATCACCCCGATCACCCGCCCCAGCTCCTCCTCCCTCGAAACCCTAACCTCCTCCATCTCCTTCACCCTCTCGTTGATCGACTCCTTCTCCGCCTTTAGCATCGCCGCGATCGCCCCGGAGCTTCTTCAGCTCGTTCTCCGTGTCATCTGAGGCGAGGGATGTTGAGGCGAGATCCTTCTGGGTGCGGTGGAGCTCTCCCTCGAGGTGAGAGGCGCAGACGGCGACCGACTTGGTGACGTCATTGGCCTCGTCGAGGCGGCGCTGGAGGCACGGTCGCGGCGGAGGGACTGGAGCTCTTCGTGGAGGCGGAGGGACTGGAGCTCGTCGGCGGCGGCGTTGATGACGTTTGGGGGATTGGATCGGAGAGGCTTGGAGCCCCGTTGAACAGATGAATGGGGGTAATGGGTGAATAATATTGAGGGTGTTTTGGGAATGTAATAATCTTACTCATTTTTAATGGGGAGGAATCCACAAATCCCACCCTTTTCAAGGGGAATGTTTATCCTTCCAAACTAATTATTTTGATAACCCTGGGAATTTAAAATTATTTACAAAACTATACCTATGTCTTACCAAACCAAGTAATCAAGAGGGTAATCCTAGATTCCCTTATACATTACCGCGTACCAAACGCCCCCTTAGGAGATTTTGAGACTCAAATCTATACTTGCTCAATTCCCCAATTATGGAGGGTGTAATGTGTGTGAATGCGGCCTTGTCTATTTTTAAAATATATCCCTCATAAATATAAATCTTACACTATAAGATTATTTGCAAAAAAACATTCTCATTCACTTCCTTCTCTCTCATGCTATTTCTTCTCTTTTGCCAGCTACTTCTCCCTTTCTTCCCTTTCTACAAAAGAGAACTGAGTTGAGACATGAAAGAAAATGATGAAAAATATTTTTTTTCCGGATAACTTCCTACTGTTATATTCATATTTTTAGATGACTTATCTACAAAATAAGAAATTAGTGAAGGGTAATGCTACACCTACTACCAAATCTACTACTTTTTTCTTTACTACCTTAGGTGGCACACTATTATCAGATGTTTGTACCAACTACTCTACAATAATCTCCACTAATAGTGTGCTACCTAAGATTGTAAAGGGAAAGCTAGTAGATTTGGTAGTAGGTGTAGCATTATCCATTAGTGAAACTGTTTTAAATTAATTTTGCAGTAAACTTCCCGGGCTTTTAGAGGGTAAAAGAGTTATTTCATCCTAAATCATATTCTATCATAGTATGACCTAATCCGCACCCCTTCTTCAAACTACAAGGGGGCGTTCGGTGTGAAATAATATGCAAGAGAATCTAAATTTCTTTGGCATAGTCCTGGTTGGTTTGATACACACATAATTTAGAAAGGAATGTTGATTCACATGAGAATTAAAATTCTTGATCTAGAGCGTAGTGACCACTTGAAATTCTTAGAAGGGCTAGCTCAATGTAGAACCCCATAAAGTCGAGTGGTTTAGGTGGTGTTAATGAGAAGGAATTTCAAAAACACAATGTGATTCTAAAATCACTATGTTCTCAAATGCAAATCACGATGATTTCAAAATTTATGCGACACTTGTTGTGGCTTTCAAATACACCTAGTGTGATTAGGAGCCACTCAAGTTAGATTTCACATACTTATTATTATTGTTATATTTGATTATATGAGTTAATAAAATAATAATAATAATAATGTAAAGTAAATTGTATTATCTATTATTATTCATTAAAATATTAATTTTATTAAACTCCAAATGTGATTTACTTTTTGCTAAAATTGATATCTTGAAGTCAAGGAAATCGAAATAATTGGTATATGATATGTTCACCTATCAACAACCAAAAAAAAAGGAAAAGAAAAAAAAATGAAAAAGAAAGTTGAATATCTTAGATGACATTTTACAAAATTTCATGTAACTTAAAATTTTGTTTAAGAATAATTACTATGTTGCCATAAATATAATTTCCAGAGAAATTAATTTGATTATATTTTAGATAAGATTATTGGACTACATTCATCTTCTTGGGAAAAGATCATTGGAGTATAATAATTAAGCATAAAAGATTATTGGAGTATAATAATTAAGCATGAGAAAGATTAGATTTTTTTTTCCTCGAGAGAAGAGAAGAAGGGAAATATGCTCAAGAAGACGAGGAGAAAGGAAATGAAATGTTTTATGGGATTTGAGAATAGAGAGGTGTGTTTTTGAATAAAGATTTGAACCTTATTCATTATATAGTGTGACCTCGATAATACAAAAAGTGTGATTTCTGTTGACTCTTAGTTTGGTGCGCACAAAACGTGCTCATTAATACTAATAAGTTTAAAGTTAGTTATTTAGATTTTCAGGATCAAATAAGGAGAGTAATATCAACAAATATCAATAAGAGATCCAAGAGAGATTCAGGAATATTCAAATAATGAAAGTAATAAAGAAAAATGGCAAACACAAGCAAAAGATGAAGATATTCAAAAAGAGTCCATAATTAATTGGTCTCCAAGAAAGCTATGAAGATCTGAGTTTTCTTTCTATTTTCTTGAGATTTTAAATGTACAAGATTGATTAAAGATTGATTAGTTTATGGTAAGAAAACAGAGTGGATTCGGAATATACAACTCGATACCGGTCGACCGCATCGCAGTCGACCGCAACCTTGAGTTGCTTGAGAAGCGGTCGACCTTTCACCTCTCTACTTTACGTCAGAGAGCTGAACGGTCGACCGCACCAATATGTTGGTCAACCGCACTTTGCACTGTGTGTATTCTTGGAAAGTATCGTTTTTATTTTTGATCGATACACTTCCCCATCTACTTATATTGGACGAATCCACTGTGTGTTCTGCACCCTATTACTTCTGAAAAAATTTATTCTGAACTAATCTTTCAATAATCAATCTGAGTGTGAGCGATAATTTTCTGTATTCTTCAGTCAGGATCATCAACGATCTTGAGTTTTAGTTTTTCTTTATTTTCCACTTCAGTGAGATTGACGGGACTTGTATTGGAAGTCTTGTGGGTATAATAGGTCTCTCGACTTGAATCTGAGAATCACTGTACAAAGGGTTTTAAGTATAGTGGAACGCTTGTGACGGAGAATTGCTACAACTAGGTGGTGTGGACGTAGACCTGGGGGTCGAACCACGTTATATCGCTGCGTCATCTGTGTTTGCTGCTCTTAACTCTTTTACTTACTTTGCAATTTATTTCATTAATTTTTAATTCCGCACAATCACCCTATTCACCCCCCCAGGGTGATTTAACAGTGGTATCAGAGCGAGGTGCTTATCAAAAAGCTTCAAAGCTTAAGCAAAAGGTCCAATGGCCGAAATCCCTCATCCCCAAGACTTGTACTCATCGGAGCCTTTCGTCTCCAATGGGACAAGTCTTACACGCTTATAATTTTTTGATGGAAAATGCTATGATGTCTGGAAAGTTTGTATGTCTCATTTTTTACAAATGCTCGGAGAAGAAGTATGGAATGTGTGCATCAATAAAATAGAAATCTCAGTCAGCGATGGGAAGAAAGCTTTTACACAAGCGGAGCTATCCCTCAAGATGACAAATTCCAAAGCCATAATGGATTTCTATGCAAGGTTGAATAACGAAGAACTAATGCGATGCGGGCGTAACTGCAAAACACATACGAGACCTGGAACAACATGCTGAAGCGGCATGAAGGAACCGCTTCCGAGGTAAAAGCTAAAGTTAATTTATGTATCTATAAGTTTGATGTGTTTTGCATGTTACCAGGGGAAAATGTGAATCAAATGCTCGTCCGTTTCGATATCATTGCCCACGAACTTGAAAGCTTAGGTAAGGGGCTAGATGATAACCGAAAGGTCGGAAAGCTCATAAGCTGTCTCACGCCAGAATGGGATGTAAAGGCCGCTGCAATGAGGGAGACTCTTGAAGAGAAGGGATTCGACTACTACACATTTCAAGGAAAGCTGAAGACTTACGAGATGGAAATGTCAGAAATAAAAAGATACAGAAAAAACATCGGGATTGAATCAAAGACCGAAGAGAAAACCATTGCACTGAAGGCAGAAAAATCCCGACCATCAAAAACAGATTCAGACCGTGAGGAGTTAGACGAGGACATTGCTCTATTGACAAAACAATTTCGTAAGTACCTCAAACATAAAAAGTATGGCAAGTACCAAGGAGAAAGGGAGAAGGATAAAGATGATGTGTGCTATAAGTGCAAGAAGCCTGGACACATTCATGCAAATTGTCCTGTCTCACAAGACAGAACAAGGACTACTACCGCTCAAATCCAAGTCTGAAAAAGAAGGCGCTAAAGGCAACATGGCTAGACTCGGATTCAAGTGAGGAAGAACGAGGCTACGACGGCATCGGCTTCATGGCTCTTGGGAGTGGTGAGGTGCAATCACCATCTCAAGAAGAAGTAATCGAAGAACCTACTTATGATGAACTTGTAGACATGTGTCATGGTTTAAAAGACTATGCTAAGAAATTAAGTCGGGAACTTAGGCAATATAAACAAATTTCAAATGATACCCATGATTCTTGTATTACAAAAAATCAAAAACTGAAAAATAAGAATGCCTTGATCTTGGAAAAATTTGAGTCATTTAGAAAAGATCATGATGCATTACTAGAGCAAAATGAAATCTTAAAACAACAAATTTGAGAATCTTTAGCAACGCATGATGATCACTTAAGAGAAATTCATGAGAAATCTGTTTATATCGCCAAACTCACAGATGATTTAAAAGAATGTAAAAAGAAATTTGATGAGGTATTGGAAGGATGTAATGAAGCTCTTGAACAAAATAGGATTTTGATGCTACACTAGACACTCTTCGTTGGAACACAAAAGATGATGAGATGACTAGGAAAAGATTATGTAAAAGAGTAACTGAGCTTGAAAAGATTGTTGAAAAATATGAAGGGCCCAGTTACCTTATTACAAAAAACTCAAGATCTTATCATGATAATCGAGGGCTTGATTACGAAGAGCCAATACACCATCAAAAATGTAAATCATCATGTCATACACACTTGTATAGAAATCAACACAATCACAAATCAAATTCAAATACAAGTGTGCATGACCCAAGGCATAGTCGTATCACATGTCGTTACTACTGTAGATTAGGACATATTTCATATAATTGTTTAATGAAAAGGAATACTAATTTTCTGTGGATAAGAAAGGATGAAAATTCAGGTTCAAAACAAACATGGGCACGCAAAATTATACCTACTAATCTTAATGTATGTACCTCAGCGTATCAAGACTAGTGATCGGTGGTACCTTGATAGTGGATGCTCAAATCATATGGTAGGTGACAGCAGATACTTTACATCACTATTAACGGAAAGAGGGAAGAACATCATCTTTGGAGATAATAGCACTAGTCAAACCATTGGTAAAGGAAAAATAAACTTTGGTTCCTCATGCTCCATTGAGGATGTTCTATTGGTAAGAGGTTTGAAACATAATCTAATTAGTGTCAGCTAATTATGTGATAAAGGTTACACCGTTATTTTTGACAAAAATACATGCACTGTACTAGATAGCGATAAATCTTGTTTACTTCTCGCTAACTGATGTAACAATGTTTATGTTATAAATTCTAATGAATTAGCACAAGAAAATATGAGGTGCATTGTTATGGCATAGAAGACTTGGACACACGGCCATGGACAATCTCAATAAACTCGTAACCAAGTAGCTTGTAAGGGGGATCCCTAAAATTAAATTTGAGAAAAATAAACCGTGTGAGTTGTGCCAATTTGGTAAGCAAACTAAAAGTTCTCACAAACCCAAGAAAATGGTATCAACTTCTAGACCCCTTGAACTCTTGCACATGGATCTTTTTGGACCATCATGGACACGTACTAATGGAGGTGCACGATATACTTTTGTAATTGTTGATGATTATAGTAGATTTACTTGGGTTACCTTTTTGCCATAAAAAGATGACACATTGTATGTATTTCAAAAATTCTGTCGAAGAGTAAAAAATGAGAAAAGCCTCACCATTGTCACTATTCGTAGTGATCATGGTGGAGAATTTCAAAACAAACTCTTCACCTCATTTTGTAACAAAAAGGGAATAAAACATGAATTCGCTTGTCCTTGCACTCCCCAACAAAATGGGGTTGTTGAAAGAGAAAATCGATCTCTTCAAGAAATGGCTCGAACCATGCTTAGAAAAAAAGATTTACCTAAATCATTTTGGGCGGAGGCTGTCAATACAGCATGTTATACAATTAACCAAGTAATCATTAGAAAATATCTTGAGAAAACTCCTTTTGAACTATATTATGGCAAAATTCCCAACTTAAGTTACTTTCGCGTCTTCGGATGTAAAGTATTTATTTTAAATACTCTCGATAATTTGGAAAATTTTGATCGTAAAAGTGATGAAGGTGTCTTCTTAGGATATTCTCTTAGTAGCAAAGCATATCGTGTATTTAATAAAAGAAGATGCACAGTTCAAATCTATTGATGTTATTTTTGATGAAACTGATCCCTACACCAAAGAAATATTGCATGTTGTTGATGATGATGAGACAGGTGTTCGAGTTGAAAAGAAACAGGTTCACGTCGAAGAAGACCCAAACATGAATGCTCAAAATCAAAAACCTCATCAAGATGAATGATATAGCTAAAAATAGGGTTAAATCGGAACCATCCAAATTGGGCACGAATCTTATCGCTCGGGGGTAAAATGGTAATTTCACCTACAGACGGGTCTGAAATGGGTACTGGGTCTTTTCTCCAAAGACCCAATAGCCCACGAACGGATCCACCTTAGCTGGGTGCGGGTTCGAACCCACAAAGAACCCAGTCCAGCTGGATAGAATTAGGGTTTATGATTATACTTAATCAACGGCCCTGATTCACTCTATCCATTCACTGGAAAGTAGGGATTTGATCTTATCCCGAAACTGGTCCCTAAGGCGGCTATAAATACCCCTCATCTCCCACTATTAACAGGTAATCAATCTGTTGCCAGTAAAAGCTCATTCATAATCTTTCTGATTATTGACTTGAGCATCGGAGGGTGCGTCGCCGGAATCAACCCCGGTGTTTCGCATTTTTTGCAGGTGAACGGCGGGAGATCACGGTAAAACTCCGGCGGAAAGGTTTCAGGTTTGACTATTCGACATCCCAAAGAATCCACAAATTCTATTTGTTTGCCCCCACACCAAATTTAGCGGTAACAGATTGGCGCCGTCTGTGGGAAGCCACGAATAGCAATCCTTCCTCTTTCCTTGGTTAAGATCACCTCCAGCCATGCCTCCCCGAAAACTGAGATCCAAAGGGTCCAACCGTGGACCCACTCCTCCTCAACCACAATAGGAGGTCCCCCTCCAAACCGTCCAGCAGCAGGGGCAACTCCCTCCTCAGCCTGATCAGCCCCTGCAGCAGGAGCAACCTCCTCTTCAGAACCTTCAATCCCAAAAGGCTCTGCTTGGGCCCCAGAATGCCGGTGCAGCAGCCTCTCGTCCCAACCCTCAGAAGCAACCTCCTCATCGAGACCGCATCTCCGTATAAAACCCTTCTACCGATTCAATGGCATCTTACAACCCCCGGCCTTCCGAAGACCTCCACAATACCCTCCTGAACCGGCAGAAAGAAGAGGACCTTCGCCACCGTTTGGATGAAAGGCGGGCCTGTGAGGGAGCCTCCCGCCCGGAACGTCCAAATGAGCGATCTCCTCATCGTTGCGACCACAGGAGGTCCCCTCCTTGTAGGGGGCGGAGAGAGTCCCCTGAGTACCATCGAAGAAGACATCGTTCTCCCACTGGTCGGTAGCCCCCGAGGGATGATAACAGACCTATCACCCAAGCCGAATTCCAAGAGTTCCAGGCTACAATCCTGCAGGCCTTCAACCTCCGGCCGAACAACAACAATGCTCAGAGGGTCCCCACTCCTCCTCCGGTCCAAAGTCCTCGCCATCGGTCCCTAACCCCTCCTCAAGCTCCGAGTCACCGCCATCACAGTCCTCGTCATTCCCCTAGCTACCATCGCCGAACTCCGTGCTCCCCTTCTTACGAAGACGAGTCCAGAGACTCGCTTGGCTACCGTCGAAGGGACGATGCGGTTTACCGCCGTCTCTACGAGATGGAGAGGCACCTCGGCCAACTGGATAAAGAGGAAGAGCTGAGAGGAAGGACCCTCCGTCCAAGCCGACTCCTCTTCTCTCGAACAATTATGGAGGCGCCCGTTCCAATAGGCTTCAAGCCCCCGCAGTTTGAGACTGACTCTGGGGAGTCAGACCCCGTGGACCACATCGAAAGCTTCAAGACCCTCATGTTGATCCACCAAGCTTCTGATGCTCTACTGTGCAAAACCTTCCCAGCTACTCTCAAGGGTCCGACTCGAGAATGGTACTCTCGTCTTGCCCCATCCTCCATATTCTCCTTTGAACAATTTGAGACCCTCTTCGTCACCCACTTCGTGAGTAGCCGCTGCACCGAGAAGACTAGTATTTCGCTACTCTACCTCAGTCAGAAGAAGGGTGAGAAGCTGAGAGATTATGTGAAGCGGTTTACCGCGGAAGCTAGGTCCATTGCCTCCCTCGACCAATCGGTCGCCGTTGCAGCCTTTCAGTCAAACGTCCTCAACTCAAGCCTTCGGTCCTTCCTAGCCAAGAAGCCCCCGCAAAACTTCTCCGACCTTCTTCTCAGAAGCGAGAAGTATATCCGGGCTGAGGAAGCTGAACATCGCCCCACTTTTGAGGGGTCTTCCTCTGGGACCAAGATAAAGGCAGCTGAAGAAGAGGGAGCTAAGAAGCTCCAGAATGACAATGGGGGCCAGCGCCGCCCGCCTCCCAGATTTGAGAAGTTTACCCCTCTTAATGCCAACATTTCTACCATTCTCATGGAGGTCGAGAAGGAAGGAGTTCTGCCTCCTGCCCCGAAGATGAATACCCCTGACAAGAAGAGGGACAAGGAAAAGTGGTGCCGATATCATCGAGACCACGGCCACGACACCAACGACTTTCGGGCCCTGAAGAATGAAATTGAGGCCCTCATCCAGAAAGGGCAGCTGTCTAAGTATGTGAGAAATGACCGAATTGATCTTCCTCCCCCCCGGGGGGGTAACAAGCGTCCTGAGAGGCGCAACGAGACTTCCAAGTTTGAAGAGGAACGCATCTTGCATCTCATTCATGGAGGTCCCATGGGAGGAACCTCCAACTCTTCCCGGAAGGCTTTCATACGAGAAGTCAATTCGGTTCACAACATACCCCCTCCCAAAGGCCTCGGAGTCCTGATCAGTTTCTCGGATGAAGACCTGGAGGGTGTTCGAACCCCCCATTGTGATGCACTGGTAATCAACCACCACATGGCCAACTTCAAAGTGGAAAGGATTCTGGTAGACAATGGTAGCTCTGTCAACATCCTCTTCCTGGCGGCCTTCCGAGGACTCAAGTTATCACGGGACAGGCTCAAACCGGCCGGCTACACGCTCCATGGGTTCACGGGAGTGCCAGTGACTATCGAAGGGGTTATAACTCTCAATGTAACCGCTGGCAAAACTCCTACTACCCGGACGGAGCCAATGGATTTCATCGTCGTCGACATTCCAGCTGCTTACAATGTGATTCTAGGCCGACCTGGCCTAGCTACTTTAGAGGTCGTCCCATCGGCTTATCATCTTAAAATGAAGTTCCCCACCAAGTCAGGTGTAGGGGAAGTAAAGGGTAGTCAAGAGATGGCCCACAAGTGTTACATGACCTCCACCGGGGGACCTATCCTCTCCCTCGAGACGCTTGAGATTCCCCAGGGGAACGCCCAACCTATGTCCAAACCTGTGGACGAGTTAGAGGAAGTGCTCTTTTCCGAGCAAGATCCGAACTGCAAGTTCTTCATCAGCAAGACCCTCCCCTCTGCCCTCTGTTCCGACATAGTCCAATGCATCAGAAAAAACCATGACCTCTTCGCCTGGTCGGCTGCCGATATACTAGGAATTTTCGAGGAGCTCCTCATCCACCACCTAAGCGTTGCTCCGAGGTCCAAACCGGTCCAGCAGAAGAGGCGCAAATTTGCCCCCGAGCGCCAGCAGGCCATAAAGGAAGAAGTGGACAAGCTCCTCAAAGCCTGGTTCATACAAGAAGTCAACTATCCCGAATGGCTCTCTAATGTTGTTATGGTTAAGAAGGCCAACGGAAGTTGGAGAATTTGCATCGACTTCATGGACCTGAACAAAGCCTGCCCTAAAGATCCATTCCCTCTCTCCAGCATCGAAACCTTGATCGACTCTACTTCGGGCCATGAGTTGCTGAGCTTCATGGATGCCTTCTCCAGATATAACCAGATCAGAATGTTCCCCCCGGATATCCCAAAGACCTCCTTCGTCACCGATTAAGGACTCTATTGCTACAGGGTAATGCCCTTCGGGCTGAAGAATGCCTGTGCAACCTACCAGCGCCTCGTCAATAAGATCTTACAGATTCAGATCGGTTGAAACATGGAAGTGTATGTTGATGATATGCTAGTTAAAAGCATCCATGGGGCCGACCATGTTGCTGATCTTCAAGAAGCATTTAATGTGTTGAGGAAGCATGATATGAGGCTCAACCCGAACAAGTGTGCGTTCAGAGTCTCGTCGGAAAAGTTCCTAGGCTTCATGGTCAGCCAAAGAGGAATCGAAGCCAACCCCGAGAAGATCAAAGCCATACTGGACATGGCACCCCCTACAAGTGTGAAAGAGGTTCAGAAGCTCACAGGGCGCATCGCGGCCATAGGGCGCTTCCTGTCTAAGTTGGGAGAAAAGTGTCTTCCTTTCTTCAAGGCCCTCAGGGGGGCTAAGGGCTTCGAGTGGGGCCAACAGCAGCAAGAATCGTTCGATCAGCTAAAGGCCTACCTGGTCAATCGCCCCTCCTCAACAAGCCTATCCCCAGGAAAACACTCTACCTCTACCTAACTGCCTCAGAGCAAACCCTCAGCGCTGTACTAGTGAGGGAAGAAGACAAGGCTCAGAAGCCTATCTATTATGTGAGCAAGGTACTTCGGGATGCCGAGCTCCACTATCCAAGGTTAGAGAAGATAGCATACGCCTTGGTTATGGCAGCCAGGAAGCTCTACCCTTATTTTCAATCCCACTCAGTGGTCGTCCTTACTGACCAGTCGCTCAAACAAGTTCTACACAAGCCTGAGACCTCCGGGCATCTGATGAAATGGTCGATCGAGCTGAGTCAGCATGACATATCTTACTAGCCTCGGACCGTGATCATGGCTTAAGCCTTAGCTGAATTTATTGTTGAGAGCACCATCCCAGAGGTCAGCTAAGCAGAGAACGGGCCTCCCATCTGGATAGTATATGTAGATGGGTCTTCTTGCACCGAAGGGAGCAGAGCCGGGGTCATTCTGGCAGGCCCAGATGACTTCGTTCTCCAATAATCCCTCCGCATCAACTTTAAGGCCTCCAGCAACGAAGCGGAGTATGAAGCCCTTATAACCGGCCTCGGTATGGCTCGCAAAGCAGGGGCACAATATCTCCGGATATACAGTGACACGCAGCTGGTCGTAAATCAAGTCTTAGGAGAGTACGAGGCGCGAGACGACCGAATGGCTAAGTACCTAGCCAAGGTCCAAAGTCTCATGGCTTCATTCGAGGAGGCACAAATTCAGCGGATCCCTAGAGAAGAAAATTCCCAAGCAGATGCCCTATCCAAATTGGCCTCCTCCTCCCTTCAAGGTTTCGAGCAGACCGTCTTGATGGAACTGCTCCTAAGACCAAGCATAGAAGAAAAAGCCTCCGACTCGATGGAGTCGCTGCCCATCCAACTTCAGGATAACTGGATGAAACCTTTGAAAGAATTCCTCAAGGATAGGCTCCTCCCCGAAGACCCTAAAGAAGCTCGTCGAGTCCGAACGAGAGCAGAGCGGTACACCTTTGTTGAAGGAGTCTTGTACAAACGCTCATATACCCAAGTAGATGACAGACCCTACTTGAGATGCCTCTCCCCGGAAGAAGCCTCATATGCCTTGCAAGAACTCCACGAAGGTGTAGGCGGAGCCCATTTAGGGTCGAGGTCCCTCACTGGGAAAGTGTTGAACTATGGGTATTTTCGGCCTACCCTACTCCGAGATGCCGAGCAACATGTTCGGCGATGCAGCCCTTGTCAGTAGTTCTCCAACATTCGCCGTCTACCCCAAGCACAAATCACATCACTCTCAAGTCCAGTTCCCTTCGTGATGTGGGGGATGGACTTACTAGGTCCATTTCCACCAGCTCTAGGTCAGCTCAAGTTCCCAGTCGTGGCGATCGACTACTTCTCTAAGTGGATAGAGGCCGAGCCATTGGCTACCATTATAGAGAACAAAGTGCTGCAGTTCTTCTAGAGAAATGTAATGTGTCGGTTTGGCGTGCCTTGGGTCCTAATAACAGATAATGGAACACAGTTTACAAGGGCAGTGTTCTGATCTTTATGTGAAGACCTCGACATTCAGCAACGTTTCTCCTCCGTCTCCCATCCTCAGTCAAATGGCCAAGTCGAGAACGCCAACAGGCAGATCCTCTCCGGCATCAAGAAGAGGCTAGATAAGTCGGCCAAAGGCTTATGGGCGGAATAGCTTCCCAACGTATTGTGGAACTACCGCACTACGAAACGGACCCCCACAGGAGCGTCGCCATTCAATCTCACCTATGGGTCCGAGGCTGTGATCCCTTTGGAAGTCGGTCTACCATCTCCTTGCCTTATGGCCTACGAAGAAGAGCAGAATGCCAGAGAACTCCGAGCAAATTTGGACCTGATTAACGAGCTCCGTGAAAGAGCTTCTATTCGCCAGCAAAATTATCGGAGAAGGATTGAGCAGGCCTACAACAAAAGGGTTCGTCCCACAGATCTCAAGGAAGGGGACTTGGTCCTCAGAAAGCTAGCTATCTCGTTTCCTAGTCAAAAGAGTAAGCTAGCTCCAAATTGGGAAGGACCGTACAAAGTTTCCAAAGTAGTCCGTCCCGGAGCGTATCGTCTAGAGGACCTTGAAGGCAGAGAGATACCCAGAACTTGGAATGCCGACCATTTACTGAAGTACCAAGAGAGCGCCTGAACGCCTCTCCGAGTACCTTCAAATGTCAAGACATTCCTGTCTTTTTATTTGTACTTTGCTTCTTTATGTTCTCATTGTAATAACGGCTTGCAACTTAGAAGCAGCCGATTAGCAGTTATCAATAAAGAACTTCTTTTCTCCCATATTTTCCTTGTGATTATTTGTATCTCTCTATTTAAAGCCTTTAATCGCCCTCACTCGAACGACGTGTTCGGAGTCCAAAACGTGGCTCAATTCCGCTTCGCAAGCTCGCTCTTAAACAAGCTAGAAGTGGTTCGCCATTCGGAACTGCTCCCACAATCATTGAAATTTACTTAACGACGCGTTCGGAGTCCAAAACTTGGCTCGATTTCGCTTCGCAAGCCCGCTCTTAAGCAAGCTAGAAGTGATTCGCCATTCGGAACTGCTCCCACAACCGTTGAAACTTACTCGAACGACGTGTTCGGAGTCCAAAACTTGGCTCAATTCCGCTTCGCAAGCTCGCTTGCTCTTAAGCGGGCTAGAAGTAGTTCGCCATTCGGAACTGCTCCCACAATCGTTGAAATTTACTCGAACGACGTGTTCGAAATCCAAAAATTGGCTCGATTCCGCTTCGCAAGCTCGCTTTTAAGCGGGCTAAAAGTGGTTCGCCATTCGGAACTGCTCCCACAACTGTTGAAATTTATTCGAACGACGTGTTCGGAGTCCAAAACTTGGCTTGATTCTGCTTCGCAAGTTCACTCTTATGCGGGCTAGAAGTGGTTCGCCATTCGGAACTGCTCCCACAACCGTTGAAATTTACTCGAACGACGCGTTCGGAATCCAGACCACTGGGCTGGATAACTGACAAAATTTCTACAACTATACTAGACATGGGAGAAGAATACTTGAAAGAGTGCTTGAATGAATGCCCCATTGCTTCGCTTGGCTGGATAACTGATGAAATTTCTACAACTATACTAGACATGGGAGAAGAATACTTGAAGGAGTGCTTGAATGAATGCCCCATTGCTTCACTTGGCTGGATAACTGATGAAGATATTCAGGCATACATTCTCGAGCGACTTGCATTCCGAACTGCGTGTTGGAGAAAAACAACTTTCTCCCCAAAATTCATGCAAGATCTCGATCAGACGGCACAGATTGGACTACGACCACAAAACGACAAGAAAGCATTTTCTCGTGATCCACAGCGTCTTTTACATCGAGATCCGTGCAAGATCATTAGATGGATGGTTCAGACCGTGCCACGTCCCTCGGAATCCAAATCCGAGCGACTGGCGATCTGAGCTGCGTATTGGAGAAAAACAACTTTCTCCTCAAAATCCGTGCTAGATCTCGATTAGGCGGCGCAGATTGGACCACGACCACAAAATGACAAGATAGCATTTTCTCGTGATCCACACCATCTTTTACATCGAGATCCGTGTAAGATCTTCAGATGGACACCTCAGATAAAGCTACGTCCCTCGGAGTTCAAAAGTTTGGCAAGACCCCACTTCTACTCCTCGCTTGTAAGCAAGCAAGAACTGGTCTGCCCTTCAAGAACACTCTTACAACCACAAAAGATCCACTGAACACGCCAACACAAACACAAAGGAGTGAAACAAGCTTTCACTTTTATAATAGTTCAAAGTTCGAAGAAACTCAAATTACAAGACCAGCTACTCTTATCTACGACGAGCTACAAGGTCCGAAAAGCTAAAATTACAAGACTACTTTAACAACTCTTAGGAAGAGGGATGTTCCTCTTGAGAGACAGGCGGGGGCAGCGCACACCTTGTCATTGCGATCCCGTACTCATTGAGGTCCCTAGGCCAGCAAGCTTGGTCGTGTCTCTCAACGTTGCGCCGGCTGAGGCTTCGCTCGACGAGATAGCCACCCCACTTTGGGCATCACCAGGACTTTGTCGAGCCGTAGGCGAGCGTGTCGCAAGCTCATAGAACGAAATCCCTTGCTCGCTCTCTTCTCGGGTACATGAGGTACTTCTGACGTTGACTGGTCCCGATCGGGGTTTTAGGCGAGCAACCTCCCTCTCTAGCTCGACGATATGTTGCTTCAGAGAGTCATCCTTCACGGCTACCTTGAAGCTAGGAAGCCGAGCAGACCCTTCGGTGCCGGAGCTATCGGCGATGATTCGACGGAGATGGGTAACTTCGATGCTCCTATCGACTGTAACCCTCTTCAACTCGTCAACCTCGGCCGTTAACTCGTCACGCTCGACCATCAACTTACCCACCGTAACTGCTAACTCATCTTCCTCTGCCAAAAGCTCCTCTTCTGCTATCTTCAAGTGGTGAACCTCAACCAGTAGTTCGCCCTTCTCCTCCATGACATCAAATAGCATATTCCAAAGCAACTTCACCTCGCCTTCAAGACGAACCTCGCGGGCTCGCTTCCGTAGTTGTTTCAACTCGGAGAAATACTCTCTCGACGTTGCCTTGAAATCCTCTAGTTCCAACTCGCTTTTGAGAAAACACTCTCGGCTGCGGAAAAGGGCCAGCTTCGCTGCTTTCAAGCCGGCGTGAAGACGAGAGATTTCAGTTGTAGAACTCGACTCGGCAACCTGAAAAGCGAAAATGCATCAACACAAAGAGCAAAAGGTGTTTTCAACTCTTAGCGAAATTCTCAAAGTCTTCACAACACTTGCGTTCTCAATACGAAGAGCAAAAGGTGTTTTCAACACTTAAAGAAATTTTCAATAACAAGACGTTCACAACACTTGAAATCTCAAACACTTGGCCAATGGCTCAAAAAGTCAGTCGTTTCATTAAAATTCAAAATGTACATAAGAGCGGTGGCCAGTCCGCGGTTCGGCGTTACAACAAAATAAAAGAAACAAAAACAACAAGAAAAGAGGCGACTAAGTCAAGGGGCCACCTCATGGCGCTGCTCCGAGGCATCATTGCTCGACACATGGACGATCGCTCCTTCAACATTCCCTTCGTCCTCGGCACTCTCCTCAGCATCACCACCCTCTGGCTCAGGCTCGAGCTCCGCCAGCGGAATCTGCTCCTCGCCGTCCACAGGGTCGTAGAAGTAGTACGAAGAGCTGTCAAAGCCGGGGATACGGGCCGCCACATGTTGCAACGCTCGGGCGTAAGCCTCCTCCATGTTTGCCATCATCTGGGCTTCGGCCTCGTCCCGAACGGCCTGCTCGGCCTTCGCTACCTTCCTCGCCTGGCCATTCAGCGCCTCTTCGGATGCCTTCAGGGCCTTGGCCAACTCTTCTTCGAGCCGAGTCCTCTCTTTCTCCAGTACCTCAACCTTGGCAGTCTCGGCTGCGGAGTTCTTCAACGCCTCGGCAAGCTTCATCTCAGGGGTCCCCACCTCTACCGCACGCGCAGCCGAGAGTTGCTGCTCGGCCTCGAACAGTTTCACCGCTTTGGCGCGCTCCGACCTCTCCCGATTGTTCGCCAGGTTCATCTCCTTCTCTTGCTTTGCAAACTGCTTGAGCATGTGGCTGAAGTGGCAGAGGGTCTGCGAACAAAACAAAGGGAAAGAGACGATGGAAAAACATGGAAATTTTTTAACTTGTTAGCATATTTAACTCATACTCACCAACATAGTGTTCCGAGCAATCTGTAGGGCGTCGTCGCCCACGGTGCCGGCCTTCATCGCAGCACGATCCTTCGGGGTCGGTAGGTGCTTCACCACCTGCATGCATATCCCCCCATCACCGAGGAATCCGTCCACCTTCATCACCCTCCAGTCGGGGACGAAGAGACGCTTGTGCTCCTCTGTCAGGATCCTCTCCGCCTCGGTAGTGAGTGGCGGCACATCCAATGCCAGAGCCGCGCTGGCAGTGAACGCCCCGCTCGACGAACCCGGGGCATCAATTGAAGGGGCCTGAACGGGTGTTTCCGAAGGGTCCTTAGTCACCGGCTCCACGATGACCAAAGGTGCCAAGCGTGCCGAGGGGACCTTCGCTGTTCGGCCAGAATAAGGCCCCACCGTGGTCCTCTTCCTCTTCCTCGTCTCGGCCTCCTTCGCCGGGCAAGTCTTGGCCATCAATGCCTTGTAGTCCATGCCGGGGCTCTCTGCATAAGAAGAAGAAATCGAGCAAAAGAGTTAGAGAAAATAACTAACAGTAAAAGACACTAAGAAAAGTAAAGGAAAAAAAAGAAGGAGAGCGTACTGGGGTCGATCGGACTGAGACCCCCACCGAACAAGATTGCCTCGGTGATATCCTTCCAACTAAGGGTCGAAAGTTTGAGGATCTTTGCCACCGCCTCTTTTTCCTCCTTAATGAGCATGGGCTCCTTCTTCGCCCACTTCAGGACCTCGTCTTTCCACAACATCGGGAAGCCCCACGGCTCGGGACCATGAATGAGAAAATACTTTCCCTTCCAGTGTTTGATCGAGTCCGGATTCTCGATCAACTTCACCCCCTCCTCGGCGACAGATAATACCGATCCTCCATCTTGCTCATCCGGCAGAGGCAGTAGAGGCTCTGAAGCAAAACGAGCTGCGGTTGCACACCGACCGTTTGGCACTGAAGGACGAAGGCAATGACATGCCACCACATGTTCGGCATATACTGCAGCACCTCGACCACAAAGGGGTGCAGTGGCAGCCGAAGACCGGCATTCAACATGTCGTAGGGAAAGATGCAAGTGTCAGCCGAAGTCCCCGTACACGCTCGGACACCCGAACCAGGGAGTAGCAGGACGTACTCCTTCGGGATGCGGAATCCCTTCCTGGTCCGGTGCAGATCTACCTCGGTCAAGATTGAGGGGATCTCATCCACCTCGGAGGGGTCCCTCGGGTCGTTCTCCTCATACGCAGAAGCCATCCCATGCACCACCTTCTTCAGGATGTCCTCGGGGTAACTCCTCACTCCACCGACACTAGACAGAACGGTCGGATGCTGACCCAACTCTCCTGCACCCTTCGGAGTCTCAACTATCGTCGACACCCCGGCCGGATCTACCACTTCTTTCCCCTTCCTCGGCTTCACTACCACCGCTCGGCTGGAGTCTTGGTCCGAGGTGGAGGTCTCATCCCTAGAAGATATTCTAGCCATTATCAAAGATGGGGGAAAAGACTAACCTTGAAGTGACGTGAATGGCCGGAAAAGATAGTCGGAATTCAAACTCGCCTTGCCACAAAAGCTAGTAGCGCCGCTCGAGAGCAAAAACACCGCAAGCAAAGAGTAAAAGTGAAAGTAAAAATGAAAGTGAAAGAATGAGGTAAAGGATGGGGGAGGTGAAAACTTATAGTAAAGGAAACGACTCTTGGGCTTTGTAACGTAAAGGTGTGACTCTTAGGCCCACCTCAAGACGTTAAAGAAGGCTAAACGACAAAGTAGAGAAGGGTGGCAACGGTTCATAAGAGTGAAGACGATTCAGACTGGGCCACACCGCTCGGCTATTCCTCTAGCTCTGAGCCACCGAGGTACTTTGCTGAGCTATCGAGGGACGCCTCAGATCGCCCTACGTCCCTCGGGAAACCTAATCCGAGCGACTGGCAATCCGAGCTGCGTATTGGAGAAAACCAACTTTCTCCTTAACAATCGTGCAAGATCTTGATCAGACGGCTCTGATTGGACCACGACCACAAAACGACAAGATAGCATTTTCTCGAGATCCACACTGTCTTTCACATCAAGATCTGCACCAGATCCCGTAATGAATGGCTCAGATCGCCCCACGTCCCTCGGAAACATAATCCGAGCGACTGGCGATCCGAGCTGCGTATTGGAGAAAAACAACTTTCTCCTCAACAATCGTGCAAGATCTTGATTAGACGGCTCAGATTGGACCACGACCACAAAATGACAAGATAGCGTTTTCTCGTGATCTGAACCTCTTACCTCGTGATTCGCGCCATGATGAATGGCCCATATCACCCCACATCGCTCGGAATCCCAACCCGAGCAACTGATGATCTGAGCCACTCCTATGGGGAAGACAACACCGAACCACGTCGCTCGGAATACTAATCCGAGCGACTGGCGATCCGAGCCACTTACATGAAGAAAGTAGCGGTGAGCCACGTCGCTCGGAATTCGAGCAACTGGCGATCCGAGCTGCACATTTTAAGAAAAATGCCACCGAGCAACTCTAGCCGTCAGATCGTCTCAATGTTCCCGCCGAAAGACGATGAGTGGCTCAGATTATGCCACGCCCACAAAACGACAAGATAGTGTTTTCTCGTGATCTGAACCTTTAGCCTCGTGATTTGCGCCATAATGAACGGATCAGATCACCCCACGTCACTCGGAATTCTAATCCGAGCTACTGGCAATCCGAGCTGCTCATGTGGAGAAAATAGCGCCGAGCGACATCGACCGTCCGATCTTCTCAAAATTCGTGTCTCGATCTGATGAACGGCTCAGATCACTCCACGTAGCTTAGAATCCCAATCCGAGCAACTGGTGATCCGAGCTGCTCATGTGGAGAAAATAGCGCTGAGCCACGTCGCTCGGAATCCGAGCGACTGGCAATTCGAGGTGCTTACGTGAAGAAAATGGTGACGAGCGACATAGGCCGTCCGATCTCTCGGGATTACGCGCTGATGCAATGGGCGGCCCAGATTGTGCCACGTCATAAATAATATTAAAAATTATTTTTTTATACGAATTATTTATTTAAAACATGCGAAAAAATGATTAAAAATTCAAAAAAATGATTAAAAATTCTAAAAAATAATTATAAATTCGGGAAAAAATTTATGAGCCCCTGGGTAAATAATTATTGCTTAGAATAATTAATTAAGGCCCCCGAACAATGGATCACCGCTTCGCAAAATTAAATAAATGATCCAAAAAGTAAAGAAAAATTTGGAAAAATCACCAAAAGTCCAGGAAAGCTCAAGAACAACCTTGAGCACGCAACTAGCTCCGAAATTCACCATAATACCTCATACAAAGATTCGACACCCCTCATTTGGACTCCGATACAACCCCGCAAGCCGTTAAAACAATAAAAACTACTCCTCAAAGACTGATCAAACTCAGTCTTCGGGAGTGGGGGGCTCATGATATGGCTAAAAATAGGGTTAAATCAGAACCATCCAAATTGGGCTCGAATCTTAAAGCTCGGGGGTAAAATGGTAATTTCACCTACAGACGGGTCTGAAATGGGTACTGGGTCTTTTCTCCAAAGACCCAATAGCCTACGAACGGATCTGCCTTAACTGGGTGAGGGTTCGAACCCGCAAAGAACCCAGTCTAGCTGGATAGAATTAGGGTTTATGATTATACTTAATCAACGACCCTGATTCACTCTGTCCATTCACTTGGAGAAAGGGATTTGATCTTATCCCGAAACTGGTCCCTAAGGCGGCTATAAATACCCTCCATCCCCCACTATTAACAGGTAATCAATCTTTTGCCAGTAAAAGCTCATTCATAATCTTTCTGATTACTGACTTGAGCGTCGGAGGGTACGTCGCCGGAATCAACCCCGGTGTTTCGCATTTTTTGCAGGTGAACGGCGGGAGATCACGGTCAAACTCCGGCGAAAAGGTTTTAGGTTTGACTATTCGACATCCCAAAGAATCCACAAATTCTATCTGTTTGCCCCCACACCAGATTTAGCGGTAACAATGAAGATGCATCCAAATCGCAAATAGAAGAGATGCCTGCAGAACCAAATTGATGCCATGGAAGATGAACATGTACAACATCAAATTTCCACAGGTGAAAGATGCCCTGCATGGAAAATCATGTCTATCCATCCACCAACTCTTATATGAAGCGATATGTCAAAAGGGGTAACTACTCGCACACAAGCTCAAAATTTCATGTGTTTTTCCGCATTCGTTTCCACACTTAAACCTAAGAATATTAAGTAGGCCTTGCAAGATAATGACTGGATCGTTGCCATGCAAGAAGAACTTAATCAATTCGAAAGGAATCAAGTATGGAGACTTGTTCCTAGACCTCATAATAGAACTATACTTGGAAATAAGTGGGTGTTTAGAAACAAGTTAGATGAATCCGGATCAATCACTAGAAATAAGGCCCGTCTTGTTGCACAAGGTTATAATCAACAAGAAGGTGTAGATTTTGATGAAACTTTTGCACCTGTTGCACGGCATGAAGCCATTCGTATTTTACTTGCATTTGCTGCGTATATGGATTTTACTCTCTTTCAAATGGATGTAAAAAGTGCATTTTTAAATGGTTTTATTTCAGAAGAAGTTTATGTTGCACAACCACCGGGATTCACTGATCCCACAAACCCAAACTATATATTTCGTCTTGATAAAGCATTGTATGGTTTGAAGCAAGTCCCTCGTGCTTGGTATGAACAACTAAGTTCATTTCTACTTCACATAGGTTTTTCTAAAGAAAAAGTAGACACTACACTATTTGTAAAACATTTTCTAAAGACATTTTAATCGTTCAAATATATGTTGATGATATTATATTTGGATCCACTAATGAAAGTCTTTGCAAGGAATTTCACGATGAATTTGAAATGAGTATGATGGGAGAAATAACCTATTTTCTTGGGCATCAAATACAACAAAGAAAAGATGGCATCTTTATCAATCAATCCAAGTATGCAAAGGAATTAATCAAAAAGTTTGGACTTGAAACTGCAAATACTTACAAAACACCTATGGCCACTACCACCAAGCTTTCAAAGGATAAATCTAGTAATAATGTTGATATCTCCACTTATCGAGGTATGATTGGTAGTTTACTCTATATTATTGCATCTTGTCCAGATATTATTGTTGATTCTTAATTTTGATGACTACAACACAATGCAAAGTTGTGCTATCACTTATATATTGCAGGGTGTATCAAGATCAATACCATGGTGTAATACACAAAGACAAAGTTGATTCAATGAAGCTTTCAAAGAGAATTGATCAAGCCAGAAAGAACTTAGTTCAAGCCATATTGATCAAGCAAGCTTCAAGATATAAAGACATTGGCTCAAGCTCTAGTCAAAGACTCAAGTTCAAGACAAGACTCAAGTGCTTCAATGTGTTGTATTAAGTATCTTGTAACAATTGTAACTTTTTTATTCTTTGAGTCTTAGAATGCTGTAAATAGCCTTGTCACACACACACTCACACATATCTTTTAAAATTTGAGTGTTTTACAAAAGGTCGAAATAAGTTTGAATAAGATTAGCTGTTGAGTACCAGTCGACCACTTTTCGAAAGCAGTCGACTGTCTTAGTACGAAACTATCTGAACTCATACAAGATCTGACCAGTCGACTCATCATGGCAACCCAGTCGACTGTTCAAGCCGTTTCGACAGTTTTCTGATTTTAAAACTTTTTTTTCAAATTCAAAACCTTTATTTCCGTTGGTTGATAGTTGGTACAACTGTTTCTCAACGTCCAGTGATTCTAACTCTATAAATAGAGTGTAGAAATCACTTGGTAAAGGTTACTCTCTTCTATAAGCTTTCAAGTCTTCATTTTTTCAAAAAGAGAAACAAGAGTTTCAAAAGCATTCAAGTGCTCTAAGTCTTTGGTTCTCTAAAAATCAGTCTAGTATAATATTGAATTCGTTTTAGACTGATTTCAGAAGTTGACCCATTAGCCACTATACAAAATCACAAATCACAAACAAGGCTATAGGATGTTGTAACTCTTTTGTTATTGTTTTTCACTCTTGGGTTGTGAGAGTGGTTCTCTCGGTTGGAAAGTAGGGCTCTAGGTTGTAGAGTCAGGTTTTCACTCTAGGTTGTAGAGTGGGTGTGCTCTCTCTAGTGGTGAGAGAGGTCTACGGGTTTGGCAAGTTTGTTGTCAAACGTCCTAGGGTATTCTTGTATTTTTTCAAGAATAGAGGAAAATCTCAAGTGGGTTGCTTGGGAACTGGATGTAGGTCGAGAGGACCGAACCAGGATACATCGCTGGGTTCTCTGTGGTTGACTGTAACATCCCGTATTTTTAAAAAATGCACATTTCAATTTTTGCACGTATGAAACACGTGCTAATTTTATTCTTATTTTATTACTCTCATTTATCTATTTTTAGCATGCATAAGTTTTATTTAGTCTTTCATTTAACCCATGGACCAAAAAAAATGAATTCTAGCCCAATAGACTAATTAATTAATTGATTAAAAGAGAGCCCATGAATCAAGCCCATTAATTAAAACCTATTTTAAGTTGAGCATGGACTAACACATGACATGTTACAACTTTTAGTACACATCTTAAAACTATACAGAATTGTATTTATTTTATGTGTGTGTGTTTACACTTTTACACTAGGGTGGCCGGTTTTTGAGGTGTAGGGGGTGGCCGGTTTTGAGTGGGAAAGAGAGGGGTTGGGGGTTAGGGTTTTGGAGCGGTGGAGAAGTGAAGAGTTGGGAGTTTTAGGAGTTAAGAAAATGAAAGGGGTGAGTGGGCAATTAAGAGAGAGTTATTAGGTGAAAAATTTTGCTTTTTAGACCCTCATCTCATCCTATAAATACACCCTCATTCTCCTTCCCTTTTCACACCAAAAACAAAATCAAGTAAAGAGAAGAAAAAGAAAGAGAGAAAGAGTGTTCTTGTGCTTTGGAAGAGTTCTTGCTAGGGGGAGAAGGAATTGCTATGAGCTAGGAGTTGTGCTTCCATCTTTTGTTCAATCTTCATAAGAGGTGGGTATTCTCATACTTTCTAAATATAGAACAATGCATGCTAATAATAATGAATGAGTAGTATAGAAATTTTGATGTGATAAAGCAGAACAAATCTGTACTATTGGATGTAGTGTGAATAATAGTGAATTATGTTATGATTGGTAAATTAATTAACATCATGTTAGTTGGTAATGAGAAAAAGAAATAATTGATGTAATTGCCATGAACTAGTATACATGAATGTAGAGATGTGTGATTGTATGAACAATTGTTGAGAATTCCTCTTTTGATAAGCAAATGAATTTTTGTAAAGTAAATTTGATGCTATTGAACTCATTGGATTGTTTATAAAAGATATAATGTGATACTTATGATTAAATTGAATAAATGCAAATTCATATTAATAAGAAGGAATAAATTGAAAGTTAGTTTTATTTTTTCTAAAATATGAATCTATTAGTTACTGTTAGAAAGTAAACTCAGTTTATATGAACTAATTTCAGTCTAATAAGAGATTAGATCAAATGATGAATCGAGTTTTTATGAAATAATGGAATAACAGAGAGTTCGAACAAAAAGTCGATGAGGAGGCTTAATGTCGTTAGGCGTATCTGGCACTGTGGTCTGGCATTGCAATGTCTCCTTGTTCGGCCTGGGTTCGAATTCTGTGGCCCAAAAAAATATTTTTTGTGTTTTGTTTTTTTTAAAAAAAAACTATTCAAACCCAAGAGTGGGTATAAGGGGATTTTGATAGAGAATCTGGACACCAAGTCCACTTGGACTTAGTGGCTTGCAGGTTGAGCCTTGGGCGTTGTCTGGTTTGGCTCGGGTTCGAAACCCAGCAGCCACCTTTATTATTTTTTTTTTGATGTTTTAAATGATTTAATGAGTTCTATTGCACTTAAAAATTTGTGGAAAAATTCTAGTATTCATAAAACATGATGGAGAATTCTTTTAAAATAATTATAAAGATTTCCATGTATATTTTGAGAAGTTTTAAAGAGAATTTGAGATAGAAAGTGAATTGATAACTACAAAATTATTAATAAAGAGCATGACTTTTAAATTAAAAAAAAGAAGAGAGTAAAGTAATGATTTGGGTGAATTGAATTCTCTTGAAGAAATCATATATTTTATTTTTGTTTAAGAAATGCTTGATATGGTGAAGTTATGTTCATGAGTTTAAATTGCTATTGAGATTAGATCATGAAAAGAATTATTGATTATGAATAAATGAATTATGAATGAGACATTGATTAAGTTGTGAGATGAATTGAAGTTGAGAATAATTAAGTTTGAGATATGATGAAGAGTATGAATACTCATTGTTTCTTGTACATGAAAAGGTTGTGATTTAGAGTTTAGTAAGACCTCGGGTACCGGCATTGTTGAGATAAAAGAATTGAGTTATTTTTGAGATATGGCCTTGGAACTTTCTCGGTAATTGTGATTAAGTCCGGTAGGGGGTAATACTAACTCTAGGTATGATAATTTATTCATGACTTGAACTTAAGAACTAGGCACATAAGTGAAGATGTAGTAAACCTGGGCAAACGTAAGTGGGGCACTCTATATAGTCGGGTAATGGATTCCGGGACTATAGACCCAGTCGAGCGGTGGATTCCGGGACTGTGGTTGCTTCATGGGAGACGGGCTTTTATTTTAAATTTTGGACCGTCGGGCGGATAGTTTACCGTTCTCCAATGTATATACGTATACCGGGGCTAGAGGAGCACTTGCGGGATGATTCGCACGATGAGGGATCTGTTATAACAGTCGGGCGATGGATTTCGGGACTGAGATCCATATTTGTGGAATGATCTAAACCTTGTCTTATTACTGGATAGTTCTCATGGTGATGGATCAAACCCTTAAATGTGGAGTACGTAGGTTCTTGCCCTCGGACCTATGTAGTATGGGATGCATAGAATCCGAACAAGTATGCATTAGTGTCATTCTAGTATAAAATATCTGCATTAGGCATTAAAGCATGACATACACTTACATGTTTAGAGTAATCACATTTCTACACTTTATTTCATTCAAGTTTTGTAGTTTGTTAAAGTACGGAGATCGTTATACTATTTTGGCATAGAGATGATGGCCGTATATAACATTTCATCAGTTGTAAGTGACTGACGTGCCCACAGCTTAATATGCAGGTAATGGACATTTTCATGAAGAAGTAAAGATGTTATGATGCAGTTGATGACTTACGTTGTTAAAGTTGTATAAGTTGTATTTTATTTCTTTTATTCCGCTGTGTAAACCAAATGTAAAGAACTCTGATGTATGATGAAAAATTTTAATTTCCTTGTAAAATTGTACGAAGTGAAGTATAAAGATCCTGTGAAATCTCGAATTCGGTCTTATTTGGAATTCGGGGCGTTACATTGACTCTCTCTGTGGTTGTATTTTCTTCACTTGCATTTCAATTTTTCTGTGTTTTATTCAAAAACTTGTCTCACAAGTCGACTGAGTTTCCTCTATAAGTCGACTGATCAGACTTGTATAAAATACTCTTCAAACACTTGTCAGGTAAGTCGACTGAGTTTACACTATAAGTTGACTGATCAGACTTTTATAAAATACTCTTCTTATCTGACGCCCCAGTTGACTGTATTCTCTTTTTAAGTTGACTGGACAGAACGAACAGTTCAATTTCTTAATTATTTTTTGAACAACACTATTCACCCTCCCTCTAGTGTTATTTGCCTTGCCTACAGGATCCAACAATTATGTTTAGTGTTTGTCTATGTGCATGCTTTCAATTGTGTCCCAAAGAATCGCATTAAATTGCCGTTAAGCATATCATTCGATATCTTAAAGGCACATCAAATACTGGACTTTGGTACCCGAAAAATAGAAACTTCTCTCTTGTAGGATTCTCAGATGCAGATTATGCCGGGAGCTTAACAGATAGAAAGAGCACTAGCTGTACATGTCACTTCTTGGGAAACTGTCTTGTCTCGTTGGCATCCAAGAAGCAAAACTCTGTAACTCTCTCTATTGCCGAAGCTGAATATATCGCAACAGGATCTTGTTGTGTGCAGGTATTATGGATGAAATATACTCTCGAAGATTACAAGGTATTCTTTGATTATATTCCAATAAAATGTGACAACACTAGCACTGTTCATATAACCAAAAATTCTGACCAACACAGTCGCACAAAATACATTGATATTAGGTATCATTTTATTAAAGATCACTTTCAAAAGGGAGATATTTTACTTGAATATATTTTTACTGATTCACAACTTGCTGATAATTTTACAAAACCTTTAGATTTAAAATGATTTCATTTTTTGAAAGGAGAGCTAAATGTGATTGATATCTCAGCATGAAATTCCATTCTGCGGTCGACCGAACGGGCGACTGTACGCCTGTGAGGGTGTACGGTCGACTGGGCGGTGGACAGGTTTACTCTCGGTTAAAATTTGTTTTATACATTAAAAAAAAATTGGTTTATACTATTTGCGGTCGACCGTGCAGTCGACCGGTATACTCTCGAGAAATTTTGTGAATTTTAGCTTTTGCAGTCGACCGTACGGTTGACCGGTCTCTTCTCTGGTCTTCATTAAAATTTTTTTTAACCCTTTTGATTTTTTATATGATTCTTGAAACTCATTTTTATGTATTATACTTGTATTGGGGAGGATCTCGAATCTATGATATTATGAAGAGCTCTCACTGTATAGCAAAGAGTCTCACTATCAACGATATCATGTAAGAAGATTCTCTTCCACTCTTTTACATTAACATTTCGTCCTTTTCAAACTCTATCCCCCTATCCATTTTGATTAATGAATTTTTTTAAACGTGCTGTCAATGGAATACCTTATTTACTTTTCTTCTACTTAATCCCTCTTGGTGTGTTCCAAAAGAAAGAGAATTTTTTTGGAATGTTTTCAAATAAAGTCTAAAGTATTCATGAAATGTTTTCAAATGCTTTATAATGATTCTAGGAATGTTCAAATATGTTTTCAAAGTTTTACACTAATCATACATGTTATAGTTTCGTATAACAGGTGAGATGGAATTAAGGGGGAGTATTTACAACTCTCTTAAAAGCTCTTACTTTTGAAAATTTGTGTTACAGGTTATACTAAATTCAGGGAGAGTATTTATGTGGCATATTTTAATTTTCAAACATTCTAGCATGTTTTGTTCACACCAAAAGGGGGAGATTATTGACTCTGAGTTTGGTGTGAACAAAACGTGCTCATTAATACTAATAAGTTTAAAGTTACTTGTTCAGATTTTCAGGATTAAATAAGGAGAGTAATATCAACAAATATCAACAAGAGATCCAAGAGAGATTCAGAAATATTCAAACAAGAAAAGTAATAAAGAAAGATGGCAAACACAAGTAAAAAAGGAAGATATTCAAAAAGAGTCCATGATTAATTGGTCTCCAAGAAAGCTATCAAGACCTGAGTTTTCTTTCTATTTTCGTGAGATTTTATTGTACAAGATTGATTAAAGATTGATTAGTTTATGGTAAGAAAACAGAGTGGATTCGGAATATACAGCGCGATACCGGTCGACCGTACTTCATGACGGTCGACCGCATCGCAGTCGACCACAACCTTGAATTGCTTGAGAAGCGTTCGACCTTTCACCTCTCTACTTTACGTCAGAGAGCTGAACGGTTGACCGCACCAATATGTCGGCGACCGCACTTTGCGCTGTGTGTATTCTTGGAAAGTATCGTTTCTATTTCTGATCGATACACTTCCCCGTCTACTTATATTGGACGAATCCACTGTGTGTTCTACACCCTATTACTTCTGAAAAAATTTATTCTGAACTAATCTTTCAATAATCAATCCGAGTGGAAGCGATAATTTTTCTGTATTCTTCAGTCAGGGTCATCAACGATCTTGATTTTTAGTTTTTCTTTCTTTTCCACTTTGGTGAGATTGACGAGATTTGTATTGGAAGTCCTGTGGGTGTAAAAGGTCTCTCGGCCTGAATCCGAGAATCACTCTACCAAGGGTTCTAAGTATAGTGGAACGCTTGTGGCGGAGAATTGCTACAAGTAGGTGGTGTGGACGTAGACCTGGGGGTCGAACCACGTTATATCGCTGCGTTATCTGTGTTTGCTGCTCTTAATTCTTTTACTTACTTTGCACTTTATTTCATTAATTTTTAATTCTGCACAATCATCCTATTTACCCGTAGGGTGATTTAACAATTTCATCAAAATTGCTATGATTTAAAAAATTTATTTGACTAACATCAAATTTTTAAAATTACGTGCGAAAATTCTTTCCTACTAATACCTAACTTTGAAAATACAATTATTTTAAAGTGTGTTTATAAAATACCTTCTCACTGACCCCCTCTTAGTGGAATTTATCCATATTAAAATACTACCGCATGCGGTACACGAGCAAATAATCTAAGTCCAGTTTATTTAAAAATCAAGTTGTCAACCCTCAACAGTCAACAGACAATCCAAGGCAGAGTACCTAAGAATTGCTCAGCTCAGCTCAGCTCAGCTCAATCCTTAAACTAATCAAGCACTACGTAACATTATTAAAAGTAATAGCAATATTGATCGGAAAGTTCAGCTTTTATTACCTTATTTAACATCAAATGTTGTCAGCACAGAATAATTAATTAGTTTGATCAGCTAATCAAGCACTACTTCACACAGTAGGCTTTTCTATTTTAATGTTTTTTTTTTTGAAACAAGGGCTGGAGCCAGACACCACCCTGCTCGCATACACTCGTTTCGTAATTGGACAATTGTATAATTAAGGAGGAGTTCGACCCCTCTTGACACAATAAATAAACATTATTGACACTAGTAATTTACACGTGCAATGCACGTTTTTATAAATATATATTTTTAAAAGTAAAAACTTGGTTGGCAATGCACGTATTTCATTGGTTTATATTGTAGAAGAGTTTAATTAAACATGCATTTCACGGGTTGGGATATAGACAAATTATACTATTTCATTGGTTTATATTATAGTAGAGTTTAATTAAACGTGCGTTGCACGTGTTGGGATATGGACAAATTATACTAAGGCTTTCTCCCATTATAGTAGTAGAGATATACAATGCATTTTATTTTTTTTATGTTGCTCACTGAAATTTAGAAAACTTGATGCGATCTATAAACTACACATGAACAAAAATTTCAACTTGTTGACATCTTTTAAGCCTCCATTTATTGATTTTAAAATTAACGCTTATATATATGTATATATATAAAATACTGAAATCACATAATTTGTCATTAAATAGAAGTAAAACTCGTCATTTTTTTTTTCTTTTTGAAATTCTATTGGTAGATAGTTTACATCAAGTAACTCGCATCCAACTTTGGATTTTCAATTTGGATCAGCAATCATTCAAAAAACGAATTGAAAGTAGTTATATTTTGGCTATTGCTGGGAAGTATCCAATGTTGTTTATGCGTACAAAAATGTAGGAGCAGCTAGAAACCACACAAATATGCATGTCATTCACCTATTATATATTTTAGCATAGAAGAATAGATATAGAAGCACAAGGTGTGATAGATTGGTCTACAAGTACAGATGGATGTTGCATTAATTTACTTTTATGTCGTTCCAATCGATCACTCTTTACTTTTCTCGTCCATGAACCTGCTCATGGCTCGAACCAACTCATTAGACGGTTCAGACCACGGATCCATAGAGAAAAACCCATGCAGCTGGTCTTCAACCACCAGAACCTCGACCTCCTTCCTCCACTCCTCCAGCCGCTTTGCATACTCTACTTGCCTATCCTTCAAAACATCCTTTCCAGCAATCACAATGAGAACCGGTCCAATCGGAACCGCCTCCAAGCTTGCACCCAGCGGTCCAACAGGGTTTGCGAGTGGGTGGTCCGCCCCAAATCCAACAGGCAAGGCCAGCCTCCAGAACTGTTCAAACATGTTGGCACTCAGAAAGGAATTCATAGGTTCATCCACCTCGGATTTCGTGCGTTTAGAGCCACCAAAGAAGGGATTCACTAGTACATACCCTCGTATTTTAACAGGTGGAGGGAGGAGTTCTGGCGATTGCCCGAAGTGGATGGCGAGGTGGTGGGCGATATTTGCACCAGCAGAGAGGCCGGATATGAAAACCTGGTTAAAATCAAGAGTGCTTCCCGCGAGCCAGGAATCTGATGTTTGAATATTGATTGGTTAAATGAAGAAGAAACCAAAAAAATCTCTACTACTATAATGGGAGAACCCCTTAGTCCTTAACCCAACCCGTGCAGTGCACGTGTTGGGTTATGGACTAACTTTGGTAAATATTTTCGGCAGTGGACCAGTTTGGTAAATATTTCCGAAACTGGATCAGTTTGGAAATTATTTTCTTTTTACCCTTTCCATTATCCCTTCACTTTTTTCCACGTGCACGTGTGCACGTGTATGATACTAGTATGATTTAAAGTCATATATATATATCTATAACTGTTATAATGGGAGGGAGAGATGGGGTTGGTAAACAAATAAACAATTTTTTATTTTTTTTTGTATGTGTGCAAACACGTGCAGCGTACGTGTTGGTAGTTTTTTTTTGTCCTTTTCCTTCCTCCTCCACGTGCATCGCACGTGCATCATATTGGTAGGTTTTTTTTGTCCTTTTCCTTCCTCCTCCATGTGCATCGCACGTGCATCATACTAGTATATATATATGTTACAGTCACACTAGATGTATGTTATAAAATTATTTATGTACAAAATTTCAATCAAATTATATATATATACTAGATTTGTTCGTGGCCACGTGCCTACAGCACGTCTTCAGAACGATACAACATATGAAAAGTCTTGTAACCGGTAAATCTACAATTATGTAGCTGAAGTTTGAATATATGACAATAATTAGTTGTAAATAAAAGTTCATATTTCCCTTAGTATATGGTAAAAAATAATTATAAATTGAGATATAAATTGGGATATATATATATATATATATATATATATATATATATATATATATATATATATATATAGGGAAAGGATCGGTTGAGCACTCCTCAAGTGCTCACTGCATGAACACTAGGCCTCCAGGCGTTCATATCGAAAATCTGAACCGTCCACATTGATCTACACATCTAAATTAGTTTAAATATGTAAAATCAAATCATTTGAAATTCATTTGCCTATCCATCATGTGACTATAAAAACAATAATTTTCAGCCATACAATTTTGTGACACTTCAATGAATGGGCAAATGAATTTCAAATGATTTGATTTTACATATTTAGACTAATTTAGATGTGTAGATCAATGTGAACGGTTCGGATTTTCGATGTGAACGCCCGAAGGCCTAGTGTTCACGCGGTGAGCACTAGAGGAGTACTCAACCGATCCTTTCCCTATATATATATATATATATATATATATATATATATATATATATATATATATATATATATATATATAAAGAGAGAGAGAGAGAGAGATAATTAAATAAATAAATGAGTTGTTTTGGGGGATTTGAGTTTGAGTTTTGGGGGAGAATTTTTGGGAAAAAAATGTGTTTTGTGAAAATAGATATGGGTCTCCTTCAATCCCCCAAAAATCAAAGGCCCTGATCTAATCTCACAAAACATATTTTCCCCCCCCAAAAGTTTCCCTCCAAAACTCAAATTCAAATTCCCCACCCAAAACAACTCCTATATTTATTTAATTATTTTTTTTTTCTCTCTCTCTCCCTTCCCCCCTCTTCTATTCAAAAAATTAAGAAACTAAAATTTTAATTTTTTTTTAAAAATAAAAAATTTAAAAACTAAAAAAAAATACAAATTTAAAAACTTTTTAAAAAGTTCAAAAAAATCAAAAAAAAATCATATAATATATTTTTTGCTGAACCCCAAAAGTTTCTTATATAATATGTTTGCTACTTCAATTAATTTGCTCGACCTCCAAATTTTTTTATATGATCAAATAAGGTGTACCGTTCCGAAGACGTGCCGTAGGCACGTGTCAACGGGCAAACCTAGTATATATAATAAAACACAAAGAAAGCTATCAAGTGGCTCTCCTTCAATCCCCCTAAAATCAAAGGCCCAGATCTAACATCATAAAACACATTTTTCCTACCAAAATTTCAAACCCCAAATTTTTAATATCCTCTCTCTCTCGCTGTCAATCAAAGGCCCAGATCTAACATCACAAAACACATTTTTCCTCCCAAAATTTCAAACCCCAAAATTTTAATATCCCCCCTCTCTCTCTTCCCGTTCTCTCTGTTTCCCTCTTTTCCTGCTCTCTCTCCCCTTTTCCCGCTCTCTCCCCATATTAGTCTTTTTAACTGGATACATGAAGAATGCAGAGATAGCACTTGATGCTCTCTTAATCTGGTATGGTGTTTCTATTTTTGTTTTGTTATTTTTGCTATTAACCTTTTGGATTTGCGATTAAGTGTTTTTATTTATTGGCATTTCGTCTAATTCAACAGCCTCAACATCAATGGGTGGGAGATGATGATATCCATTGGCTTCTTCTTCTCAGCAAGGTATCCCTCTTTTTATTCCTTTCGACTAATATCGACAAAAAAGTTAGGGACAAATATATGAAAGGCTTAAATCAATAATTTCAGCATTGTTTTAAGTGAACTAGGTTTGCCCGTGGACACGTGCCAACGACACGTTTTTGTAAACAATGCAGCATATCCAATTTTGGTTCCCAACCTTCATGTTACTTTGCATATGCTGCATCGTTGAAGAAAACGTGTCGTAGGCACGTACGTGTCCACGGGCAAACCTAGTATATATATATCACAGTAGATGTATGTTACAAAATTATTTGGGTCAATTCCACATGGATCACAAACAAATGTGAAAATTTCATATACCTCACTCACAAATTGATATTTCCATATAACTTGCTAACTTGTTATTCTCAATCTTCTTATGTTAAATTTTACCACAAGTTTAAAATGACTATTTTACCATCTTTTAGAATTGAGGGTTAAGGTTTAGGGTTAGAGCTATTTTTAAAATTAAGTGTTAAAAATGATTATTTTGTCCTCTTTTAAAAACCTAACCGGCTAATCCTAAGCCTAACATAATCCTAAACCCTAAACCCTAAACCTCTAACCCTAAACCCTAAATCCCTAACCCTAACCCTAAACGGAGGGCAAAATAGTTTTTTTTAAACTCAGTGTAAGATTTAATATAAGTAGGGTGACAATAACAAAAAAAAGCATTTTTTTAGTATTGGTTAATATTGGGAGTGAGTTATATGAAAATATCAATTTTTAAGTAAGGTATATGAAATTTCCATGTGGGGAAAAAACCCAAACTATTTATGTACAAAATTTTAAAAGAATTCGACCAATTCTAACCACCCATCATGCAACCTAAAGATGAACTAATCCTACGCCGTTTATTAAAGGTCAATTTTTCAGTAGTATGATAAACAATAAAATTCTATTAAAATTTGTACAAACATACCTTTTAAAATGTAAATCACATTTAACTATTAGAATTTTCAATTTGAAAAAATCTATGTATAAATTGTAAAATGTGTCTCGACCTAAGTTAACTAGGGTGAAACTGTAGCTCCCTTATTCTCTCTCTCCCTTTGTGATTAAGTAGGCACTGAAGCAATTCACTACTTTTAAGGACGTGTTTGGAAATAGGCCTAGTTTATAATAATTAATAGATTTATTTTCTAAATCCACGAAACTTCAATTAAATCATAAACTTAACAATTTTCCGAACCACACCCTAAACTGTTTGTCATCTACAGAAATATGAGTTCAGTAAAAAAAAAAATTCATGCTAGCAATATTGTAGAGACCGCAAATAGCGATATTGATGATTCCCCCCTAAATTGATGAGTTAGCATCAATTGCAAAAAAGATCAAAAGAGCAAGGCAAATCTCTTTTTTATATACATGAAAAGTAGGCTTGCCCGTTCATATTATGTTGTTTGGTGGATGTAACCAAAACCCAAGTGACGAAAAACACTCTTAGTAAAATAAGTCCTTGAATACAAATCCAAGTGATGAAAAACACTATCGATAAAATAAAGGATTTCTTTTCAGAAATAGCACTTATAAATTTGTTAAATTTTAAATAAGACACTCACAATTCACTATTTTCGTATACAACACCACAATATTGAGCCCACTTCAAAAACAGTACTTCGTCAAGGTTTATTAGTTTATCCCTAATTAAAAGTCAATTACAATTGACAAATGACTAACATGACCTTCAACTATACATACCCCAATTATAACTCATCCTAAACATATGAAATGGAGAGAGAGATTAGAATTTTTACTGATGAAAAACAAATAGCTAGCACGAATCGAGAGTAATAAATTGGAGAAACACAAAATTATGAAGATGATGATCAGTAAGGTTGAAGAAGAATATGAATGAGGTTTCTAGAAAAAAAAATGATAGGGATTATCAGTCATTTGATACAATTAATGAAAAAGAATGGAGTTTTCAGTCGTTGGATATAAGAGACATCTGATTAAGTGATAAGAAGGGCAATTTAGACATTATACGCCCCCGTTAGAGTAAATAGAATACTCTCGTTGTTGTAACACAAGATAACTCGAGTGTTATTTTTGGAGTGAGCCTAACATTATCGGTGTTGTATATTGAATAGTGAATTGTGACATTGTGAATATATTATTTGAAATTTAAAGAATTGTGACCCTAAAATAAATTCTTGAAAACATGCAGACCTTTACTATTTCATGTACTGGATTTATATATATACCATATATATAGCTAGACACTCATTCAACACGTACCAAGATCTGAATCTGTTGAAGTTGACTTGCTAAAGAGCCAGTCAACTGCGGATATCCCATCCTCAATGGCGGCAGGGAGACGGTGCTCAGGAGCAAGGCGGTAATCAGCATCCACAACAAGGGCAGAGAGAGACTTGGCGAGTCGGATGCAGCTATTGAGCATATTAGGCATAGTGCGGGAACCCATACAGAATCCTCCACCATGGAAGTAAAAAAGGATTGGGAGCTTGTTGTTAGTGCTTATCATTGCAGGTTTGTATAGGCGAAGGTGTAGGTTGTGTGCGGTGTTGAACAGGATGTCTTTCCAAATGATGGTTCCATCGTCGATGATGGGGACCGATGAGATGATGGACTCGGTGGTGGAAGGACGAATGATGGAGCCGTCGCTGAGGAGGCGGACAATGCCCAAGCAGTCCTCGACGACATAAGGAGAAGGGGAAGAGGACATTGTGATGGATGGATGGAGAGAGAGAGACAGATTTACGTGTGAGAAATGTTAAGGGAAAGGAAAGGGTAGGGAGTTTTAAGGTGGGGATTTTTTTTGTCTTTTTTGTTGCTCAGTATGACTTTGAATTTCTTGTGTATGACATCGAGTTAAATAAAAAATATATAAGAATTTAATTAGAAATTGCCATCCTCTAGTTGACTCCATACATCTCTACTACTATAATGGGAGAAGGCCTTAGTGTAATTTGTCTTTAATCCAATCCGTGCAATGCACGTGCTGGTAGTTTTTTTTTCTTTTCATTCTCCAAATTTTTCCACGTGCACAGCACGTGTATAATACTAGTTTGAATATAAGGAAACATTGTGTAATAATTCACGGAGTGGTTGTGGTCCAACGGGTTAGGAGACTTGCCTTCCAAGCAATAGACCTGGATTTGACTGAAAACAATTTTTTTTTTTGTTTTGTTCGTAAAAAAAATAATTTAAAATTTAACAAAATTTTATATCTCTACTATTTTAATGGGAGAGTTGGGGTTGTAAATAAATAAACACTAATTTTGTAACTGAGTAAACACGTGTAATATACGGCAAACTAAATCCACCAAACATACTCGTGTGATGCACGTGCAGCTCCTAAAGAAGGGATATTTTAGCAAATGTCCCCATTTAAAATGTGAAAATTAACATATACCCCCACTATTTTAAGAAATACTCATATTTCTAATATTATAATGGTGTCATTTGTAAATGTTTTGTTAATCTACCAACCCGTGCAATACACGTGCATAACTATTATAAAGGAGGTTCTAAGTTCAAATACAGATTATGTGCCATGCCGATATAGGATTTTATCCGCCACATTGGAATTCACAACCAAATGTGTCTCCGCATCCAACCTCTAAATTTTTATTTTAAAAAACTATATTTATTAAGACGTGTATCGCACGTGCAAATTACTAGTATATTTAAGTAAGAAGTAGTTCCAATATATTTATAATTTATAATTTATGTTTGGAATAAAAAATTATGTATGTGTAGCCATTGTCTTTTTGTTTTGTTTTTAAAATAATAGAGTAATTAATCTCAACTATACATTTTTAATTTGGCTCGGCAAACGCATTTTTGTTTTGTTTTCAAAATAATTGAATAATCAATGTAATCAATCTAAACTATTTTTAACTCGGCTTTATTCGTTATCCACTTAAAAATCAACCACCGTTGCGTTTTAACTCGGTTTCTAACTTCGCATTGTATTAGTTTAGCTAGGGTTGGGATTAGGTTCATTTACAGGTTTCACTGCTTGTCCGATGAACAGATGCCTGCTACATGTTTTCACGCTTAAAATTAGCTTAAAATTAACTACCCAATTGTTACATTTTACCTCGGCATTATATTGCCTATCCCCTCACAATTAACCACCCAATTGTTCCATGAAACATTTTTGTTTGATTTTTCAAAATGATCGACTAATCATTCTCAACTAAACAATTTAAACTTGTTTCTATATTCACCATCAACTTAAAATTGATCACCAAACACTACAACATTTTTAGTCTACTCCCTGTGAAATTACCCCTGTGTTTGAGTAGACGAGTCGGGGATAGGTTTAAAAAATAACCAGGTTTGAAAATTTTGTAAGTTACCCCGTCATTTTAAAAAAACGAGCCGGGGTGGGTATATATACTTTACACCGGCAGTTTTTTAAAAAAATGTCGGGGTCTATGTACTCTACATCTGCGTTTTTTTAGACAACGCCGGGGTAGGCTCTGGGCTAAAAAACCCATAAATCCGAACCCTAAACATTTCACTCGATCCCCCAAATCTTTGCTCCCTCGCTTTGCCGCCCCTCATCCGAACCCTAAACAATTCAATTGATCCCCAAATCTTATTTATCATCTCTCTCCCTCGCTCTGCCACCCTCTCCCGCCCCTCGTCGACTTCCCTCGTCCCCGCCGTCGCCTTAGTCGTTGTCCCCATTCACTCACTCTCTCTCCTCCAAAAAGAAGCGCAGCTCATCCTCGCCTTCGTCATCATCGTCCCCGCTCCCTCTACCTTCCGGTCGGTCCCGCTCCTTTCTCCCTCATCCCTGCCATCACCCCAACGTCGACAACCACATCGTCAATATCTGTTAATTTGTCTTAAAAATAATGTTTTTTTACCGGTACAAGGTGCTCAGGCTGTAAATTACACGGGAGGGGGAGAAAGGGAGGGGGGGTGAATAGGGTGATTGTGCGGAAATTAAAAAATTAAATAAAATGAGTAAAGTAAAAGGATACAGTAAGAGAAAGCAAACAGAGTAACGAGAAAGACACAGCGATATAATGTGGTTCGACCCCCAGATCTACGTCCATACCACTACTTGCGTAATTCTCCGCCACAGGTGTTCCACTATACTTTAAACCTTTGTACAGTGATTCTCAGAATTCAGGCTGAGAGACCTATTACACTGCAGGGCTTCTTCAAATAAGTCCCGCAAAAACTCACCGAAGTGGAAAAGAAAGAAAAACTCTCAAGATCTAAAATGACCATGACTGAAGAAAATAATAAAATCTCTCACACTCGGAGTATTGATTGAATGATTAGTTTAGAAGAGTTATGATAGCAAGGGGTGAAGTATACAGTGTGAATTCATCTCAATATATAGAGAAGGGAAATGTATCTTTTCGAAAATGAAAAGATATTTCTGAAATAGTCAGATCTGCACTAGGATGGTCGACAGGAATGATGGACAGTCGACTGTTCATCTTTTAACTCGTAAGTCGAGCGATGATCGGTCGACTGACTCATATTTTTCACAGAGATGAGCGTTCGACTGTCATTTCGTGCGGTGGACTGCTGTCGTAAAGATTTGACTTTTATTTAGCGATTTCACTTTATATTCTTTCCAAAACTAATTTATCAATCAATACTACTTTACATATATTCTTCTCACATAAGCAGAAATAAATCAGCTATTTTTGCTGGCTTTCTTGATGATTTGAAGCACATATTTCTTGTGAAGCACTCTTTCTTGATTTTCCAATCTTCTCTTATTCATGCATCTTTTGCTTGTTTTTGAATCTTTTGTTTTGATTTTCCTTTTCTTGTTTTTTCTGCAAATCTTAACTAAAGATATTAGTTGTAAATGATATAAACTGGGCTTGAAAATAAGTTGGAATTCTCCAAGAAAACTAGGTCTAGTATAATAACAAAATAATTCAGTAGATGAATTTTAATTAAATAATCAAGAACCGACAATTAATTATTATAATAATAAAATCATACAATAAAATAATATTCAGGTTTAACAAACTAAAATGACCATATATATATATATATATATATATATATATATATATATATATATATATATATATATATATATATATATATATAAATATATATAAATATAAATTGGACTCAAATACAAACAGTTGATCAATAAGATCTAGAAAATAAGATCAAAATACATCATTATTTGAAATGAATAAATTTTCGATTAGAAAACACATTAATATGAAATTCAAAATGATTTTAACAAATAATGAATTTATAATATCGAAATACAAAAAATATTCAGAAAATACGTATTTACGAGAATGGGGGTTACAATCCTACCCACCTTACAACAAAATTTCATCCTTGAAATTTGCTTAGGCGGTACATAGCACAAAGCAAAAGCAACTTGTGAAATAACAAAACAGAGAATAAAGAAAAAAAGACAAATTTGTGGGTAACAAAACAGGGAATTCAAAGGAAAAGACAAAATGGTGGCAACAACAGAAAAGAGAGGACATGGATAAGAATGAAGTGATCAAGAATGATGTGAATAAAGATTCAACGAATGATGGTAATGTAAATGAATGAATAAGGAAGCAAACAATGCAAAGAAAGGGAAGCAACAGGAGAATCCTGTAACCTGTGGGTTATGGGCCCACCACACTTCCGCTACGCAACTCTGATGATGAAGTTCCAAGCTGTAGACATGATGTTGTAGATCAAGTGATGCCGATCGACGGACCAAGTAGGAAAGAGAATAACAGATGGCACCGGAGTCAAAGAATTATGGGTATGAAAGGAATGAAATCATACCCAATAAGAAATCAATGAATGGAAGGGATCAAAAAGGAATCAAAATAGACTAGTTTCTAGATCATAACTTGGATATCAATTGTTCATGCGATTTCTGTATTGCAAATACTGTTTAGTCAAACCGATATAACCCAAATCTAATTAATATATCAATCAAAGCCAAACTTCCTTTCGTTAGTCACGTTTGACTGATATATTATTTAAACTCAAGCTCTGATACCACTAAAAACCTTGTCACACCCCGCTTCCCAAAAAGACGGAATTCGAGCACATAACATTGGCCCAGCGAATGACTAACGTCACCCATAAGCTGTTTATCCGATTAACTCAATAATATAAATAATATAGAACAATTACGCAGGCAATAATAATAATCTCATGAACAATAATACTTGGAATGAAGCAATAAAAATATCCAAATACAATAATAAACCAACGTCTGGAAACAAATAACAATATTCGGGACATAAGTCCAAAACAATAATAATCCAATCCAAAATAATAACAAGTCTCAATACATTAAGTTTATTAAAGCAATAAGCAATTAGAAAGCAGTAGTCTACAGACTATTTGTTCTCCGACTCCAGCAGACAACTGTTCTCCAAAATCTGCAATTTAATAAATTGCAGGAAGAGAAAAAGAAAACAAAATACCCGTCAATGCAAGTTACGGACCGCTTGTAGTACAGGCACAAGTACATGGGAAAAGGGATAACTAATAACATGGAATAGGCATGATAACAAAATATAATAACTAGCATGGCAAGATAAACAAGTGTAAGTAGCATGTAATAAGTATCGAGTGAACAAGTAGCATGTAAACAAGTAACGATTAACGAGTGTCAAGAATCAAGTAGCTAGTGTCAAGTGATTTTTTTCAAGTCTTGTATTATTACTATCTCGGTAGCACTTCATGCATCCATCCTTTTACTACATGGTTGCTACATTTAAACAGTTTCGCTTTAGACCTAGTGGTGGGCTCTATAGTTCATGTACTCGGGAAACGGTATAAACGATTCTCTTCAGTATTCAGTTATTCAGTATCGGTATCCATGGAATAATATACAGTTATCTAGTTATTCAGTCATTCAGTCATTCAGTAATTGTAGGAAAACCACGAGCTCCCTTCCAAGTACAGTCTCTATATTGTCCACTACTTAGGTCAACCCTTAAACCCCGGCTTGTTAATTATTTTATTAATGCAACAATACAATATGTAATTTGTGACATGAGATGAACGATAATAACAATAGGAAAATAATAGGATGATAACATGGATTATGGTGTACTAGATGTCCAAGCAACATAGTATAGGGTATTTTGCAAGTATTCAACAAGTATATCACGCATAACACATCAAGCACAGATATCACAAGTAGCATGATCATATATATCAAAAGTGGTCAACCCTAGGTTAATTCATGTCATATATGTCGTGAGGCAACTACGGTCAATCATCACTATAGAGACAATATCAACAAGGGGATTCACACACAAATTGTCTCTAGAACCCAACTACACTACAGGCGGTATTTAGTACTTGTATTTACAAGGAATTTAATACAAGTTATTTGCCTTATAAATGATGAGTTTGAATACCAAGAATAACGGGATGAGAATCCCGAAGCAACGAACCCACAAACACACAAAAGAACACGTGTAATATACGTGCCAACAAAGAGACAAAACAGCAACAACACAACCCAAAGAACAACAACAAAAAAGAGACAGGACACGACAGCAAGGAGCCTCGGTACTGGCCAATGCTGGTGGTCGGCAGTGGCGACCAGGTGGCAGTGCGATGCGGCGGATGGCATCGAGCGGAACAGAGGGCGGCGCTGGTGGCGCTAATGTCGAGGACAGGGAAGAGGTCAGGATGAGATCTGCGGTGGCACTAGGAGGCGCCACCGGCGAGGGGAGTCATCGACGGGGGATGGAGCAAGGGGGTCGCCGGATTTGACGTCGGAGGAGAGAACAGAAGATGGGTTCAGAAGATTTTGGGCGGGAATTGAACGGGGAGAGAGAAACGAGAGAGGAGAGAGAAAGAGAAAAGAGAGTAAGTGGCTAGGGTTTCGAAATTGTGCAATTCTTAGGGTTTGCATTAGGGTTGTATTTATAGGATAAAATTAGGGTACTGTGTTAGTGGTTTAGGGTCCAATAAAAATGAATTTGGGTCAAGAACAAATGAAATAAGGTTTTAGGGTTCAATAAGAGGTAGATCCAAATCAATAGGGTTCAAATAAAAAATACCCACTCTAAAAAAAGAAAATTAGGATTAATAAGAAAATAGTTCATCAAGAAGATCAAAGATTTTCATGAACAAGAATGTAAATCCAAATAAATAAATAAATAATACAAATGAATTGAATATAAACTGGGCTTGAAAATAAGTTGGAACTCGCCAAGAAAACTAGGTCTAGTAAATAACAAAATAATTCAATAGATGAATTTTAATTAAATAATCAAGAAACGACAATTAATTATTATAATAATAAAATCATACAATAAAATAATATCCGGGTTTAACAGTTTACTAAAATGACCTAATATATATATATATATATATATATATATATATATATATATATATATATATATAAATTGGACTCAGATACAAATAGTTGATCAATAAGATCTAGACAATAAGATCAAAGCACATCATTATTTGAAATGAATAAATTTTCGATTAGAAAAACACTTTAATATGAAATCCAAAATGATTTTAACAAATAATGAATTTATAATATCTAAATACAGAAAATATTCAGAAAATACGTATTTATGGGAATGGGGGTTATACTTTTATTTAGCGATTTCACTTTATATTCTTTCCAAAACTAATTTATCAATCAATACTACTTTGCATATATTCTCCTCACATAAGCAGAAATAAATCATCTATTTTTGCTGGCTTTCTTGATGATTTGAAGCACATGGTTCTTGTAAAGCACTCTTCTTTGATTTTTCCAATCTTTTCTTATTCATGCATCCCTTGCTTGTTTTTGAATCTTTTGAATCTTTTGTTTTGATTTTCCTTTTCTTGTTTTTCAAGAAAATCTTAACTAAATATATTAGTTGTAAATGATCATTTTTGTGCACACCAAACTTAGGTCAACAACCTCTCCCTTTTGGTGTGGACAAAACATATCTTAGAATTTTTAAAAATGTAAAACAAAATATATTAGAAGAGATTTAATTACTCCCCCTAAATCTAATACTCCCCCTAAATTCATGCATGGAAGATGTTAATAAATGAGAGTAAATAATACAACCCATATGTAAAGACCAAAATTTGTTTGAAGCACATGCATACATATATTTTGAGAAACAAGCAATTTTTGGGGAATATTACTTTTTTGAAAATCAAAGAAAAATCTACTTCCATGATACCGTTGATCGCAAAACTCTTTGATATACTGTGAGAGCTCTACATGGTATCATATATTTGAGATTTTGCCAATACATATATAAGAGCGATATAGAATAAAAGTTTTAAAAAACAATTAAAAAAAATTCAAATTCTTAAAAGAGGAGACAGACATAGATATAAATTCTAAGAAATCATTTCTCCCCCCCTTTTGGAACACACCAAAAGATACAAAATACAACAGTTAGAAATCCGAAAAAACAGAAGCGAGACCGGTCGACCGCACAGTCGACCGATGAGAAATTGTATGCGACTGTGGAGAAAACAAAAGGCAGAACAGTCGACTGCACGGTCGACCGAAGCAAAACAAAACAAAACAGGTGTGTGTTCGACTGTGAGGAAAATAGAGAGGGGACCGGTCGACCGCCCGATCGACTGTACACCTTTGCAGGATGACAGTCGACCGCACAGTCGACCGAAAAACCAATTATGCTGAAATATCAATAGCATTTAATTCAACTTTCAAAAAATGAAAACATTTTTCATCTAACAGTTTGGTAAAAATATCAGCAAGTTGGGAATCAGTTTAAACATACTCAGGAATGACATCTCCCTTTTGAAAGTGATCTTTAATGAAGTGATATCTAATTTCTATATGTTTAGTACGACTATGTTAATCAGAATTCTTAGTCATCTGAACAGTGCTAGTATTATCGCATTTAATTGGAATGTGATCAAAGAATACCTTGTAGTCCTCTAATGTATGTTTCATCTGTAATACCTGTGCACAACAGGATCCAGCGGCTATGTATTCGGCTTCGGCAGTAGACAAAGTTACTAAATTTTGTTCCTTGGATGCCCATGAGACAACACAATCTCCCAAGAAATGACATATACCGCTAGTGCTTTTTTCTATCTGTCCAACTTCTGGCATAGTCGGCATTGGAATAGCCTACAAGAGAAAAATTTCTATTTTTCGGGTACCAAAGGCCAGTATTTGGTGTGCCTTAAAGATATCGAATGATACACTTAACTACAACCAAATGGAATTCTTTGTTACACGATTGGAAACGAGCACACAAACATACACTAAACATAATATTTGGACGAGAAACAGTAATATAAAGCAAGCTACCAATCACATAAAAATTAAACATTAAGCATAAAAATTAAACATTAAGCATTCACATAATTACAACTAAAGTGAGACTTGATAGTAGAATTTTCTTTTAATAAATTCTCCACAGTAAATAAATTGAAAGAAACTTAATTATTTGTGAGTTCTATGCTAATGTGAATATTAACAAATGAATCCTGCTATTAAGAACAAAATATCTTAATTGTTTAATTGGTTACAAAAGTAGTTCTTAAATTAAGTTTATTAAAAATAGAATGGAAAAGACCGCACAATCTTTTTACTGCACTGAGACGAAAGAACTCGGAGAGATTTCACTATAAAAGTAAAGAGTGCATAGATATAGTCCACCTTTAATTTCACCACTAATTTATGCCCTTCAACTAGAAATAAAATTGAGATCATCATAATGAAAAAAAAAGAAAAAATTTAAAGAAAAATACCTGCATATTCAAGGCAACCATCTGAGCTCCATACATCCAACCTAGCAATGGATTGTAATTTGAGCTTGTGACACGTATACCTTTCGGATAAATCCTTAGAATGTTCTTCTGAGTGAACCTAGAAACATAGTTATTGTAACTGGGCATTCAGTTTTAAAACATTTGGTCCACACTTAATTAGTAATTACAAAGTGAAATGAAACATGTATCATCAAACCTGTAGTAATGTATTCATAGAAGTGCTTGTTGAAGACACTAAACTCAAACCATCCTAAAAGAAAATTAAGGGGAAAATAAAGAAGTGAAGCAAGCTAAGGAAGTCTTGAATTCTAACATAATTAAAGGCATATATTGTTATTTATTGGTCATTTATGTACAAACCTTGGTTGATGGGTCTTCATGCACATGCATGGGCTGAGAAGGGAAAATGTTCAAATTCTCTGGAAACATGAATCAATTCCTGCAAACCATTAAACCTTCTGAAACTACAACTCTCAAAAATGCAAAATGTGAGTAATTTAAATTCGACAAATCAAATAAAAATGTGTATACGTTTGAAGAAAGAAACAAAAACACTGTGGAAAATAATCAAATAGAAACTTCATGAATCATTTCTGACTGTCAACAAAATTTTAGAATATAGTAACTCAAATTCTAACAACTCAAGCCAAGAAAATTAAAGATATATAGCTATTCTAAGCTTCTACTTTTGTATGATGAAATAGATAATTTATTGATATAAGAATATGGAAATATACAAAGTTTGTAAATAGAAAGATGAATTAGTAATTAAAAGTTTGTTTGTTTATTTATTTGTTTGTGCATTACCCAGGTTACATGTAAACATTATCAAATCCCAAAATACTCCTAAATCACAGATTATTCAGCATAAAATCCCAAACAATTTCATTACAAAATAAAATAATTATTAAAAGTTGAAAATAATCATACCGGAGATGAGCGAGGGTTTGAGAGCTAGAGAGAGGGGGAGAACGATGGCGTGAAAGGGAGATTCGGATGCTGGAGATACGACGTCGGGGTGCACGGCAGAGGAGACGAGCGGGGGCGCACGGCGGAGGAGATGAACGCTTGGGGATTTGGGTTGCGGCGCGGTGATTTGGAGACGAGGGGATTTGGGTTGCGAAATTTGGAGACGGCGCGGGGATTTGGAGACGAGTGGAATTTGCGATCGAGGAGATGTGGAGAAGAGGGGATTTGGGGTGCTAGGGTTTTGGGGATTTCGCGCGCTAGGGTTTGGGGATTTCGCGCTCATAAAGGAGAGAAAGAGGCGAAAGATTAAATTAAAGGGAAAATAAAACGCAGGCTGAGCGTAATTAACAGATCTAATTAGAAAGAATCCCCGGCGCCGCCTATACAACGCCGGGGAATATACGTAAACCTCGGCATTTTATAGAAAATGCCAGGGAATTAAGGGGTTTTTTTCTATCCCAGAATGCAACTTCGTTCGTCCCCGGCATTTATTGAAAGCGCCGGGGTAAAAACACCACTGTAGGGTAATTTAGTTGTAGTGCCTACCAATTCAGTGAGCATAATTTCGAATTAGGGGTTGTATATAGATATTGTTAGATATTGTATTTAGTCCCATATCGGATATGTATCAGTTTAGTATTTTGGTTCTCCCCTATATATATGAGTCATTGTAGTCAGTTGTATTCAATCTCAATAATCCAATAATATTTTCCAATCTCTCTGACCTTATCATGACATCAGATCAAGATTATACAAATTTTATTTTCAGATCAAAACCCTAGAATTAAAATATTTTAAAAAACGGCTGAAAGCCAACTTCAAGAAGAAGAAACCATCTTCAACAGCAACTCCTCACTAGCGAAATTCCTCAACCCCGAACCCACCTGAAATACCTCTTACGTCTTCGTCCCCAACCAATTGCGGCCTCATCTCCTCATCCCTGTCCAAACCCGGAAAAAAAATTCCTCCTTTTTTTCTGCCTTCGAAACCCTAGCTGCCACCTTAACTCCTCTTTTCTGATTTCGAAAAGAGGATCTTCCCTGCTTTCTCCTAAACCCTATACTTCAAAACCAAACCCTACCCTATATCCCAAACCCGAACCCATTCCACCTCTAACCTAATCCACTTCCCAAATACCCTATTTATCAAACCCTATACACCCAATACCCATTTTTCCAAAAAAAAAAAAAATATATTGCAGGTACTTGTGCATTTCCATGGAACCCCAATTTTGAGAGTATCTTCCAATTTCCACTGACTTCCTACTTTCCTCTGCCAAAGATTGGACTGATTGGGCTGCCTCTGTTGAGGCCACTGTTCTCGGACATTCCATATGGGGTCACATTAATGGCTCCATTCCCCGTCCCAAAGATCCTGTCAGAAATTAACAAGCAACTGATCGACACTTCCCATGCCACTTGGGATGATCATGATCGTCGTATCATTTCCTTTATTATCTCCTCAGTCGACCGCTCTCTCCGTGCAGATCTACTTTGTATTCGTCGCGCTTAGGCTCTTTGACTTTAGTTGACTACTCAGTATGTTCAGGTTAGCGGAGCCCGTGAGTACCAGCTTCTTGTTCAGTTAGTCCTTGATTGTCAGGGTGATCTCAGCATTCAGAAGCATTACATAGCCATGTGCCATATCTGGTGCGAATTGCAACAACTCGAAGATACTGATGTCATTGTTACTCAGGAAAGGCATCAGTTCATGTTCTTTATGATGGGTCTTCAGCCAGAATACCAGTCCCTCTGTTGTCAGTTGATTCACCGCGATCTAATTCCTCATCTTGAAGCTGTTATAGCAAAACTTATTGTTGAAGAAACTCGACTACATGCTCTCTCCACTCCAGCTTCTACCTCGTCCTCTGGAAGTGACAATGTTTGACTGTTGCACCTCGTCCCTCTCCCTCCCGTAAACCTCGATCTAGCCCTATGCCTCCTACATCTGACCATCGCAGTGCTCCTGATTGTCATCCCCATTTTTGCACCCACTGTCAGTGGAATGGTCATACTCATCATGAGTATTTCATCCTGCACTTACAACTCTTGGTGCTAGCACAGTAGCGCAGGAAACAACATGGTTTGCCTCCTCTAAGTGTTCCTTCTCATCCACCACGTGCAATGGCAGTTACTCATGTAACACCCCGAATTCCAAATAAGAATGAATTCGAAGTTCCACATGATCTTTACACTTCTCTTCGTACAATTTTACAAGCAATTAAAAACTTTTATTACATCAGAGTTACATTTTAACAGCGAAAGAAAATTACAACAATTAAGAAAAATGAAATAAACAACACTTGAATAATATTACACATCAATTCCTTTCTAGTCTTTTTCGTTCACTTTATCATGCATAGAAATTGTGGGCACGTCAGTTCATTCAACTGACGCTAGGATATAATACATCAATTTCTCTTACATAGAAAGCACACACTTGTCACAAAACAAAGCTACGGGGACTATCCTATTGATGTCGTGTGTGAATGTGCACTTAGTCCTTAATGCAATTATTTATGTTATATGACACTAATGCGCACTTGTTCGGATTCTATGCATCCCATACTACATAGGTCCGAGGGCAAGCCCTTAAATCGTTCTTCATCTTGTAGGGTTTGATCCCTCGCCATGACTTAAACTACTACAGTAACGACGGTAAGTAGGTCCGAGGGCATACTACATAGGTAAGTAATGCGCACTTGTTCGGATTCTATGCATCCCATACTACATAGGTCCGAGGGCAAGCCCTTAAATCGTTCTTCATCTTGTAGGGTTTGATCCCTCGCCATGACTTAAACTCCTACAGTAACGACGGTAAGTATCCTAGATGTTCAATGAGTTACGAGCCCATATCCAGACAGCCTGGAGGGGAATCCCACGCCGTGATATGCCGCATCATGCAGAGCCTATGGACAATTCAGTCTCTGTCATAGAACGATGGCACCACTCGCAGTCACCAAACACCCCACAAGCGTTGCCACCAGAACGATAATTCCGGAGTAGTGTTCACGCCATGACATGATGCATCAAGCAGGCAACCTATGAATCACTCTCACACCGCCAATCCGATGGCCCTCATACTCGTGTTTTTCTCTTACTTTTATCACATCTTTACTATATATCTAATCCTTAATTATTTGAATCATGAATAAAATCAACATTCTAGAGTTAGCACCTCCTCTGTACCGGTTTTAGCCATCAATCAACACAACGACCCAAACTTGGTCTTTCATTTCAGTATTTCATCTCAAAAGAATTTATTCAAATGCCGGTATGAGGTCTTAGCCACACTCTAGTCTTTAATCTCATTTCATGTTCATAAAATTGAGTATTCACACTCACGAGTTTATTCTCATAATTCATCATAATTTCCATTTCATTTTCATGCACGAAATTCATATATAAAGTGACTAATCCATTTTTCAAACTACCACATTCATGATAGATTTTCACACTTTTATTGCCATAATAACATTCTTCACTTACCAAATGAATTCAAAAATATCTTTATCTCAAAAATTTACCATGGCACGACTCATTAAAATCTAAAAGAAGAGTACTACTTTTCTTTAATTACTCAATGAATCTTCTTAACAAATTATACCAAGTTCCCTACTAAATTGGCATTGATTCTCATTATAGTGGGTCAAGAGACTTACAGAAATTTCTCATGAAGTCCAGTTATTTTCAGAACATTTCTAGTATTTTTTATAAAATTTTTCAAACATTAAAACTCTTTAAAAATCGATTTTTAAAAAAAAAACTTGGCCTCAGCCACTTTCGAACCAGGCCCAACAGACCCCACACAGGTGAACAGTGACGCAACCAAACCGCACGCACTAGCCACAGTGGCCAAAGTGCCTAACTGTCAAAGGGAGGGATTAAAGTCTACTTGAGTTTGGTTTTCGGGTTTGGTGAAAAATTAGGTTTTTAAAAAAGAAATCTCTGCCGAGACTTGAACCCAAGCACAACAGACCCTAGCTGAACAGTAATGTCACCAAACCGGACCCCCTAACCAGAATTACCAAAGTGACTAACTGATATGAAAATGGGTTGAGTTAAATGTAATTCAACTCTCTGTTTAATAATAATCCTTCGTATTTCAAAAGCTCATAATTTCTTCTCTCTTCTACATAAATTTACAAAACTTTCCAGACTACTAATTTTATGTATTTGTAAAAAAACAGTATTTAAAAAAATATTTTTTTGACATAAAAACATCAATTTTCCTTCTAATTTGTGTTCTAGTTCTATAAGTTTGACATTGCAATTATATCAAGATCTCTACCAAATTCTAATGTTACAAAACTACAACATGTTGTCTCTTATTTTTTCTTATTTTATTACTACAATGATCTTAAACATAGTCTCATTTATCAACTAGTGCCACAAGAATTAATAAACACAATTCATTTATTTCAATTATTCATCAAGTCATTCACAAGCATATTCTATATTCTCACATGGTTCCAAACTCATATTTTAATAGTACATGATAATTCTACCACAATAATCATAATTATAACCATTCCTACATATTTCATCAAGCATTCATTTCATTATCTAATTAGTGCCTTTTTAGAGCCAACATATGGTTGTTTCACTAGTTTCTTTAGCCATTTTATCAATCAAACTCCTAGCATGATGTCTAAATTAGAAGTAGAAAAATCACCCACCTATTTTGAAGAAAACAAGTCCAAAGTTCTTAGGAATCTCCTTGAACGCACGAACGGTCCTTCTCCTCCCAAAATGTGCCACCACAAGAGCCTTCTCCTCCTTGTGCAAATGAACCCTAGCTCCCCTCTCCTCCTTGATGAATGGTCGGCCTCCACTTGGGAAGGAACACACACAAAAGCTCTCAATCTTTTTACTCACTTTTGTTTCTTTTTCTCACACTATAATTTTCTTTCTCTTTCTTTTTCTTATAAACTTTTCTAATGTGCTACTTGAAGAGAACTAGGGGGTATTTATACTTATTTTACAGTGAAATGGAGGGCTAGGATTGATCTAGATGGTTAAGGATAAAGGGATAAGATGTGTTAAAGAGTTGTAGCAACCACCCATGAACACAAAACTACCACCCTACTACACCAACTCACCACTCCTCTATCCACTTTCGGCCAACCCCTTGTGCACACAAGGCACGTGCTAGTGCAATGCACGTGTCTCACCTAGTAACCCCTATTTATTAGTTGTACAAGATTAATTAATTAATTTTCTGCCAAATTAGTCTACACTACAAGTCATGATAATTAAAAGAGAAATAAACTAGTGGCTCAAATCTAGTGGGCTAAAAGTCTATGGGCTATTAATAAAATAATTAATTAATTAGGATGGGCTTAAGAATAAATAATTATGCCTTACAATTTAAATAGGCTTTAAAAATAAAAGAGAAGGATTAAAAAAATATTTGTTCATGTTATGAAAAGAAATAATTTTCTAGGGAAAATGCACATGAAATTGTACGTGCAAAACACGTAAAAATCAATATACTCTTATTTAATTATAATTAAAAATTCAGGATGTTACAACTCCACCTATGGCTTCTCTTGCTCCTTATGATATTCCCCAGCGACATCTCGCTCAGCTAGACCTTCAGAACTCGGGTCAGTCTATCAATACTAGCTTCTCTGCCTCCGCTTTTTCCGTTACTCCTGGTATGAACTCTTCCTGGATTTTAGATTATGTTGTCTCACATCATCTTACTAGCAATTATACACTCCCACTCTCACATTGCCATTCGTTTTTTATGCACCGCATTTGTCTATGAATCTTATTTCCATTAGTGCTTTATGCGATAGTGGTCTTACCCTTATGTTTACTTTGGGATGTACCATACAGGATCCTCGGACTGGTCACATGATTGGACGAGCTAGCTGTAACACCTCGAGTTTGTAAAATACCGAAAATGCTTGTTTTCATATATTTTGAGTGGTGAAAATTATTTTTGATGTATTTTATTTAAATATTAATATTAGTATGGATATTTGTGGTAGATTGGTATTATTGATATATTGGAGCCATGAGTTGAGATTTTATGTGAATACATATTGTTTATTTTATTTTATAATTTTGAAGGATTATTACGAGATAATTTTAATGTATTTTGTATTGTTTATGATATTAAAGTAGAGATTTGGGACTTATTTGAAATATATTGGGACTTGGGGGCCTATTTGTAATTATCCCTTTATAAATATTTATATTATAAACTTTTTTTAATAAAAACCCCACCCCCCATCCTTCTCCTTTTCCTTATCCCGTTCCTTTCCCAACCGACACAAAAAGAAGCCATCGGAACCCATTCGGCCGATGCTTTCCCCACCCAAAATCCACCCCATCTCTTCATCGTTCTCAAATTTAATCGGGGGATAGACTAATAGAAGGGTTCTCTACGTCGTGGTTGTGTCCGTTTTTCGAAAGGATTTTGGAAAGGTAAACCCTAGATTTTATTATTGTATAAAATTTAGTGTGGTTAATTTATTTTGAGTAAGATTATTATGGTAGGGAGATTAGAAGATGTTGAGAATAGTAGAGGCTAGAAATTAGCAAATTATTGGAGGCTTTACAAGTTGCTAATAAATTAGGGTTTTGGGTTTGTAAAAGAGAATTATATATGTAAGAATTAGTCCTCGTATGATAGTGGAAAGTATAGTTGGGCCATTAGAATAATCTGGGAGTGGTTCTAGTAATTGTTTGGGGATAAAAATTCCATAGACATTAGATTATTACGTGCATCGCACGTGTATCCCCGACGTTCAATAAAACGTCTGTGTGATATTAAGATAATTAGTATTATTGTTTTTCCATGACTGGTTTGGATGTTTGAGCCTTGATTGCTTTGAAATTTTGATAATAGGAGACGTAAGCGACTTGGATGCAGGATGGCATGGTGGCGCTGCGAGTCTTCACGGGGTATGCTGTGAGTATGATCTTTTTATTCCATGTGCATAATGTGTTATGACAATTTTAAAATATGGTTTGGTATGTGTGACGTGTGAAGTAAATTGAATACAGAAAAATTCATAAGTATGATACAGATTATGAGGTGTAAGAAATTAGTATATATATGTATGGGAGTGTGTTAATGCTTGTAGACAAATATTTATATGCTTCGGGGTTGTAATGTTCAGAGATATGTATGAGTATGTGTGGTGTGTGATCTCATGACTAATGTGATAAGATGGAAAGTATGGTGTGTATGATATGATATTGTGATGCGATAACAAGATGAAGTGAATGATGTGGTGTATGTGTAGTAGGTGTGCAATAAATTGAAAATTTTGTGTGATAAAGTGATGTGAAACTTGGCATGATGTGTGTGTGTGCGCCATGTGGATAACTAATGGTTTGTGTATGATTATGAATTTAATGGAGTTATATGCTTTCATGTTATGTTATAATGGCGATATTATATCATACAGGAGTTATTATAAAGGAGTTATGCAGAGATATGTTAAAAAGGAGATATATATATATATCTATATAATAAATTACAAAGAAAGCTATTAAGTGGCTCTCATTCAATCACCCCTAAAACCAATGGCCAAGATTGATTCTCCAAAAACATATTTTTCCGCACAAAATTTCAAACCCCAAAATTAATTTTTTCCCCCCAAAACTAAAAAACTTATTACTTTATTACTATCTCTCTCTTCTCTCTTCTCTCTTCACTTTTTCATATTTTTCTCTTTGTCTCTCTCTCTCATTCTTTCTTTATTTACTTAAAAATTTAGATTTTAAGATTTTAGGTTTGTAAAATTTTCAGAATTTTTATGTTTTTTTTATTGCACATGTTATATTGAAAATACAAATATCTCTTCAACAGTTAAATTTCATAATTTTCAATCCTTAAGGTTCTAAGAAGTTGGATTTTCAACATATACTAATAGAAACATGAACTTTTATTTACAACTAATTATTGTCATACTATTCAAACTTGAACTACATAATTATTGTTTTGCTGTTTACAGGGCTTTTCGTGTGTTGCATCGTTTCGAAGACGTGCCGTAGGCACGTGCCCACGGGAAAATCTAGTATATATATATATATATATATATATATATATATATATGGAGAAATATTATAAAGAAATATATGGAGATATATTATAAAGGAGTTATATTGTAAAAGAGTTATTTTATCAAGGAGTTATATTGTAAAGGAGTTATTTTATAAAGGAGTTATATTATAAAGGAGTTATATTGTGAAGGAGTTCTATAATAAAGGAGATATATATGTATTTAAAGGAGATAATTAAATATTGTAGTGCCGCACAATCTCCCAGGGGTTTGGGCTAGACCCCACAGGCCCGGGATACACCCGGGAACAGGAGTTATATATTGCCCCAAATTTTATATTTAGGGAACATGAGTTATATATATTTATATTGCCCCAAATTTTATATTTGGGGATTAGGAGTTATATATTGCCCCAAATTATATTTGGGGATCAGGAGTTTTCCTCGCTGGTATAGGGCCAGGAGGAAGACGTAGCCTCGGATGTGTAAGACTCTGTGGTGAGCGTCGATCCGTGTGTTATATTTTATTTTTGACTAGCCTTTTGGCTTTAGTCTTGGTTGGACAAGCGCGCAACCGTACTTTCAATCCAGCCCACAAATGATAGATGCATAAGACACCTGGATCTGGGTGATATGGTGGGTTAGCGGGATTGAAATGCACGGGAGGGGAGGCACAGAGATCCATGTGTTGTACGAGGAGGTCAGTTGTGTAGGCACTGAAAAGGAGAAAATATAAAGGTGTATATGTATATTGAAAGAATGTATGTATATATAAAGATATTGATGATATGATATATTACGGAGACTATTTATATTATGGGAGATATGAATATACTACGGGAGATATATAGGTATATATTGGCATTTGGCTTGAGATGTGATGTGATATTACCCAGACTATGTGTTTGGGGTGTGGTGAGTATTACCCAAGCTATTGGCTTTGGGGTGTGATATGTGATTGCCCAAACTATGTTTGGGATATGGAGTATATTGTGATGAGAATGAAAGTGAAGTTAATGACATTTTGTGTTATAAGTGATATGTTAATGATGTGATGAAATGCAAGTAAATTGCCATGTGTACTAAGATGTTATGTTTTATGATTATAATACAGGAATTAACGTGATATTATGAGAAGTGATGCATATGTTTATGATGTGATACGTGATATAATACAATAAGATAAATACCTGTATTATGAGATTGGTTATGGAAATGGTTATTAAAGAAAGTATGCTGTGTTATAAGTTTGTGTGCCTTGGAATTGTGACTAGAAACTACCCAGCTGCTATTTCGGAGGAAAAAGTGGGAACTACCTGCCTAGGCACAATTTTCAGGATGAATGGGTGAGTTATTGATATGATGCCGTATTTCAGGTTGGAAATAAAAGAGAAGTAAATTGAAATATGTGTTATCTGGGAAAATGAAAGTAAGTTATAACCATGATGAGTTTGATGATGGATATGATGATGTATTGAGAGTGTAAAGAAGATAGTTGTAATGTATGATGAGAGTAAAAGTAATGTATTGTGAGACGTGATGATAGGTGTTATAAGAAATGAATGGATGCGGTGTTATGTAATATGAGAATGAAGAAGAAAATATTTATGAATGGAGATGAGTAGGAAAGAAGATGAATCGCGAGTTCATAGATGTAAATGAATGGTTAATGAAGTGCGTGGTTATAAAAATATGAAGAAAAGGGATAGTGACCTTATGTGAGTATTTATGAAAATAAAGAAATGATGAGGCGATGGTAATTGTGAACAGATGAGCAATTGTGTTGGAGAATTCAAAATGAAAAGTAATGGAATGTGAATTAGTGGGTTGCTTTGTAATTGAGTATAAATTGAACGAGTTGTGTATATATGTATTTATATATATGCAGTCATATATTAAGATGATGCATTTAGCGAAGGGTGTGAAGATATGGATATAGGTAGATGGATGCAGATTTGTCGAGTACTTGATACAAAGTGGTATTCTTGATGCTTTAATGTTCAGATTCAGATTGAATCTTTTTACCTTGATTGTCACGCTCCGCTTCCCAGAATACAGGAATACAGGCACGTAACTGAGGCCCAGCGAATGATGCAGATACATCATTCATAAGCTGTAAACTTGACTCAACAACAAGATAACAATTTCAACCATGAAAGCATATAAAATCACAACATGATAACAAAGTACATGACATATTACATGAACATAACCAACAACTGGAAAGAAATATAGTTACGGGTCAAACGCGCCCGGATTACAACAAGGGTTACATGAATAAAACAAGAATTAAAATAACATAGAATTAAACAAGACTAGAATCTCTGTTCAGCAACACCTTCAGGTAGTTCTCCATCTGGGCCTGCAAGTATATTATTACAAAGGAAAAGACAAAGAGGTACCCGTTAATGCAAGTCACGGGCCGCAAGTGGACAAGCTAACGGGACAATAATAGAATGAAACAAAAGCAGAAAAGAACAGAGAATCAAGAATCATATGATAGAGCAAATACGACATGCAACAGAATCAAGAACAAGACCTCATGAAACAAATAACATGCATGTAAACAAGTAAATAATCCATAATAACATGTAACATGTAAACGAGTAAGCAAGTAAACGTGTCAACATGAACGAGTAACATGTAAACAAGTAAACAAGTCATCATAACCATGTAACATGTAAACGGATCATGCAAATGTACGTGTCAATGTTATGTCTTTTATTAACCTAACTAGGTAGCACTTCATGCGTCCCATACCACATGGTTGCTACTTGCGATCAAGTGAATGTTTAGACTAGTGGTGGATTCTATAGGTCACGTACTCGGAAAAATTGTATATTGTTCGAGATACGTACAATGTGGAACATGTAGTGTAACCTGTAGCGTGAAACATGTCAAGTAAACCTGTAATTTAGCAAACTTGTAACTTGTAACTTACAAATTTGTAGCGAGGAACCACGAGCCCTCGTCCGAGTACGCTCTTCTATATTGCCCATTACTAAATCTTTTCCCTTTATACCCCGGCTTGTTATCTTTTTAAATACAATTAAACATGAATAATAACTACATGCAACAACAGGGAAGGGTAACATGGCAAGGGTAACATGACAAGATCAAGTATCAAGACTTATACGAGGCAGAAAACACATTTCAGGGCTTATAAAACATGTGATGCAACTAATGACATGCATAACACTTAATCAAGAATAAAATATATTATAACAACATGCAACCTAATAACAAGCAATTTATGCACAACACCATGTATAGTTCTAAGAGTATATATGTGTGTATTAATTTTTGTGTTCGTGTCATGCATATGAGAACAAAGTATTCACGATCACATATGAATACAGATCGACGGATTAGGTATGGAAACAGTTATCAATTCGACTTATGAATGTGAATTGGAGTCAAAAATAATATACTTGCGGTATTTTTACAAGGGCTTGTACTAGAACAAATAAAATTGTACAAGAGACACTTGCCTGTTAGTTGACGACGATGAAATTAAAGACAGAATAACGAGATCAGTATCCCGGACGGTAGAATAAGTGCGAGATATTTATGGCAGCCACGCCAAATCAGCAACTCCAAATAGCAAACAGCAGCAACTCCTTTCAATGGCTCCAAGTCAGAAAAACTCCAAACAGCAACACAACAGCAACAACTCCCAACAACAATCTCAAATAGCACACCAAACACCAACACACCAAATAGCAAAATAATAACCCCAACTTCACTTCACAAACACCAATACAACTCCAATAGCAACAATCCAAACTGTCTCCTTCTCCTTCTTCAACAACACAGAGAGCTTCTTCTTCTTCTTCACTTCTTCAACACACAGGGAGAGAGAGAGAGAGAGAGAGAGAGAGAGAGAATGGGAACGGCGACAGAGGGCTGCGACGACGGGTCTGGCGACGACTGCGGATGTCGACTGGAAGCGACAGAGGAGTTCGACTGAGCGGAGAGAGTGAGGGCGGTGAGCGGGAGGCGCTCGGAGATTGGGGCGAGTTCAGCGAGAGCAAGAGGAGAAGTCGACGATGGCGGGGGAGCGGTGCGGTGACTGGGTTGAGCGAGAGGAAGACGATGCGGGGACTTCAAGCAGAAGCAATGGTGATGGAGGAGACGGCTGGCGGTAGCGGCGTGCTCAGGGAGAGGCAACGGCGAGAGCGTGGCTGAGTTTGAGCGGGAGGAGCGTGAGCGGCAACAATGGCAGAGGCGAGGGCGACTTCGGGAAAAGAAGAGGCTGATAGAATGGTTGACGACTGTGGAACGGCGGCAAGGCGACTGGACGGCAGGGCTCTGTGTTCTTCGACGGAGGTCGACTGGAGCAGAGGATGGCGACGACTGGCGAGGCACTGGATTCTCGGGGTTGGCGCGACGAGCACAGGAAGAGCCTCTGGTGATGATGGCGGCAATGGAGAGGGTCGGTGACTGAGTGCGAATCTTCAGGTAGCGGCGCGATTGGAGGGGGAGTGAGAGCTCAGGCGGCACTATGGTGGAGAAGATGAGTGGGATGGCGACGGAGACTGGCGGAACCCGCGGAGCTCGAGGGAGGCTCGAGAACTCCGACGGCAATGGCGGCGAGTCGCGTCGACGATGGGCGAGAGGAGAGGTGCGGGGGTTCTTGGCGGAGGTGGAGTGGCAATGGAGACGATGGACTGGGGGGTTCTCAGCTATTGGGTTCTCTGGTTTTTGGTTTGGAGACAGAGGAGAATGGAGATGGAGTGGAGAGGGAGGGAGTCGTGGGTTTGTTCTGTTTTTGTATAGGAAATCAGAGAAGGTGGGAGAAGAGAAGAGCGGGGGATTGTTCAATATAATAATATAGTAAGTAGTGAAGTAGTGGGGTGAGAGAGAGGGGTAGTTATGAAGTTATGGGACGTGTGCATCTGTAAAGTGGGGGAGTTGGGGTACGGGATTGAAGAGTGGGGAAAAGTGGGACGAAATTGTATACGGGTAGATGTGTAGGGTAACAAAATCTGCACAATTATATGGGTACTGGACTTGGGCTTCCATAAATGGGCTCTAAATAAAATAATATAATAATTAGGGTATTGGGCTAAACAATTGGGCTCGGATTAATTAAATAAATAAATAAGATCAAAATACAATTTTGGGCTTTGGATTAATTTAATTAAATCAAATACAAATTTGGGCTTTAGAATAAACAATTTGGTTTCAGAATAAAATCAAAATACAACTCGGCTTAAAATAACAGCTAAACAATTGGGCTCACATTTAATAAAATTAATAATGTAAACTTGGGCTTATAATAGACAATTGAGTTTATAAAAATAGTTTAAATAACGAAATCAATTAGGGAAAAATAGTTAGGAGATACTGAGGATTTAAATACAAAAAAAAAAACTTTTAAAATACGTATTAATGAAAACAGGGGTTACATTGATATTTGTAAGTTTAATTTATTTTCGTTATATAGTTTGGTTTATTTATTAGATTGGTGAATTATACTCACACCAGAAATGGCTAACCTCTTAGTGTTTGGGGGGTTAGGGAGTTCTCAGACTACCCTAGATCCCCTACTGTTACAGATCCTCAGCAGTGCAGAGGTGAGGCGTAGATTTCTTTGAGTGAAGTCTTTTACTTTAAAATTTATGTATAAGTTCAGTTATGGGAATAGTGGAATTTATGATTTAAATTGTTTTTTAAATGTATAAGCATGTATATGATGATGATGAGTATAGTACGAAGTGGTATGGTATGTTTGTGACCCGTACCCATCTCGTTGTGATGTACCGGGCCCTGTGGTAGGTTTTGCAAAGATTTTTCTAAAATTCTTACCTCGTTTTCAAAGAAATTTATGGTTTTTATTTGATATTTGATATTCTATTATGAGTTTGCCCCCCAGAGCATGATATTATGTTGCCTGTGTGATTCTGCTCATTTTGGCCTGGGGATCCCATGATTATATTGCCTGTGATGTGAGCTACGGAATTTAGAGCAGAATTCCGTAAGCTTTTTGTGTTACGGGGCAGAAATTTCAGGGGTGACTCTGCCAAAATTTTATTTGAAATATACTTATCTTAGTTTATGTTTAAAGTGATATAGAAATTGAAAGAATTGTATTTCGAGGTCTAGTTTTCAAAAAAAAAAAAAATTTGGGGCGTTACACTAGCAGACATGGCCGTTTATATCACCTAGATTTCTTTCATGCTCATAATTCTACTTCGAATTTTGCTAGTGTCGTCAATTCTGATGCCGACTTATGGCACAAGTGCTTAGGTCATGTTAGTGAGTCTTGTTTGAAAACTTTAGTCCGTAGTGGTGTTCTTGAAAATTTTACTTTCACTCCGTTATCTATTTGTTAGGATTGTAAGTTGGCAAAACACTTAGCCCTTCCTTTTAGCAATAAAAGTATTTCTCAGTCCACTCATGTATTTCAACTTATTCACTCTGATATATGAGGCCAATCTTCTACACCCACTCACAAAGATTATCTCTATTATGTCAATTTCATCGATGACTTTACTAGATACACATAGGTATTTTTTATGCGCTAATATTCTGAAATACCTGATATTTACCAGTTCTTCACAAACATGATTCACACTTAGTTTGGTGTATGCATCAAAACATTTCACTCTGATGGTGCTCGTGAGTACACCTCCGCTGTTATGAGATCGATACTTCAATTTCATGGTACACTCTTTCAGCAATTCTGCCCACACACACATGAGCAGAATGGTGTATCTGAACACAAGCACCGTTATATTCTTGGACTGCTCGCGCTCTTCTGCTCTCCTTTTCTGTTCCTCGTTCTTTCTGAGCTGAAGCTGTCATGACGTCTGTTAGTCTCATTAACATCACTCCATCATCTGTCCTATCTGGTACAACACCTTATGAGGCCCTACATCACTCTCACCAGACTACAATATGCTCCGTACTTTTGGATGCACCTATTATTTCCTTCTCCCTCCCACTGAGCGGATGAAACTCACCGCCCGATCTATTAAGTGAGTTCACCTCGGTCTCAGTCCTGAACATAAAAGATAATGATGTTTTGATCATGTGGCAGGTCGTATTCATATTTCCCGACATGTCACCTTTGTGGAAGACTCTCCATACTATTTGACATCTCCTGAGGATGCTAGTTTTCTTGACTCCCCTGTTGTTGGGCGTTCTTCCTCGGCCAGACCTTCACGCATTCTATTGGATCCCACTCCTTTAGCTCCTTTCCTATCCCATACTGACGTTCCACCTATTCTTCCTCCTACGGAGACACCAGTTGCATCCCCACAGCATTATGCCCCCTCACTACCTACATCCCCATAGCTGCATGCACATACACAACCGATCTCACCTTCCCACCCTGATCCTCCTCAACCGGTCCGTCAATCTGCACGTTCTACCGCAGGCATCCCACCGGCTTGTTACACACCTGATGCCACTGGTCCTTCTGACTAGTTTGGTTTTGCCACCCTAGAATCCTACTCACCACAGTTACATGCATATCTCACTGCCATACACTCTACACGTGAGCCCAAAACCTACCAGGAAGCTATTCAGTATCCTGAGTAGTGAAAAGCTATTACAGAGGAGTTCAGTGCTTTTGATCAGACTGACACTTGGGATGTTGTTCCACTACCTGTGGGCGTCCAGCCTGTTAGTTGCAAATAGATTTTCAATGTCAAATATCGACCTGATGGCTCCATTGAGTGGTACAAGGCTCGACTTGTTGCCAGGTGATTTACTCAGATGCATGGTATTGATTATGATGAAACTTGTGCCCCGGTTGTCCAGATGACTACAGTTCGTACTCTTATTGCCATTGCTGCCATTCGTCAGTGGCCATTATATCAGATGAACGTGAAGAATGCTTTTTTTCATGGTACCTTATATGAAGTTGTTTACAAGCATCCTTCTTTTGGTCTTAACACTCATCCTCATCATGTTTACCATTTGCGACGGGCAATATATGGTCTGAAAGCCCCTCGAGCCTTGTTTGAGTGCTTTCGCAGTGTTATCACCCAGGCTGATTTTAGTCAGAGTTCAAATGACCATTCTATGTTTATGCGTTCATCACCGCAGGGGAGGTTCATTCTATTATTGTATGTTGATGATATGATTATCACTGGGGACGATGCTGCAAGCATTGCATCCACACAGAAGTACCTTCACCAGCAGTTCCATATGAAAGATCTTGATAAATTACGCTACTTTCTAGGCCTAGAGATTACCCATGGGTCTCAGGGGATACTTATTTCTCAACAGAAATACACATCAGATATTATCTTCGCTACTTGTCTATCAGACAGTAGATCGGCTGTCACTCCCTTAGAGTTTCATGTGAAACTTCGTCCCACAGATGTGAGCTCCTTACTGACCCCACTAGATGCACACAGATTGTTGGACATCTTGTCTGCTTATACATGACCAGACCCGATATTGCTCATGCAGTTAGTATTGTTAGTTAGTTTGTTTCCGCTCCTACATCAGCTCACTATGGTGCTATTCTTCGGATTCTCAGATATATTCGGGACGCTATCACTTGCTCATTATTCATGTCTTCCACATCCACCCTAGAGCTCCGTGTGTATTCTGATTCCGATTTGGCAGTTGATCCTACCACCAGACGGTCTACCACAGGTTTCTGTCTATTTCTTGGTGATTCATTGATCTCGTGGCGAAGCAAGAAACAGGTAGTTGTAGCATGTTCTTCAACCGAAGTTGAGTACAGAGCAATGTCCGTCACTACTAGAAAAATAGTTCATGTTCGTTGGCTGTTATCAAATATGGGTGTAACTCTTACAGACGCTACTCCTCTTCATTGTGATAACCGGAGAGCATTGCACATCGCAAGCAACCCGGTCTTTCTTGAGCGAACAAAGCAAATAGAGATAGATTGCCATATGTTCGTGAGTGCTTTGAAGCATTGACCATTTCACTTCACTCTGTTACTTCTTCACAACAGACAGCAGAGTTCTTCACCAAGTCTTATACTGTCCAGAGATTATGTTACTTGGTGAGCAAATTCACACTGTTATACCCATCGTGAGTTTGAGAGGGGGTGCTAGATATTGTATTTAGTCCCATATCGGTTATGTATCAGTTTAGTATTTTGGATCTCTCCTATATATAAGAGTCATTATACTTAGTTGTATTCAATCTCAATAATCAATAATATTTTCCAATCTCTCTGACCTTATCAAAATAATGATTTCTGAGATTATATTTCGGGGTAATTTAGAAAACCTTGTTTATATATCTAAATATAGTGTAAACCCAAACAGTAAAGAACAACAGGCAAACTGGTAATAAAATCAAACAAAAAGAAAACAACTAATCACTAACTTAAACTCTTAACCGAAGATTTGAAAAAAATTCAACAGGGTTAACTTGTTAGTGTAAAGCCGGAAACGGAGAAACGCCTCTATAGCAATAACATGATATAAAAGCAAATTTGAGCAGAATGTGACTTGGACGTGAAAACTCAATGGAGGAGAGTGTGTATATAAATAGATATGCATATGATTGTATTGAAAAAAAAAAAAAAAGATGGACATGCATATGCTTGTACCTGACAACAGATAACACCTACAGATTGGTTTTTTTTCTTTTGAGAATTAACACCTCCAAATTGGTTAGCAAAAAGATGGATATATAAACATCAAGTTTTCAATTAAGGCGTCGAATTTGTCAGCCATACATCAATATTATCTAGCTCAACTATTAATCATATGTAGCATAAATATGTATCTCAACCTATTGATTTACTATAGTACATTACAGTAAAAGCATGATCAGTAGTCATATATGCACATCATGGTCTTTTCTTGACATGATTATAATTTTATTCACATGTATTTATTTTTTTGATTTTTTGCACAGGACGGTCATATGATTTCATCAAATTTAAGTCGTGTAAATCAAGAAAAATCAACCGATGATAATGAAAGTAACTTGAGGGGGTACATATTAGCGGTTCGGTCAAGTATTCTCTTGGTGGTTATTATATACTTTGTTATGACGACTACTTTGCTAATGTTTTGAAACTATTTATTTGAAGACTATAATTTTTGAAATATGTTGAATTCTTGGACAATTAATGGAATGTATGCCACTTTATTATGTTTAATTATTATATTTGGTTGTGAATTGTATTATTATGCCATATTAGCCTGAAATTTGTGGAATCGATTGTGATTTGTATTATAGATGGTTGAAATGATTTTCTGAATTGAACTGCATTATTTTAAAAAAAATGGAAAAAGGAAAAAAAAAGTTACAACCCTACCCCGACGTTTGGAAAACGTCAGGGAAGAGAATTTAAATAAAATAAGGTCAAATGAGAATACCCCTACACCGGCGTTTTAAAAATGCCAGGGTATCTAAGTACATATTTGGAGATATTCTACGTTAGAGTTTTCGAAATGCCGGGTTAGGATTTATATGTGAAACCCTGCAAAATTCAGTATGATAATTTTTCCTACAGGTGTTACGCACATGTATTTTGTACTGTTACGAGTAATATTTGTAACATATTTTAATATAAATGTCCTACGTATTTCTGCATTTCAATTATCTATACATTTTCCATCGTCACAAAATTCATTTTTTATTCTATTCTGACCCAACTTAAACATTTATTTTAATCTTTATGTTTTTACGTGCATTGTACGTGCTTTCAATACACGTGTCCATTACATATATTCTACCGTTACGTGTAATATTATAAAATTTTCTATGTGTTAAATTATTTATTTTATAACTTGTTCGAATTCGTTTCATAAATTGAAATTCATTTTTTCCCCTATTTTGACTCAAATATATTTTTACACGTACGGTGCACGTGTTTTCTATGCACGCGTTGATTATATTATTGTATACATATATCGAATTAATGAAACATATTTTACATATTTTGGTATTTTGATGGTTATAGAAAATTTTCGTTTTATCGAAGTTATTTTAAATATGAATATTTATTAGCACATGCTTTACACGTGTTTCTTTTATACACGTGTGAATTACGTTATTTTTATTACAAAAGTTGTACACTAAAATTTTATTAAGATTTATCTAAGAAAACTATAATAAATTTTTTTTAAGAAAAATAAAATAGTTATTTATTAAAGAAGATGGCTTAAAATGAAATAAAATAATAAAATAAGGATGGAATGAGAAAGTGTATAAAATACGTGTACACGTGCAATGTGCACTTTTTCAAATGGCTGCATATAGGAGAGAGTGAGGTGAGTGAGTTGGGTGAGTGTGTGAGTGGGTGTGTGAGTGGTTGGTTGCTAAAACTACCCCCTAGTTACCCATATAAATACCTCATAATGTAACCTCATATGAACACAAATATTAAAAAAAAATGGTGTTTTGTTGTTGTTTGCTTTCGGGAAATCCAAAGAGGGAGCTGCATTTTTTTTTCAAAGTGGGGGATTGTGGAGTTTTTGCTAAGGTTTCAACTACTAGAAGGTCTTTTTTGAGGTGGGTGTTTCTCCAACTTTCTAATATAATTTTATTAGTAGAATGCTAGATTTTAGAATATATATGTGTGAATTGTTAGATGTATAATAACTTATATAGATTGAGTATTTATGTTTAGATTATGTGTTTTTGATTAAATGTGTGAAATTATGATATAATTGATTTGGGGGCATTTTTAAGATTTAAGTTCTAGTTGCACTTCAAAAAATCATATACATTAAACTAGATGGAATCTAGAGCTAAAAATTTTATATGAGCACCCTGTAAATGTCAAGAACATCTTCTTAAAATTTCATAATATTTAAATTTCGTTTACTATTTTAATAAAATCCAAACTTAGGACTGGTTGGCGGTTTGGCTAGTTGGTGAAAATTTGTACACATTTCGAATTTTGATCATTTCGGCATCTTAGATGTAGTATTTTGAGAATGGCCAAAACTAAGAAGTTGAAGTAAACTCGTTAACATTTCTTTAGAGTCTAAGAAATCAATTTTTCATGAAGAATATAATTTATAATGGATTTTACATGACTGAGAAAGTGGCAGTCTGTATAACATTTCGACCCGATTGTAGATTTAGAAAAATTCAGGGTTATAGACACAATATTTTGGAGAAAATTATAACTAAAAAGTTATATTATATTTGTATACCTTTAATTTGAGCTAAAAACACAATGTTTCATGAAGTATAGAATTTTCTGTGATTTTTACAAGTAGCATGAGCTGCAATTTTCAGATTTTGAACTTACTGTTTTGCAAATAAATTTAGACAAAGTAATTGAGAGTGAATTTAGATGATCTTAACTACAATATTTTAGTAGACACATTCAAGTTTTGAATGAAACTAATAAATCTATTGTGGAGTAGTATTGGAATTTATATGATTTTTACAATACCATTGGGTTGCTGTCTCAAGTTGTGAGTGGATTATATATGTATGTTGTTACCTTGAATCGAAGTGGTTAAAGAAATAGTCTTGTATTATTGGTTAGTGCATGTGGCTTAGGATCTTTTAGATTGTCGGTTTGAGTCTTGGTGGGCTCGAATTTGGTAGTATTTACTGTTTTTAAGTATATTGAAAATATAAATTGATTTTTTTGGGGGTAAACATTTTGATGGTAATTTGTACAAATATTTTTGGGTTATTGCCCCACTTAGATAGGGGATTGAACACATATTTGGGTAGTGTTCTTTTTCTACTGTTATAAGAGATTTATCTCTTGTAAGAGGTAGTCCACCTCTTACAAGAGTTTTTTTAGCGTTTTTTTTTAACCTCTTATAAGTGATTTTTCCCAAAATCTCTTATAAGCCTAAAATACTTCTAGTAGCCTCTTTCAAATTCTTATAAGTCTTCTATCACTTAAAAAGTCTATATTACCCCAAAGTCTATATTATATTCAAAACCTCAGTTTTACTTTGTGTACAACTGCAATACGCCATACACCAACCACCAGCTACATCTACTGGCTACCAACCAGCAAGCATGCCAATACGTTCAAGATTCCTCATTTAGCAAAGTCAGAAATGATAATAACATTTGAATTGTCTCACATGAGCAACAAAGTGTGATCAGAAAGCAATCAAGGATGCAAACCAACAACCATATCTTAAAAGCATATGACAAGTGTGACACTACATTACTGCCCGACATACATAGATACACATATTCCCTATTCTATTGCATTCCCACTACGACCGGCCTAACTAAAAAGATACTAACCTTTCTTGAAAACTATCACACAACTTCTCTATCGGTTCCGGAATTATAATTGATGATTTACACTGATTTGTGAATTTAACTTGCCATTAAACTAGTTTATATATTAGTAATTTGAACTTATCTTTTCTTGTCCTTCATCTCACTATTTTTATACTTTGGGATAATATAGACTTTGGGGTAATATAGGCTCTTGTAAGAGGTGAAAAAAGAACAGAAATCTCTTATAAAAGGTTCTTATAAGAGGTTATTTTTATATAAAAAAAACACCTCAAAAAGAGGCTCTTACAAGAGGTTCTCATTGTAAATCTCTTATAAGAGGTAACCTTTTATAATGGCAAAAAAAAGAACAGTACCTTGGTGATTGGATTTGAAGAATTTGAATAGAGATGATTTTAAAGGATATTTGTATTTTGGAGAATTAAGATTTGATCGAAATTGGTACAAATATTTTAGATTAAACTCCATATTTGAATTAACAATTTTAGTACATATTTGATAATTAGATTTGAGATATTAGAGCAGAGATGATTTTCATTGAATTGAGACTGTGGAAGTCCTATTATAACATTTTGGGAAATTGTTTCTAGTTATTTGAGGATGACTAGTTGAATGGAATTTATGTTGATTGAAAAATGTGATTTAATTATTTTGAATGTTGATTAATTGGAATAAATGAATAAGAGATGAATTGAGTATATGAATGAATGAAATTTGTAATTGATTATAAAAGAGGTTAAGGATAACCTGGAAAAATTGTGAATATTTTAGAATGTGTGGATTCTAGAGACTGAGCGAGACCCAGAGTGTCGCATGTTATGATATGTGAAAATTTGATAAATAGCCAGTGTGGGTTAACTTTCTTTTCGAGAAGTAGCCAGTGTGGACTGACATTCTCAATGTTTTGGTTTAAGTCTGGTGGGTAAGCTAGCTCTAAGTTCTAATAACTACAATTTAAACTTAAGGACAGGCACTAGTTGGAGATATGATGAAACAAAAGCAAACGTGAGTATGAGGGATCCAGGATGATCCGCGGAGTGAGATGATCCCCAGCATTCCAGGACGATGGATGAAATAGACCCCAGAATAATCTGCGGAGTGAAATTGGTCTCCAGTATTTCGGGACGAGAGCGACGCTCATGGGATATTTGTGCAATGAGGGCTCCAGGATGACCTGCGGAGTGAGATGGTCCCTAGTATTCTGGGATGGTAGATGAAATAGGCCACATAATGATCTGCGGTGTGGGATTGGTCTCCAGTATTCCGGGGCGAGAGCTAATACTTGCCAATTATCTAAATCTCGTAGTAGTCATGGTAGTATGTTGCATAGCGAAGGATTGAACCCTATATTGTGGAGTACGTTAAGGGCTTTCCCTCGGACCTGTATGTGATGCATAGAATCCGAACAAGTGTGCATTAGTGTCATCGTAACTGTAAATGTCTGCATTAGGCATTAAGTTTATATCATACACTGATATATTTAGGATAGTCACTTTTCACCTTTTGTTTCACATTCAAGTTTGTGTTTGCTAAAGTAGAAGAATCGCTGTATTATAGCATTATGTATGTTGTATGCAACTGACGTGCCTAGTTTTCTAGTTGCAGGATTGGATTTGGTATGAAGTCGCTGTGATGGGTTGTCACAAGATTGAAGAGGTTTCATTAACATATGTTGTATTGTACTTATTTATTTCTGCTATGCTATTGTAAAAGAACAATATTGTAAATGAAATGTTTTAAATTCCTTGTATTTTTGTACGAATTTGAAGTAAAAGTTCATGTTTATGCTACGAATTACATATGCTTGAAATTCAAGGCATTACATTATAGGAAAACAAGTTCAATTAAAAATGCATCTACGCCGGCGTTTTTAAAACGTCGGTGTAGGTTTCATCTATACCGGCGTTTATAAAAAAACGCTGGTATAAACCCCCTCTCTACAATCTTTCCATTCCACTTGTGCTTCCACCTAGGGCCGCGACGCTTGTTTCACCGGCATTTATACCGGTGTTTTCAAAAACACCGGTATGAGCTACACCGGCGTTTATAAACGCCGAGGAATCGAAAAAATTTGCCAGAGAAGACGTTTAGTCTTGTAGTGAAATCCTTACGTTTTAACTTGGAATGATATTAGCTTTCTAAATCCACATTATATTAGTTAAGGTTGGGTTGAGGTTCACTTAGAATGAACCATCACATAATTCACTAGTCCAAATAAATGAACGCTTGCCATATTAGGAAAAATTGGCGCTCTGATACCAGTTATTAGGGATGATTCCCTTTAGAGGATCTTGTTGAGTCTTAGACACAATCAACACAAACTACCAAGCAAAACTAGATCACACCAATCACACAAAGCACACAAGAATTATCCCGGTTGGGGCTTTCGCCATAATCCGAGGGAGGAAAAACCGAGATGTTATTCAACCAGAGAAGATACACGAATATTACAATTCTCACCACGACCCTCTCTCAAGCCTAACTGGAACTTGCTTGCTACAATGGAGAAATCTCTCATCTCTCAGATGATGTACTCTCTTCTCCTATTCGGCATTCAATAGAATCATATGTTTCTTGGAGCAGTTATAATGAATATATAGATTTAGAGATACCCTAGTTTATGCACTTGATACACTAACCACTCGATGACTACTAAAGAAATAACTCTGCATTGAGAGCCGTACAATCTAACTTGAAGGCGAAGTTGGGCTTTAAATGAATCAGCCAGAACCGCACCTAAAAACCTATCAGCGTCGTGCTCGGTCGACCGCACATGACTTGAGGTCGACTATCCTCTTCTCAGGAAAACCATGTACAGTGACCGGTCGACTGAGCCCAAGGTACCCGCAACTGCTCCAATTGATGTTGCTGACTGCTATCTTCAACCATTTGCTTCGATCCATCTCATCACTTCATCGTCTTCTTTATCGAACAAGTGTATGCAAGATATATAAACCCAATAATATCCACATTGGATTGCATACTCATGAATCAACACCTCTGTGATTTAAACTCTTCTAGACTTTTCATATCCCCTTTTGTAAACTACCTGGTTTTATGACTTCTCTGATTAGTTGAACCTACCTCCACCTGTTTTCCTTCAGTCGTATGCCCCCTTCATGGGCACACCCTAGTAGATGTCTTTATGGAGGTGCCACCCTCCACACGAACTTTACCTACCCCAAGGCTCTCTCCACCTTCCAACGGTATTCGAACGTTGTAGTCTCGTTTTGATGATTCTAGTAATGACTACTAGATGATGCTTTAGGAACAATATGCTTCCAAACACTCGGCCAAAATTTTCTACTCCCAAAAAACTGGTAGTGGTTGTGCTGACCCTGCCTGATCTTACCCTTCATCACCTTACAATGACTTTCTCAAACTGTCAAAACTCCCACTTGAGCTGTGTACCTGTAGCCACGAGAATCGAATCCCCAAAGATATTAGATTCTACTGTATCAAAGGAATATGCATGACATCTTCTAGTGTGAATCATTTACCATTTGGCATCGCTAATTCAACTATTCCCTCATCCACCACTTCACAAATCTCCCCAATCGTCATTATAACATTCCAGCATGTTGATGACTTGTAAGTAGAAAACATCTTCATCTTGAAGAAAATATGAGAAGAACTTCCTGAATCAAGAAACCAACTTGAATTCACATAGAAGAACTTGAAACAAGAAGACACAGTTCAAAGTTACCAAATTCACCCGATTTACCTGAATCAGTTGCATTGACTATATTGGCCTGATCACTTCCTGTAGTAGCACTCTTCTGACTCAATCACTTACGAAAGTCTCTCTTGTAATAGTCAATTCCTCTGCAATAGTGACAACGAATCTTATCCTTGTGTGTCGTATCCCTTCCAATTGAGTTAACACTATCCACTGCCAAACACCTTGCAGAAATAGATTCTACTTTATGAGTCTCCTTCCTGAGTTCATTTTCCTTCACTCTTAATCACCCTGGCTATTGTAAGTGTATCCTTGGATGACTTTTCGTGTAGTATGGTAGTTATCAAGCGATCATATGAAGTTAGCAGTGAATATGTCAAGTTGAAAGCTTTATCTTCATGTAACACCTCGAATTTGTAAATACCGAAAATATCTATTTTTATATAATTGGAGTGCTGGAAATTATTTTTGGGATATTTTATATATATATTGATATTGGTATGAATAATTGTGGTAGATTGGTATTATTGTTATATTAGAGTAAGAGTTGAGATTTTATGTGAGGAAATATAGTTATTTTATTTTATCATTCTGGGGGATTATTATAAGATAATTTTAACGTATTTTGTATTGTTTATAATATATTGAGATTTGGGGTTTATTTGAAACGTATTAAGTTTGGGGGGCTTATAGACAATTATCCCAACCCCGACCCCGTTCCCTCTCCCTCCTTCTTTCCCTTCCGTTCCATTCCGATCGGAAGGAATCCCCAAAGAACCCATCGCCGATTCTCTCTCCCCACCTCGAATCCACCTCCATTTCTTCGTCAATTCCGAATTAAAGAGAGAAGTAGACTAATGGAGGGGTTCTCTACATCGTGGTGGCCTCGGATTTTCGAAAGGATTTCGGGAAGGTAAACTCTAATTTATTTTATTGTATAAAATTGAGTTGGGTAAATTTCTATTGAGTAGGATTAGTATGCTAGGAAGATTAGGAGATGTTGGATGTGGTAGATGGGGAAAATTAGCAAGTTATTAAAGGGATTGCAAGTTGCTAATAAATTAGGATTTTGGGTTTGAAAAAGGGAATTATATATGTACAAACTATTTCTCTTATAGTGGAGAGTATAGTTGGATTATCAGAGTGTTTTGGGAGCGATTTTAGAAATTATTGGGGATGAAAATACCGTAGGTATTAGATTATCACGTGCATCGCACGTGTACATCCCAAGCGTTCCATAAACGCTTGTGTGATATTTAGAATAACGATTATTTGTTCTTGTGATTGGTTTGAATGAATTGAGTTTTAATTGCTTTGAAATTGATGATAGGATATATTTGCGACGTTGGATGCGAGGTGGCTTGGTGGCGCTTTGGATTTTCGCAAAATTATGTGAGTATCAATTTATTTATATATGCTTGTGGTTTGAGGAATAAGCGAGTACACTTATACTAGGGATACAGTCTCCCTTGACAAAATTTTATGCGAGGTTGATGTGATTTGTGTGAAGTGCAACTAAATGGAGGTTTACCGAAAGTATGGAACTTTATATATGTTGAAATTGCGTTATATGGTGAATTTGTATGGTATTGGATAAGTAGAGTTATGGGTGATATAGTGGGTATATATATGATGATATGAGGTAATTGGTGTTGATATACGTATGATATACAGAAGATAGATGAAGATGATATATATATATGTGTGTGCGGTATTATGGTGTATTGACTTATTTGGTGTATGTATGTGTATAATATATGGAGGTGTTAAGCGAAACTAATGGGCAATAATACGATATAATCATCTACTAAACTAAGTTTCTTCTAAATTTTATATTGGGGCAGAATAAATTGTTTAATGCAAACCTGTGATATTGAGATAATAAATAGTATGATATACGCATGATGTGTGGGGTAATGATAAAATAAATAAGGCAGTACAATTGTGATGTGTAATATTATGACGTGACGATTTTTAGGTTAATTATAGTGATATTTCTTTGTGTGATGCATTGAAAGGGGTAAGTGAGTTGGTAAACATTGTTTATGCGAATAAGTAAATAAAAGATGAGATGTTATGATGTTAAAGGGTGATGTTAATATGAAAAGTAAATGTTAATAACAATAATTTCGGTTGGCTTGAATAGATACCTCCGCATAGACGGAGAGAGATATGATACCCCAGGATGGACCTGGGAGTGCAGATACCTCCGGATAGACCGGAGAGAGAGTTGATACCCCAGGATGGACCTGGGAGTGTAGATACCTCCGGATAGACCGGAGAGAGATATGATACCTCAGGTGGGACCTGAGAGAGATATGATACCCCAGGATGGACCTGGGAGTGCAGATACCTCCGGATAGACCGGAGAGAGAGTTGATACCCCAGGATGGACCTGGGAGTGCAGATACCTCCGGATAGACCGGAGAGAGATATGATACCTTAGGTGGGACCTGAGAGAGATATGATACCCCAGGATGGACCTGGGAGTGCAGATACCTCCGGATAGACCGAAGAGAGAGTTGATAACCCAGGATGGACCTGGGAGTGCAGATACCTCCGGATAGACCGGAGAGAGATATGATACCTCAGGTGGGACCTGAGAGAGATATGATACCCCAGGATGGACCTGGGAGTGCAGATACCTCCGGATAGACCGGAGAGAGAGTTGATACCCCAGGATAGACCTGGGAGTGCAGATACCTCCGGATAGACCGGAGAGAGATATGATACCTCAGGGTTGACCTGAGAGAGAGTTGATTCCCCAGGATGAACCTGGGAGAGTAGATACCTCCGGATAGACCGGAGAGAGAGTTGACACCTCAGGGTAGACCTGAGAGAGAATTGGTACTTCGGGATAGACCTGGAGTAAAATGAATATGATATGAAATGTGAATGAGAAAGAGAAGTGTTTGGTATAAGCTGAAATGAAATAGTGAAGTAAGTGTATTATGAGTTGGGAATAAAGAATAAATAAGTGTTAATAATAAATGGAGTAGTAAAGAAAGTGAATAGTGAAATGTGAATTGTGGATGAGAAAGAAAATGAGTTATGAGTGAGTGTATGAAAAGAAGTGATAAATGTAGTACGTGGTTAATTTAAGATGAAAATAATAAAAGAGATGTGTTATCATGAATAATACGAAGTAATTGCATTATGTGTGTGATCATTAAAGTAAATACAGATTGATATGAGTTGTACCTTGGAATTGTGTCAAGGAACTACCTGCCCGCTATTTCTGTAGAAATGGTGGGAACTACCTGCCTTGGCATAATTCGCAGGGTGAGTTGTTGTAATAATGGTAATGATTGATGAAAATGAGAAATAAAGTAAAGTGAAAATGATAATAAGATTTATTGTTTATAAGAATGAGTAATTACTAAAGTGATATAATAAGATGTGAATGAGCTATAAAACATGGTTCTGATGTAATAAGTATAAGTAATTGTAAGAAATGATACGGGATAGGGCATAATAAAATAAATACCTGTATTATGAGATTGGGTATGAAAATGGTTATTAAAGAAAGTATATTGTGATATGAGTTGTGTACCTTGGAAGTGTGTCGGGGAACTACTCGCCTGCTATTTCCGTGGAAATAGTGGGAACTACCTGCCTCGGCACAACTTCCAGGATGAATGTGTGTGTTGATGACATAATATAAGTAAATGAAATGCATGGCTAAATAGAGTTGGAGAAATGATGTAATAACATCATGTAGATATATTAATATAAATAGTGAAATGTTGATATGACGATAAGTGTGGAAAAATGAATATTAGTATTATGCAAATGTAAGATAAGTATATCTATATATACGAGGTTGATGTGAAGTGTATTATGAAATGTGGGAAATTATGGATAATTAAATAGTTGAATGCAGGTTTGGCAGAGTATTTGATATGTCATTGTATTGACGATGTTGTTGTATTCAAGATTCAGGTTGCCTTACTTTAATTTGGCATTCGTAAGTTTAATTTATTTTCTTTATACTATTTTAATTTGTTATTTGATTAATAACTATATTCACAACAGAAATGGCTAACCCCTTAGTGTTTGGGGGGTTAGGGGAGTCTGAGGACTACCCTAGGTCCCCCATTGTTGCAGGTTCTCATCAGTGCAGAGGTAAGGCGTGGAGTGGTAGTATAATTTTTTATTTTAAAAATTTGTATTATTTAGTTATAGGGATAGTGAAATTTATGATTTAAATTGTATTATGAGTGTATAAGCCTGTATATGACGATGATGAGTATAGTGTGAGGTGGTGTGGTATGTTGGTGACCTGTAACCATCTCGTCGTGGAGTACCAGGCTCTGTGGTAAGTTTTACAATGATTTTTCTAAGATTTTACCTCGTTTTTCAAAGAAATTCATAGTTTTTAATTGATATTTGATAATCCGTTATGAGTTTGGCCCCCAGAGCATTATATTATATTGCCTGTGTGTATCTGCTCATTTTGGCCTGGGGAGCCCATAAAAATATTATGTGGTTTGTGAGCTACGAAATTTTGAGCAGAATTTCGTATGCTTTTTGTGTTTCGGGGCAAAATTTACAGGGGAGACTCCGTCAAATTTTTTCCTGGAATATAACTTTCTTAGTTTATGATTAAAGTGATATAGAAATTAAAAGAATTGAATTTGGAGACTTAATTTTCAAAAAAAAAAAATTTTGGGGTGTTACAGTTTGGTATCAGAGCCTAGGTTAACTAGGAATGTTATACCCATTTCTAGTGATCTTGACTTGTGTGTATGGGTTTCATTTCGCTAAGTAGAGAATGTGATGTTTGTGTGAAGTTTGTTTTATGCTTTGATGGAATTTTGCTAGGTATGAGTTTTGCTATTGAGTGAAGTGATCCCAACTGGATTTTTATCTGAATTTGGGGTCAGTGATATCTTTTATAAGTCCATGTATATGATCTGCTTTACGGCACTTTATTGTCCTTTTAGAATCCCCAGTGGGAATTTGTGTGCTATTGGAGTGTTCTATTATATTAATTGATGTGTGCCGAGAGGTGTAATCTCAGTTGGGATCCTCTGTGTGTCATATAGACTGTGGGGTAATGTGTGGTAGTGGTTATTATTTTATGCGGGGAGATGGATCAGTTGTGAAGGCCATATGCATGGTTGATATATGGTCTAAATTTGAATGAGAATACTGAATGTCATGTAGATTGTTTAGTAAGCAGTGAAGAAGGTCTTTATTATTATTCTTGTAGACTGTGTTCTTGATGTGGATGGTTTATAGTAGCGGGAGATGGAGATGGTTTATTTTATTAAGTATACTGTTTATCTCAGTGGCATAAAGATGCATTGAGATCTAGGAGGACATTTTGGTGATCTGGAGCGAAGAAGGATATTAGTTCTTAGGTGAGAAGAGATAAGCCTCTTTTGAGGTGTGTAGTTGACAAGAGAGTTATGTAGATTAGCGGTGATCAGGACTTCAAGTTGCTCAGTTGTTGAAAGTTCAGTGGTGCATTATAGTAATGAGTATAATCAGGAATCTGGGCAGTTGGTGAAGAGAAGTATCTGGAATTGTTTGGACAGTTTTCTTAACCCCTATAGCTCGAGGACGAGCTTCCTTTGAGGTGTGTAGAATGTAACACCTCGAATTTGTAAATACCGAAAATATCTATTTTTATATAATTGGAGTGCTGGAAATTGTTTTTGGGATATTTTATATATATATTGATATTGGTATGAATAATTGTGGTAGATTGGTATTATTGTTATATTAGAGTAAGAGTTGAGATTTTATGTGAGGAAATATAGTTATTTTATTTTATCATTCTGGGGGATTATTATAAGATAATTTTAACGTATTTTGTATTGTTTATAATATATTGAGATTCGGGGTTTATTTGAAACGTATTAAGTTTGGGGGGCTTATAGACAATTATCCCATACTAAATACATTATTTATTTATCTACTTTACATAAAACCCCCACTCTTCTCCTTCCCCTTTCCTCCTTCTTCTTCCCCTTCCTGGTCGATCCCGACCTCAGAGACGCCCCCACCCCCTGGCCCTCTCCTCCTCCCGTTCGCACGTCAGCAGAATCGAAAGTAACCCCGACCCCGTTCCCTCTCCCTCCTTCTTTCCCTTCCGTTCCATTCCGATCGGAAGGAATCCCCAAAGAACCCATCGCCGATTCTCTCTCCCCACCTCGAATCCACCTCCATTTCTTCGTCAATTCCGAATTAAAGAGAGAAGTAGACTAATGGAGGGGTTCTCTACATCGTGGTGGCCTCGGATTTTCGAAAGGATTTCGGGAAGGTAAACTCTAATTTATTTTATTGTATAAAATTGAGTTGGGTAAATTTCTATTGAGTAGGATTAGTATGCTAGGAAGATTAGGAGATGTTGGATGTGGTAGATGGGGAAAATTAGCAAGTTATTAAAGGGATTGCAAGTTGCTAATAAATTAGGATTTTGGGTTTGAAAAAGGGAATTATATATGTACAAACTATTTCTCTTATAGTGGAGAGTATAGTTGGATTATCAGAGTGTTTTGGGAGCGATTTTAGAAATTATTGGGGATGAAAATACCGTAGGCATTAGATTATCACGTGCATCGCACGTGTACATCCCAAGTGTTCCATAAACGCTTGTGTGATATTTAGAATAACGATTATTTGTTCTTGTGATTGGTTTGAATGAATTGAGTTTTAATTGCTTTGAAATTGATGATAGGATATATTTGCGACGTTGGATGCGAGGTGGCTTGGTGGCGCTTTGGATTTTCGCAAAATTATGTGAGTATCAATTTATTTATATATGCTTGTGGTTTGAGGAATAAGCGAGTACACTTATACTAGGGATACAGTCTCCCTTGACAAAATTTTATGCGAGGTTGATGTGATTTGTGTGAAGTGCAACTAAATGGAGGTTTACCGAAAGTATGGAACTTTATATATGTTGAAATTGCGTTATATGGTGAATTTGTATGGTATTGGATAAGTAGAGTTATGGGTGATATAGTGGGTATATATATGATGATATGAGGTAATTGGTGTTGATATACGTATGATATACAGAAGATAGATGAAGATGATATATATATATGTGTGTGCGGTATTATGGTGTATTGACTTATTTGGTGTATGTATGTGTATAATATATGGAGGTGTTAAGCGAAACTAATGGGCAATAATACGATATAATCATCTACTAAACTAAGTTTCTTCTAAATTTTATATTGGGGCAGAATAAATTGTTTAATGCAAACCTGTGATATTGAGATAATAAATAGTATGATATACGCATGATGTGTGGGGTAATGATAAAATAAATAAGGCAGTACAATTGTGATGTGTAATATTATGACGTGACGATTTTTAGGTTAATTATAGTGATATTTCTTTGTGTGATGCATTGAAAGGGGTAAGTGAGTTGGTAAACATTGTTTATGCGAATAAGTAAATAAAAGATGAGATGTTATGATGTTAAAGGGTGATGTTAATATGAAAAGTAAATGTTAATAACAATAATTTCGGTTGGCTTGAATAGATACCTCCGCATAGACGGAGAGAGATATGATACCCCAGGATGGACCTGGGAGTGCAGATACCTCCGGATAGACCGGAGAGAGAGTTGATACCCCAGGATGGACCTGGGAGTGTAGATACCTCCGGATAGACCGGAGAGAGATATGATACCTCAGGTGGGACCTGAGAGAGATATGATACCCCAGGATGGACCTGGGAGTGCAGATACCTCCGGATAGACCGGAGAGAGAGTTGATACCCCAGGATGGACCTGGGAGTGCAGATACCTCCGGATAGACCGGAGAGAGATATGATACCTCAGGTGGGACCTGAGAGAGATATGATACCCCAGGATGGACCTGGGAGTGCAGATACCTCCGGATAGACCGGAGAGAGAGTTGATACCCCAGGATGGACCTGGGAGTGCAGATACCTCCGGATAGACCGGAGAGAGATATGATACCTCAGGTGGGACCTGAGAGAGATATGATACCCCAGGATGGACCTGGGAGTGCAGATACCTCCGGATAGACCGGAGAGAGAGTTGATACCCCAGGATGGACCTGGGAGTGCAGATACCTCCGGATAGACCGGAGAGAGATATGATACCTCAGGTGGGACCTGAGAGAGATATGATACCCCAGGATGGACCTGGGAGTGCAGATACCTCCGGATAGACCGGAGAGAGAGTTGATACCCCAGGATAGACCTGGGAGTGCAGATACCTCCGGATAGACCGGAGAGAGATATGATACCTCAGGGTTGACATGAGAGAGAGTTGATTCCCCAGGATGAACTTGGGAGAGTAGATACCTCCGGATAGACCGGAGAGAGAGTTGACACCTCAGGGTAGACCTGAGAGAGAATTGGTACTCCGGGATAGACCTGGGGTAAAATGAATATGATATGAAATGTGAATGAGAAAGAGAAGTGTTTGGTATAAGCTGAAATGAAATAGTGAAGTAAGTGTATTATGAGTTGGGAATAAAGAATAAATAAGTGTTAATAATAAATGGAGTAGTAAAGAAAGTGAATAGTGAAATGTGAATTGTGGATGAGAAAGAAAATGAGTTATGAGTGAGTGTATGAAAAGAAGTGATAAATGTAGTACGTGGTTAATTTAAGACGAAAGTAATAAAAGAGATGTGTTATCATGAATAATACGAAGTAATTGCATTATGTGTGTGATCATTAAAGTAAATACAGATTGATATGAGTTGTACCTTGGAATTGTGTCAAGGAACTACCTGCCCGCTATTTCTGTAGAAATGGTGGGAACTACCTGCCTTGGCATAATTCGCAGGGTGAGTTGTTGTAATAGTGGTAATGATTGATGAAAATGAGAAATAAAGTAAAGTGAAAATGATAATAAGATTTATTGTTTATAAGAATGAGTAATTACTAAAGTGATATAATAAGATGTGAATGAGCTATAAAACATGGTTCTGATGTAATAAGTATAAGTAATTGTAAGAAATGATACGGGATAGGGCATAATAAAATAAATACCTGTATTATGAGATTGGGTATGAAAATGGTTATTAAAGAAAGTATGTTGTGATATGAGTTGTGTACCTTGGAAGTGTGTCGGGGAACTACTCGCCTGCTATTTCTGTGGAAATGGTGGGAACTACCTGCCTCGGCACAACTTCCAGGATGAATGTGTGTGTTGATGACATAATATAAGTAAATGAAATGCATGGCTAAATAGAGTTGGAGAAATGATGTAATAACATCATGTAGATATATTAATATAAATAGTGAAATGTTGATATGACGATAAGTGTGGAAAAATGAATATTAGTATTATGCGAATGTAAGATAAGTATATCTATATATACGAGGTTGATGTGAAGTGTATTATGAAATGTGGGAAATTATGGATAATTAAATAGTTGAATGCAGGTTTGGCAGAGTATTTGATATGTCATTGTATTGACGATGTTGTTGTATTCAAGATTCAGGTTGCCTTACTTTAATTTGGCATTCGTAAGTTTAATTTATTTTCTTTATACTATTTTAATTTGTTATTTGATTAATAACTATACTCACACCAGAAATGGCTAACCCCTTAGTGTTTGGGGGGTTAGGGGAGTCTGAGGACTACCCTAGGTCACCCATTGTTGCAGGTTCTCATCAGTGCAGAGGTAAGGCGTGGAGTGGTAGTATAATTTTTTATTTTAAAAATTTGTATTATTTAGTTATAGGGATAGTGAAATTTATGATTTAAATTGTATTATGAGTGTATAAGCCTGTATATGACGATGATGAGTATAGTGTGAGGTGGTGTGGTATGTTGGTGACCCGTAACCATCTCGTCATGGAGTACCAGGCTCTGTGGTAAGTTTTACAATGATTTTTCTAAGATTTTACCTCGTTTTTCAAAGAAATTCATAGTTTTTAATTGATATTTGATAATCCGTTATGAGTTTGGCCCCCAGAGCATTATATTATATTGCCTGTGTGTATCTGCTCATTTTGGCCTGGGGAGCCCATAAAAATATTATGTGGTTTGTGAGCCACGGAATTTTGAGCAGAATTCCGTAAGCTTTTTGTGTTTCGGGGCAAAATTTACAGGGGAGACTCCGTCAAATTTTTTCCTGGAATATAACTTTCTTAGTTTATGATTAAAGTGATATAGAAATTAAAAGAATTGAATTTGGAGACTAAATTTTCAAAAAAAATTTTTTTGGGGTGTTACACTTCTTCACTAAGATCATTGGCATTAATCACATTCAGTTCAGATATTACCTTATTGAACTCCACAATATCATCTTAAAGGTGGTTACCTTGCTTCATTGTGAAATGAAACAACTCCCTCTTCCAATACATCCGATCCAACAACGACGATTCCGAGTAGTCAGATTTGAGTCTCGTCCATAGACTCGCTGTATTTTTCGCCTCAAGAATGTTACACTTGACTTTACTCCACCTTTTCCTTCAAAAAAAAAATGTTACACTTGACTTCATTCGCCAATTGCAGTCGGATTAAACTCAAGGCCTTCAAACAAATGCATTCCACTTCTCTTGCTTCATGTCAGTTGGTTTCTTCTCTTCTAAAGCAAGGTGCAAGTCTTTTTGAACCAATACATCATACATGTCCACCTTCCATAGAATGAAGTTGATCTTACCGTCAAACTGCTTAATCTTCGTCTTTTGACCTTCCAAACTGCTCAATCTTTGTCTTTTGATCTGTCATCTTCTCCAAGGAACACGAACAAACCCACTAACCTGATTGCTCTGATACCAATTGTTAGAAACAATTGGCGCTTTGATACCAATTGTTAGGAAATTTGATTTCCTCTAGAGGATCTTTTTGAGTCTTCGACATAATCAACATAAACCACCAAGCAAAATTAGATCACATCAACCACACAAAGCACACAAAAAATGTCCCGATTGGGGCTTCTGCCCTAATCTGATAGAGGAAGAACCGAGATGTTATTCAACTTGAGAAAATACAAGAATATTACAATTCTCACAACGGCCATCGCTCAAGCCTAACTGGAACTTGCTTGCTGTTTACAAAGGAGAAATCTCTCACCTCTCAGATGAAGTACTCTCTTCTCCTTTTCGACACTCAATAGAATCACATGTTTCTTGGAGCCGTTACAATGAATATATAGATCTAGAGAAAACCTAATTTTATACACTTGATACACTAACCACTCGATGACTGCTGAAGAGATAATCTTGCATTGAGAGTCGTACGATCTAACTTGAAGATGAAGTTGGGCTTCAAACGAATTAATTAGACCCGCACCCAGAAACCCATCGGCGCCGCGCTCGGTCGACAGCACACAACTTGCGGTTGATTGTCCTCCTCTCGGAAAAACCCTGTACAATGACCGCTCGACCGAGCGCTAGGTACGGTCAACCACAATGCTCCAATTGCTGCTGCTGACTGCTATCTTCTCTATCATCAACCATTCGCTTCGATCCATTTCATCATTTCATCATCTTCTTCATCAAACATGTATATGCAAGACATATAAACCCAACATGCCACATGGCTTCACGCTTAAAATAAACCACCCAAATATTACATTTTAACTTGGCATTATATTAACACTTACAATCAACCACTCAATTGTCAACAAATGTCAGTGTGGTCCACTATATGCTTTCTTGTTGGTGACAAAGAGGTCGAGAGTTCGAACCCGATTGCAAAAAAAAGTTCCCAATTAAATAATATATGGGAGGGAGAATGACCTATTGGCACCTAAAGTTTATGGAAATTACCTACACACACCTAAAGTTTCTATAATACCCCAATGGCACCCAAACTTATATTATTTGGACCTAAAGACCACCGCCGTTAATTTCTCAGTTAAGTTAGTAGAATATTCTGAGAATATACCCCTTAACGGGTTTAAACCCGTTAAGAGGCACGTGAAAAGACCAAAATACCCTCCAAATTTTTTTAATGACTCCCTCTCTCTCTCTCTCCCTCATCTGTTTTGAAACATAGCGCCCCAAACCCATCTTCCTCCCTCATCTGGTGCCACCTCACGCGACCTCCATGTCCGTCGACGTCGCCATCCCCCTCCGCTGCCTCGCCTTCTTCCGGCCACTGCCTACATCCTAACCCATTCCCCCAATGCCTCGCCCCGACCATCACTCCACCGCCCTGCTTGCTTCCACCATCGATAGCACCGTCGAGTCGCTTCTAGCTTTGCCACTTTCGCTCTCCCCTCAGCCTCGCCATCGAGCCACCACTCCCCGCCATCACCACCACGACTGCCTACACCCCCTCGCTCGAAGCAACACCCTGCCATTGTCGTTCGACCACCCAACCCCAAGCTCCTCCTCCTCTCCTCGCTGCAGCTCAACCCCTCGACTATCTCTCACCGCTATCACTGTTCCAGTCGCCACCGTCGACCCCCTGATCTTCTCCACCGTCGACTCCTCATCTCGAACGCCCCACCGCTCGACCACCTCGACTTTTGTCTCCTAGTTGTCCCTGACCCTGCCTCCTTATCGAGTTCTGCCTTCAGTCGATCACCGAGCTGATCGACCTTGCTACCGCTAGTTGTGCTTTTGCCGTCGCTGTTTGCTTTTCCGTTCTTGTTGTTGTTGTTCTTCGCTGCCTCGACCACCACTCAACTGTAATGGAGCTTGGGGTGCTTCAGTGGTGTTCGTCGAGGGCAGTGAGCGGTGGTGGTGGTGAGGAGAGTAGTGGAGGAGGTGTGCGGTGGAGTCGAGGGTGGTGGCGAAGGTAATGGAGATGGCGAGGAGGTGCTTCGAGTGGAGGAGAGGTGGTCGGAGGCGGAACTCGGTGGCGATGGTGGAGAAGAGGTGTGCCGTTGGGAGGTCAGGCTTTTGGGTTATCGTCGAAGGGGAAGAGGAAGAAACAGAGATTGGAGAAGAAAGAAGATGGGGGTGGGGATAAAAAAATAATTTCACCCCCCAATTGTTAAAAAAACTAACGGAATTGGACGTCAAGTGCCTATAGGTTCAATTTTGAAAAGCTCATGTGTGTTTAGGGTATTACCGTCACTTCAGGTATGTTTAGAATATTAGGACAAACTTTAGGTGCCTATAGGCTTTTCCCCGTATATGGGAAAAGTATGAGTGAGTGTGGTTGTGGCCTTAAATAATAATAATAAAGAAAAATAAAAACCCCACCCAATTGTTACATTTCATGTAATCGTCCCTCGAGACAACAATTTTCAATTTTATTTGTAACAATAGATTTGTTATTGATTTGAAACTATTGTTTATCAAAGGAAGATGCATTCTTATACTGAACGAAATTAGATTCAAGATTGATCAGCCCAATCCTTAAAAACCAAACTAGCACTACTTCACACAATATTTTTTCATTTATTTTTCTTTCATTCAGTTAGTCTTGATTTCATTTCATTCTGTCACTCTTGGCTGTTCTGAGCCATGAACCTGTTTACTGCTCGAACCAGATCATCAGCCGCTTCAGTCCGCGAATCCATGGAGAAAAACCCGTGCATTTGCCCTTGAACCACCACCACCTCCACCTCCTTTCCCCACTCCTTCAGCCTCTCCGCATACTCTACTTGCCTATCCCTCAATACATCAAGTCCACCAATGACAACTAGAACTGGCCCGATCCGGACCGCCTCCAAGCTCAAACCCTCCGGTCCAACCGGGTTCGCCAGCGGGTGGTCTGCCCCTGACCCAGCAGGTAGAGCCAGCCTCCAGAGCTGCTCGAACGTGTTGACATTGAGAAATGAATACAGAGGGTCATCATTAACCTCAGATTTTGTGCGCTTGGTCCCACCGAAGAAGGGGTTCAGTAAAATGTACCCTCTGATTTTAACAGGTGGCGGCAGGAGATTCGGTGACGGTCCAAAGTGGATGGCGAGGTGGTGGGCAATGTTGGCGCCAGATGATTCACCGGAGATGAATACTTTGCTGAAATCGACGGTGTTGGTGGCCATCCAGGAGGCTGGCGTTGGAGATAATTGTGTGGTTAGATAAAGAAAAACAAGAAATAGTTACAACTACAAACTTTATATTTTTTTATTTTTTTTAGAATAGATTTAACACTTTTCTATTTAACTTTGAGATTTACGTAAAAAAAAATGTTTTGTCTATTTTAAGACCATTAATTAAATACACAAACAAAGCAATAGTAAGCAACAATTTTAATGCATCTCTGCTACTATAATTTAAAAGTTGTGAGTTGTGTAATTTATAAATAAACCAACTTAATTAATTTAATTTTAATTACATATTTTAAAGTGAGAGCTATATTAACTATCAATTTCTAATTAATTAGATTGTTACCATAATATCCTCAAACTTCATATTTATTTACAACATAATTATTTACAAAGGTTTCATTCATATAATATAAATGTTGATGCCCTTGAAGGTAAGAGTGGCAATTAGCCTGAACCCACCCGGACCCGCTTAGGCCGGACCAGATAATTAGCGGGGCTTGGACTAATAATTCTTTTTTCGGGCTGGGCTCGGGTTCAAGTGTTTAAGTCCAATGGGGCCGAATCAAATTTTTATATGTGCATGTTTATGTTATGTATACATCATGTATATTTATGTATGAGTTTCTTTTATAAAAAAAAGAATATTTATGTAGGTAAGTTGAAATTAGTGCTAATGTTTATAGATAAAAAAAATTATGCCTTATATATAAAATTAAATGGAAATAGACAAAATAGATGTGAATTATTCAAAAGTTCGTAGTATTTCTATTATTGCTATTTTTTATCGTATATTATTCTTGATATAGCGTTATGTTATGGGAAAATTATATATTAGAACATAAATAGGTAATTCGGGCCTAGGCCCGAAACTATTTTCGAGCCTAATTTTTAGGTTCGGGCCTAGGTTCGGACCTATGTTTTGAACTTCGGGCTCGGGTCCTGGCCTATATGGGTCCGACCCAAACTCGGCCCATTGCCGACCCTACTTGAAGATAATTCATGAAGAGCGAAAGCTTAAAAAAATAAGGTGTGCATTGCACGTACAAATTACTAGTATTCTATAGATAGAAATGTATCGAACCCTTTTAGAATTAATCAGAGTAGTCCAACTCAACAAGAAAATGTGATCAATAAATAGCTTGACATAAATGTTGAAAATGTGATCAAAAAGTAGTTTGACATAAACAGAATGATATTTTTGTAAATAATTATATTGCAAATAAATTTAAGTTTGAGCATATTATGATAACTTGCTAAATAATTAGAAATAGTTAATTAATAGAACTCTCAATTAAAAATGTGTGATTGAGATTAGATTATTTAAGTTGGTTTGTTTAGAAATTAAACAACTTCAACTCCTAAATTATAGTAGTAGAGTCGTAGAGAGAGATAATTGATTTGTCATGCTATCTTTAAAATATTTATCACCTGCACTCTCACATGAATAACAATATTATTTGATACAACAAAGCTGTTACAAAAATAATATTGCATAGTAATTTAGTATAAAACCTGATATGGGTCAGATGACGTGGCCGCTCCTGGGCCAAAGGATCCCTTCATAAAGCGTGCACCACCGGATCATCCGGATCCGCCACGTCATCACGAAAACCCCCCAGGCCTCAGCCACGTCAGTCTGGAAACCGCCCAGACCTCCGCCACGTCAGCCCTTTACCGCTTGGGCTTCTGCCGCTTCAGGCCCACGGGCAACCGGGTCCAGACCCGACCCCAAACGGGTTCAGACCCGGTTGGCTTCTCCTATAAATACCGGACCCTCTACCCCTTATCTAGGTAATCAATCTTTTCTCTTCAAAACCCTAGTTACTGTTACTCTCTCAGTAGCTGACTAGATCGTCGGAGGGTTTGCCACCGGGACCAACCTCGGTGTTCCTAAACCGTGTGCAGGTACACGAGACCTCGGATCCGAGCCTCCTGGTCCGAGCCGAGCATCCAGTCTTCACCTCACTCCCGCCTACTCCCTAACCGTTCGCCCAGCTGAGGGTCGTTCGCACCGGAGCTTCCTCCACCAATACAAATCGAGAAGAACTCACGCCTGGTGCATCCACACGCCTCCCCAAAAACAAACTGCATCAGGATGGCACCGTCTATTGGAAACTCCTACTCAGCCATCAACGGTACCCCATCTAACCGAGCTCACATGGCACCCAAGGCCAGGAGAACTGTCACCTATGCGCGTCGGCAGGAAGTGCCTCGTCAGGACGTCGATGCCAACGCTTATAGATCCAACAAGCTTAGGGTCAGTCACGGGCACCAACCGGGTGCCTCCCGACCAGTCCAACCCGACCTACGAGGGGTAATCCAGGATCGACAGACAAGCCGGAGTAGGGGAGGGGCCGCTTCCAACTCAAACCCGAACCATCCCAGACCTCCATCCCAAGGGCGGGAGCCGGCACTCAGCTGCGTCGGCTGGCAGCCACAAGCTCAGCAAAACCGAGCTGAGCGAGCTCCGGTCACCCACCAGGAGTTCCAAGACTTCTGAAAAGAAATCATGGAGGCCATCCAGGGGACCCCCGTCGATGAGAACGTCCGCCGCTCTCACACCCGCTCAGCTGCCCAGGCCAGCGTGTCTCGCATCCCGACAGTCCCACCGGAGTATGACGACGACGTCTTGAAGCGACTCCAAGAAATGGAAGACCGCCTCGACCACTTCGGCGAAGGCGGCCCGAGGCCGGCCCAGGGATACAGGCCCATCCGACCTCCTTTCTCCACCACCATCTTGCAGGCGGAAATACCCCGGAACTTCCGCCCGCCTCAATTTGAGATTTATGATGGCGAAGGTAATCCTGCTGATCACATGGAGGGATTCAAGGCCCTCATGATGATTCACAGCCCTTCGGATCCTCTCCTGTGCCGCGCCTTCCATGCCACCCTTCGGGGTTCGGCTCGGAAATGGTTCTCCAAGCTCACCCCCGGCTCCATCTATTCTTTCGACCAACTGGAGGGCAACTTCCTCGCCTACTTCGTGACCAGCCGAAAGGCCGAAAGGACAAGTGCATCCCTATTGGGCCTCCGGTAGAAGGAAGGGGAGTCACTCCGATTATTCATCTGAAGGTTCACCGCAGAGGCAAGGTCGGTCTCCTCCCTCGATCCTGGAGTCACCTCGGCAGCATTCCAGCACAACGTCCAGCATGGTCAGCTGAAGGCCTCTTTGGCGAAGAAGCCCCCGATAGATTTCCCCGACCTCCTCAATCGGGTCGAAAAGTACATCCGGGCTGAGGAAGCCCTGAACCCAGAGGACTCCTAAGAAATTTCTGGAAAGGGGAAACACAAGGCCGACGAGGTCGAGCCGGCAAAGAAAGTTTCAAGAGACGGAGGCACCATGAAAAGGGTCCCTCCGGTCCCTCGCTTCCAGGGATACACTCCGCTGATGCAAAACGTGTCAGCTATCCTTCTGGCAATCGAAGACAGGGACCTCGTACAATTCCCTCCTCGACTGACCAACAACAACAGCAAGAAGAGGGATCAGCGCTTCTACTTTCGCTTCCAACGGGACAACGGGCACGACACGGACCATTGCTGTGCCCTGAAGGATGAAATCGAGGCCCTCATCCAACGAGGGTACCTCCGGGAGTTCAAACGGGAAGAAGCTCGGGACCCGAGGGATATGAGAAACAGGAGGGATTCCCCTCCTGATCAAACACCCAGACAGCGTCCCGAGCGGGACCAGGAGCCTGAAGAGCCCGAGGGCCAGGCCATCTTGCATTGCGTCCACGGAGGACCCATGGGAGGGGAGTCCAACACTTCCCGCTAGGCATTCGTCTGAGATGTCAACGCCGTCCAGGGCCCCCTCTCCCCCTAGGTCCAGCAGCTCCCTGTCTCCTTCTCGGGGGAAGACTTGGAAGGAGTTCGGCTTCCACACTGTGATGCCCTCGTCGTCAGCCTCAGCATGGCGAACTTTGTGGTCCGGCGCATCCTCGTTGACAACGGGAGCTCGGTAAACATCCTCTTCCTGGAAGCCTTCGAGAACTTGAAGCTCTCCCGAGATAAGCTAAAGCCAGCCGGATATACCTTGCACGGATTCTCCGGCGTCCCGATGCCAATAGAGGGGATCGTCACCTTAGACGTCACAGCTGGTACGAGCCCACACAAAAGAACCGAGTCGATGGACTTCATGGTTGTCAGCGTCAAGGTAGCCTACAACGCCATACTCAGCCGCCAAGGGCTCTGCTCCCTCCATGTGGTCCCCTCGGCCTATCACCAGAAGATGAAGTTCCTTACCAGCACTGGTGTCGGGGTTGTCCGAGGGAACCAAGAAGCAGCACGATCGTGCTATATGACGGCGATCGGGGGCGATGTGTTTCCCCTTGATGCCGTCGAGTTACAGCCCGAGAGAACCCAGCCAGAACCGGAGCCGTCAGACGAGTTGGAGGTTGTTTCATTCAGGACAGGGGACGCATCAAGGTATTTCCGAGTGAGCTGCTCCCTTGCTCCCAACCTCAAATCTGTCCTGATCGACTGCATTCGCCGCAATGTCGACCTCTTCGCCTGGAAGCCCTCTGACATGTCTGGTATCTCCGAGGATCTCATCATGCACAAACTCAGCGTGATCCCCGGGTCGAAGCCGATCATTTAGAAGCGACGCAAGTTCGCCCCGGAGTGACAGTCAAGTGGCTGGCGAACGTCGTGGTGGTTAAGAAAGCAAGCGTGAGCTGGAGGATGTGCATAGACTTCACGGACCTCAACAAGGAGTGCCCCAAAGATCCGTTCCCCCTGCCCAGCATCGACGCTTTGATCGATGCCACCTCGGGTCACGAGCTCCTGTCTTTCATGGACGCCTTCTCCGGCTATAAACAGATCCGAATATTCCCACCCGATATAGCTAAGACGTCCTTCATCACGGACCAAGGTTTCTATTACTATGGGGTGATGCCGTTTGGGCTGAAGAATGCTGGTGCTACTTATCAGAGACTCGTTAACCGAGTCTTCAAGGATCAAATTTGGCGCAACATGGAGGTGTAAGTCGACGACATGCTCGTCAAGAGCAAACAGGAGCAGGATCACGTCGCTGACCTGGAAGAGGCCTTCGGGGTCCTTCGGACCCACAACATAAGGCTCAATCTGGCAAAGTACGTGTGCGTTCGGCATCTCCTCGGGAAAATTCCTCAGGTTCATTATCAGCCAGCGCGGCATCGAGGCGAACCCCGAAAAAATCCAAGCCATAATAAACATGGCCCCTCCCAGGAACATCAAAGAAGTCCAGAGGCTAACGGGAAGACTGGCGGCCATCGGCCGTTTTCTCTTCAAGTCTGGAGAGAAGTCCCTCCCATTCTTCAAGGCACTCTACGGAACCGGAGGGTTCGAGTGGGGCACTCAGCAGCAAGAGGCGTTCACCCAATTGAAGGAGTACCTCGCCAACCCTCCTCTCCTAAGCAAGCCCAAACCAGGTGAGCCCCTCTGGCTCTACCTTTCGGCTTCGGAGAGTGTGCTCAGCGCCGTCCTCGTTCGAGAAGATGAAGGAGTCCAGAAGCCCCTGTACTATGTGAGCAAGGTTATGCTCTCCACCGAGGCCAGATACTCTAGAATGGAGAAGATAGCATACGCCTTAGTCATGGCCGCGGGAAAGCTTCGTCCCTACTTTCAGGCATATTCAATCCAGGTGCTCACTGACCAGCCTCTGAAGGCCGTGCTTTACAAGCCCGAGAGCTCGGGACGACTGGTCAAGTGGTCGATCGAGCTCAGTCAATACGACATCGGTTATCAACCGAGGATGGCCATCAAAGCATAGGCCCTCGCCGAGTTCATCACAGAATGCACCTTCTCCGAGAAACCCCAAAATAAGGGAGCCAACCAGACATGGGAAGTTTACGTCGATGGCTCCTCTTGCGAAGCGAGGAGTGGTGCGGGCATCATTCTGCAGGGTCCGGACGGGTTCCTCCTTCAATATCGCCTCTGCCTCAACTTTCCGGCCTCTAACAACGAGGCAGAGTACGACGCCATGATCGCCGGACTCACCCTTGCTCATCAGGCCGGCGCACGACAGATCAGGGCCTTTAGCGACTCTCAGCTTGTGGTCAACCAGATCACTGGAGAGTACGAGACCCAAGACGATCGGATGATCAGGGACCTGGCCATGGTCCAACGGCTATTGACGTCCTTCGACGAGTCGGCGGTCTTAAGGATCCCCAGGGAGCAGAATGCCCAGGCCAATGCCCTATCAAAGTTAGCTTCCTCATCCTTTGAAGGTCTCAACCGAACCGTCCTGATCAAAGTCCTCCTAAAGCCAAGTACAGACTTTCCTGAGGCTCTCTGCATCGAAGACGGAGTTCCCCCTGATGATTGGACCACTCTTATCAAAAAATTTCTAATCAAGGGAGAGCTCCCCGAAGACCGGACTGAAGCAAGGCGAGTCAGGGTCCGTTCAGAAAGGTTCGTCATGATCGACGCAACCCTCTTTAAAAGATCATACACAACAACGGACGGGAGACCTTACCTCCGCTGCTTGACACCTGATGAAGCAAAGTATGCCCTCAAGGAGCTGCACGAGGGGATCGGCGGATGCCACATGGGAAGCTGCTCACTCGTGCGAAAGGCATTGAATCACGGGTACTACTGGCCTACTATGTTGCAGGACACCCTCGCCCTAGTGAAGAAGTGCGGTCCCTATCAATGGTTCTCCCCCGTGAAGAGGGCTCCTCAAGCAAATCTTCGTTCCATGGCCAGTCCAACCCCCTTTGCAATGTGGGGGATGGATCTGGTAGGCCCATTTCCGAAGGCAATGGTCCAACGAAAGTTTCTCATAGTGGCGATCGACTACTTCACGAAGTAGATCGAGGCAGAGCCATTAGCAACGATCACTGAGCAATAGACCCAACAGTTTTTTCTGGAAACACATCGTCTGTCGGTTTGGGATCCCACAGGTGCTCATCACGGACAATGGAACCCAATTTGCGGGTAGGCACTTCCGCAAGTTCTGCGAAGATCTCGGGATCCAGCAGCGCTTCTCCACAGTATGCCACCCCCAGTCCAATGGTTAGGCTGAGAACGTGAACCACCAAATTCTCAACGGCCTCAAGAAACGACTCGATAACTCTTCTAAGGAGTTATGGGTCGATGAGCTGCCAAGCATTCTCTGGGCCCACCGAACGACAAAGAGAATCCCCACTGGAGAGTCGCCATTCAATCTGACATACGGTGCAGAGGCCATCATTCCCCTGGAAATCGGGATCCCTTCGCCCCGCATCATGGCTTTCGACGAAGCAAGCAACTCTGCACAACTGCGGGCCGAGCTGGACCTCATAGATGAGGTCAAGGAGAAGTCCGCCATTAGAAGGGGCATCTACCAACAAAGGATCGAAAGGTTCTACAACAAGAAGGTGCATCCCACCAACATCAAACTCGGAGACCTCGTCCTCCGAAAGTTGGCGGTATCCAATCCCGGCCAGAAAAGGAAATTGGCCCCAAATTGGGAGGGCCCTTACAAAGTATTTGGGGTCGTTCGCCCGGGGACGTACCGCCTAACCAACTCAGAAGGCAAGGCCGTCCAGAGGCCCTGGAATGCGGAGCACCTCATCAAGTTCCTAGGAGGATAGGATTAGCCTCCATCCCATGTAAATTATGAAGAATGTAATCGGCATGTCGTGCCTCGTTTTCTGTAAAGTTCAAGTATGTTGTAAATATGCCAGCTTTCTTAAAAACAAGTTTGTGGCTTCGTAGTGATTCCCATTAAAAAACATGCTTACGGCTCGACGCACGGATAGCATCGCGAGCCAGAAAAGCTTCCCTTACAAGCTTACGACTCGGCGCTCGGATAGAATCGCGAGCCAGAAAAGCTTCCTTTACAAGCTTACGACTCGGTGCTCGGATAGAATCACGAGCCGTGAAAGCTTCCTTTACAAGCTTACGTCTCGACGCACGGATAGCATCGCGAGCCAGAAAAGCTTCCCTTACAAGCTTACGGCTTGGCGCTCGGATAAAATCGCGAGCCAGAAAAGCTTCTCTTACAAGCAATGCATGAGGCGGCAACCGCCATATACACCCGTGCCGTCTTCCTGAGAACAAGTGCGGGAGCTCGTCGTCGACCTCGAGCAAGGCCGAGGCTTTCTTCAAAGCACCTCGACCGATACGTTCGGCGACGACCTTCAGCTACACCCATTACTGGCTTTCTCCTCGGTGTGGGGGCTCGGCATCTGCCCCTAGCATGGTTTGGGCTTCTTCAAGCCCATCAACCTATGCACGAGGCGGCAACCGCCAGCTACACCTGTGTCGTCTTCCTGAGAACAAGTGTGGGGGCTCATCGTCGACCTCGAGGAAGGCCGAGGCTTTCTTCAAAGCACCTCGACCGATACGCTCGGCGATGACCTTCAGCTACACCCATTACTGGCTTTCTCCCCGGCGGGGGGGGGGCTCAGCATCTGCCCCTAGCATGGCTTGGGCTTCATCAAGCCCATCAACCTATGCGCGAGGTGGAAACCACCAGTTACACCCGTGCCGTCTTCCTGAGAACAAGTGTGGGGGCTCGTCGTCGACCCCGAGCAAGGCCGAGGCTTTCTCAAAGCAACTCGACCGATACGCTCGATGACGACCTTCCACCACGACTACTTCAGCAAAATTTTCATTAAGGTTTAGAGCGTCCGCCTTCGGCAGACGCCCCGAGCTTCAAGTTGATTGGTTGACCCTCCTCTCACCCACGAACAACTCGGGGTTTGCAGCTGTCACAAGCCAAAACCCCGAATTGTTCGAGGACGGCAGGGGCGCCGCCGATCCTCGGCCCTATCCGACCCTCCGTTCCAATTGGTCGGACCACCACTCACCAACGAACAACCCGGGGTCTTACGACCCTCAAGGCCAAAACCCTGAATTGTTCGAGGGTAATTGGTGTGCCTCCAATCTAAAGCCCTCGGAAAAGTTTCAGTTTTGGGGCGCCCACCTTCGGCAGGCACCCAAGTCGAGCGGCACATCAGCCACTCGCTTCTTGACAACCAACAAGAGGGAGTGGGGGTTATATAGTCCCCCTGAGAAGCACAGTTATTGTGCCTGGGAACCCCAAACGGAGGAAGGCGAAACATCGCCATTAATGCTTATTAGAAGGCGAATCGTCGCCATTAATGACTGTCGAAAGGTGAAACGCCACTGCGTATGCGCCCGCTACACCAGGTCACCTCGGCGGCGACCCCCTATGCACCGAGCCAGGCAACTATCCTCTACCGATGAAATTGACAAGGTTAAAGAAATTGGGAATTCTCTTTATTATTACTCACCGCGTGCCAGTAACGGCGGCACAAATACAATGAACAGCTTACAGCTCACTCACGCTCGGATTAAAACTCGAATTCGGCACTTCCTCCTGGGTTCCTCTCACGCTCGGCTGGCCCGACCAGGGAAGCCACCCCTGCCACCGAGCTTCCCGCATCATCAGGCTGGGCGCCCTCCCATAAAAAGGTCGGAGACGGCCCCGGTACCAAATTGCTCGCCTCCTCGATCAAACCAGTACCCAACACCAGCTTCAGCCTGCGAACCTCCAACTCCTTCTCAACAACGGCCTCGCAAAGAAAAGACTCCGAAGTCGACCGCCCACTCAAGGCATTCGAAATCGACCAGTTCGTCTCGATTACCCACCAATCCCGGTTGGCTACGGCTTTCTTCAGACGAGCATTCTCCAGACCGAGCTCCCTGGTCCTGTTCATAAAATAATTCACAGCCGCCGCTCGGTCCCGAACCTGTTTTTGCTGGCTAGCCAGAGACGCCTCCATGGCCTCCTTCCCCACTCGGAATGAGGATTCCTCGGCGGAAACAGGATCGGCACTCCAGACCTCGTTCGTCTATCAAAAAAGATGAAAGAAAACAACCAGTCACAAAGGAGACTACAAATTGTGCAAGTTACGAAGCCTCGGCCAAAAAAGCTATCTTTCATTACTTTCAAAAAGTTGGGCTACAAAATTGCGGTGGCCAGTCTGCGCGAGGCATGTACAATCAAAAAAGAAAGAAAAGCCTAATCTATGCTTGAGGGGGGGTGGCACCTCTTCGTCAGCCTGGTCACCCCCCATCTCCTCGCCACCAGGAGTCAGTGGAAGGTCCGGCTGCCAGTTATAGTGGAGGTGGTCGACGTTCTGGTCTGGGTAGATCCTCCGAAAATGCTCCTTGGCACGGTCGTAGGCCTCGTCCTATGCCATGATCAGGGCATCCGCCGAGGCATTTTCCATCCGCTCCAAGGCCTTCTGCCCCTTCTTCGCCTCATCCTGGATCTTCTGCTCAAGGCGATCCACATCTTTCTTGTGGTGGTCCATGATCGAGGCCATCTAGGCCTCGTGGACGGCTTCCATGCTGTTCGCCTCCTTCAGCTCGTCCAACACCTTATTCAGTTCACAGAGATACTTCTCCGCGTTCCTCCTCTCGACGAGGATCTCCTTCTCCAAGTACTTCTGAAAGTGCTGCCCGTGAAGCATCGCCTATCCAAGGAAGGAAGAGTCAGAAAAATTCTAGAATCCAAACCAAATGGTCTCAAACACTTACCGAGATCTGCACCTGAGACCAATGCATGAAGGCCTAGTCAGACGTCTGGACCGCCAGCGCCATCCGATCCCGCTCGGTGGTGACTTTCCTGACAAACTCGACGGTCACAGGACCCTCGAGCAGGGAGTCCCCTTGCACAATCTACCAGTCAGGAGCAAAGGGCCGCAGCCCTTGTTGCCCCACCATCTGCTCGGCGGCAGGCCGAGGTGGGGGAAGCCTCTGCTCCAAACATCTGTAGTCTTCTTGCTACTGGAACTACCTCCCCCTGCCTCATGAGAGGCCCTCGGCGTGTGGGGGTGCTGCCTCTTGGTCCTCTTAGGGGATGGCTCCGCAGCCGCTGGGGTTGGTCCCTTCCCGGACCCCGCACCCTGAGCAGCCAGCTTCTCCTACTCTGCCTTCTTCAGTTTCTCCATCCTCCTCTTCTCGGCAACAGCTAACAAGGCACGCCTGTCATCGACCTGCTGGGACGTCATCTCTGCAAAGATAAAAGGAGAAGGGCTAACGTTAACACGAAGGCAGAAAGATACAAAAATTCAAAATAAAAACATACTGGGGTCGGCTGGGCTCAGTCCGGCCCGAGCCAGGTGCATCTCCGTCACTCGAGGCCATGCTATACTGTGCCCCCCAACAATTTTCTCAACCTTCCTCCACTCCTTCTCCGACAAATCGCTGCGCTTCGGAGGCCTGTGGTTCAGCTTGAAGAAATTCCAAAAGGTCGGAATCCCGCAAGACTTCTCGCTCCGGACTACGAAATATTTCTCTTTCCACCCTTTGATGGAATCCGGATGGCCGTGCATCACCTTTTTGTGAGGCCTAGGCGAGAAGTAAAATATCCCCTCCGCATCGCCTAGCGAGCTTATCCCTAAGATGGCGTGGAAGTATGTCAGCCTCGGCGTAACCCCCTTTTCTTGGCACTTCAAGATAAAACAGATCAAGTGCTTCCAAGAGTTGGGGCCATACTGCATCGGGCTTAGCTTCGCCTAGTTCAGAACCGGCTTAACGAAAGGGGTGCAGCGGCAGCCTTAGTTCCGAGATGAAGGCGTCTTCGGGAAAGATGCAATAACCTGGTGCGAGGGTTGTAGTTGGGCGAATGCCGGGGCTCGGAATCAAGACTTCGAACTCCCGGGGAATAAAGTAGGAAGCCCTCAAAATGTAAAGGTAGTCCGCCTTCAGGACACACGGGATGCCGTCCATTCGGATCTTCATGCGACTCTCGTCGCCCGGTACCGGAGGAAGGGGGTCAACATCTTTGACATCGTCGGGGTACATCCTAATTGACCACGAATTTTTGAATGAGACTGGGGGAAACTCAAACTCCGGCGGGGCATATTTGTCCGGAGGAGCGGGGCTATCTGGAATGCTTAATTTCCTCTTCTTCCGACGAGGACGAGCCTTCCTCTCCGGAGATGGCATCGACAAAGGCGGCAAAGGTGGAAGATCACTCTCGACCTCGACTGCCCCTTATGCTGCACCTTCGCCAGCACCCTCCTGATCGGGCTCCCCTTCATCCTCATCATCCTCCACATCCTCAACAGTGCCCTGTCTCACAGAAGGGTCAACGCTCGGATGGCATCGCGAGCCACAAACTCCTCCTCTATTTCACATGATGCTCGGAGCTCAGATGGCATCACGAGCCCCAATTTCCTCTTCTATCTCACAGAAGGGTCGACGCTCGGATGGCATCGCGAGCCCAATATCTTCTCCTATCTCACAGAAGGGTCGACGCTCGGATGGCATCGCGAGCCACAAACTCCTCCTCTATTTCACATGATGCTCGGAGCTCGGATGGCATCGCGAGCCCCAGTTTCCTCTTCTATCTCACAGAAGGTTTGACGCTCGGATGGCATCGCGAGCCCAAAATTTTCTCCTATTTTACAGAAGGCTCGGAGCTCGGATATCACCGCGAGCCGTAGAGACTTCTACTCCTACAACATTAAATAAAATGAAATCGTTAAGTTCCATTCAGCCACCGCAACCAACTTCGGGGGCTCGGACCTCGGATGAAAGCGCGAGCCCCGGAACCACCCTTCTATTCACAGGAGGCTCGGAGCTCGGATGACACCGCGAGCCTCAAAACCCTCCTCTATCCAACAAACGAGGGGCTCGACTGCCGACCCCCATGCTCGGCAAGAAGACCCCTGCTCGGCAGAGCTTGACGTCCCCTTGCTCTTCCAGATAGCAAGGGGATCGTCTCCACCGACCCTCTATGCTCGGCAAACCAAGCTCCAACTCGACAGACCTTGACATCCCCTCGTTCTTCGACCCCTGCTCGGCCAGCGTTGCCCCGACTCTTCGACGCCTGGCACCCCGCATGACTCCAATAGGGGATCCCTTCATCCTACCCCCCTGGCATCTTCTGGAAGGAACAGATCCTATTCCTCGCCACACACACCACCCTGCTCTTCCTACAGAGGCAAAGAACCACTCCTACATGACTGGATCACCCAGCCCTTCAGGGGGGGCTCCTGATATGGGTCAGATGATGTGGCCTCTTCTGGGCCACGGGATCCCCTCATAAAGGGTGCACCACCGGATCATCCGGATCCGCCACGTCATCACAAAAACTGCCCAGGCTTCTGCCACGTCAGCCTGAAAACCGCCTAGACCTCTGCCACGTCAGCCCTATACCACTTGGGCTTCTTCCGCTTCAGGCCCAAGGGCAACCGGGTCCAGACCTGGCCCCAAACGAGTCCAGAACCGGTTGGCTTCTCCTATAAATACCAGACTCTCTACCCCTTATCCAGATAATCAATCTTTTCCCCTTCAAAATCCTAGTTACTGTTACTCTCTCAGTAGCTGGCTAGATCGTCGGAGGGTCTGCCACCGGGACCAACCCCGGTGTTCCTAGACCGTGTGCAGGTACACGAGACCTCGGATCCGAGCATCCTGGTCCGAGCCGAGCATTCAGTCTCCACCTCACTCCCGCCTACTCCCTTACCGTTCTCCCAGCTGAGGGTCGTCCACACCGAAGCTTCCTCCACCAATACAAATCGAGAAGAACTCACGCCTGGTGCATCCACACGCCTCCCCAAAAACAAACCGCATTAAAATCGAATATTTAAAAATTATGAAGTGAGCAATATTGCACCTAACTAGCCTAGCTATCCATTTTTCAGTTGTTCATATATGTGCAGTCAGTCAATCAGATCATCATGCATTATATATATATACAAATTATGATTTATAATATTATCTTATGGATAACATGTATGTTATATATACTAATTGTATAGATAACAGACCGTGAGATGAGTGAGTTTAGAACCATGCATGTATCCAAACTAGCTTGTGAGAGTAGTCTGGGTATTCCAATTTTGATATATAGGCTAAATATATATCTCGAGTACCTTAATCTAGATATTAACCATAATTTTTATTATTTTTATTTCTCATAATCTTCAACAGTATTTGTCTGATATATATAATGTTACTATAAAATTAGCAGGCAGCTCGTGTCAAATTTTTTTTCTCTTGGTTATTGTCAGCAATTTTTTTATTAATATGAATTAATGAAACAACAGTTTTATGTGCATTTTTTTAAAGAAGTCAATCAATGCAATATATCTGTAGAGTCTACATTACAATTAACAACAATTAAAGATAATTTAAATACTACCAAGATCTGGATCAGCTGAAGTTGACTTTACAAGAAACCAGTCAACAACCGAGACAGCATCATCGATGGCAGCAGGGAGACGGTGCTCAGGTGCAAGGCGATAATCAGGAGCGACAACAACTGCGGAGAGGGAGGAGGCAAGGCGGAGACAACAGTTGTGGATGTTAGGCCAAGTACGCGAAATCATGCAGAATCCGCCAGGGTGAAAGTAAAAAAGTATAGGGAGTTGTTTGTCGTTGTTATTGGTGGCGGGTTTGTAGACACGGAGGTGGAGGTTGTGGGTGGGGTTGAAGAGGAAGTCTTTCCAGATGATAGTGCCGTCGTCAATGATTGGGACAGGATGGACGGTGTCGGTGGAGGTGGTGCGGATGATGGAGCCGTCGCTGAGGAGACGGAGTATGCCGAGGCAGTCCTCGACCACATGAGGAGGAGGAGGAGGAGAAGAGGACATTGTGTAGGAGGATCCGAGGATGGGAGTGGAAGGAGAGACTTTGAGTAGGAGAGGGATGAGACTTTTAGAGGTGATTTTTTTGTCGACTAATAAGTATGACTTTGAGTACAAATAGAGAAAATAAAAATAAAAACAAAGATAGAATCCAAATTAATTGCAGCAAATCCTGATTCAAGAACGCCCCGTTCACATTTCAGTATACAACTATCGATTCCAAATTAATTAATTGTAGCAAATCGTAATTCCAGAGAGCTGTTCACATGTACATACCATAGTAATAAAGTTCGCGAATAATTCCCGAATATTTCCGAAGAATTCATCTGCCAAATCAATTCGCTATTTAATCACCAATGTCCATTTAAATCACGCACTTTACGAATTATTTGCTAAATCGTAAATTATTCTTGAATAATTTACGAATTAAACAAATTAATCATTAAGTTTGTTACTATTTTTCATATTTATGAATTTAAATATATATTTATTTAGGTGATGGGTACTGAGATGCATTAAATGTTTTATTTCTTTCTTCACAAATTTTTGCCGAGTTTTTTTTTTAAAATTTAAATTTACCAGATTTTTTTTCCGAATCCCAAATATTAAATCTTGACGATTATTTCCGAAACCCAAATTTATGACTATGCCTCAAACGAGGGAATAACAATGTAATTAATTAATTTGAGAGAAAAAGTACATAAAGTGTTTGTAGTCCAACGGTTAGGATAATTGTTTTCCGAGCAATAGAAACATGGTTTGACTCCCTCCAAATGTACTTTCTGTTATTAATTTATAGTATAACAATGTGCAATATTATTGCACATTAAATTTTTTTAAATGAGAAAATAATAAACTATTTTTGAAAATTTCTCTAATAATATTTATATAATATTGCACGATTTTTTATGATTGATTAAGGGTTTAAATTCTAGTTTAAAATTTGGATGGAGAAAGAGTGGTTGGTTGCATTCTATATTTACTTCTGTTTTTTAAAATGAGAAAAAAATTTGGAACAAAAGTGGTCTTAACATAATATATTGTATAGATAGTACAAATATGTGCAATATTGCTTTCAAAAAATGAGAAAATAACAAAATTATTTTCGAAAAATTCATTAGAGCATCCACAGTCGTTTGCTTATTTGCCATTTTTTTCATTTTTTTTTACTGTAGCGCACACACTCGTCTGCTATTTTGCCATTTTTTGGCAAAATCGCTACAGTAGAAAGGGACGAATAACATTCCATATAGCAAAATGCATATTATAGCAGACGAAACATCATGTTTTGTCTGGATTATTTAATTATTATTTTAATTGATCGGACGAAACATCTACATGATGTTTCGTCCGAAGTAAAAAAAAAAAAAAAAACCCAAATAAAATTACCGTTAAATGAATTTAAGCATGGGAATGAACATGATGTTTCGTCCCATGTGAGACGAAACATCATGTTTCGTCCCAATCCCATTTTGTTTAAAAAAATTAATTTTAAAAATTAATTTTGTAAATTTTAAATTTTTTTTGCAATTATATAAATTGATTTTGCAAATTTTTTAAATTGTTTTTGCAAAAAAAAATTACAATTTCTTTTTTTAATTGTTTTTGCAAATTTTTTTTTGCAAAAAAAATTCCACCAAAATCCGGACGACACATGATGTGTCGTCTAGTTTGGGGGACATTTTGGCACCTTTTGTAATATTTTAAGTTGTTTTTGCAAATTTTTCAATTTATTTTGCAATTTTTTTAATTGTTTTTGCAATTATTATTTACAAACTATGTTAAAAAATTGTTTTTGCAAATTTTTTTTGCAAAAAAAAGTTCCGATTTTTTTCCCTTTTTGGGACGAAACATCATGTTTCGTTCCGAATTTTTTATTAATATTTTCTAACTTTCGGCCCGTATAAATTATTTTTTAATTATGAGACGAAACATCATGCTTCGTTTGATAGTTTTTTAACAAATTTATGCATTTTTACCATTCGACGACTGCAGCAAAACGCAGAAATGGATTGCTAAAATATGCATTTTGCCATTTTTCTCATTGAATGACTGTGGATGCTCTTAGAGCATCTGTAGTCGTTTATGCTAAAATTATCCATATATGGATAAATAGAAATAGAAATTTCGATTAACGCTGCACTCGTCGAGAGCTATTTTTTAGCAATCAATACTATAATATTAAGCGACGGCACACGAAGTGCCGTCGGAGTGAACGTCGCTGTCATTCGAGAGAGAGAAGAAGAAAAAAATCACAACCCCTAGGGACGGACGGCACATCATGTGCCGTCCAAGCCCATGTGCCGTCCAGCCAATAGAAAGAATTCATTAATTATAAAAATCAATTCATTAATTTCAAAAACAATTCATTAATTACAAAAAACTTTTAAAAAATTACGAAAACATTTCGAAAATTGCAAAAAAAAATTAAAATTTGCAAAAAAAAACTCAGAAAAGTCAAACCCCAGGGTCGGACGGCACATCATGTGCCGTCCAAGCCCATGTGGGTGCCACGTCATGTGCAGCCAATAGGAACAATTCAGTAATTATAAAAAACAATTCATTAATTACAAAAACAATTCATTAATTACAAAAAAAATTTAAAAAATTACGAAAACATTTCAAAAATTGCAAAAAAAAATAAAAAAATTGCAAAAAAAAATTAGAAAATACAAAAACCTCCGGACGGCACTTCAAGTGCCGTCCGAGGATTTCGGAGGGCGAATTTGGTTTTTTTCAAACGGACGGCACTTGAAATGCCGTCCGACGATTATAATAATAATTTCGCGCGTGGGACGGCGCTTCGAACACCGTTGCTGACTTATCGATAAAGCTATATCCATTCTCATATATAGCAATCTACTGTAGCGTTTTATCGATAATATCGATATATAGCAAACGACTGCAGCTACTTTTTTTATCAAATATCGATATTATCGATATATAGATAACGACTACAGATGCTCTTATAGTAGGAAGTTGACTCCTATATTTGCTCATTTTTTTGGTTTTAAAAAGAAAAAGAAAAAAATATATATTGGACCAAGAGTGGTCTTATAATAATATACTGTATTTTTTTTCTTTCTTGTGAATTAGTTTTACCGTGCAACTCTATCTGTCAATTTTTTACATGATTAGTCCATATACAATTTTTTCAGATACAAATAGAAGTGTAATTTAATTAAAGGATAAATTTCACAAAACCCAACTAATCAAGAATTGGCCTACCATGTGGGTAGTTTAGTACTATATTCATAAATGGCCATTTAAGAAAATTGGGTGGAAATTGTGAGTTACTACCAGCTGTCTGTTATGGGTCCAAGTTTGGCAAATTGTTTGTAGTTTTGTCAGTATTAGACGGGAATATTGTAGGTGTTATGGTTCTGGTCATGTATACTAGATTTAATGGGAAGAAAATCGAACGAAACGTAAAGATGTTCTAAGCCAAAAAGTAAATGTGAAAGAGCTGCGATTTGACGGAGTGATTACCCAAAGTGACGGTCGATCGCAACTATCAGACCCCCTCTATAAATGGTCTATCAGACCCCCTCTATAGATGGTCTCGACTTTATTATAGTCTACTACTAGTAACATACCACTCTGAATACAATTCTATTTGTCTTTTTTTTTTGAGGTAAAAGATGAAATAAAGCCACCATGTTTCATTAATAAGTCGTTAATAAAACAACTCCGGTGTACCGGAAAGAATACAAAAGTACAAAACAGGAAAGACATAACAGTGCAAGAAATAAAACATACACCCCCAATAAAACCCTGGGGGGTGGGTCGAATCCTCCAAACAAAAACCAAAAGTACAGTAGGTCAAGACCAAACTAGCATAGAGTGCAGCTACTGAGACGGCCCTGCCCCTCAGTCCAATGTCGGTCCAAACTGTACCTCCTCATCATCAAAGTCCTCCACCTGGAAAGCTCTGGCAATCCTCCATCTCGCTCCTGTGGCGGCAGCTGTAGCCCAAAAAGAGATAAGATGCATGATATGAGTAAGGTTACCAGAAATACTACAACATGAAGCACGAAAATAAAAGTTATTTCTGTCTAGCCACAACACCCATGTAGTTGCCACAATGGCAATGTACCACGCATCCTTCATTTCATGGCGAACCTTTGCGAATTTGGGGCCAACCCACAAATCCTCGTATTCGCCGGGGTAATCGCTTGTACCTAGGGCTCGTAACACCTCTACTATAGTCGCCTTACTCCTTGAACACTGGATAAACAGGTGGTTCAAATTCTCCGTATGTCTGTTGCAGAATCCACATTCGGTCGCAATCTGGGGTTGTCTTTTGGTCAGGTTCTCTCTGGTAAGAATTGCATTATTGAGCACTGGCCACAAGAAAACTCTGACTTTAAGTAGTGCTTTCACCTTCCATAATACCTGTGCCCAACTAGATCTGCATCCCCGATAGTGGATTCGATGGTACAGGGAACTGATCGTGAACGCTCCCTTGGGTTCAAGTCCCCATCTCATCTGGTCTGGGCCTTGGGTGCATCTCGTCCCGGACCGCGTGATGTGTTCTTGCAATTCGAGTAGTTGCTAATGTAATCTTGGGTTGAGAGCTCCTCGGAACGATGGCTTCCAACTTCCCCTCTTCCAAGTCTCAGCCACAGAAATATTTGGTCGATTCATTTTGTCATACAGCTCAGGGAAAGTTTCCTTCAGAGTATGTACACCACACCATTTGTTCCACCAAAATCTGGTGGACCGTCCATTACAGATAGTTGACGTAACTGCTGAGTTGAACGGCCCGCTAGCTTTGGTGATTCCTTTCCAGAATCGGGAGACTTTAGACCCTACTCGGAAGCCCAGGTTTCTCGTGCCTTTTCCTCGCAAGTATGGTTGAATGAAATCCTGCCAACCTTCCCCGCTGTGATGAAAAACCTTCCACCACCATTTTCCCAGGAGGGCAAGATTCATATATCTAAGGTCGATGATGCCAAGCCCTCCATGCCTCTTTTTCATGCAAGCAATATTCCATTTGATCAGGTGGTAACCTCTCCTGTTCGAGTCTGCCCCTTTCCAAAGAAATCTTTTTCGGATTTGGTCAATCCTTTCGATAACCCACTTAGAAAGCTCAAAGAACGATATGTAGTAGATGGGCAGATTAGATAGTACCGAATTGATGAGCACTACTCTTCCTCCTAGCGAAAGCGATTTTTCTTTCCAGCCAGATAGTCTTTCCTCCACCCTGTCAATTATAGGCAGCCAATCCGACTTGGTGAGTTTCCTTGGTCTAAGTAGAAGCCCTAAATATTTGATAGGAAACTCATTCCTTACACAATTTAATATGGTGGCATGTTCTCGCGCTTCTTCATCAGAGAGCGAAATGGAAATCAATGCACTTTTGTGGAAATTTATCCTGAGTCCTGACCAAGTTTCAAAACAGTAGAGGACTCCTTTAAAGCAAACTGTCTCTGATCTGGTCCCATTTCCAAAGAGTATGGTGTCATCAGCATATTGGAGGATCGTGCACCCTTGACTGGAGTTGGTACTGGCCACGGGTGTAATCCAACCCATTTTCCGGCAATTTTCTAACATACCCCTTAGCACATCTGCGACGATCGTGAACAGAAGTGGGGATAACGGGTCCCCTTGCCGGAGTCCTTTCTTGCACGGAAATGGCGGGCCTAGCCTTTCGTTCACCGAGATTATCGTTTTACTAGTGAGTAAGCACTGTTTGATCCACCTAACCCATTTATCCCCGAAACCTCTCCCTCTGAGAGCTTCCAGCAAACACTCCCAATCGACAGAGTCGTATGTCTTCTCAAAATCCAACTTTAGGAGGAAGTTCTTAGAGTTGCTCTTGTGGCAGTGGTGGATAACTTGTTCAGCCGTGGCCACACAATCTAGGATACAATTACCCTTGATGAAGCCTGTCTGGGTTTTGCTGATTATACTATCCATTATACTCCCAAAACGGATGGCTAGGACCTTTGTGATGATTTTCACCGAGCAGTTAATGAGGTTAATTGGTCTAAAATCCCCCACTCGTTTAGACTCCTCCAGTTTGGGTATGAGGACTACTTCTGCAAAATTGAACATGCCCAATCTGAGATTGTTATGAAAAAATTCATCCATCAGCGCCATAAAGCCCTCTTTAATCTCTTCCCAGAACACATGGAAGAACATCATTGGGAAGCCGTCTGGCCCAGGGGACTTGTCAGCTCCCATTTGGTTGATGGCCTTTTTCACTTCCATTTCCTAAAAAGGTGCCTCCAGAGAGGAGAAAATCTGCATTGAATCGCTCTGGTATTCCTGCCAGTAGTCCTCCCTCAGTAGGATCCTGAAGTCATTCTTTCTTCCGAAGATGCCCTTGTAGTAATTCTGGAAGGTTGTGGAGATCGTATTTTCGTCTTGCAAAGTTCCTGTCTCTGTCTGAATTGAGGAGATGAAATTGGATCTACGTCTTGCGCTTGCCACTCGGTAGAAGTAGGCTGTATTCGCGTCTCCCTCTTTGAGCCACGAAATCCTTGATCTTTGTTGCCACTTGATCTCTTCCAACTTGTAGAAATTGGCAACATTTTCTCGGAGCTCTAGTAGCTTGCTTCTTTCTTCCTGAGACAGGATTCTCGTCTCTTCCACCCTTTCTAGCTCATCGATCCCTTCCAGAAATGATTCTTTTGCACGCCAGATAGTCGAGAATCTAGACCGATTCCATCTGCACAGTCTCTTTCTCAACCTGCGTATTTTTTCGCACCATCTAGATGCAGCGTCCCTGCCAGCAGTTGGGAGCGCCCAATTCTCCATAACCATATGATGAAACCCTTGAATTTCCAGCCATGCCTTCTCAAATCTGAACTCTGTGGCCTCTAAGCTCAACGAATCCCCACATCTAGTAGGATCGGTGTATGATCTGATGTGGGTCTAGGAATCGACCTAGCAGTAGCTAGTGGAAATTTAGCTTCCCACTCCATCGATACTAGTATCCTGTCCAACTTGGCCATAACCAGAGCCGCTTGCATATTAGACCAGGTGAATAGTCTATCATTGACTGGGATATCGATCAGCTCTAATTCCGTTATCACTCTATTGAACTCCTCTCTGTGTCTGTCGCTAGAGCCTCTTCTTTTATGCTCGAAAGCAAATCTAGTGATGTTGAAATCCCCCCCAACAATCCAAGCTCCCGGCCACCGCTGTCGAATATCAACCAGTTCTTGCCAAAAGGCATCTCGGTCAGTAGCCACATTTGGCCCGTACATTACAGTCACTGTCTGCACCCAATCGTCGGACCGCCATTTTAGTCGGGTAGTCAGTGAGAACGTTCCACTGCATATCTCCATGCACGTGAGGTTATCAGGGTTGAACCCTATAGCAATCCCTCCTGAGGCTCCAGCTGATGGCCGTAGCACCCATTCCTTGATTCTGTTACCCCCGATTCTTTTGAGTTTGAGCCCGTGCTGAAGTTTGGTTTCCTGCAACCCAACCACTTTCGCCTTGGAACTGCTAATAACGTCCCTCACCATATCTCTCTCCCCTCTATCCCCAAGTCCCCTGACATTCCAAAATAGCGTATTCATTGGGGGACTGTATCAGCGGTGATCGTTGGTAAGGGTGTGGGGCCGGCTACATCCTCGGGAATGTCTGCCGACCCAGCGCTATGCCTTAGGGCGTTTTCATAGCTAGTCCTACCCCTTTCAGTTTCCCAACCCCTTATCTTATTGAGTAAAAGTGCGTTACGCTCTGTGTCCCACACCTCTAGCCCAAAAATTTTAGCTAGGGAAAAAACATCAGCATCTGACATGAAATTTAAAATAGTTGCTAAATAACTGCTTGTATCTCCCGGTCAAATTTAGCAGTTTTGGCTGCCGCCGCTACTTCAAGATAGTCATCCAAGGACTCCACATGAGCCCTCTTGGGAGATCGCTGCACCTTGAACCCAACCGTCCTGCGTGATGATCCAGAGCTAACTGCAGGTGCTGATTCTGGGAATGTGGATAAAACCATCTCTGGCGACATCTGTGTGTTAGCGATGACCTCCAGATCCTCTGACTCCTCATCTGAGAATACAAATTCTTCGTCTAGATTGAGGCGTCCTTCTAGGTCCTCATCACTATCTGTTAGCTGGGCCCTCGTTACGGACTCCACAGTGAGACTCTCACATGATTGATTCTTGCACTATTTTTTAAGGAAAAAAATAGAACTGTAGTCTAATTAAATGATAAATTTCACATAGTCCTGAATTTTTGCGAATTTACATCACTCTATCCAACTTTGATTTTGACATCTTATTCTACTATTTAAGATTTTTTTCATGGCAAATTACTTTAATTTGACTGATGTGCTTAATGACGGTGGATAATAATTAAATTGCCCTCGTTAAATTTGAAGGTGAACCCCACTTTAGTCCTCTGGTAATCATATCCAATTCGTCCATCGAATAATTGAAGGTTCTTGAATTTTTATGAATTGGGGTTGGCTTACATGTGGGTAGTTTAGTACTATATTCATAAATGGTCAATTGAAAATTTTGGAGGGACAATAATTGTGAGGTACTACCATCTGTGATGGGGGGGGGTTTTATGGGCCCATGTTTGGAAAAAAAATTTGTAGTTGTGCCAGTATTGGGCTGGAATTGTAGGTGTTATGGTTAATGTATACTACGTTCGAAATGAAGAGAATATGGTAATACAAGAAGATCTTCGAAGAGAAAAGTTGAGGTGAAAGAGCTGTTGTTTGGCAGGAAAGTAGATAGCAGTGACTATCCAAAGTGACAGTCGAGCGCAACTATCAGACCCCCTCTGGATGGTCTTGACTTCATTGCCGTCGACAGCTACTTTGAACAGTCAGTCGACAACAACAGATAGGCATGTTCCTTGGAAAATTGTTTGAGCCCAAGTTCATACGACTCCTATCGTGTATCTTTCTTTTCAGGGTATATCAGACGGCGACGGATTAATACTACAACTTAGAATGTTTCTAGATCTCTATAAATTATTATAATGGTCTCCATGAGAGGTAATTCTTCATTTAAAAGTTCCGTTGTAAACAGCATAATATCTTCTAGCGAGACTTGAGAGATAGATATGTCCTTGATGAGAGTAGTGTAACTCTTATATCTTCTCTAGTTAAATAATATCTTGGTTATTTTCCCCCCAGATTATGTTCGCCGAACTGGGAAAAATCTTGTGTGCTTTCATGCTTGGTGTGGTCTACATTGCTTGGTTGTTAATTGTGCAGTTTTTGCCTCTCGCGCTAACCCTCTGCTGCGCCAAATTTCTCTAGTAACTAATATCAGAGCTAACAACTGGTATCAGAACAAAGGTTTCTCAAGTTCCTCGGTGAAAATAACAGATCATGGTATTCTGAAGATCAAACAGTTCGATGGTAAAATTAACTATAATCTCTGAAAGTAGACATGTACGACGTATTAATTCAAAAGGACTTGCATGTTTCCCTAGAAGGAGATAAAGAGAAGCTGAGTATAGCAATAAAGCCAACTAGAATGGAAAATGAGAAGTGTGATGAGATTTGTTTAAAAGCTTTGAGTTTAATCCGACTATCATTGACGGACAAAGTCAAGTACAACTTTCTTGAGGAGACAAGTGCAACAAGGTTGTGAGAAAGACTTACAATTGACTATTCAGGATTGTCGTTACTGGATCGGATGTACTAGAAGAGAAAATTATTTTGTTTCTCAATTAAGGAAGGTATTGTTGCTGCTTTTTTCGGTGTGGGCGCAATCCGACGATGAGTTATTTATTTGAGGAGTAAAGCTCTGATCTGGACCATCAATCATAATATGAGTCTGGTTGGCTGATGATCACTTGAATCTCCTTCTGGATTTTTGGAATCGTCTAGATCTGCATCTGAATGGTTGAAAACGTCCGGGAACCTGCAAAAAGTCTTTACACTGGAGATGGCTCCAGTGAAAGAGCTTTCGGTGCTCAAGTCAACAACCAAAAATAGAGATTAATGTTTTTAGTGGAGAAAGATTGATTACCTTTGACTAATTGAGGGGAAAGAGTATTTATAGGCTAGGAGTTAGTTGTAGAAGATGGACCAGAAAAATTATATTGTTAAGATTCAGTTGGAGAATCTCTGGTTAAGGGATAAGATTAGGGGATTTGACTGACAAAAGTAATTAGCTGGAAATCCCTGTTTCTTGGGCTATAAGTAAGCCCTAATTGTGGATCTGGTTGAGCTGATGGGCCTGAAGACGGACAATGTGCTTCTTGTAGGGCTGTTATAGACGTGAATTTACTGTTATGCCCTTGAGAAGCTTCAAGATGTGTGCTGAGATCTAATGGCTCCAATTTTACCCATATCAGGTACCACTCTTCATGATCATATAGTGGAATTCAATAAGGTGTTATCTAAATTGAAGGCAATAAACATAGATGATATTAATGAAGCAGATAAAGCTTTCAGCTTGATATATTCACTATCAGATTTATACGAGCATTTGATAACCACCATGTTACACGAAAAATCTACCAAGGAGAAGCTCTGGTAGCCGGTGTGATCAAGAGTGTGAAGAAGGATAAACTTATGAAGGAAACTCGGAAATTAGAGTATACTTCTTTAAGTTGCATGGCAGTGGAGGTAATATAATTATAATGGGTAGTGCGCATAAGAGTGGGGTCTGTTGCCACTATTGCAGAGGAATTGAGCATTACAAAAGGGTTTGTCACAAGTGGTTGAATCAGAAGGATGCCAACATAGTCAGTGCCGCTGAATCCGGTGATAAATTAGACTGTCTTCTTGTTCCACATTCTAAAGATCTGGATTCTTGCTTGTTTCTTGATTTAGGTAGTTCTTCTCATATTTACTCCGAGAGGGAGATGTTTTCGAATTATAAGTCTACAACAGGTCGTTCTGCGGGGATGAAGATTGGTGAGAATTATGACGTAGTGTGTGAATAGACAGTTGAGTTAGAAATGGCAGATGGAAATGGGTTCACATTGGAGAGGGTCGTGCATGTTTCTTTGTTCAAGCAGAACCTAATATCCTTAGGAACTCTGAAAGCACGGGGTTGTAGTTACACAGCTCGAGGTGAAGTTCTATCAGTTTGGAAATGTCAACATAAGGTAATGAGGGGAAGGAGGGTGTTCAACACAACCTCTACAAGTTTTGTGGGAATAAGAAGACTCAGCAGAGTGTTTTGAAGCCCGGTGTTCCTAAAGCATATAATAAGCCACCACTATAATCATTGAAGCGAGATCACGACATTCGAATATCATCAAGAGATGGAGGGTGCCTCGAAGAAGGTGGAGTTCATGCAGAGGATGGCACCTCTGTGTTGATACCTACTAGGGTTTGTCCTTAGGGGGCATACGATTTGTAGCGCCCCGAATTTCGTACACTGAAAACTCGTGACACAATCCAGAATCTTTACTTCAATTGAGTATATAATAATAAAAAAAACATGAAATTAAAACTTTATAATTACATCAATGTTATTACAATGTACAATTGTTACAAATTTAGTCTCACATAGGTGGTGGGAATGAGTGTATGAGTGTATATATTAGGTTGCCTATGATCCAAGAGTACCAACTTAAGATGGCTCTTTTGGTGAGGCTGTAACCCCCGTTTCCGCCAATACATATTTTCTGTGTATTTTATGTATTTTGATTCTTTATAAAAAAAATATTTTGTGCTCTTAAATTCATTTTGTTTTAAATCCATTTTAGATCTCCTAATAAAAGTCTCTTCTAATCATCAACTGTATTCGTAATTATTTTCAAATAATTTTATATTTTAACACAAACCTTACTGCATTTTATAAGTTTATTTCTTTTCTTATTTGATTAATTATTTATGTTTTAGCCCAAACCAAATATATTATTATTATTTGATTATTTTAATTATTTGTGAAAAGTTCAATCTTAACTCATTCTGTTATGTTCGCTTTTGTATTTGATTATCTAATTAATGTTACTAATTGATTATGTAATCAATTTTTACTTTTTTATATTTAATAAATGTTCTAGAATCTACTCAAAGCCCAATTTTTATAACCATTCTACAATAGTACTATTTTATTATTTGATTCTTTAATGTATGAGTTAAGCCCAATCCATTCCATAGTATCCATTCCATAGTTTGTAAGCATTCAATCCCAAGCCCAACCAATTCCAACTCAGCCAACATCCCCACACCCCTTCATTTGTAACCGAAACCCCCACTCCCTCCTCATTCCTCGTTACTGCCTGATTTATTATCCTTAATAATCCCCTAGCCTAATTACCAAATAATAAAACCCTAATCTATCTCACAGCCGCCCCCGACATCTTCTTCCACATCTTCTTCTTCTTTTCTTCATTTCCAACCTTGCAACCACCGACTGCACCACCCCACTACTCCCCCTCATCGCCAACGCCCACCGCTCACCCCATGCATTCTGCCGTCGCTCCTCGTGTCGTGCACCACCACATCCTTGCCCCAGCTCCGACTATCCCTGCTCCTTACCATTTCCTCTCGACCTAACACCACCCCTGTCGACCACCGAATGAGAGCATTGGTGCCTCCTCTCCTTGCTGCACCTCTGCCACTAGCTTCCTGTCTCCACCACCGACCGAACTCCACTCCCTTTCTCCAACGTAGCCTGCACACTCCATCCCGAACGGCCGTCGACATTGACCCTCACTCGTCGCTGCCTTGCTGCTCTTCCACCACCTATAGTCGAGCCACTTGTTGCACCTTCATCTCCCACCACTGCCGCAATCCCCAATCCTCAACTTCCCTGCTACCTCCTGCATTCATCACTCTACTGAACAACACCCGAGTCGCCCTGACAACACCCCTGAAGCACTCGACTATCGAAGTCAGCAGTATCAACAGCAGCTGCACCACCGAACACCTTATCCACCTTCAGGGCCGGCCCGGAGATCCGGGTTGCCCTAGCCGAACACATATTTTGCTGCCCTTTAGTAAAAAAAAATTAATACTAACAACAAAAGGTAAAAGTAAAGCAAATAAAATAAATTTACGCAAAGCCATAAAAAGCATCAAATGTACACTATGCCATGGTAAGCAATTTATGCAAAAATATTTCCTGATTTAAAATATAAATCAATCTAGGAACAGAAAATCTACTTACCACACTGTTACAGCAATGACAGTATATTCCAGAATCTTTTATATGCCGATCGCGTAGTTTCTGTCAATAAAATAAACTTGTTAGTGAAAAAGAAAAAACATATAATGGTAAACTTAAGCAATAAAAACAGTAATTGATTAATAAATACTGTGCCTCAAACATAATACCTACTTTGGCTCCCTCATGTAAAATGTCATCCATGAACACTAACCTGTGGAGGCCCAGATCCCTTCACAAATGACAATTCAAAAAATTAAGTTTATGTTGAAACACAAGATTTGTAGAAATTAATGCATATTAATTAAATATACCCACTTTTTCTGAGAATATGTCCTCTTATATAGGCCAGCACAAGTGTACCGACAAATCATTCTAAAATATGTTAAGTATGTTGTAAGGACTTATCTTTATGTTTCAAGAATTTATCTTTGATAAAAACATGATTACATTGTTCTTGTCATTTTCATCCTTAGTCATTGTACCTATAGGATATCGCAATAAGAATTAAACCTCACTCGGTTCTTGTCATTTTGTAAAACTTGAAAAAAAATTATTTATTGCCAAAGCAAGACAAAAGGCAAAGATACGGAATGATGAATAGCTAACTGTTGTTATTAAGTCAGAAATCATCTGTTGGATTGAACTTATATGTTCATTCCCCAATGAATAAAAAATTCATGTTCAATTTTAATAGTAATCGAGAGAAGGAAAATGCCAATTATTCATATCGTGGATGTTTGATGGTCGGTTACATTGCAGAAGAGCTGTAATTTTGTCCATATTCTCTGCTACAAAACAAGCATAGGTCCACAGTAATTTTGAAATCTTACATTTTGGGCCATTTAGACATAATGCTTTATGTTTGCCTTAATTTCTTACACATCCTTTGTGCAGCTTGAAAGAAGTTAGAACCTGAATGTTGTAGGTTTGTTTTGTTGCCATTCTTAACTTTCATCATTTTTTTTGGGTCCATCCGTAGTTCGTCAATGCAACTTTTAAGCAATTTCTGCACTACCGTAAAGGTCATGTACATTTAGTGTGGAATATCTTCCAAATTGTAGGAAGATGGCAACCATATTTCTGCCTCTGTTAATACTAAGTATATGATGGGAAAATATAGCGTAAAATATTTTACTTTCTTTTCTGTGTTTATTTACTAGGCTTAACTATAACGCTTTTGATAAAATGCAGCATCTTGTAGTTCAATTTTTTACAAAGCAAGACGGAATTTTACATCATATATAACAGAGAGGAGTATCTAATTCTATTTTCTGTATGGTTCAGGTATGCCATAACAAAAGCCTTCTGCGTGGCATTCGTGATGACATTCTTCTCTATTTTGGACGTTCCTGTGTTCTGGCCCATACTTCAGTTTTACTGGATGGTTCTTTTTGTCAAGGGACTGAGGTTTGTGTGGAAAAAAGTTTATTCATTAAGTAGCAACTTTTTTCCAGGGTGATTGAACTCAGATTGGTTTAAATTCCAGCACAAAAAAAGGGAAAGAACTAGGGGAACTCAACATGCATTGTTAAATGTGATGTTCTGATATGAAATATTCAACAAATTTTATTTTAGACATGTGTAATTGGTGGATACATTTTAAGTTTTGCTCGTGTACTCTGGGATAGTTATCGTCCCTACCTTGGTACAGTACATATAAATGTATCTTTTACGCAGTGTGCTTTGTTTGGCAAAACTGAAATACAACCCATTCATGTATCATTGATTTTCTAGTAAACTTTGCAGTCTCATAGGGATTCTGGCGTGGTTGATAAATTATCCTGATTAGCTGTTAACATAGAAAGTGAAAAGAGGTTGCCGCTTGCCCCTAACCAGGACTTGTCAGTCCCCCTTCAATCAAACCCACCTACAACCAATCAGAAAATCCCCATCCCTATCTCTTAACTTATCCTGTTCCTAAAACCAGACTTCAAAAACATTGCCACACAATGGAAACTTCAAAATTATGGTGAACTAATAATTTACAGTTTACCTCAGCTATAGCCTATAGTTGAATTTATTTGAATCTAAGTTATAAATTTCTTCTTAACTTCGCAATCTACTAATAGTAATTAAAATTGCTAAGAAAATAAGTCCCAACACAAAGTTACACTTACACAACCACAAACAGAGACTTGTGAAAGAAAAATTCTCTCAGTCATATTCACAAACAATTGGAAGACTAAAAATAACAAGTTGAGAATTTTACCACAAGAGAATGGGAAAAGATGGAAGCTAGATGAGATCCCAGCAACCACAACAACTTTGACATACTCCTGAGTCCTGATCGGCGATCGTGATCGCAACTTAATCCGACAATAGCTTCTCAATTGAGATTTGAGGATACCGGATTGATCTACAAGCCAAGGACAAGGAGCTATGACTTACGAGCCTACGATCGGAGGAGGACCAGAGGAGCGGTGGAGCCGTCAGTCGTGGAGGAAGTTGGGTTTCGGATCGGGATTGGGAAAAAGAGAAAGAAAATATAGAGGAATGGAGCGGTCTGGAACTGGAAGATGAAGAGAAGAGAGGAGATGAGATGAAAGTTGTTTTAAAAAAAAATTACACTTTACACATAGGCCCTCATCAAAATTTATTTTACTATATAAATATATATATTGAAAAAAAATTTAAATTTTGTTGCCCCATCAAAAGGGGGTTGCCCAAGCCCATTGGCTTGTTGGGCTTGGGCCTGGGCCGGGCCTGTCCACCTTCACCCGAAGCCATTGCCACAGTCGTCCTTGCTGCGTTTGTTGCTGTCAAGTCTTTGTTATGCCGTCGTAGCATTTTCGTGACGACCATAGTTGCTATTGTTACCGTTTGTTTCTATGTATTTGATGTGCTTGTTTGCTATCTTCGATCTTGCTTGCTGTCACCACCGTAGTGCTCACCCGCTCGCACTCATGGTATAACAGGCAAGCGTCTCTTGAACTCAATTTATTGTTCTGGTTCAAGAAAACATTTATTGAAATCCGACAAGTAGTTATTGAATTGAATATCGTATCTAATTGAATTCCATTATTGATTCATTATTTTTCTTATCGTACCATGTTATGGATTCGAGTCTTGACCGTTAATTCATCATGTTATCAAATACTTGAATGTTCTGCCCTGTCGTTTGTCCAAACTTGTACTGAGGTTTCGATCCAGTTTCCAACAATGAAATTTAGAACTTTGTACATAGAAATTGTAGCACTTAAGGTTTCTTAATCTGATTTATAGATTGTAAGTTACTGACTCTTTAGTACTGTCATGTTGTAATTTCTAGAATAGAAATTGTACACAAAATCAGTAAAAAAATGAATTTATATGCATAGTTACTATAACTATAATGTGTCGTGTGAATATGCGTTGGAATCGGCAGAGAGTCTAGTTTCTTGATCTCCTTACAGAATTATATTTGCATTCTTGTAGCAGCGAAAAAGTGAATTTGAGTACCAAGCGTTGATGTCCAGAACTTGCGTTGTTATATTTTTGCATATAAACCCGTTATTTTCTATATTTAATTAATTGAACTATCTATATTTCATGTGTTGCACAACTTTGATATTTTCTTGATATTGTATTAATACTACCATTCTCATCAATTGTACCCATTGTATGTTCATGAGTAATTACTGTAAAATAATAACAAGCCAGGGTAATAAGGGTAAGACTTAGTAGTGGACAATATAGGAGTCTGTACTTTGAAAAGGGGACCGTTTTTCCCCATATTGATCATTGTTATCGGTTGTTGTTTTATCGATTGATTGCGGACTACTGCTAAAAAATCCCGATTGTTCATGTATTGTATCGTGGACAGATTATTGTTATTGATTTTTGATTATGGATTATTGTGCCGAGTACATGACCTGTAGGGTTCACCACTAGTGTCTAAACATTCACTAAATTGTATGCATCCGAACCTGTGGTATGGGATGCAGGATTGCGTGCATTAGATAGGTTAATAAAAAATTGATAGATCTAAAGATAGTCACTAAACATCCACTATTGATTTAATGATTATTGATTATTGTCTATCGACTATTGTTTATTGATTATTGACTATCGACTATTGGCCCCATTGACTATTGTTTATCGATCATTGATTATCAACCAATGCATCACTGACTATCGAATATTGATCCTATTATTGACACTGTTTATCGATTATTATTTTACTGATTATTGACTATTATTTATCGACCATTGTACAATTGATTATCCACTTTTGATATTGTTATCGTCTATCATTTATTGACCTCTGATATCGTTCCAATTCATTGTTCATTGTCATATCATCCTTTATTGTTTCACTGCTTGCTACTACTTGTCGCCCAAAACTTGCTCTAACAGGTACCCTCCCTCTTGCTTTTGAGTTAATGTTTATACATGTATAGACGATGGATTACTGAAGGAACTTGGCAAACTATTTACTGCATTGTATATTCTCAGACATTTTATAAGTTCTTGTATCCCAGATATTGGTTATTACATTATAGTTTTGTTCATGTGATTATTATTATATTGTTGAGCTTAATGGTATTGTACAGCTTACGGATAATATGAGTTGGTATACTTATATCATTTGTTGGGCATTAGTTGCATACCCGTATTTCTGTATTTTGGGAAGCGGAGCGTGACAGAGGCTATGCCATGTGGTGGGCAGTGGTTATGTTTTATTCTACTCGTACGCCCGTATAAAAGTTCGGGATGCTACACGATTGGAGAAATAACAGGTGGAGGTAGGTTCGCCAAGCAGACGAAGCCACTGAATCATGTTGTTTACAAAAGGAGAAAAAGAAGAGTCTACAAGCAATAAATCACACATGTGTGGAAGCAACATTATTCAATCCAAGGTGGAGATTGTTAGGGTTTATGTCTTGCATACTACGTTCAATGCGAAGAGAATATGACGAAGCGAGAAGAGGTTCGAAGCGAAGAAGTTGAGACAAAAATGTTTGGTAGGGAAGCAGGTGACAGTTGACTGCCCAAAGTGGTCGTCGAACGCAACTACCAGACCCCCTCTCTGATGGTCTCGAATTCATTGCAGTCGACTGCTACATTGAGAAGTTGACCGTAAGTGGGTGATAATAAACTAAGATAGGTGTATTTCAAATAAAATTTTGGCAGAATATCCCCTGAAATTTCTGCCTCGAAACACAAAAGGCTTACGGAATTCTGCTCTAAATTCCGTAGCTCACAACACAGGCAATATAATCATGGGCTCCCCAGGCCAAAATGAGCAGAATCACGCAGGCAATATAAATATCATGCTCTGGGGGGCAAACTCATAACATAATATCAATTATCAATTAAAAACCATAAATTTCCTTTAAAAACTTATATAAGTAAGAGAAAAGCTAAAGAAAACTTTCCAAAACCAAACACAGAACCCAATACTCCGCAACGAGGTGGGTACGGGTTTTTTTACCTCATCACAGCACTTTATCTATATATGTTCACATTATTACAAAATAATACATCAACAGTCCATGTTTCTTTATATACTAATTACATAAAGAATCTATCATCTCAATAGAATATAATTTCTAACTCTATAACTACCTCACCGGACTGCTAGCAAACCTGCAGGAGAGTTAGGGCTGTCCACCCTCAAGGAGGGACCCCCCTAACCCCCAGAAAACAATAGGGGTTAGCTGTTTCTGGTGTGAGTATAACCATTAATCTAATAAGTAAATTGAAATGGTATAAAGAAAATACTTTAAACTTAAAAACATCAAGTTAATATGATGCAACCTGAAATCTGAACATAAAAACATCACCAATACGAATTTATATCAAAGTACTCTTCAAATCTGCATCCGATTATTTAATTACCCATAATTCACACATTTCACTATATGCTTCACATCAACCTCATATATATATCCTTATTTTACATTCGCATAATACAAATTCCCATACAATCCATTACTTTTCAATTTAAATTCCCTAACACGAATATTCATCTTTTCACAATTATTGCCATATCAGCATTTTACTATTTATATGAATATAACTACCTGATGTTATTACATCTTTTCTTCATCTCTATTTAGCCATGCACTTCATTTACTTGTATCATACTATCACCTCACCCATTCATCCTGGAGGTTGTGCCAAGGCGAGTAGTTCCCCGACACACTTCCCAGGTACACAAACTTATAACACAACAAACTTTCTTTAATAACCATTTTCATAACCAATCTCATAATACAGGTATTTATTTTATTGTATTATATCAAATATCACATCATACACATATGCATCTATTCTCATAATACCACATTCATTCATGTCTTATGACACAAATATAACATCTCATTGCCCATTGCAATTTACTCACATTTCATCACATCATTAACACATCACTAATTAGAATGCTTATTCCCATTGCATCAAAAACATGTTTTATAGCTCATTCTCATCTCATTATATCACTTAGTTACTACTCAATCTTATTGATAATTAAACTTACTTTCATTTTCACTTGTATCTCAAGTTACCATTAATATCACTTTCATTCTCATCAATTTATACTCCATATCCCAAACATAGTTTGGGCAATAATATATCACACTCCAAAGCCGATAGCTTGGATAATAATCACTGCACCCCAAACACATAGTCTGGGTAATATCACATCACATCTCAAGCCGATAACTTGGTTATTAATTTACTTCAATTACTTTTCATCTTCACTTTACTTTATTCTTCATTTCCATTATTCATTACCGATATCATGCCACTCACCCTGCGAATTATGCCGAGGCAGGTAGTTCCCACCATTTTCACAGAAATAGCGGGCAGGTAGTTCCTCGACACAATTCCAAAGTGTATCAACTCAAATCATCCCGTATTTCACCTTAATAATCATTCTCATTACACAATTACTTCATACTATTCATATTAACACACGTCTCTTTTACTTTTCGTTTTAAATTAACTACATGCTGCATTTATCACTTCTTTTCATACACAAACTCATAAACTCGTATTCCTTCATATTCATTTCATTCACAACCACTTTCTTTCATATTCACAATTCACTTTCTTTACTTACACATTCTTATTTATACTTATTTATTTTATTAGTTTGTCGACCAGTGAGCCACAGTATCCCAATATACTGAAAGCCGATAGCCTAGTAAACACGCAAACCGATGCTCACACAGAGTCTTACATGTCCGAGGCTACGTCTTCCTCCCAGCCTGTACCAGTGAGGGAACTCCGCACCCCAGATAAACTGGGTACTTCCTCCCAGCCGAAGCCAGGAAGGAAAAACTCCGCACCCCAGGTAAACTGGGTACTTACTCGCGACGACTGTCATCGAGGGAAAAACACCGCACCCCAGGTAAACTGGGTACTTCCTCCCAGTCGATAGCCTGGAGGGAAAAAACTCTGCACCCCAGGTAAACTGGGTACTTCCTCGCGATAGCTGTCATCGAGGGAAAACCGGGCCTCAAGCCAATAGCTTGGGCGATAAAACTCCGCACCCCAGATAAACTGGGTACTTCCTCCCAGCCGAAGCCAGGAGGGAAAAACTCCGTACCCCAAGCCGGTCCTTGGGTATTAGGAGGTCTAGTCCAAACCCACAGGATTGCTGTATGTACTGGTCAACAAAATCATCGGTTATTAGCATTAATCATTTCATCTTTCCATCTCACTTTATCACACAAGCATCTCACTTTTGATTTACAATGACTCATGTCTTTGACTTCAACCACGTGAATAGTAACACATTTTATTAGCACGTACCATCTTATCTTTTATCTTACCATTTGATGCATATCCGATGCTCATGATATTAATCATCGTATCATTATACCACATTATGCATACTACCTGTCATTCCACAATTAAAACCATCATATCATATTATTGCATAATATAAATACGCCATGATATTTGTTTTGCCATAACATCCCACATTAAGAATACCATATTATTCATTACCTCATTGTATCATATATAGGCATACGCCAAGCTATAACATAAATAAAAGAACTACATTATGTTATTCCATATCGTAAGAGTATCAAAATGTGTAATTCATCACACTATAATATCATACTATTGCTCATTTATACACTTCGAACATAATTATAATGTAAACATATACCCACTTACTAATTTCATCAATTATCACATCACGAGTCAATGTCATGATATATATATCACAAACATACACCACACATGCGGATTTCCAAGAAAAAGGGGCCAAAATCACTTATTTCCTCTAATTAAATCTCATAATATCCAATTATAGCATACTAGCTCATACACCATGTTCCATGTAAGTAAAATCACCTATAAGGGCCTATATGTCCCAAAACATGCACAAAACATGCACTATAAATACACGGGTTTCCAAAACATGATCACAATCACTAATTTCATCTAATTACATCTTATAACATCCATCCATAGCATGCTAGCCCATACACAAGGCTCCATATATACCAAATTACCTATATCGGCCTATATACCCAAAAAAATACACGAAACATGCACGAGGTAAAAATATGCATAAACCATTTAATATATTTAATTTTTATACTTCAACATGTCACATTAACCCATAATATAGGTTTTATATACTTAAAATAGTTAATTTCATCGAATATCACAAAAACCCATTTTTGGCCCTTAAAAATCCGTATTTTCATTGAAAATCAATTTTTGGCATAATTTCTACAAAATATATCAGAAAGCCACAAAATTTGGCCACAATATAAAATATTTATAGATACAACATACTCACCTGACGGATCGAGCAAACGATGTCCCACGTCCGCTCGGTAGCCAGTCGAAGTTCAACTTTTTCCACCTAAATGGAAAATTATAGGACCGATTAGCATAAAACTCAAAACTCGACCTATGGACCTCTAAATTTGAATCCGTCTTCACCCACACGTCACAAATGACATAAGTAGGTGAGCTAAATCGATAGATCTCGAAGTCGGGTCCCAATACAAAAACTTACTCATCGATCGGAGGAACCCTTTCAGGAAAATCCCCAAATATCTACGTGCTTTCATCCAATTCTCCTAATTTCTCAAATTAGGGTTAAATAATAGTAATAAAACTCAATGACACCTCCGAATCTAATAAATTCTCTTCTAAATCTCGCTCGGGCATTTCACCGAACACCCGGCGTGCATAATACACATACGCTCTTTCTCATTCGATTTGATTGAGAATTAAGCCTACAAAACTCATCCTAAATTCATATTAATAATTTCATAATATACTACACCCTCAAATGCATTTTCTACAATTTTTAGAATCGAGTTTCCTACCCGATTTCATAAACCCTAAAATCCGAGTTTATGCCAAAATTAGAACTTCACATTTCCCTCATGATAATTCAAATCTTCAACTCTTAGCATGTTCTATGCGCTCTATCCACCTCACTACATCAATTTCTAGCAGAAGAAATGAAAAGCATATAATCTAATAAACTATCATACGATGTAATATACCTTCATGAATTCTCCCGAAAAACCGACACCGCCACGAGCTAAAGCACCCTTCAATTAGTCATCCCCTCAATTTAATTTAAAAACAGTGAATAAAAGAAGTGGATTTGGGGTTAGGGAGTTTCTACCGAATGGGTTTCGGTTGGGTTGGGAGAAAGAAACGGGAAAGGAAAAAAAAAGAGAAGGAAAGAAGGAAATGTGTGTGTTGGGGGGGGGGGGGTGTGTGTGTTTAAAAAAATATAAAGTATATAATAATAATAATAAGAATAAGGTATATTTACCTATAAACCCTCCAAATGCAAAATAGTACAAATAAACCCCAACTCTTTTCTATCATAATACGAACAATACAAAATACGTTAAAATTATCTTATAATAATCTCCCAAAATTATAAAATAAAATAAACAATATTTATTCACATAAAATCTCAACTTATGGCCCCAATATGACAATAATACCCATCTACCACAAATATCCATACAAATATCAATATTTTAAAAATAAAATAAAATAAGATATAACTTAAAAATAATTCTCACCCCTACAAAATATGAAAACAAATATTTTCGGTATTTTAAAATCCGAGGTGTTACAACGATTCGAGCCCAAGTTTGCACTCCAAGTAATATTGTATGACTCCTATCATGTGGCTTTCTCGTCAGGGTATATCGGATGAGTGAAGGATCAAGACTACATACAACATAGGGTTTTTCTAAATCTGTATAAATCATTATAATGGTCGCCATGAGAGATAGTACTCCATCTGAGCGTTTTCCGTTGTAAACAATAGAATATCTTTTAGTAAGACTTAAGATATAGATAAGTTCTTGGTGTGAGTATTGTAACTCTTGTATCTACTTTAGTTGAATAATATATCAGTTGTTTCTCTGTAGGATTAGGTTCGCCGAACTGGGACACTTGTGTGTTTTGTGCTTGGTGTGGTCTGCATTGTTTGGTGGTTCACTGTGATCGGTTTTCGTTTCTCGCTGTAACCCTCCACTGCACCAAAATTTCCTAACATTAGGTTCGTGGCTCTCACATTATAGTGGAGAGTATCTATGATCATTCTGATGGTTACTCTGTAGTGATATAAGGGTGAAATAGAAGATACAACAACAGTGGACCATTTACAGAATTTTATGAGGGTGAAATAGAAGATACAATAGCAGTGGATTATTTACAGAATATTAAGTTAATAATATTATATCAATATCATGAAATTTATTTAGTTGTGAACTGTCCATTTTAATAAATCTACAAGTTTGTAATGTTATCTGTCAAGTTCTTGATTAGATATTTTGTAAAACTAGGTGAAAGTTGTAGTCGTAGATGGGGAAGTTTGGTTTTGTTGGTGTTAGATATTATATTATATATTATATTATGAGAGAGATTAGTTTAGTCCCATATCGAATAATGTATTGGTTTTGTCTTCCCTTCTCTCCTATATATAGGAGACATTGTACTTAGTTCAATATTCAACCAATAATCAATAATAAAGTTTCTCTTCCTATCCCTAATTCTAACATGGTATCAGAGCCTATAATCCTATCAGGTCTATACTATTTTCTATCATCGTCGAGGTGGAGTGATTCTCGTCTTGTTCAGAATCACTCCACCTCCCAACATCTCCATTTCCCGATCAAATCTCCAAAACTCTAGCATCATCAACTTCTCCTTCTCCGAAACCCACATCTCCGTCATCTCAAGCGGCAACTCCAACTCCAACTCTGACGAACTCCTCAACAGCAAACCACACACACCTTTGGCAACCTCCTTCTTCAAGAACAACGACATCCTCTCCACCGCTGCAGCAACCCGTCATCAACACGATCAACTCCAGTCGACAACAACCACCAGTCTCTCGGTGCCACCATTAACCCCAACTTCCAATCGACTGCACCCATCAACTTCCCGACGGCCCCAAACTCGAAAACTACTCCCCTACCTTTCCTCACCTTTGTCGATGATCAAAACAACACCCAGATCCCCATCAAAATCCTTTGAAACCTAACTTCGCCATCCTCCCTCGATGTAGAACTCCAGATTCCGACTACTCTCGCTACCTCCATGCTCCTCATCACCGACAAGATGAGCTCTTCCTCTCACATCCACCGAAACCCAAATCCAAGCTATCCACCTGTTGCTCCTTGCCCTCTTAATTATGCCGCCGCCATCACCATCGTTCACCACTGCTCTTCAAAAACCCTCAAACCCTAAATCTCTCATAGCGGCCACTGTACCCCTATCCTAATAAACATAACCAAACCTGAATCCAAATCCTACAACCCGACCCGAAATCCAAATAACACCTAAACCCTACCCTACCTGCTCCAAACCCTAATCCAACAAACCCAATACCCAACTCCCATACTCGACCCGTTTCTCCAAACCAAACCCAAACCCTACCCATTTTCTTTCCTGATCTTCAAAAAAAAAATTTAAAAAAAAAATCGTGCAGGTCATCAGCCTCTATATTCTTCGTCAACAAACTCATGCCGAGTTTGAAAGGGGAAGATATCTTCATCATCACTGTTCCCGTCTTCTGCATTCAGTTCTTAGTTCAGGGACAATTCTCAAGTCAGGGGTGAGATCTCAACATGCGCTGATAGTGCGCCACTTCCTTCCACGAGATCCCAACATGCATCAATAGTGCACTTCCTTCTATAACATACTACTATGTCTCAAGTCAGCAGTGAGATCCCAACATGTGCCAAGTCAGCAGTGAGATCCCATTATAACATACTATGTCTCAAGTCAGCAGTGAGATCCCAACATGTGCCAATAGTGTGCCACCACATACTACTTCTAATTCTCAGTTCGGGGTGAGATCCCAATAGATCGGGATATGGAGATCCCGTAACAGTTCGAGATATGGAAATCCCAACAGTGCGTCGCCGCTACTTCCTTCCACCACTTCCTTCCACTACTACTGCTACTATTCTGAAGTTCGGGGTGAGATCCCAACACATGCACCATCGAGTGCCTTCCCTGTGCCATCTACTTGAGCATCGTTCCTGCATCACAGTTTGCTATCCTTGCCATATGAACATTCACAATATTCTAAATTCAGGTTGTTTGAGAGGGAGTGTTAGATATTATATTATGAGAGAGATTAGTTTAGTCCCATATCGAAGAATGTATTACTTTAGTCTTCCCTTCTCTCCTCTATATAGGAGATATATTGTACTCAATTCAATATTCAATCAATAATCAATAATAAAGTTTTCCTTCCTATCCCTAATTCTAACAGTTGGAGTTGTAACTGTATAGCATGCAAAGCACTTGTTGCTACTAATTTTTGTGTGGAAGCAAACATATGATGTGAAGTATTTAATGGAAAATTATCAAAATCTAATATTTACTTTGACCGGAATTAATCACCGTTAACCACTTCTTAAATTGATTTTGTGACTATTTTTGATGCTTGGATCTGATTTGGACGGCCAAGATCACTCCAGTAAGCCTGTAAGAAGTTTAAACACCAAAGTGTTCCCCAGCGAAAGACCATCCGATGCTCAAATCATAACTCATAAATATAGTGGAGTGTTTTTTTTGGCAAAAAAATGATTACCTGATTCTGAAAGAGGTGAGGAATATTTATAGGCCTAAGAGTTACAAAATATCAGCTTGAAAGAGCATATTTTGTGCTTAAACTTTTTATACTTATGGCTAGGAGATAAGGTTAGTTGAAAACACTCTTTCGGATAGAGGATTTGTCAGTAGTTTTTAACTAACCAAAACTCTTCATCTTGGGCTGCAGATTACTCCTTGCTTGTAGGCGTTTTGAGTTGATGGGCCTGAAAATGGCCCATTTTCTCCATACAGGCATGTATCCGCCGTAAAATTATCATTCTGCCCTTATAAGCTTCGAGATTCGTGCCTCAATCGTGTGGCCCCAATTTGATGTGATTTTTATCCTCATCATAAGGCCCCCACTCCTGAAGGTTGAGTTTTTCAATCTTCTAGGAGTAGTTCAACTTGTTTTAGGTAATCTAAACAGCTTTTTAGCTTTCAGAAATGATTGGAGAGTCTAAAAACATCTTTTGTAGCTTTTGGGAGCAAGTACGCACTTTGTAGAACTTCCAAGAATATTTCTAAATTTTTCCAGTTTTTTCAGAAATTTTCTGAACTTTTAAAAAAAGTTAATATTTTTTTGAAAATTTTAATTATTTTTTACAATTTATACTTAATTTCTAGAATTTACCAATTAAATTTTATTAATTTATAATTATTTTTCAGATTTTTATTTTTTTCTAAAATTTTAATTATTTTTTTAGAATTTTCAATTAACTTTCTCAAAATTTTAATTAATTTTTAGAATTTTTAATTTATTTACAGATATTATAATTTGAAAAAATGAAAATTTTGATCACATCATACTAAAAAGCGATTTTCGAGGAGATCGAGTGGTCCCAATTCTGAAAGAGGTGGCGGCCTACCCAGGGACTCCCTATCTGGTGTGAGACACCGATGCATTTTTTAGGAGATATCTTGCATTCATATGGAGGGGTGCGCAATTTGAAGAGATCCGACGATCGATAATGGTCGTTTTCGTTGTCCTGCCTGGTGCACCTCTTACCCCAGTGCAGTTTTGTCAGTGTTAACGTGGTGTTCCACGTGGCGCTGAGTTGACGATTACTCGGCCACCACGTGGCGCCGATGTGGCTCCCCTTTTTGGTGCTGACATGGCTTACCACTTGACGCTGACTTGGTTGCCACATGGTGTCGATGTGGCATCTTTATTTATTATTATTATTATTATTATTATTATTATTATTATTAAATTTTGAATTGTGGTGCTTAGTCGGTTGGGCTTCTCCTGACCTTTAGAGGCCCAATGGTAGGGAGCCCAATCGACGCTCCCTTTCTATATATATCTCCCCTCCCCTCTTCTCACTCTTCTTCATTTTCTCTTTCACTCTCTCTCTCTTCTTCATAGTTTCTCTCTCTAGAAGAGATTCTGACGATCTTTTCTACGACGTGCTTCGTCATCCGACCATGCTAGTCAAGTCATGTAATATATATTATTATTTTATAAGATGTCTAGGATCTCATTGTATGATGGCTCATCTTCTTCAAACCATTCAGTAGAGGAAGTATTTGCTCCCCGTCTTTTGAGAAAGGAGAAGGGGAAGGGAGCAGTCAGGTCTTTTCGATCAACGTGGAGATGATTATAGAGGAGGATAGGAGAGCATGTGAGTCTGGGAGAGACCCCGATGTTCATTCGGGTCTTACGAGCATCTGGCAGTACCCCAAAGACTTAGGAGTTCTTGTCGAGCATGGTCTTTGGTATGAAGAGCCCGAGTATCGCGAGGTCATCGATGCCGACTCTTCTCAAGTATCTTAATTGAGGAGGATCTTCAGCAGATTAGAGTCGTATTTGGGATCCCTTACCAGTATGAGCTTCTTCTAACAAGTCCAGAAATCAGGGTATGCTCGGTGCTTCACAATGATTACTGTTTCTTTCCCTTTATGCTTTCCAGACTGTGCTTCGTCTTCCTCTGAACCCCTTTTTTAGAGAAGTATTGAGGTGGTATACTACTTGCCCAGTGCATTCATGCCGAATGTGTAGAGGCAGGTGAACGCCTTCATCTTACATTGTCGGGAGGCTGGAGTCAAGCGGAGTTTAAGCATTCTTAGAGCGCTCTTCAAGCTTCATCAGAAGAGCATGTCGGAGCACTGCTTCTATCTTACCCCTCGTGCAGGCATGAAGCTAATCGATGTTCTGGAATAGATCAAGTTTTGGAAGGAGAAGTTCCTTATCGTGCATAGCCGGAGCCATAGGGAATCCCGACTAAGTGGCAGACCGGTGTTCTGAAGAGGGTGAGAATGGAGTCGACATTGAGCGAGAGTGAAAAGAAAGTGTGTGAAGACCTTCTCAAATAGGAGCCGCTGAAGTGGATATAGGTTACGGAGGAGGTTCTCTTTCAGGAGGGTCTGAGCCCGATAGACCCTGGTATGGCTTCAGCTTTTAATTGCTTTCCTTTCTTTAAGTACTCAGTATCTTATTTTCTCTTGCTTTTATCTTATATCTTCCTTTGTTTTCTTTTGGTAAAGGCGGCACAATGATGGCAAAGCATGTCGGACTCAGCTTTAAAACTCCCGATGGCAAGAAGAGGAAAATGACGAGATCACAAAGGCAACTAAAAGCTCCTCGAACTCTGACCCTGCGGTAGATCTGGGCTCAACCTAGGAATCCTCCAAGAGTCCCACCCCCGGGAGGTCTCACCATGGTGTTAGTGCTTAAGAGAGATCCTCCCCGATAGGCTTAAGTCGATCTACACCCCAGACTGGACCATCAAGATGCACAATGGCTTTCTCGAGGATGATGATAGCTATATGGAGGCTATTCAGCATCTCTTGACCCCGAAGGACAGGGCTAGGATGGTTGCAGAGGAACCTGGCTCGTCCTCTATGGAGCTTGCCAGGGCAAATATGTCGGTGAGTATAGTAACTTCTTGCACTTTTTTTACGTGCTTAAATATTTCTTCAAAGTCATGAAGCTCTCATTTTCTCTTGTAGATCACCTACGACCTTAGAAACATGTTTAATCAGGTAGCGGAGGATGAGACGCATTGGGGATTGTTGGTCGACAAGGCCAACTCAGAGTAAGCGAAGGCCGTCAAGGCCTGGGAGGCGGCTGAGCATCGAGGGAGGACATTGGCGAGCGGGTTGTTCAACTTGAGGCAGAGCTGAAGATGAAGGAGGAGGCGATCAAGGAGAAGGAGGACGTGGTCGATCATGTGAGAGTCGATGTGGATAACCACATGTTTGCCAACAAGAAGAAGTCTTACCAAAAGGTCATTTAGGACGTTGTCGAGCGCGTCCCCCATTTCGACGGGAAGGGGTACCACCTAGGGATGTAGCCAGGGGAGGAGCCGGTCCCGAGGGCCTCAGATAGTGAGAAGGAAGAGGATGACTAGGAGGGAATAGAGATGGCTAGAGAGGAGCCTGCAGTCAGGAAAGAGAAGAGCCCCGAGCGAGATACGAGAGCGAAGGGAAGGAGGGCGTCGAGACTTCCACTCCTGCAGCTACCTCTACTGAGGTGGACCCTTGACTATTCTCTTTTGTTCCAGTCTTCCTCTTTTTGCTTTTTGTATGGATATGCTTAATAGCGGACAGACCACCGCTTGATGTAACTCTCCTTTGGATTGAATGAAACACTTGTGTTTCTCTTAGTTGATAATCACTTTTGATGTGTTGTGTTGGAACTCTTGAGTCTTCTTATTCTTATAGTCTTTCCTTTTGGATGATCGTCAAATACAGTGGGGAGATCCTCAAGACACCGATATTACCCACCTTCGTACCTGATTGCATTTGGCGGGACTGTGACTTACTCCTTTGCAGGAGAATCTATATAGGGAGGAATCAGAACTTGCTCACTTGAAGATAGTGTAGACCAAGAAGAACTTTCAATTCAAGCGTCTAAGTAATAGACTACGCGAGATTCCTCCCCTCGAGGTGGAAGGAGGTTTGCATGGTGGAGGGGGGGGGGAGGGGGGTCCCTCTCGTGAGGGCGACCGTTGAAAAGGACTTAGAGATTAAATCCCGTCATCTCTCTTTGCTCGCGGCTACAACCGAGAGGATGAGTTGTAAAATGTGGTTCTTGAGAAGAGCTTGGAGGTTCCCACTTGAAGGAGACAATCCTCGAACACTCAACCAAAGCTCATCCAGATTGCTCATCTGGCACTTGTACGGTCTGTTGGAAGATTAGGGTCAAGGATGCACAGTTCAAGATGAAGCTTGTCGAGCAGGAGGTAGAGATCCATCGACTGAAGTTACTTCTTAAAGGGACTTGGACCAGGAGCACCTCTTGCTCTCACGATGAGATAAATCAAGAGAAATCAATCCACGAAATGGCCTTACATCCATGAGGGACCTCGAGGAACCCGGGGGATGCCCAGAATAGGGTAGCCGGTTCGTCAAGCTGTCGGTTTGTCAAGTGTAGCTTCTATTGAGGGTGAGGCACGCGTTTGCAATCACGTAACTCAGACTCAATCTGCTAGTACTTTCCTCGGTTCGTTCAAGAGACCGAGATGGTTCTTCCGTGGTAAGGGGGAACCGTAAGCAACACATGTCTCTCAACCGGTACATCCCCTTACCACAAGGAAGTAAAGATGACTCTGTGGAAGACTTGTAACTTGTTGATCTTTGCTTTCAATGTATATTTTTGAACTTGTAATGAAATGTTGATGTGAAATAAAAAAAAATCTAAGTGTTCAAGCATTGTCTCTTGTCTCGTGTCTCCTTTGAGTTGTAGCTCTCTATTTTAGAGTCGTTGTGTCGTAAGGGCAGCTCTGGTAGAGAGCTAGACCCTACGTTTTCTTGTCTTGGAAAGTTGCGAGAGTAGCAATAAGGAGGGTTTGTACTCCATACTTGTTGATCAAGGTAGTCGACGAGTTGTAAGAGTCGTTTCGAATGGCTGGTTGAGCTATGGACTTACTTGTTTGTAAGTTGCTAGAAAAACTTCGAGACATGAGTTTGAACTCCGAAATTGTTTTACCAAACACACATTGCATTTTAAAATGTTTTCTTTGGACCACGGTCTAAGTTCTTTGGGACGGGCCAGAATTTGAGTAATTAGCTTTTCCTCTGAGGCCTTTGTGCCTACAAAATTCCAATATGGTGCGAGCATAGTTGAGCAGGTGACAAGGCAAATACACACGAGTTGACACCCAAACAACAAATCATCCAAGTACCACCTTCTAGCCTCCATATCCCTAAAACGGTTATATCAAAGCCCTGCAACGAAGATCTGGTTCAGCGCCTGAAGTGATCATCTTATCATTTTTTTATATTTCCTACAGATCCTCATGACATGTAGGATGACCATGCTAAAACACATGCTCCATGTCATAAGTTATATTGTCCCGCGACTAGGGCTTGTCTTTGAGCTGCCCTTACTAGGAAAGATTTACCATGTCTTGCGATTAGAGCATGTCTTTGTGCTGCCCATACCAAGAAATATTTCTCTGCTCGGTAACGATTGTAGTATCATATTGGATGCCTCGGCATCGAGTGGAACCCCCTTGACTTGCGGCTACAGTACCAAGTAGGATGCCCCGCAAGCAAGGGTTCTCTGAGTACCTCAGAGGTGAACCATACTGAAACTGCAATGCCCTTATATAACCGGTGAAGAAACCGCCCGCCTTATGATCAACTCATGGAAGTAAGGAACGCCAAAACTTTTTTTCCTGTGACCTACTACAGGCGCACTTCTTTATGCTTGTCCACACAAAGGTGACCACTCCCAAAATCTAGGATGACACCTTTGTCCTTAGACTTGCCCACTTTCACCTGGCTCACTCTGCTCGCTAAGGATGGGAATATCTGTTGAAACCCACATTTTGGGGTCAAAAGTGCCATATCAGCGGCATATTCTAAAGTTGCAGTGTATTCCGACCACTAGGACTGTATGCATCCACTGGGCCAAAATCCTCGGGTCATTTTGCATTTGGCATTTTCATCTTGTAACACCTCGAATTTTTAAAATATCGAAAATGTCTGTTTTTATATATTTTGAGTGGTGAAAATTATTTTTGATATATTTTATTTAAATATTGATATCGGTATGGATATTTATGGTAGATTGGTATTATTGCTATATATTGAAGCCATGAGTTGAGATTTTATGTGAATAAATATTGATTATTTTATTTTATAATTTTGAAGGATTATTGCGAGATAATTGCCATGTATTTCGTATTGTTGGTGCTATTAAAGAAAAGAGTTGGGGTTTACTTGAAATATTTTGGAGGTCTAGGGATCTATTTGTAAATATCCATTTATAAAAATATTATTATTATAATTTTATCTCTACTACTATAATGGGAGAACACCTTAGTGTAATTTGTCCTCAACCCAAATATCTCCTCAACCCAAATATTTTCGAAAGTGGACCAGTTATGGACTAACTTTGGGTAAATATTTTCGAAAGTGGACCAGTTTGGTAAATATTTTCCACAGTGGATCAGTTCGGAAATTATTTTCTTATAACCCCCCATTCTTCTTCTTCTTCTCGGTTCTTTTCTCTCCCGATCGAAACCAGCCGAACCCACCATTCGGCCTCTCTCTCTCTCTCCTTAAATCTACTTCGTTCCTTCGCAAAATCCAAATTAAATTGGGGAATAGGCTAATTGAAGGGTTCTCTACAACGTGGTAGCATCGGATTTTCGAAAGGATTCCGAAAAGGTATACCCTATTTTATTTATTTGTATAAAATTTATTGTGGTTAGTTTTATTGAGTAGGATTATGATGGTAGAGAGATTTAGAAGTGTTGGAAGTGGTAGATTTGGGAAATTAGTGGGTTGTTAGAGAAATTGCAATTTGTTAGTAAATGAGGGTTTTGGGTTTGTAAAATAGAGATATATATATATATAAGAATTATCTCTAGTATGGTGGTAAAAATTTTAGTGAGCCATTAGAATAAAATGGGGAGTGGTGATTTTGACATAAACTCGAATTATGGAGTTTATGAAATCGGGTAGAAAACTCGATCCAAATAATTGTAGAAAATGCCTGTGAGGGTGTAGAGTATTATGGAAGTATTAATATAAATTTAGGATGATTTTTATAGGCTTAAGCTCAATTAAATTGAGTGAAATAGACTATAGGTGAAAAGTGCACGCCGGGTGTTCGATGAAATGCCCGAGCAAGATTTAGTGAGAATTTGATGGGTTCGGAGGTGTAGTTAAGTCTTATTATTATTATTAATCCTAATATATGAGATTAGGAAAAAGAGGATTAAAGAAATTAGAAAATATGAATTCTTCTTATTAGAAAGCCTCCGATCAATAAGGGAATGTTTGTATGGGGACCCAAATTCGAAATTTGTCGATGTAGCTCGGCTACTTAGGTCATTTGTAATGTGTGGGTGAAGACGGATTCAAATTTGGAGATCCGTAGGTCGAGTTTTGAGCTTTAAACTAATCGGTTCTATAATTTTTCAATTAGGAGGAAAAAGTCGAATTTCGACTGGCTACAGGACGGACGTGGGACATCGTTTGCTCGAGCCGTCAGGTGAGTACGTTGTGTTTATGAATATTTTACATTGTGGCCAAATTTCGTGGCCTTTTGATATGTTTTGTGGGTGTTATGCCAAAAAATGAATTTTCGTTGAAAATACGGATTTTTAAGGATCCAAAATGGGTTTTTGAGACATGTGATGAAATTAACTATTTTAAGTATATAAAATCTATATTATGGATTAATGTGACGTGTTGAAGTATAAAAACTAAATATATTAAATTATTTATGCGTATTTTTATCCCGCGCATGTTTTGTGCATGTTTTTGGGGGTATATAGGCCGATATAGGCAATCGGGCATATGCGGAGCCTGGTGTATGGGCTAGCATGTCATGGATGGATGTTATAAGATGTAATTAGATGAATTTAGTGATTGTGATCATGTTTTGAAGATCTGTGTAATTATAGTACACGTTTGTGCATGGTTTGGGGCATATAAGCCCTTATAAGTGATTTTACTTATATGAAACAGGATGTATGCGCTAGTATGCTATAATTAGATATTATAAGACTTAATTAGGGGAAATAAGTGGTTTGGGCCCCTTATGATGGGAAACCCGCATGTGTGATGTTTATTTGTAATATATAGAGATGATTATGATGTGTGATGCAAGAATTGTCGAAATTAAATAAGTGGGTGCATGTTTACATTTTAATTATGTTTGAAATGAATTAATGGGCAATAATATGACATGATGGTTTCTATGTTAAATGACATGGGATATGCATATATATATATGATACAACGAGATGATAATAAATATCGTGGACATCAGATGTGCATCAAACGCAAGATAAAAGGTGAGATGGTAAGTGTTAATAAAGTGTGTTATTATACTTGTGATTAAAGTCAAGGATGTGGCTATTGTTGAATTAAAAGCTGTGATGCTTTATGTTGATAAAGTAAAATGGAAAGATGCAATGAATAATGCTAATAACAGATGGCTTTGTTGACCAGTACCTACAGCAATCCTGGGGGTTTGGGCTAGACCTCCTAACACCCAAGGACCGGCTTGGGGTAAGTGGACCCAAACTATGTTTGGGGTAAGTGGATTTTATCGCCCAAGCTATCGGCTTGAGGCCCAGCTTTCCCTCGATGACAGCTGTCACGAGGAAGTACCCAGTTTATCTGGGGTAAGTGGTTTTTTCCTCTTGGCTTCGGCTGGGAGGAAGTACCCAGTTTATCTGGGGTAAGTGGTTTTTCCCTCGATGACAGCCGTCGCGAGGAAGTACCCAGGTTACCTGGGGTCAGTGGCTTTTTCCCTCTTGGCTTTGGCCGGGAGGAAGTACCCAAGTTCTACTTGGGGTAAGTGGTTCCCTCGCTAGTTCGGCTAGGAGGAAGACGTAGCCTCGGACGAGTAAGACTCTGTGTGAGCATCGGGCCGCATGTTTACTGGGCTGTCGGCTTTCAGTATGTTGGGATACTGTGGCTCACTGGTCGACAAACTAATAAAATGAATAAGTGTTAATAATAAATGTGGTAGTAAAGAAAGTGGTAAGTGGAATGTGAATTGTGTGTGGAAAAGAAAGTGGATAGTAAAATGTGAATTGTGTGTGGAAAAGAAAGTGGATAGTAAAATGTGTATTGTGCGTGGAAACGAAAGTGGATAGTAAAATGTGAACTGTGTGTGGAAAAGAAAGTTGTGTGAATGAAGTAAATGTGAAAGTGAACGTGCTATGAGTTAATATATGAAAAGAAGTGATAAATGCAGCTTGTGATTAATTTAAGATGAAAATAATAAAAGAGATGTGTTATCATGAATAATACAAAGTAATTGCATTATAGGTGTGATCATTAAAGTAAAATACAGTTGATATGAGTTGTACCTTGGAATTGTGTCAAGGAACTACCTGCCCGCAATTTCAGTGGAAATTGTGGGAACTATCTGCCTTGGCATAATTCGCAGGGTGAGTGGATATAATAGTGGTAATGATTAATAGAAATGAGAAATAAAGTGAAGTAAAGATGATAAGTGATTGAAGTGAAATTAATAATCAAGCTATCGGCTTGAGATGTGATGTGATATTACCCAAACTGTGTGTTTGAGGTACGGTGATTATTACCCAAGCTATCGGCTATGGGATGTGATATGTGGTGGCCCCAGAGTGTGTTTGGGGATTAAGTGAAATTGATAATAAGAAATATAATCCTTATAAGAATGAGAATTACTAAGTGGAGTAATGAGATGTGAATGAGTTATAACACATGGTTTTGATGTAACCAGTATAAGGATTCTATTAATGATGTGTTAATGATGTGATGAAATGTGAGAGCATTGCAATAAGCATTAAGATGTTATATTTGCGTCATGAGACTTGAATGAATGTGGCATTATGAGAATAGAAGCATATAGGAAAGAAGTGATACTTGTTGTATTTTAATAAAATAAATACCCGTATTATGAGACTGGTTATAAAAATGGTTATTAAGAGTGTATGTGGTATTATGAGTTGTAGTCCCATAAAGGGTTATTATTGAAAGGAGTAATAACATTATGTAGTTATATTCATATAATGCTATTATGACGATACTTGTGGAAGAATGAATATTTGGGTTAGAGAAGATAAATTGAAAAGTAATGGATTGTATGTGTATTCGTATTATGCGGATGTAAAATAAGAATATATATATATACGAGGTTGAGGTGAAGTATATTATATATATACTAGGTCGAGGTGAAGGATATTATATATATACGAGGCTGAGGTGAAGTATATTATGAAATGTGGGAAGTTATGGATAATTGAACAGTTGAATGCAGGATTGGCAAAGTATTTGATATATCGTCGTATCGATGATGTTGTTGTGTTCAGGATTCGAGTAGCATTATCTTAACGTGGTATTTGTAAGTTTAAATTATTTTGTTTATACTATTTTAATTTGTCATTAGATTAATAACTATACTCACACCAGAAATGGCTAACCCCTTAGTGTTTGGGGGGTTAGGGGAGTCTGAGGACTACCCTAGATCCCTCACTGTTGCAGGTTCTCATCAGTGCAGAGGTGAGGCGTGGAATGATAGTATAACTTTTTATTTTAAAAATTTGTATTATTTAGTTATAGGAATAGTGAAATTTATGATTTAAATTGTATTATGAGTGTATAAGCCTGTATATGACGATGATGAGTATAGTGTGAGGTGGTGTGGTATGTTTGTGACCCGTACCCATCCCGTCGTGGAGTACCAGACTCTGTGGTAAGTTTTACAATGATTTTTCTAAGATTTTACCTCGTTTTTCAAAGAAATTTATAGTTTTTAATTGATATTTGATAATCCGTTATGAGTTTGGCCCCCAGAGCATTATATTATATTGCCTGTGTTTATCTGCTCATTTTGGCCTGGGGAGCCCATGAAAATATTATGTGGTTTGTGAGCTACGGAATTTTGAGCAGAATTCCGTAAGCTTTTTGTGTTTCGGGGCAAAATTTACAGGGGAGACTCTGTCAAAATTTTTCCTGAAATATAACTTTCTTAGTTTATGATTAAAGTGATATAGAAATTGAAAGAATTGAATTTGGAGACTTAGTTTTCAAAAAAAAAAAAAAAAAAAATTTGGGGTGTTACACATCTGCATGCTTGCATTTTCTGCATTTTGCATTAGTTAGGTGCACAAACCTTTTCCATAATAAGGACCTCCTTATATGATGGGATTTAGTTGCCCACAGGGAGTCTCAATTGAGACACCCCGAGTATCAATGGATTCAATGGTCCAAATCACCCCAAATAGCCTATTTCACCAATTCCTAGCGATCTGACTATTAAAACTCATGATCACTCTTGTTTTTTAGGTCCTCGTCCCAATACGAATCGAAAGAAATAATAATCACTCTGATCAGACACTTGTACCTCCAAGTTGATCCCAATCGTCCGATCGTCCACCCAAAAGTCACCTCATTGACCCGACGGTTAAAAATCTCGATCTCTACATCCAAATTGCTCCATTTTCTATGATGACCCCAATGCCACCAAGAACGATCCGATCAGACAAGCCTACTATTCGAGATGATCTGAACCGCTTGATCTCACGGTCTGGTGGGCCCCAGAAACACATTTTAAAAAAAATATGCTCAAAATATGTAATATTTTATACCAAACTGATAGTTTCGTCGCCACTAATTCAACGTGACTCTCGGATTCTCATTCCCATGATGTATCTTCATTTTGTTGCAAAATGCAATTGGAAATCAATATTTATGTGAATTATGGAAAACTTTTAATAAATATCTAAAAGTCAACCATCACACACTTAGATGATACTCCATCCGTTTCAAAATATAAGTCATTCTAGGTTTTCATACGACTATTATATCTAAAAGTCAACCATCACACACTTAGGTGATACTCCCTCCGTTTCAAAATATAAGTCATTCTAGGTTTTCATACGACTATTAATAAAAAAAAACATAGGATTGAAAAAAATTACTAGACATTCTTAATTTTTGAAGCTCATAAATGAGCTATAAATTGTAAAATATCCTATTTGCCCCCTGTATGAAAATATGGAGTATGAGTAAATGAAAAGATAAGGGTAAAATTGAAAATCTCATAAAAAATTAATTGATGGACATTTAAGATTGACAAGACATCTACATTGAAAATCTAAAGTGACTTTTATTTTGAAACAAAAAAAAAAGACTAGAATGACTTATATTTTTAAATGGAGGGAGAATGATCTAGATGATAAATCTTCATTTTGAACCCTAAGTCACTTGGAAATCAAAATTCCACTTGGAATTCAAAAATCAAGTTAAAAATAAAAACAAGATTAATTACTATAAACCCAGAAAATTTTGGATAAAAAGTTTTGTTGTCGTCGTCTTCGTGAATTTTTCTCATGTCCTTAACTACTCTAAACACATATTAATAATATTAATTGAAAAAACATTTTAATTAAATCATTTTAATATAATACTAATAACAGATTAATAGTACGTAGTTTTAAAGATAACTAATTATGTTCAATTATTTAATTAAGTAGTCTTAGCATATTATATCTATATATTATGCTAATAAGAGAGAGAATGTACCATCTCTGTCCTTTCTTCATTTTTAAATATAGAAAGAAGAGAAAAAGTACGAATTCACACATATCTTAACACGTGCACACACCCAGTCACTACCTCCGCTCAATTTTCGACCGTCTGATCGTCCAGATGCGCAATGACGTTTGTAATCGAGGCTCCCAATCGCACCACGTCGCCACCTAATCACGCATTTCCAATTCACTCAGTGGGCGAGCACAGGCTCGATGGGCGATCCAGATCGCTCCAAAAATCGTGCCAGCTCGATAAATCAATAAAAAAATTCAGAAAATAATTTAAAATTGAGAAATTAAATTAAAATTCCAAAATTATTATTAAATACGAAAATTTAATTAGGAATTCTGAAAAATAATTAAAATTTTGAAATCTATACAATATATTATGCTAAACAATTTTTGTCAAGAATTTTCTCATTTTTTTCTTTTTAAAATAAAAATATGAGGGCAAATGTAAGAGATAACTCGGTAATCTTACTCCATCCAAAATGTAATTGAAATCTTCACTATTATATAAATGTTATTAAATGAATTTTTAAAAAAAATTATTATTTAAAAAAAGGTTATGTGCAACATTACACAAATTATACTATATATTATATTATATTATATTATATTATATAAGTTTGTGTAATATTGTAGAAGGGTACACTAATTTTTATATGTTTAATTAACTCTATTAAATCTATGACTAGTACTTGGAAAGTCTTGAATGAGAGAACAGAGATGTGAATGGAATTAAATAAATATAAAATTTATTTTATTTTAAAACCAAGCATTAAATACGCTAATTCTTTTTTTTTTCAAGAATTGGGACGCACTTTTATCTAAAGTTGTGTAGTATTTTGGTCAAAACTTGTGAAGTATAATCTGCCCTGTCCTGCCCTGCCGCAGTGGTTCCCCCCTTCGATCTGTAGATTCGGCTCCCCCTTTCTTCAGGTGCCTTGTGCTAGTCCGTTTCCGTTGGTGCTGTCTTCCGCTCTTAGATCAGCCTAGCTGTGGGGTTTCCTCTCAGCCTCTTTGACGCACGCTTTCTTTATCCCATCACTGTGAGTTATTAATTTTGATTTTTATTATTGTGCTTGTAGCGGTGTTTTGTTGTTGTTCTATTGGTGGTTGGTGGTTTGTGGTGGGTGTTTTGCCACAGATCTATTATCCACCGGTCATTTCTTCCTAGATCCTGTTGGATCTTCTAGCTTATTCCACTATATTCGTTGTCCTTACCTTTGGGGTTCGGTTCCCTACCGACAGTTACTCAGCGCCCTGATTTATAGCTGCTGGCCTGAGTTTATTCTCCTTCATCTTACGTGTCTAATTCTGTTGTTTTCTCCTCTGTTCTTATCTTCTTGTTCTTCTCCTCTCTACTGTATCGCTTCCCCCCCCCCCCCCCCCCCCCCCAATTTCTCTTTCGACATTAACCTCATCTTTTCCAGTCATTATTTTTGAATTTTGAATTGCCTTTCTATTGGGCTTTCCCCCTGCTCTCGTTTCCTTTTGGGCCGTTAGTTATGGACACCTCTTGGGTTGAAATCGAAAAAAAAAAGCATTCTCTTTCAGCATCATTCCGCTGTTGTAGGATCTGTTTCTCTTGGGCCGTCTCGGCCCACTCACAAGAAGCTTCTAGAGCACTCTCTTATTACCTCCTCCCGCTCTTTCTCTTTACCTACCTCTTCGTATTCTAGACGCTCACCGCTTCCGTCTTCTCATCTCCCCCAAATCTATTATCGGTGTCTTCAGCCTAGTCATCTGAAGGCATCCTGCTCGTTCAGAATGAAGTGCTTGTTTTGCCTTAAGCCGGGACATGCTCGTCACCGTTGTTTCACCCTTCAGCAACTGTTGGGTCTCACCTTAGGTGCCCCCATTTCAGAGCAAGTGCTCTCAGCGCTTGATTTCCCCTCCCTTCAACTCAAATTGGCTGAAGTCCAATCCAACAAAGCCAAGAGACCCAAGTTGTCTTCGACATCTCCTTTACTCCCCACTCCAGTCTCTCGCCATATTATCGACTCCGTTCACCCCTCTCTTCCAGTGATTACTACCCCCCAGTCTCAAGCTTCCAAGCCCATTGTGGCTCAGGTTTTCATCCCTACTATGGAGCTCTCCTACAAGTTGAAGATGTTTGATACCTATGGTGCCGTTTCATTCGGTGGAGGTTCATTTCCCAACTTCACTTTAGATTCTTTTCTTAGCAACTCGTGCAACGTTAAAGATTGGGAGTAGGTTCTCAATACTTTCTCTAATGGTGATGTTGTTATCCATTATCCTTCACCAAAAATTTTAGAAGAATTGATCGCCAATTCCTCCCTTTCCATCGGAGCGATATCACTCTCCATTCGAAAGTGGGTGCAACTTTGCATTCCTCCCCAAGCTCTCTGCCTTTCCCCTACCAAGATCACGCTCTTGGGACTCCCCCCGTTCTGTGGGTCTCATCGACTTGTTGGTGATATGTCTAAATGCATTGGTGAACTGATTAGCATTTCATCCTCTGCAATGTTGGCATCTGGGTGTCTTCAAGTGGAAGCACTTTTTGGATGCCCTAAGGTGCAAGACAGAATCAAGGTCTATTCTCTGAGAGATAGTAATTCCTCCTTCACGGTCTCAGTGAAATATCATGACTCTATTAGTAGAGGCAACTCCCAAACTCCTCTCTCCTCTGGAGCTCCTAAACCGGTTGTTATGCCTTCTTCTCTTCCTACTACTTTCACTGACGGCTCCTCTTCCCTGTCAAAATTTGCGTTGGCCAAGCTTAAGGGTCCTCTCAAGGACTCCACCAGAAAGAAGTTTTCCAATCAACGCCGGAACTTTGCCTCCCCAAGCAGCACGAAAATCTCTCCCTCTAAGGCCCCCAACCTTGTATGGATCAATCCAGACCTATCTTCTCATCAATCTGTAAGGTCGACTGTTCCTCCAATTGTGCACTCTGCTGATCTTCAGCCCCAGCCTTCTCAGATTGCGGCTACTAAGCCTCCAGCGACAGTGGTTTCCTCCCCTTCTCATACTCTTATTGCCACGCCAGCGCTCCCCAAGCTGTCTGTTCCTGATCCTCAATGGCCGGCCTGGGATATCAATCCCCATTATGCCTCTGATTGGATCAAATTTCAACGGTCGACCCACTATCCCAATCCACAGGGTTCCGCTCCTTCTCTGCCTCCCTCTAAAGACAAGGTGACTCAACCTACTAAAGCCGATGCTTGGATTGATCAAGATAACCTTTTAGAGGAAGGGGAAACGGAGCTGAACCTCGCGCAGTCACTACAGAAGGTCCGCTTTATCCTTTTCTCTATTAGTTTTCAAAATTGTGATATTTACTTTATTGGTTTTCCTAATGGTATCACTTTGCGAGTAGGCCCTTCTTCTCTTCTTCCTCTCCCGAATTATTTCTACCCCTCTTTCGCTCTTGCGAAATGTACTACTTATTCTCCTGATTTGAATAAATTGGTCTTGTTGAGTCCGCCCATGGGCTTACCAGATACCTTTTCCCCCCCATTTCTCTTTCTCTGACGTCGAATTCTCTATCCCAATCGATGAACTCTAATTCGTTGCATTCTTGAAGCGCCATCCACTTACCCACGGTTCAATCAATCGCACTTCGTAACCATTTAGGTCCTACTCTAAACCAGTCTCTCTGTCCTTCATCCTCTAAGGATGAAGGATGTTTTGATCTTAAGCAGTCGTCTGCGAAGAAGACACCTTTCCCCATCATCCGGTCGAGCGCTCCCATTAAGGCTAAAAGAGCATCCTTTTCTTCAACTGCTTCTACTCGCATTTTAGCGCACCAGGCTCTGGATGCCAACCACCCTACCCTTGCCCCACCTCCCTCTGATCAACTCTTGTTAGGATCCATCTATCTAGTTCTGTTTGATTCCATTTCCGACATTGAAATGGTTAACCTTGCCAATTACGTGGGGTTTTTAGTTAATTCGGATAATTTGGTGGACTTTGAAGCCATTAGGCAGAAAGAACGTTCTAGAGATTTGGAGTTTCATTGTTTCCATGATTAGTATTCCTTGGAATATCCGAGGACTTAATTGCCCCATTAAACAAAGGGTGGTTTATCAACTGATCGCCTCATCTAACTGTGACTTAATCTCTATCCAAGAATCGAAGATCGATTCTCCTTCCCCCTCTATCTTTCGTTCTATTGGTGGATCCCTTATCTCTAATTGGATTTCTTTGGACGCCATAGGTTCTAGGGGAGGTATCATTTTTGGATTCAAAGAATCTTCTTTTTTGCTTATCTCGGTTCGGCGATTAACTTTCTTTCTCATCGTCCAACTTCACTGGGCAGAATTCAGCTGCAGCCTCACTGTGGTTTCAGTTTATGGTCCGTCTTCTTCTGAGAGGCGCAATTTGTTTTGGAACGAATTCCAATCTTTTCATAACAACACCAATGGTTTCTGTTTTTTTTGTGGTGACTTTAATATTACCAAATTTTCCTGCAAAAGGTCTAGCTTCGGGAGTGGGGGGCTCGTGATATGGCAAAAAATAGGGTTAAATCGGAACCGTCCAAATAGGGAACGAATCTTAAAGCTTAGGGGTAGAATGGTAATTTCACCTATTAATGGGTCTGAAGTGGTTATTGGATCTTCTCTCCAAAAGCCCAATAACCCACGAACGGATCCACCTCAACTGGGTGCGGGTTTCAGCCCGCAATAAGCCCAATCCAGCAGGATAAAATTAGGGTTTCTGATTAATCCTAATCAACGGCCTTGATTCATATATATCCTTTCACTGGGAATTAGGGATTATATTCCTAATCTGATCCTAGGGATTACATTCCTAATCTGATCCCAAAGGCAGCTATAAATATCCCCCATCCACCACCATTAAAAGGTAATCAATCTTTTGCCAATTTACGCTCTCTCATAATCTTCCTGATTACTGACTTAAGTGTCGGAGGGTGCGTCGCCGGGATCAACCCCGGTGTTTTGCACTTTTTACAGGTAAACGGCGGGAGTCAGCGGTCAAATTCCTACAGATGGCGCCAATCTGTTACCGCTAAATCAGGTGTGGGGGCAAATAGATAGTATTTGTGGATTCTTATGGGAACCGAATAATGGTTTGCTATTCGGAATTGCTCTCACAACTGTTGAAACATACTCAAACGACGAGTTCGGAGTCCAACACTTGGCTCGACTCCGCTTCGCAAGCTCGCTCTTAAGCGAGCTAGAAGTGGTTCGCCATTCGGAATTGCTCCCACAACCGTTGAAACATACTCTCGCTTCGCCGCCGCGCGCAAAATTCCTACAACTAGACTAAACATGGGAGAAGCTGATGCTAGGTCTACCATTTGTATGCTAGTCTTGGTACACCACATCTCTTGATCCTCACGGTTGGAAGGTCATCGATATGAATTTGCTATATTCTTCGTGTTTCCTCAAGAGAAGATATCAGCTTCAAACATGAGCTTGTTAGAGGCTCCGGTGAATTCCCAGCCTGGATCGAATACTGGACTATGAAATCACCTCTAGAATCTCGTATATTATCGACCGATGCCCAGGACTCTGAGGAGCTAACCTCTGGTTCTTATGGTTCATTTAAAGTTGAAAAAAACCTCCAGAAGGCGGCTCTCCACCGCAAGAAACTCACTCTCACAAATTTGTGAGCCAAGAGGTTCGAAGCATCACTCGGCGCGCCTAGTCGAGCGCTCTTGGCACCGATGACCAAACAAGCAAAAACCTTACTCTAGGATCTCGGCACGGTTTGCCGAGCACTCCTGGCACCGACACCCAAACAAGCAAAAACCTTGCTCTAGGACCTCGGCACGGTTTGCCGAACACTCTTAGCACCGAGGCCCAAACGAACGGACCTCAGAATGCTAAAGATAGTCACGAGTAACACAACAACAGAAAGGGTTCAAAAACACACAAGTTCAAGGAAGAAAAAGCCTCGTTTCAATTGAGTATGGCAAAACAATACAAGACAGTTCCTTCGCAACGAAGCTACAAGATTTCAAAATCAAAAAACTACACAGCTGACTCGTTACACTTAGACAAAATACAAAGCTTGGAGAACAAAAAAAAACCTTCAACTCTTCCATGGCGCAGGGATGTTTCGCTTCAAAGACACTCGAGGGCAGCGACGCTTAACCCCGGTACTCGTCCCTAAACCGACAAATTGAGACGTGTCTTCGGCGCTGCTCCTGACAGTTACGTCGATGGATGCTCCGCTCGATGAAATTGCCATGCCACTTTGGGCATCACTCGGACTTGGTCGGCCTACGGGCGAACGTGTCGCGAGCTCATAAAACGAAATGCCTTGCTCACCCTCCTCACGAGTGAATGAAGTGCTCCTGACATTAATTGGCCCCAAACATGGCTTTAGGCGAGCCACTTCCGACTCCAACTCAACGATCCTTTGCCTTAGAGAGTCGTCTCCTACATCCTCCTCAAAGCAAGGAGGCATGGCGGAGCTCGGAATGCTGGGGCGGCTGGCGATAATTCGGCGGAGCTGGGTGACCTCGATGCCCCTATCCACTGTGGCTCTTTTCAATGCGTCGACCTCCGTCGTCAACTCATCGCGTTTGGCCATCAGCTTGTCCACTGCCGAGGTCAGCTCCTCTTCCTCTGCCAGAAGTTCAGCCTCCATAATCTGCAAGTGGTGAACTTCGGTGAGCATATCGTCCCGCTCAGCTGTCATCTTCGACAGAGAGAGTTGGAGACACTTCAGCCTTAGCCCGTTAGTGAAGGCCATCGACGATCCATCCTCCTCATCTATGGAAGGGATCTCAGCGAGCCGACCCTCTAGTCACCGAATCTCGATGTCTCGTCGGCTCAAGATCACCTGCAGGTGGTTTCGCTCGCTCTCAGCCCTGTGCAACCCCAGCTCGACTTCATAAAGGCGCTCTCGAAACCTGGCCAAGCACAGCCTCGTCACTCCCAAGCCGACCTCGGAACAAGACTCCTCTCCGGAGCAAGGGTGTTCGGCCGAGTTGGTCACCTCGGCAAGCTGAAAAGAGCAAAGCAAACAAAATGGCTCAATAAATGGTCGCAAGTTTACTCCTCATCCGACCCCTGAACAAAGCTATACACATCTAGCAAAGTCTAAAGTTCTTTGTTTGAACACTTAATCAAATTTCAAGCAAACAGTAGGAAAAAGACGAGATCGAGCTCGAAAGTTCCTTTCATTCATCACAAAAGTACGGTGGCCAGTCCGCAATTAGGCAATACAGGACAAGACAAAACTCAAAAAACAAAAAGAAAACAAAAGGAGGTGAAATCAAGGGTCGACTTCTTTCCCGGGGCGTCGAAAGGGGACGGGGACAGACCCCCCCGATGGGGCCTGAATCGCCAGCGGGGTCACTTCGGTAACCTTCACCTTGCCGACGACCTCAACCTCGCTGTCGTCCTCATCATCGCCTTCTTCTTCTTCTTCTTCTTCCTCTGACTCAGGGTCGAAGCCCTCGACATGGCCCAGGAACAGCCTCCACCCCGAGCAGTACACCTCAGGGTATCGCTCCGATACCTGAGAGATGGCTTGGGCATAGGCCTTGGCCATGTTTTAGGCAAGGAAGCCTTGCGCCTTCGCCATGGTGGCCTCTTTGGCCCCCTTTACCGCGGCAGCCTTGGTCTCCGCCGCCTCGGCCAGCTGCTTGGCTGACTCCTCCTTCTGTCGCAAAAGGTCGGCCTCGAGCTTTGCGACCAGGCCTTCGAAGTACTCGAGCCTCGTCGACCTACCCTCGAACTCGACCCTCAGCTTGTCGAGCTCTGTGTCCATTCGAGCCTTTTCAGCCCGAGCACGGTCGGTCTCCTGCTTCAGCTCCTTCTCCAACTCCGTCATCTTTTCTGTAAGATGACCGAAGTGGACGACGATCTACAACAAAACAACAAAGTTTAAAAGAAAAAAAAAGTGAAGGAGAACGTAGAAAGAGCCACGTACTGGGATCTACGTGGCCGAGCCCTCTCCTGAAGAGAACATCTTCGGTCAGCTCTCTCCAATCGTACTTCGGCCTGTCTAGAAGAGTCTGCACTGCCTCCTCTTCTTGAGGGTGAAGCACCGGTGACTTCTTCACTCGCCTCGACACCTCCTCCACGAAACTGGTGGGTATGGGCCATGCCTCTGCGCTCCGCACTATAAGGTACTTATCTCGCCAGTGCTTGATGGAATCGGGGCAGACGACGAGCCGACCTCCATGCCTCGGAGCCAAGTAGTACCGGAACTCCGACCGGTTCTGCTGATGAAGCCGGTAGATAGTCCAGAGTACCCTCAGCTCCAGCTCAATCCCTGCCGTTTGGCAGTGGAGTACGAACCCATTGATTACTCCCACGCGTTCGGCATCAGCTGAATGGGGCTGACCCCAAACCACCTAAGCACTTGGGTCGCGAACGGGTGGAGAGGCAGCCGAGCACCGGCGATGAAGGCATCGACCGGCCAGAAACACATGTTTACTGGCATCGGCGAATTTGCCCTAACCCCGGGACTTGGTAGCATTAGTTCGTACTCCTCCAGAATCTGGAAGCAATTTCGGATCACTACCAAATCCTCCAGGTTGAGGATAGAGACAGTCTCATCGGCCTCGGAGGTCTCCCTTGCCTCATTCTCCTCGAAGGCTCTCCCCTCCCATGGATGATGCGCTCGGCATGCTCCTCAGGAAGCTCTCGAACCTGCCGAAGCCCGGTCAGTGGCCCTGGATACCTGCCGAACGGCCCCATGCACTTCGGATCCTCCACTATACTGTCTCGACCTGATACCTTCTTGCCCTTATCTTGGCGACTCGGAGAAGGGACTTCGGAAGCAGAAGGAGAGGGCTCGGAGGATAGGAGAAAGAGACATATTTATACTTAAAAATCGACTAAGTATAAATTACCTTGAAGTGATGTGTGCTATCGGAATTTTCACCGGAATACGATGGATGATCACCGTGAGCTCTCTCTAGCACAAATTCACCGTCTGAGTAAAAGTTTGGAAGAGTGAAAAATAAGAAGAGGGGTGAAGTTTTATAGAAGCTTGGCACTCAAAACGAGGTTAATGGGCCCAAAGAGCCAGCCCATTTACACAAGGCGACAAAATGATCTGAACCGTCACATTATTTATCGCGCCTAGCTGTACCGTTGCATAAATGGCAGTCACAGCTGTCAGAGTTGTCACACCTGTCAGAAGTTCAGAAGACGTAGACTGAGCCTGACGTTTCCTATGCCAGCAACCCAAGACCTCGGCACATGCTGCCAAGTGTTCTTGCCACCGACCATGTTACATGGAAAAAATTGAACCTCGGCACATGCTGCCGAGCGTTCTTGCCACCGACCATGTTACATGGAAAAAATTATTACGTGGAAAAAATTGAACCTCGGCACATGCTGTCGAGCGCTCTTGCCACCGACCATGTTACATAGAAAAAATTGAACCTCGGCACATGCTGCCGAGCGTTCTTGCCACCGACCATGTTGCATGGAAAAAATTGTTGCATTGAAAAATTTGAACCTCGGCACATGCTGCCGAGCGTTCTTGCCACCGACCATGTTGCATGGAAAAAATTGAACCTCGGCACATGCTGCCGAGCGTTCTTGCCACCGACCATGTTGCATGGAAAAAAATTGTCGCATTGAAAAATTTGAACCTCGGTACATGCTGCCGAGCGTTCTTGCCACCGACCATGTTACATGGAAAAAATTGGACATCGGCACATGCTGCCGAGCGTTCTTACCGCCGACCATGTTACATGGAAAAAATGAACCTCATCGCATGTTGCCGAACGCTCTTGCCACCGACCTTCTTACATGAAGAAAGTCGCTTCGACTTTGGCAAAGGTCCACCGAATGCCTTCTTCGCACTTACAGGCCGGCCGAAGTAACTGCGCTCTTCGGAATTATGTGCCGAACCCCCAGGGACCTCGGCCCCCTTCGGGGCGAGGGTTCGGAGGGGTCGGAAGCGAAGCCGAAGCACATGAGCCATGAAACGACGGAAATAACATCGAGTCATACACCTAAATTTTGCAAAAAAGTGATTTAAAATTCGGGAAAATTAATTTAAAATTCTAAAAAAATAATTATAAATTCGGGAAAATATTTTTAAGCCCCTGGATAAATAATTATTGCTTGGAATGGTCAATTAGAACCCCCGAATAACAAATCACCGCCTCGCAAAATTAAGAAAAATCACCAGGAGTCCAAGAGAGCTCAAGAGTAACCTTGGGCGCGCCAATAGCTTCGAAAATCACCATAATACCTTATACAAAGATTCGATACCCCTCGTTTGGACTCCGATACAACTCCGAAAGCCATTAAAACGGTAAAACTACTCCTCAAAGGCTGATCAAACTCAGTCTTCGGGAGTGGGGGGCTCGTGATATGGCAAAAAATAGGGTTAAATCGGAACCGTCCAAATAGGGAACGAATCTTAAAGCTTAGGGGTAGAATGGTAATTTCACCTATTAACGGGTCTGAAGTGGTTATTGGATCTTCTCTCCAAAAGCCCAATAACCCACGAACGGATCCACCTCAACTGGGTGCGGGTTTCAGCCAGCAATAAGCCCAATCCAGCAGGATAAAATTAGGATTTCTGATTAATCCTAATTAATGGCCTTGATTCATATCTATCCTTTCACTGGGAATTAGGAATTATATTCCTATTCTGATCCTAGGGATTACATTCCAAATCTGATCTCAAAGGCAGCTATAAATACCCCCCATCTACCACCATTAAGAGGTAATCAATCTTTTGCCAATTTACGCTCTCTCATAATCTTCCTGGTTACTGACTTGAGCGTCGGAGGGTGCATTGCCGGGATCAACCCCGGTGTTCTGCACTTTTTGCAGGTGAACGGCGGGAGTCAGCGGTCAAATTCCGACGGAAGAAGCTAAGGTTTGATTATTCGGTTCCCCTAAGAATCGACAAATACTATCTGTTTGCCCCCACACCAGATTTAGCGGTAACAACAGTTTTTCTTAAAATTTTCCTCCTTTCCTCCATTGAATCCATTGATCAGCTTGAGGAGCTGGGCCCCTTATCTGATTCACTTTGCTCAGAACGTAGTTCTTGCAAGAGAGACTATGCCGACATCCTCCACAAGGATCACATCAAGTGGTCCCAAAGAGCCAAGTTCCGATGGCTTAAGGAGGGAGATGGGAATACCTCGTTCTTTCACAATTATGCGTCTCACAGACAACGTTGTAATCGGATTTCCTCGATTGTAGACAACGGTATTGAATTTAATTCGGATCCTGATATCCACTATTCCTTCCTTACCTTTTATAAAAATCTTATTGGTTCTTATAAACAGCGCTCCCTTAGCCTTGATTGGAATCATTTCTACGGTGATCAATCACAGGATCTTTCTAGCCTAGAAATTCCTTTTACTATGGAAGAAATTAAGTCGGCTGTTTTTTCCTTAAAAAACAATTTTGTGCTAGGTCCGGACGGATTCTCTGCTTTCTTTTTTCAAAAATTCTGAAATTGGCTTAAAGATGACCTGTTCAATATGTTTGCAGATCTGCATCAAGGATCTTTCTCCTTTGACCGGATTAATTATGCGCATATTGTGCTCATCCCCAAAATTTTGGGAGCCCACATGGTTAGCCTGATCAACACTACTTTCAAAATCATCATGAAAGTTCTTTCATCCAGACTCAGTGTTGTTATCTCTCCACTTACCGATCCCGCCCAATCGGGATTTATCAAAGACCGTTTTATCCTTGATAGTGTAGCTTCGGCCCAAGAGATCATCTCTCATTGTCACAACTCTAACTCTGAAGAGATTTTACTTAAACTTGACTTTCAAAAAGCATATGATAATGTCAGTTGGGACTTCCTTTTCGAGATTCTTATTAATAGAGGCTTCAGTCCTAAATGGATCGCTTGGATTGAATCCAGTCTCTTCTCAGGCACTTCTTCCATTCTCATCAATGGATCAGAAGGCCACAAATTCAAAATTAAGTGTGGCCTTCGTCAGGGCGATCCTATCTCTTCCCTTCTTTTCTCTCTTGTTGCTGATGTATTCAGTAAACTACTCTGCAATGCTTGGGAAGCGCAGGTTATCGAAGGGCTTAGGAACTCTCTTAGTTTTCGAGATGTTCTTAACCTGCAATATGCCGACGACACCATCATCATTGCCAAACCGAACATTCCTTCCCTGCGAAATCTGAAACTCCTCCTTTATATCTTTGAAAAAGCTTTTGGTTTATCGATCAACTTCCAAAAATCTTCGGTTCTTTGGCTCGAGGATCCCCCAATCGTCAAACCGAAATCTCCCAATTTTTTAATTGTGCATCCGCCTCTTTTCCCATTCTGTATCTTGGTATCCCCCTCAGATGGGGTAAGCTGCATAAATCCGACTGGATGCCTATGGTGGAAAAGATAGAATCGAGACTCAACATTTGGTCAGGGAAACAACTTTCATGAGGTGGTAGATTAATTCTACTAAACTCGGTTCTTTCCTTTATTCCCCTTTATATGATGTCATTCTTTTACGTTCCCTCTTGGGTGATCAAGATGATTGATCAAATCAGAAGTAATTTCTTCTGGTCGGGTACCCACATTTATAAACCGAGATCTCATTTCTGCAATTGGAAGACGATCTGCTCTTCCAAGGCAGCAGGGGGCTTAAGGGTTCTTGATCTCAGAAATCAAATATTGCTCTACTTGGCAAATGGATGTGGAGATTCTTAAAAGATGACCAGTTACCTTGGGTCTAAAGTATTAATCTTCATTGCTTTACTAGACGTAGGATCTGGGACTTTTCCCCTCTTCTTTCTTGTAATGCTTCTCCTTTTTGGAAGGGTGTTTGGAAAGCGGCCGCATTTTTTCAATGTGGTATCTTCCATGAATGCTCTGATGGCTCTAAGACCAAGTTTTGGTCCGATATCTGGATCGGTAACACCAAGCTTGCGTCTGCCTTCCCTGCCCTCTTTCGCTTGGCCTCCAACCCCTACGCCACTGTGGTGGAATCTTTCTATACTATCAATTCTCAGACACATTGGCTCATCCCCTTCACCAGTGCTCTTCCTGCCTCTCATACTTCAGACTTTAATGATCTTCTATTATGCCTTAACAACTTTCCTTGGCTTCCGAAAGAAGATTTTAGATGGCGATGGAACTCTTCAGGCTGTTTCTCGATCAAATCATTTTATAACTTTCTTAATTTTCGGGGAGTCAACTCTCCGTTTGCTAACTTTATCTGGATTAGTTGTGCCCCACTTAAGGTTAAAATCCTCTCTTGGCTTGCCTTCAACAATAAACTCCTTACTGTTGAGGTTCTCAACAAAAGGAACTTGGCTTGGAGTCAACTATGTTGTGCTCTACTGAATTTGAAGAAGCTGATCATCTGTTTATTGAAGATTTGCACATTAGCCTGGGAGCACCCCTCCATTCCTACCAATTTTTCTTCTTGCTGGAATCTTCACCTTATAAATAAAAAGTATCACGGATCCTGGATCCTTTCTGTTTTGACTATCATATGGATTATCTGGTCCCAAAGAAATAAGCGAATTTTCAATCATATCGCTTCCCCAATCAACTTTATCATTGAAGATTTATTATTTCTTTTTAATTTCTGGTCCTCTACTTTAAATCAAGAGGCTGTTGTTGCTTTATACAGTCACCGCCTTGATGAGGCATTACTTTGCTTACGTACTCTTAATGTGATATGAATTTTTCTTTTCAATTTGTGCTTATTTCGTCTTCTCTGGCTTTTTTGCAGTGTTGAGAGGATCTCATGAATCTCTCCTTCTTTTGAGCTGGATCTATGGTGCGTCTATTGTGGGGGTTTTGTTCGGTAGTGGGTGGATTTGGTGCTTTGGCAGTTCTTTCTTGCCCCTGTTAGTGGGGATTATTTTGTAATGTTTAGCTAAGCTTGACGTTTCTTTTAGTTTCTACCTTATGTATTTTGGCCTTGGTAGAGGCTGTCTCTGTTTTTATTCCTTTTTGTGTACTCCTTTTCACCCCCCCCCCCCCCCTTTAAGCTAACGACGACCTGTTTCTTGTTCTTCTCCTGCTGTGTTTGGGTTTAATGTTCTGGTTATTAGGGGGCCTTAGTCACCCTGTGGCTGTTCGCTTTGCTCTGTGGTTTTTGGGTGTTGTTTTTTTTCTGTTCTTCGACTTTCTTAGGGTGGCCTTCGGCGGCAGATTGGCTGTGGCCAGCCTAATGGCTTAGGGGAATTTTCAGCAGCCCCCTTCATTTCTGTTGCACTTTGTTGTGGGGATTGAGATTTCCAGCTCCGGAGACTACGTCTTATGGTCTCGGTTCAGGTATCTTATGCTGGTTTGCACTATTTGGCTATGTCTCTTGCCCTTGTGCTTGCTTCATGATCTTTTCTTTATGGAGCTACTGGCCATTTCATTGTGATTTGGGGTAATTAATTGTATGTATCTTATTGTATGCTTTGTTTTCATCCTCGTCTCCTTTTGTGTTGGTTATTCTCTTTGTGCTGGAGGCAACTTCGTTTCCTCTTTTTTGGCCGGGCGATGGTGTACTACCGCTGTGGCTGAATTCGGATGCCTGTCTTTTTTGGCTTCCCTTGGCCTACAGCTCCTGTTGGCGTTGATTGAGCTCCTAGCCTTGTGCATCGTTTTGAGCTCGACTTCTCTGCCCCCTCCTAATTTTTGGCAGCTCTATTTTGGGTTTGGGCTTATTGCAGCTTAGCTGCTCGTGTCTGCCGCTTTGTTGCCCCATGGCGATTGGGGTCTTCTCAGTCCTGGTCGCTCCAAGTTGCGAGGTCTGCTAGCATCAGGATGGTCGTTTCGACAGTTGGCGTCGTTACAGCGTTGTGCTGATTGTATGTTGCTCATTTTCTCGAGTGGCTTTTTGTTTTCTTTCTAGTGTTAGTTTGCCGGTTGTTTGTTTAGCAATTACCTTAATTGCATCTATTGTCGTTTTCTCTCTTCCATTTTTTTCGGTCTCAGTTTACACTGATGTAAATTGGTTATTGTTTGTAATTACTGTTTTTTAATCTATTGGGCTGGAATCTTTTGATTCTATCTGCATTATCAAAAAAAACTTGTGAAGTATAATTTTCCACTACCTTCTAAATATGCCATGTGGTAGCCTATTAGTGGCTTAATTGGTGAAAACTGCTCCTACAAGTTCTAACCCCAAATTCTCCATTTAACTTTGTTGTACCGAAGAAAAATTCTTATTTTATTATCATGTTTTGGGTATAGAAGGGTGATCGAATATTACCTGCCATGGTAAGTGGATCTATCAACTATTGAAAATGTGCTTCAAATATTCTGTCTTCTGATCTATGAGGTTCAAGGAAGAGTTGGGCAAAATTTGAAGTGAAGCCAACTCGAGATGAGCCCGAGTGAAGCTGCAAAAACTGGTTATTTTTTTAATATATATCTTTATCTAGTTGATTAATTTGAGATAATCTCTTTGATATGATTTGAAGTATTAGTTAGGGATTTAATAATGAATTAATCCTATTTTAAATAGTGACTGAATATTTAATATAGAGTATATGTTTATCCTAAACTCTAAGTTATGAACCAACTAATATTTAAATTAGAGTTTTGAATCTATCCCACCTAACTTGTATTTCAAGATTACTACTGTATAAATACATGAGCAGAGATTGTATCTAAGTAAGCCAATTAGAGCCAATAGAAAAAAACTAAGAGCTTGCTATCTAATTAAGATATTATTGTAACCAGAGAGACAAAGATGCATATCTTGTAATTTCCTTACTATCCAATCGAATATTGGTTCCGAAAAATCTTCGTTGTTCTACTTTCTACTATTTTTCTACTTGTTGCAAATCCGATTAATTTTGCTGAATTTTTTGAAAAATAACGAGTTGGGTAACTATCTGATTTCGCAATTTTGACCTAACAATTGGTATCATAGCGACATAGTTAGAAGATTCAGCTAAAGGTAAGATGTACTTCGACACTGCTTCAACAACTTGTCCCATATGGAGATGATCGATGACAACAAGGTGTATCTACTTTTGCAACAATATCTACCGAACAAAGAACGGAGACTATCGAAGATTGAAGATTGGGAAAACTACGACTGCAAGAAGTGTTCCTAGAGACAAATCTCTTTTTCTGACTATCTCTCCAATATGATGGGTGAGACGTTCATGCAGACATGCTTAAAGACAACACAGTACTTATACTATCATCTTCTTCGACATAAGCACTGTAAGGAACGCCCACGAAACACTCATCGATCCATGCTCGAAGGAGGAGTTACTACCCGGTTAACAACTCTTCCAACTATAGAATGTAAGAAGTCCAACTCGACATTGAACCAAGGAGGATATGTGAACTAACTAAAAATCCTACAGATGTTTGTCCATGTCGGAAGGAGGAGTCACTACCGAATTGAAGTCTTCCAACTACTACATGCAAGAATACCTACTCGGTGTTGAATCAAGGAGAGGGTGCTAAAGACCCTGCAAGTTATGAGAGCCAATTAGAGAGAGAGAGTCATGTTGAAGTGGTTGGCCCATTTAGCCAAAGGAAGAACAAATAGCTCGTTGACTCATGATGTAGCGCTCCGATTTCCGACACTGGGAAAACGTGACACGAGCCAAGACCTTTTCTTCAATTAGTCACAATACACAGAAAAACAGGAGAATTTAAAACTTTTTATTCAATACACAAAGTGTTACAAGTCTGAATATTGTACAACTGTAATACCTTACAATAGAGTTACAATATTACCTTTACATTTCTAAGTATTACAACCTTCAACATCTTACATCAGAGTACTTCTCAACTAATGCATAATCAATACATATACTGCAGCGGAACTAAACATAACACTGACTCCTTGCTTTCCTTGCCTTGAGTCCTCCTGAATTTCGCCTTTGTACTTCGGCGATCCAGTACCTATGGAAGTGGGGACGTCAGTATTCACTGACGCTTAAAGGCTGATCATATAGCAGCGAATCTCCCAAACAATATACAAAATATAGCAATGGTGTTGTGTAGTTTAAGTGTTCATGAGTGCAAAAACATAGGGATTTGAACCCGCGTTATGAATTCTAATTGTACACAACCTGTTCCTGACATCTACACGTGGCTAATGAGGTTGCAGATGTGGTCAAGTCCCACTAATGCAGTTCGCCAATGGTGTCTATGTTCGCCACTACGACCCGGCTAACCGGACCTCTCTCAAAACAGACGAACCCAATGTATCGGGCGTTATTCCAAAATCAAACTATAGGGTTTCGCAAGCGCAGGGTAGCGCGAAGCCTACCCTGTGGCACCCTCTGGGGTTTCGCAAGCGCAGGACTGCATAATGCATCCTGTGGCACCCCAGCCATGGTACTTCAGGAATTAACAGCGCGAGATACGCAACCCGTGTCCTCAACTTGTGAGACGGCACCGTACGTATCCCTTTGACGGGAAGGTAGAACTAGGACGCTTCCTATTCTAATGTCAGCAAGTCTCCGAAAGCAACATGCAGCCCATACTACATGCGACTCCATCTCAAGTCGTTTCTCCATATATAGGGATTGAACCAGCGTTTAAGAATTCTAATTGTACACAACCTGTTCCTGACACCTACCCGTGACTCGCGAGGCTGCAGATGTGGTCATGTGCCACTGTTGCATTTCGCCAGTGGTGTCTATGTTCGCCACCGCGACCCGGCTAACCGGACCTCACTCAAAATAGATGAACCCAATGTATTGGGCGTCATTCCAACATCAAACTATAGGGTTTCGCAAGCGCAGGGTAGCACGAAGCCTACCCTGTGGCACCCTCTGGGGTATCGCAAGCGCAGGACTGCACAATGCATCCTGTGGCACCCCTAGTCACGGTACTTCAGGAATCAACAGCGCGAGATACGCAACCCGTGTCCTCAACCTGTGAGACGGCACCGTACGTATCCCTTTGACGGGAAGGTACAACCCAATACACCACATATAATCTGCCTCAAGGGACGAGTTAGTGTCGGGGCCCCCTACAACTGACTCCTCTCTCCTGGCAAAGGTTAAAATGATCCTTGTAAGTCACTACCCTAATGATGTCCCTGACTCGAACAATCCTAGGGATGACAATATTATAAACACAACATGCTAGGCCTTAAATTAGGCTTCGTAAGACAACTTCACTAGGCTGCTCAACCTAGACTTACCAGAATCCCTCAGGATCCGGTTCGTGGCTCATCGATCCAAGACTTTGGCCGTGCGAATATACACGCATGCCGCTACCCTAGACTTGGATTCTGTCTATACTCTGGTCCTCGATTAACCTACCCTAGTTAAGATTCGACGGTACACAAGGAGTGACTCCTCCACAGTTCCTTAGAGTAGAAATCATACGTCTTGATGGTCGATAGCCCTTAGGGTGGTAACATCACCCTAGACGAGCGCAACGAACTGTGTACTAGCTAACAAGCTATACACGAGTAAGAACCACATACGAGCCAATAAGCTACGTATGAAACAATAACTACCTACGAGCCAGACGGGCCTCGTAGGAGATAACCACGTACATACCAGCCAAATAAGCCGCGTATGAGACCAACAGCTATGCACGGGCCGGTCGGGCCGCGTACGAGACAACCACCTACATACGAGCCAACTAAGCTACGTATGAGACCCACAGCTACATACGGGCCAGTCGAGCCACGTACGAGCATAACCGTGTGCAAACAACCATACAGGTAATCAATCCTAGAAGCAACCAAACGTGCTTACTAACAAACTTGGTCCTCTAATATTAGAAGCAACAGAGGGATCTACCAATAATCTATGATCGGTATTCTACTAAGGAAAAACCGAAGGCGGCATAACAGCCTTTATCAACTAACTATTACTAGTGGTCTTCCCGATCTTATTACTTCGACCCATAATGCCTTAAGCATGTCATACAATTGCAAGCATCTTTCTACGACAATCTAATCATATAACACAACCACCATGATACTCCTATGTATGAAAATGCTTATGCTTACATCGAGCTCAAGCATGAAAATCACTTACGACCTAGACATGAAGTCCACTATAGTCAAGCGTAGGTTACAATTTGATCATGGAAGCTTACTACTTATCATGACTAATCACCACAACCCAACTAGTATGAACAAGCAACATTCCAAGGCATAGTAGGTAGTTCTAACACTACTCCTACAATATTTTAAGCAAGTATATGAACTTTAGCATGGTATAGAACACAACATAAAGTCACTACAACTAACCATGGGTAGTTCCTTTACTCTAAGCATGAATATCATAGTATGGATGTCATTAACTTAACATGATCAATAATTAGCATGATAACTACTTACTTAGCATGAATCATGATCATCTACTAACATAGCATGAACAACCACTTATCTAATCATGAGTACCATGTAAACATGAGTATTCATATAACTTAGCATGGTATACAACTTACTCACAATCTAAACTAGCATGACATACAACTTTCTTATAATTAAGCTAGCATGGCATACAACTTACTTGTAGTTAAGCTGGCATGGCACATCTATAATTAAACTAACATGGTATACACATACCTACAATTAAACTAACATGGTATATCACATACCTACAATTAAACTAACACGGTAAGTAATTTTATTATGGATCCTACAACATCCTAAGCATAATGAAATTAAATCAAACATGGTAGGAAACTCTTAGATTGATTCCTACAACATTCTAAGCATAAATGAGTGGATCTAAACATGGTAGGAAACTCTTAGATTGCATCCTACAACATTCTAAATATAAAGCATGATAGAACATTTTTAGAAAACATCCTTCAATATTTCAAGTATAAAAGCATGATAGGATATTTTTAGAAACAATCCTACAACATTTCAAGTATAAAAGCATGATAGGATATTTTTAGAAACAATCCTACAACATGTTAAACATAAAGCATGATAGGATATTTTTAGAAACAATCCTACAACTTTCTAAACATAAAGCATGATAGGATATTTTTAGAAGTCATCCTACAACTAATTAAGCACGAAAACATGGTAGGATATTTTTTAGAAAAAGTCCTACAACATTCTAACATGAAATAGCATGATAGGATATTTTTAGAAAATATCCTACAACTAATTAAGCATAAAAACATGGTAGGATATTTTTATTAGGCATCCTACAACATTTGAAGCATGGGTATTGCCTCTAAACATTTTTAGAAGTGATCCTACAACATTTGAAGCATGAATATTGCTTCTAAATATTTTTAGAAGTGATCCTACAACATTTGAAGCATGAATATTGCTTCTAAATATTTTTAGAAGTGATCCTACAATATTTTACTACTACTACTACTCCTATTTTAATCAAAGCATAACACACAATTATCTACTACTACTACTTCATTCTTATCAAGAACCCAACATACAACTTACTACTACTACTACTTTGTGGACATAAAACATCTATAATTACTTACTACATACTACTACTTTATTCTCATCAAAATCACAACATACAACTTACTACTACTACTACTACCTTATTAATCAACATACTATTACTACTTTATTAAATTAACATGCTACTACTACCTCATTTAATCACATACAACTACCTTATATTTTAGCATGCTACTACTTAGTTGCTTACTAGTCTTTATTATTACTAGTGATAAAAGAAAGATCATTTTTATTTTATTTTACTTTACAACTAGTAAATATGAAAGAAAAAGATCTTTTTCATTTATTTCTACAACTAGTGATTAAAAAGAAAAGGTCTTTTTAATATTTCTACAACTAGTGATTAAAAGAAAGATCCTTTTTAATAGCTACAACTAGTGATCAATAAAAAAAAAGATCTTTTTAATCTACAACTAGTGATTAATAAAAAGAGAAGATCTTTTTAATCTACAACTAGTGTTTTGTAAAAAAGAAAGATCTTTTTAATTCTACAACTAGTGATTAATAAAAAGAGAAGATCTTTTTAATCTACAACTAGTGTTTAGTAAAAAGAAAGATCTTTTTAATTCTACAACTAGTGATTAATAAAAAAAAGAGAAGATCTTTTTAATCTACACTAGTGATCAATAAAAAGAAAAGATCTTTTTATTCAATAAAGAAAATTACAACAACATATGCTTATTTATTATTAGTCCAAGTTCCATAAAAGTCCTACAACCAACAATGGTTGTAAAAATGTTCATATGCCAATTCCTACAAGTCCTACAACCCTCAATCGGTTGTATGTTCAAGTCATATGCAATATGTGAATTTTTAGTCCAATAACATACAAAACAACAACTACAATAATAAAGATGTGATCTTTATGTGTTTTAGTAGATACTACTACTACTTTCTTTCTTTTTATTCAACATTCACAACAACACAACAACACACCCATCAAAACCAAAGAAAACAAAACAAGAAGGTGAGAAGAAGAAGTCAAACAACAAAAATAACAAACAAACAAACAATCAAACAAAAAGTGTGAAGAAACCCCCACCTTAATCTTTTTGATGGAAGAACTAGCTTGCTACACTTCTCCTTCCCCTAGCTTTTTAGAAAGCTTCTAACAACCTACAAAACAAAACTCTCAAGTTAATCTTTGTTCTCTCTTTCTTTTCCTTTCCTTTCTTTCTTTCTTTCTTTCTTTTGTTTTCTAAAATGAGAGAAGAAGGAGGGGGTATTTATAGGAAGAAATAGGAGGTGGTAAGTGCACCATATTGGCACAAAATAACCCCAAGGGGGGTGGCCGGCCATGCTCCTAGGGGAGGTAGGGTGAGGTGGAGGGAGGTGATATGTGGGGGGAGGTGTTATATGAGGGTTTCTAGAAGGGTTTTCTTAACCTTCTTATGTATACTTAACCTAGATTAAACCTCCTAATCAAACCCTTAACCATCCCTACTAGGTTTTGTCATAGCAAAATAAGTGTTGTCCAAGATACACAACACACAATTTGTATAATGCACTAATCGACACACTACTCGTACATGCACATATATGTCCGTATACCGGAAAATCTTTGCATAATCCGTATAAAAAAATAATTAAATCTTGGAAATAATAATAAAATAAATTTTATTACCAGTTCAGAAGATCACAGTATCAATTTGATACAATACGGATGTATACTGACCGATATCTGGATACAGATAATGTCTATAGACAAACCGGGTGAAAATCACCAAAATGTTCTAATTTTGGAATTAAAGCAAAATAATAATAAAATAATAATTTATATACGGTAATATCCGTCCGGGATATTACACATGAAGACCTTCTAGTTGGAGGAGGACAATCTTATTTGAGTCAAGGAGAAGAATGTTGGAAATATGCCTCAAACTTTCTCTCTTATTATCTATGAGGTTCAAGGAAGATTTGGGCGAAATTTGAAGCGAAGCCGACTCGAGATGAGCCCTAATGAAGCCGCAAAAGATGGTTATCTTTTAGTATATATCTTTATCTATTTGATTTACTTGAGACTGTAATACCTTAGATGGTTCATCGAATTACTGGTACAGTTCAATAGCTCAGGTGTGAACGCCGAGCAATTCAGCAATTTAAGTTGGTGTACCAATCGGTGGCCTCTGGCTGAGACTGGGTGAGTCAACACTGGGAAAAGCAATTGTAATACCCTACATTGGCTTGGTATTATTAGTAATGGGTTTAATGGGTATGTAGAAATAATTGTTAGTGTGGGTTTTAATATGGGCCTAGTAATATATATATATATATATATATATATATATATATATATATATATATATATATATATATATATAAGGGATGATGGGCAGGGATAATCATGGTCGTTGGATCATATATATATATATATATATATATATATATATATATATATATATATATATATATATATATATATATATTTATATATATATATATAAGTCTTCAGTTTCGAACGGATTTGGTGAGAACTGGCGTGCGAACGCAGCTATTCCTAGTAGTAGCAACGACATTAGATCGATGAAGATCCAACAAGATCCAACGACCATGATTATCCCTGCCCATCATCCCTTATATATATATATATATATATATATATATATATATATATATATATTTATATATATATATATAAGTCTTCAGTTTCGAACGGATTTGGTGAGAACTGGCGTGCGAACGCAGCTATTCCTAGTAGTAGCAACGACATTAGATCGATGAAGATCCAACAGCCATGATTCGATGAAGATCCAACGGCCATGATTACCCTCGCCCATCATCCCCCATCTCTCACTTAAGCTCTGAAGGGTAATTTGGTGATTTTACCCTAAATAGCTATTCACCTTATTCACTCTCTCACACTCTCTCCATCTCTCGCAGATGATAAGTCGTATTTTTTTTTGGCAAAATTTTTACTTAGGCCATTGTTGGAAACAACGATTTAAGCTCTTTAAAAAAAGTTAACCAATTAACCAATCGTATCCGTTGTTTCAAACAATGACTTTAGTATAACCTAGGTTGTTGTTTGAAACAACGACCAAAGTTTGACAATTTTTTTTTTTAAAGTTGCCTCCCTTCGATCTTGATTTATCTTTTCTCTCTCTCACTCTCAGTCTCCCTACTCTATCTCTATCTCTATCTGGAACCCAAACGTCGATATAGCCCCAACAGGTGGGGAAGCGGCCGTCACGCGGTGTAATACCCTGATTTTTTAATTAATGAAAAATTATTTATTTTGCACGTAGTGTGCACGTGCAATATTTTGTTTGGATTATTTTGTGTATAAATATATATATAATATTTCTCAAATTATTTTGTACAAAAGCCTTTCTTTAAACAAATAGAAAGCCTTATTTTAATTTAATGAAAATGCCCTTTTTCTTAAAAGCCCAAATGTATTTTATTTTATTTATTTTAATAAACTATTTTGGCCCAAAAATAAAGCCCATGAATTAATCTATTTTTAATTAAAACTTGTCATGTAGAAGACTAATTTATCATTATTTTATTTTTGTACAAATTAAAATGTACAAATTTGGCCTAGTTGCATGCACGTGCACTACACGTACACGTGCAATGCACACTCTTGAATAGGGCCGGTTTGCATCTTTTTGGGAGGGAATTTTGAATTTAGTCATGGTGTTCATGGAGGTAGTTTTGTGGATGTGGGTAGTTTTTATAACTCCTACTCTAATCTTGGCCCTTCATTCTACAACCACCTAATCAATCTTGGCCCTCCATTTCACTTATTCTCTAGTATAAATACCCCCCCCCCCCCCTCTCATGGCTATTTTCATATGCAATTTCATATTTCCAAACTATAGTCTTATTTTAATATTAGTGTGAGTTATAAAAGAGTGAGAGTTGTGTGCATTTTTGCTTGGAGAGGCCGGCCATTGAAGGAGAAGAAGCATTCGGTTTTGCTTGGTGGCTTGGAGCTTGTGCGCGCTTTTGGCTAGGAGGAGGTGCATCTTGTTGCAAGGCTTGTGTTGCTAAATTTGTTTAGTTCTCTCCATACAAGGTGGGTAAACAATTCATATTTCTAATATAGGAGTATATGCTAGATCTCATTAGCAAATTGCATGAAAAATGATTAATAAGAATGCGCCTTTAATTGAATATATAATCTCTAGTTGATTGAATTAATGATATGTGAATTATATGTGATTGTATGCCATAAGAATGTGATTACAAAGTGAGTTGATTATCTTTGTTCCTAATTAGAAATAATTCATGGAAAATGTTAGTAAAATACATTTTTTATGGAAAGTTAGTTTACAACTTGATTAGCATGTTAATGAACAAATTGCATGTGCTTATTATGGTTAATTGAGTTGTAGATAAAATTTCTCCATGCCCATTAGAATAAATGGATGATGTTAGTATTGATGTTTGAGAATGCTAAATGATAGTTTAATTGAAAAATTTGAAGCATGCAATGTAATTAAGAAAGAGCACGCTTTTTAAAGGAGCAACTTTCTTGTATGTTTGATGTGTGAACCTAATAATTGATAAGTGACTATATATTTTTGTGATGCACATGATTGAACTAGAAGTATATGTTGATTTAAAGAAAACACATTTTTGCCATCACTAATTGTATGAAAAAGAAAATCCATATCTTGTTAGTGCTAATTTGTGAAGAGACCTCCTTAATTATTGTGGGGATGGATAAATTAAAAAGAAGTAGATTTGTGTATGTTAGAGGAAAGATTAATATCAGCAAATTTGTATAAGAATTTTGGATGGAAGAGACTTGGAGACTAATTGTAACCAATGTCGAAAATAAAGAATATAATGGTTTTGATGAACAATTCATGGATTTGTGTGAAAAAAAAATATTTTATTAGTGCAAAAATTATTTTAATCTTACTGACATGAAGATCATGTAAGAGAAAGATAATCTGGAATTTTTCAGTACCTTTCATAAAAGCAATATGAGACTAAGTTTATTTGAACATCGAGTTGTTTTAACCACAGTATCAAAATAACTTATATGGGCTTTAAACTAGCACTTGGACAACCTGAGCTAGTAGCTCAGGCGGTCACTGTTGGCGGTTGGCTTCTCTGGGTTGAACGGTTCGAACCCCAGCGTTTACAACATTTTTTCTACAAAATTTGAGAGCCTATATTCTCGGCCTGAAAAGAATATGTACCATTTGACCCCCCCTTATATTGCTAGCACAGTTCGGCCGGTTGGTGGGTGCTCTTGGCTTGCTTCCCGTTGTGCCTGGGTTCGATTCTTCCCTTCGACACTTTGAAAAAATATTTTTTTTTAGGAGTTTTTGATGTCCAAAAAATGTGGAAAAAATATGGTTATTCTCATAAAAATGCAAGGAATTTTATAAAAGTGATTTGGGTATTATTTGAATGAAATACACTATGATTTGTGAACAAAAGGCACAATTAGAACTATGGTTCTAAGATATACACTTGTGAAAATTATAGTTATAAAGATAAAGTGAAATGGACTATTAGAAAGTAATTGGCAAAAGAACCTTGTTGTGTGATATAATATTATTGATTCTCACTTGAGAATATTGTGCAATTATGAAGTATGAATGTTCAATAGTGATGTGAAATTCAAATGTGACATTGATTAAGTGCATGCAAATTCATGTACGATGATGAACTTGTGAACAAATAGAAATCATGAATTGAAAAGAGAATGTACATGTGAGTTTGAGAACTCAACATGGAAATTTTTATGAGTTGAAGATTGTAAAATGAAATTTGAAATAGAGTAGCTAAGTCTCCCCAGCATTGAGAATTGAGTTGAAATGAAATTAGACCAAGGTTGGTCATGATGAAATGAATGAATAAGTCCGGTTGATGGAGAGGCTAACTCTAGAGATTAATTTTGTTCATGATTTTTAATAAAACTAAGGACTAGTACATAGTGAAGATGTGATGAAAGTAAGAGAAAAACACTGAGTATGAGGGCCATGGGTAGCGGCGAGAGCGTATCCCAGGAATTCCCATGACGAGTCTGAGTGAGGATACTGTTCCAGAGTACCGTCCCAGTGGCGACGCTCGTGGGATGTTTGAAGACTACGGGTGGTGTCATGTTTATGGTGAGAGCGTATCCCAGGAATTCCCATGATGCGTCTGGGTGAGGATACTACTCCAGAGTGCCTGAACATGAGTTCGTAGGTCAGATAACATCTAGGATACTTACCGTAATTAAGTAGTAGATTAAATCATAACGGGGGATTGAACCCTATAAAGTTGAAGAACGAATAAGGGCTTGCCCTCGGACCTATGTAGTATGGGATGCATAGAATCCGAACAAGTGCGCATTAGTGTCATGTAACATAAATAAATGCATTAAGGATTAAGTGCACAATCACAACACGACATCAATAGGATAGTCCCTTTAGTTTGAATGTGACAAGTTTGTGTTTGTTAAATATGGAAAGTTAAATTATACTATTTCCGGCATAGAGAGGATGGCCGTGTATAATGTTCGTCGGTTGAATAAACTGACGTACCCACAGTCTTATATGCAGGTAAATGACTTGTTAAAGATTAAAGAAGAATGGATGCTTAAAGATTATATCATGCTGTTGTACTTTTATTCAATTGTTGTAAATTTTACTTCCGCTGTGCAAAAGAAAAAGTGTAACATTGATGTAATCTCTGATGTATGATGAAAAGTTTTAATTTTCCTGTACAATTGTACTAAAGAAAGTGAAAAGATCCTGTAGAACATCTCGAATTCAGTGTATTTGGGATTCGGGGCGTTACAACCGGGGGGGGGGGGGGGGGGGTCTACCCCGGCGTATTTTTAAAACACCGTTATAGATAAACACCAACCCTGGCATTTGGAAAACGCCGGAGTATGGGTATTTTCATTTGTCTTCATTTTCTTGTAATATCTACCCCGACATTTTTCAAATGCCGGGGTAGGGGTTTTAATTATTATTTTTTTAAGAAAAAAACATGCCCGTTTAGGATTTCTTTTTTAAAAAATTATTTTAACTCCTACCCCGGCGTTTTAAAACCGTCGGGGTATACATTATAATTTTTTTTCCTTTTTCCATTTATTTTAAAAAAAAATCTATTATACAATTCAATTCAGAATATCATTTCAAATATGTGTAATATAATTCACAATCAATTCCACAAATTTCAGGCTAATTAGGCATAATAATACAATTCACAGCCATGAAAAATAATTAAACATAATAAAGTAATATACATTCCATTAATTATCTAAGAATTCAATAGATTTCAGAAATTACATAGTTTTCAAATAAACGAATTGAAAACAAATAAAAAAGTTACTTATTACAGCAAACCATCTAATAACCACCATAAGAAAAGACCTGAGTGGACTGATACTAAGTACCCCTCCTTCCGGCAAAGTTGCTTCCATTCTCATTGGAAGTATCTCCTGGATTTGCACAACTTACAATTGATTGAATTCTTTTACACTAAGTACCCCTCCTTCCGGCAGAGTTGCTTCCATTCTCATTGGAAGTATCTCCTGGATTTGCACAACTTACAATTGATTGAATTCTTTTACACTAAGTACCCCTCCTTTCGGCAGAGTTGCTTCCATTCTCATCGGAAGTATCTCCTGGATTTGCACAACTTACAATTGATTGAATTCTTTGACCATCCTGGATAATGCAAAAAAAAATAATACATAATGAGGGATCCAATTGTTGGGCAATTAATACAAAATGCACCAAAAAATAGCTGAATTGAGAATGTGCAGGATCGTGACATGAGATGCAGTGCTAAGGAGGATACAAACGACTGTATTAATAATTAAATTTGCTTCATAAATGTATAAAATGTAGTCAAGACTTGCAACAGTATAGAATAAGGAATTACTATCCATTTCTTTGACAACTTTTTTTTTATTTTAGAAAAGGTGGAGCATGGCCACCATGTTTTATTAATAAGGGATTAATAAAACAAAACTCAGAGTACTGAGCCAATTACAAGGTTCGACAGTCATAGCAAAAGTACATAACCAAAAGTACATAAACTCTACCCCAAATATTGGGGGTGGGACAAAAGAATATCAGAATGGCCGCAACATACATGCGTCTAACCAAAATACATCATAGCCCCCCAACAATTCTTTGACAACTTGCACCGAGTTTTTTTGTAAACCATGTCACGGGTAGATATAATAGCCAATATTGGGTTACCAAATAGCTCTCTACACTACAAACAAACACGCAAACCTCAACGTTTTTTTCTCTCTCCAAATCTCGGAGTTTAAAAATACCGCTCATGATCCCCCTGGCACTTCGGAAAGCGCCGCCGTAAGCACTAGCTTTGCCCCCGCTGGGGCTAAGTTCAGGCAATGAGGGCGCTTTCAAGCGCCGGGTTATATATAATGAATCCCTGGCGTCTCAATATGCTTTCTCCGTCGCTTCGCGTATGCCGAGGTCCTTTTTTAATTTTTTTAACATATTTTATATTCCCCGGCGTTTTAAAACGTCAGGGAAAGGTTCTCATTTAAAAAAAAAATTAAACCGTGCTTTTTTTTTGCAAATTTCTATCCCGTTGTTTGAAAACGCCGGGAAGATAAAATTCAACATTTTTTAAAGCTTTTTTATTTGTATATACGAAATTACAAATAAAATATTTAAATGCAGCAAAAAACCTGTATACAAATCATATGTTGAATACGATAAATTTCATAAGAAATTCACAACAATCATAAGATAGCGAATTTCAAAATAACATTATTTTCATCAACCTACATACGAAAATTGTTTCATTGTTCTATAGTCTCAACATATACATTAACTTCATCAACATAAGGATAATTTAGACAGTTTAAAAGACTTCAACGAAAGAGTTGTTCAAGTCAATAAACACTATAACTAACAGTCCCGCCTAGCCCCGTCGTTGATGGGAACACGTTTGCCTTCTCCCTCTTGAGTGACTTGGTTGGATTATATAGGTACTCTATTGCCTTGCTGTCTATTGCCGTGCTGTGTAAGGCAATATATATATATATATATATATATATATATATATATATATATATAGGGCGTTGTTCGGTTGCAAACGGGCCGGAACGGGTCGGTTCGCACGGACCCGTGCGAACCTCGATCTGGACCGTTGGATCGAAGATCCAACGGTTCAGATTTTTTTTCATAAAATCTTGCCTTAACCCGTCGTTGGCAAGAACGGGTTAAGGCAAAATTTAATTAAAAAAGTTGGCCTTAACCCGTTCTTCGGAATAACGGGTTAAGGCTATATTTTTCATTTTCGTCGACATACAGTTCGTCTTCTTTCTTCCGCTCTCTTCTTCTCTCTTCGACGAACCCAGACCCAAACGACGGAAAAAAAAAAAAAAAACCCTAAAAAAACCCTAGCTCCGACGATCCAAACCCTAGAACTCCATCTTCTCTCCCAACTCCGAAGATTGAAACCCCCTAACTCCGACGTTCGAAACCCTAGCTTCTCTTCCCCTCTTCGGAACGAAATCGGAACCCTAGTTCTCTTCCAAAACCCATTGCTTGGCTCGATTTCGACCTACTCCGTAAGGTATACACTATTTCTTTACCCCAATAATGTACATTTGTATTTTTTTTTTGAATTTGTGTGTAGTAATTTATTTAGAAATTGGGAAAAAATTTAAATGCGTTAGTAGATTTTGGATGTAGATTCGGGTTGACCTTAAGTATATTCAATTGCCGAATTACGTTGCTTGCATTAGTAACTAGTAGAATTAGAATTGTATATACGAAATTAGTTATAAACTTTTCAATGCGGTTATGGTTGAAAACCCTGCAAACGACCGTAAAAAAATACGAAACTTTCCCAGTAGGTTCGTCTCACGTAGTACAAGCCAAACCCACTTGTAGAAGCGAGTTTCGACTCACGGTTCGAGAGTTACGGCCGCGTATTGCTTACGGTCGGAAAAAACCAAGTATTGCGGTGCACGGCCGTATATCGCAAACCGTGACTCGAAACTCGTTTCTACAAGTTCGGGTGGCTTGCCCTATGTGAACCTGACCAACTCTGAAAGTTTTAAAATTTTCGGATGCCGTTTGTGCGGTTTTCTCAACTTCCTCGCATTATAAGTTTCAGACTTAGAATTCTTTAAGTTTTTGTAGATTAGAAAACCCTCCAAATGGCCTCCAAAAAATACGAAACTTTGCGATTTGGTTGGTGACACGTACGAGAAGTGACCCGAAGTTGTAGAAGTGAATTTCGACTCACGGTTCGAGAGATACGGCCGCGTATCGGTTTTGATTGGAAAAAAACAACTTAAGCCGGTACACGGCCGTATCTCCCGAACCGTGAGTCGAAACTCGCTTCTACAAGTTCGGGCGGCTTGCCCTACGTGAATCCGACCTAGTCGGAAAGATTTATAATTTTCGGGTACCGTTTGCGCGGTTTTCTCAACTTTCTCGCACTACAAGTTTTAGACTTAGAATTTTCTAAGTGCGGGTAGATTAGAAAACCCTTCAAACGGCCTCCAAAAAATACGAAACTTTGCGATTTGGTTGGTGACACGTACGAGAAGTGACCCGAAGTTGTAGAAGTGAATTTCGACTCACGGTTCGAGAGATACGGCCGCGTATCGGTTTTGATTGGAAAAAAACAACTTAAGCCGGTACACGGCCGTATCTCCCGAACCGTGAGTCGAAACTCGCTTCTACAAGTTCGGGTGGCTTGCCCTACGTGAATCCGACCTAGTCGGAAAGATTTATAATTTTCGGGTACCGTTTGCGCGGTTTTCTCAACTTTCTCGCACTACAAGTTTTAGACTTAGAATTTTCTAAGTGTGGGTAGATTAGAAAACCCTTCAAACGGCCTCCCAAAAATACGAAACTTTGCGAATTGGTTGGTGTCACCTAAGGGAACCCAAACCAACTTGGAGGGTTGTGTTTTTCGACTCACGGTTCGAGAGATACGGTCGCGTATCGCATTCGGTTGAAAACAACTATTATAATGCGGTATACGGTCGTATCTCGCAAACCGTGAGTCGAAACTCGCTTCTACAAGTTCGGGTTGCTTGCCCTACGTGAATCCGACCAATTGGGAAAGTTTTAAAATTTTCGGGTGCCGTTTGCGCGGTTTTCTCAACTTCCTCGCATTATAAGTTTCAGACTTAGAATTTTCTTAGTGCGGGTAGCTTAGAAAACCCTTCAAACGGCCTACAAAAAATACGAAACTTTGCAATTTGGTTGGTGTCACCTACGAGTAGTGAACCGAAGTTGTAGTAGTGAATTTCGACTCACGGTCCGAGAGATACGGCCGCGTATCGGTTTTGGTTGGGAAAAAAACAACTAAAGCCGGTACACGGCCGTATCTCCCGAACCGTGAGTCGAAACTCGTTTTTACAAGTTTGGGTGACTTGCACTACGTGAATCCGGCCTAGTCGAAAAGTTTCTTAATTTTCGGGTGCCGTTGCGCAGTTTTCTCAACTTCCCCGCACCACAAGTTTTAAACTTAGAAATTTCTAAGTGCGGGTAGATTAGAAAACCCTTCAAACGCCCTCCCAAAAAATACGAAACTTTGCAGGTAGGTTGGTGTCCCCTATGAGAAGCCCCCCAAACTTGTAGAAGTGATTTTCGACTCCCGATTCGAGAGATACAACCGCGTATCGCTTTCGGTTGAAAAAAACTATTATAAAGCGGTATACGGTCGTATCTTGCAAACCGTCAGTCGAAACTCCCTTCTACAAGTTCGGGTGGCTTGCCCTACGTGAATTCCACCTAGATGGAAATTTTTGTAATTTTCGTATGCCGTTTGTGTGGTTTTGCTCTATTTCCTCGCATTTTAAGTTTGAGAATTAGATATTTCTAAGTGCGGACCGTTTACAAAACACTTCAAACCACCTCCAAATAGTACGAAACTTTTCTCCTTTTCAAGTTGTGGTGGCTTGCGCAGTTACAAAAACACCAAATACAGCGGTTGAGTACCCCTAACTATTCTCCTCTTCACCGTTTCTTAGGTATGGACAGTTTCGAAGGAAGTTCTGTTGCCGGGGATAAATTTGTTCGTGCACAACCACTTGGCGAGTATCTTCCTCATGTTGACGAGCACCTAAAACCGAAGATTGGTATGACATTTCCCACCCTTGATGATGCAGAAAAATTTTATTCATCATATTGCAAATGTGCGGGATTCGCTATGCGTAAGGGTGGAAATAAATATAAGGGAAACGATGTAGTGGATAAATCATACGTCTGTAATAAAGCCGGGGAGTCACCGAATAGCTATAATGAAACCAGACGAGGTACAACTTCTAGAACGGGTTGCAAAGCTTTTGTCCGTGTGAAAATAAACCCACATAGTAGTTCACAAAGTAATACATGGATTATTTATTCGTTAAATGAAGCACACAATCACGAATTCACTTCACCCGGTAGACGTCACTTGCTACCTCGAAACCGTGAATTGACTAAGACAGTTAAAAATGTAATTGGTCAAATGACCGAAGCTAATGTCCCTGTATGCAAACAAATGCTATTCTTTGAAGCTGCAAGTGGAGGTAATGAGAAAATTGGATTCACCGAAACCGATGTAAGAAATTTCAAGAGAGACGAGATGGAAGGTTTAAAAGGTCACGACGGACAAATGCTACTTGAGTTTTTTGAATCGAAAAAGGCGACCGATCCCTTATTCTATTTTGACTACCAATGTGACCCCGAAGGGCGATTGACACATTGTGTGTGGGTGGACGGTATCGCCAGAAATAATTACAAAGTATTTGCGGATGTTCTTTGCTTTGACGCTACCTACAACACAAACCGATACGGGATGTTGTTCGTACCATTTGTTGGATTCAACCATCATTGGCAATCAATATTCCTAGGTTGTGGGTTCATCCCCAATGAGACAGCTTCCTCATTTGAGTGGTTCTTTGAAAAGTGGCGTGCTGCAATGCCATGTGATCCGATTAACATCGTGACAGATGAGGATCGCGGGATAACTTCTGCAATTTCCAAAGTTTTCCCAATCACGTCACATAGATATTGCATTTGGCATATTTTGGATAAGCTACCGCATGAAGTTCGAATGTCGAATAACGTTGATGAGTTCAGGGATGCTTTGAAGACTATTATTTATACGGCGGAATTTAAAACAGAATTCGAACAGAAGTGGAAAAATTTGATCTGTCAGTACAAATTAGAAAATAACAGATGGTTGAAGGAAAAATTTGAGATCCGTGAAAAATGGGCCCCGGTGTACGCAAGAGACTCATTTTGGGGGGGCATGCTGAGTACCCAACGTAGCGAATCGCTACATTCATCCTTGAAGCACCACACTCATAAAAAGTACTCACTACATGAATTTGCTATCATCTTTGACCGACTCTTAGTAAAACAAAGACACGATGAACTTAAAGAAACACATCGTAATCGCGAGGAGCGGCCAAAATTGAAGACCGAGTGGGCATTGGAGTCACAAATGGCAGGGACATACACTTTGAAGATTTTCTACAAATTTCAACAAGAAGTGGTCAAAAGCTTATTACTTAATGTGAGTTTAATTGCGAGTATGGATACACCGGATAGTGCAGCTTATTCTGTAACAGTTTGTGGAAATTCAGAACCGGGGAGGGTGATTTCTTATTGTAAAATCAGTAAAATTGCTAAATGCCCTTGTTCCATGTACTACTTCGTAGGCATTCCCTGCAAACATCTACTTGCAGTTATTCGGTTCACAGATCACACCGCACTACCTGAACAATATATTTGTAGGCGATGGACCAGGGATCAAATGAGGAGAAGCAGTATACCGGTGGGCAATAATATGGGCGACAATTTTGCATCGCGTTATTGCGAACTTAGTATGCACTCAAGACATATGGTCGATCTTGGTTGTTCTTCAGAGCGAGGATACAAGTACATGCTCGACCACATGCTGAAGGGAATTGAAGGCTTTGCGGAGATTGATCCAGTGAACAGCACACCACACGAAGGTAGCGCCCAACCTGAGAGTGGTGGACAAGCACATACACATGCACATGTAGGTGACCCTGTACAGTGCACCACAAAGGGTAGGCCTAAAGGGAAACGGTTGAAGTCGGTAAGAGAATGCCAAAAAACAAAGAGGCCAAGACTTTGCAGGACATGTCTTCGGGTCGTAGGTCACGATTCACGGAATTGCCCCAGAAATTTAGGAAGGTATTATATCAGACATTTTGTATTTGTTTATTCAACTCAAACTTTGTTATTTTTGGTCAGTACTAACTCATTCTTCCTTCTTTTTTTAGTGGATCGGTGGGCAATGAAGAAGCTCCAAACGCGGTAGAGAGTGATGCTGACGAAGGCGAAGGTTCGTGCTAAGGGGGCTTTAAGAAATTTATTAATATGTATGTCATGTCAAAATTTGGAAATAATCACCGAATAATTGCCAAATTTTAAATTGATTCGTGCCGATTTATTTGAATTTCGACTGGATTGTTAACCTTTTTTTTTTCTCCCTGGTATAGGTCCGGAATGAAACAAGTTTAACGCGCCCAAATGGAAAGACGCACCGCCTTGAAAAGTTGTGTTATTTTTGGTTTGTATATATGTGTGGATAATTGCCGTGTTCTTGTTTGGTACAAGTAAATTAACCATGTTTTTAATTATAATGCAATTTCTGTACGTCAGTGTATTTTGTGTATTTGTGAACAAAGTTATATTACTATGCATTTTGACCAGGCAATTTGGTTGTGAATGCTTATTGCAGTCGGAAAATGTAAAATTAGTAGATGTATACAATTTGAGGAACTCGTTCTGTTTGGGAATTTTGTGTTAAGGAAAATTGTCTGCCTGCTAATGTGAACAGTTTTTTATATGTGTTGGCGATTGTGTATTTCGTGCATAACCAATACTGCACCTGTAAGTTCGGCCAATATCTCTTTTCTTAACCCGTTCTTGACGATAACGGTTTAATACAATCTAACCCGTTATCGGAAATAACGGGTTAAGGAGATAGACATTGGCAGTACTTTGGTTCAATACTTCACATACGGTGGTTTTAGTTCGGCCAATATCCCTCTACTTAGGCCGTTCTTATTGGTAACGGTTTTATACAATCTAACTCGTTATCAGGAATAACGGGCTAAGGAGCTAGATATTGGCAGTCCTTCGGTTCAATAATACACATGTAGGGATTTAGTTCGGCCAATATCTCTCTACTTAAGCCGTTGTTGGTGGTAACGGTTTTATACAGTATAACACGTTATTAGCAATAACGGTCTAAGTAGAGAGGTATTGGCAGTACTTCGGTTCAATACTTCACATATAGCGGTGTTAGATCGGACAATATCTCTCTACTTAATCCGTTGACACATTTTAGAAGCAATATTAAAACTGAGTTGTTCCAAACGAAATAAATACTGTGTAGTTGGCATCCAGATGATTGGTACTAAACTTGTATGGTTAGTGATGGTAACTATCTAGTTGATGTTATCCAATCTTAGATAACAAATGTACGTACACACTGCCAGAATTCAAGTGTTGTGTGAATGCATTACTATGTAATTTGCTTTGAAGATGATGTTAGTAAACTGTCAATGTTAGTGATGATATTCAAGCTCAATTTTTAAATCGATATTCAAATCTCACTGTCAATGTTAGTCCTGTGTGATGATATTCAAACATCAAGGTTGGCCGTTATGTTTTACACAAAGTAAATTCACTTTCCTCCTGGCAACTCATATTAGTCCTGTGTGAATTCTATTCGCTGTGCCATTTTGATTGTACTAACTCTGTTGCGGATTTTATCTATTGTTCTACCATCTAATATGAAGGTTGGCACTTCTCTTATTGCTTGAAATATACATAAAATTTATCTTTCATTATTCATAAAATTTATATACCATTACCTTCACTTAAACTTATATACCAATACCTTAACTTAAATTTCTATACCATTACCATTACCTTCATTTAAATACGTGCCGTACGCACGTCTCACGGGCAATCCTAGTCCTCACATACAATCCAGAAAACTCATTCTCACAATCTCTTAAAAGTTCACAATTTCACAATTCTACAAAATGTACCACTTTCGCAATATTCAAGCTTCAAGTGTACCACCTACCAAATCTTCACACTTCAAGCCATTAATGATCCTACAAAATCTTGAAGCTTCAAGATACAAAATCTTCATCTTCACTGAACCTACAAAATCTTCATCTTGAAGCTACAAATTTAGAAAATCTTCAAGCTTGAATCCTGAAAGCTTCAAGCTTCAAGTGTACCACCTACAAAATCTTCACTGAACCTACAAAATGATGACAATTTCACAATCTCAAGTATTAGGAAAACATAATAGATTTAAAAAAAATTTGACAGAACCTCCCCTACAATATTCGCCCTTTTACAAAAATTCCTTACGGAATTCTGCTAACAGTTAAATATATGACATCACACGCAATAAATATAAATCCTCCCCAGGCTCAACCGAGCAACATCACACATGCAACATATATATATGGCTCTGGGGGAAAAAATCAGAATATAATGCAAGATACAAAATATAAACCAAATATTCTTTTCAAAATGTAATAATTTTTTTGTAAAACCTTCGAAAAAAAATTTAAAAAACCAAACAATATACCCAATACTCCACAAAATTGCGGGTACGGGTATTAACATAACTATATTATATCATTATTATATACAGTTACTTACATCATCTCCCAAAATGCTAAATATTACAATTTTTACAACCTCCACCATACTAAACACCAACCGAATGAATGAAAAAAATAATTACAGGGTTGTAGAAGAACACAGTGGTTGAGGTCTTCAAAATAGAACACAATGGCTGAAGTAAAAATGAGAACAACTTATTACTAGTATCTTCGTGTTGTAGATTTTATTTAAAAAAAAAGAAGATACTTATATGGCCATATTGGCAGTGATGTCATCCATTGCTGTTCTTTCATTAGAGCAATTGACCTGTATATAAAGGAGGGGAAACATATTAACTAACCAATTGAAGTTCTTCAATTGGAGCAATTGACGTTGTAATTATTTTAACAAACCAATCAAGAAAACATATTAACTACTATTGATTACTACGACCTATCTTCTTTGATTGATT